>OY740767.1:133403578-134603578 GCA_963513935.1 Aphrophora alni | reverse complement strand
TTATTGAAGTGTAGCTCATTAAAATTGAATATTTGTGTTGTTTACAGTCTGAACTAGTTGAATTTTATTACTTGTGGAAGAAAACTCCAGGTGCTAATAACAACCGTCCACACAGAAGACGGAGACAAGGCTCACTTAGACGTATCCGCAACACTAGAAACACACGTGCCGGCACACCTAAGGAGGATTCCAGTGGTACAGTACCTGACCCTGACTCTACCCTCTCTAACTCACAATGTGCGTCTGTTTATTTAACATTACATCATCATGCTGCATGCTCTTATCTAATGCTTTATTGTTCATTTAGTTCTTGTATGAGTGGACCAGTCATCTTTTATTAGAAATAACTTAGTTTTCTAAGTTTGACTAACACATCGACTGTCACATGATGCATTTTATGTTGGATTTGTTTCCTCTACAATGAACCTAATGCATTTTATGTAATACATTAAAAAAAAAAAAAAAAAAAAAAACCAAAATGAACTTAAATTTCCACAGAAAGAAGTATAAATTAAAGATGGTATACTTTTAATATTCTAATTTTTATTTGGATAAGTTTGATTCTTAGTTTGGTCACTTTCCTGCTAGAAATCTAGTGTAATATTATTGTGGAAGCTAATGAATAAAGAATGAAGAGATCCTAGGTTAAGAAAAACATTTTACTATTATTATAGAGGTATTTTTATAATAGATTATTACCTGAATAAATATTTTACATGATAATTGTGTATAACTATGTAGTTATTTTGTATTTGTACACAATGTAATGTCTTATGGTCTAGAATTATGGATAAACCCTACTTATCTTAACTTCGGTCACTCTAATAAACATTAAAAAAAGCCCAACCCATATTAACTGAATTAGTATTGTATAGTAATAACAGGTATGGCAAATAGTGCAGAAGTTCAAATTCCAGGGAAGAACTTATAGAAAACTGAGTGTCCTAAATTCTAGGAATTTTATTTTATTCTAATACTGTATATGAGTAGGTATCATTTCATTAATGTTTTATAGTAATGGCTGTTGGAAAATAACTTCAAAAAATCATGTTCTTCCCCTCCCCCAAAGTATCTATGAAGTTGTGTCATCACATCTGAATATTTTATATATAAGGTGTTATGATTTCAAATTTAAAAAAGCATTGTGGGGGGGGGACACCAATTTAAAAAAAATTACAGGAAATATTTGAATTCTTTCATAAAATTACCGGAAACACTATTGTTATTAGCCTCATATATAAGAAAATGCAGCATATAGTGTCAGAAATTAACTTGCCAACTTAGCGAATTTCAAAATGGTTAGTGCCATTCCTCCAAAAATTGAGTCCTCCTCGTACGTTTACCGTGAAGAACATTTACGAGTTTGTAAAAATAGTGCAAATATTGAATTAAGCCCTAGTGAATACTTTGTTTCGTTTGATATTGTGTCTCTTTATCCAAGTGTTCCAATCGCTGAAACTATAAATGTGATAAAGGAGTGGTTAACTAATAGCAATTTATAGTAATTTAAGTGAGTGAATTCTTATTACTTATAAATTTGTGCATGTGTCAAAATAGTTTCCAGTTTAATAACAAGTTTTACGTTCGAAATGAACGATAACAGAAGAGTATTATGCATCATTATTGGAACGACTGAGCAAAGAAATCGAGGAAAAACATCCTCATCTGAAAAAGAAAAAGGTCCTGTTTCATCAAGACAATGCATGGGTGCACACCTGCACAATTGCTATGGCCAGAATTATAGAATTAAAGTTCCAATTATTACAACATCCACTGTATTCGCCAGATTTGGCCCCCAGTGACTATTTCTTATTTCCAGACTTGAAGAAATGGCTTGTCGGACAAAGGTTTACGTCTAAGGAGGAAGTAATCACCCAAACAAATGCCTATTTTGAGGAGCTTCCAAAATCCTACTTTTTAGACGGCTTAAAAAATTGGAAAAATGCTTAGACAAATGTATGGAGTTGAAAGGAAATTATGTTGAAAAATAAATAAAAAAAATTGCCAAAAATTATGGTTTTTCTACTTTTTTCAAAGGACTTATTGAACGATGCTCGTATATAAAAAATTCCTGTCAAGTTCAGTTTTTAAATTAATGGGTATTATTTACTAATAATCATTAATGATTATTACATAATACAATTCTTTATTTTTCAGCCGTTGGAGGTTCCAGACCTTCGCCTAATCCCAAAGAAAGTGGTAAGTGATGTTCTTTATACAATTAAAATGACAGTTAGATATCTAAGAAATTTGTCTAAATACATTTTATATTTCTACATTTGAAATTCAGAATTCCCCTCTATTTATTTTCTCAAATAAACAGAGTTTAGTTTAGAGAAAGTTTTGTAATTATGAGCAAAAATCAGTTTCACATTTTTGTGATGATATACTTGTTCTTATTGTCCTACAATTCCAAAAAACATGTGTTTTTCATGTTCTATGTATGCACATAGCAGCTGAACACATCTACAGATTTTGTTGGAATTTAATATGTAGGGTGATAATTGGTAGATGGGATTAGGTGGTCTAAATAAACATACAACTCTTTGTTTGTCTTAGTTTTTTTTGTATAAAATCAATTTTCTAATTTGTAAGTAAATCATGAATAACGAATTGAATAAATCAAATTATAAGCAGTGGAAGTGAGATTTATTAGGAAAGTTAAATAACGCACAATTATACATCAAATAAGCAATGAAGAAATATAGAACAAATGAAATATAATATACAAGGTGTGTGTACTAAATAATGAAGCTGATAAAATAAACTACAGTAGAACCTCTGTTAACCGGCCTCGGATTAACCGGCCTATATCGTAGTGTACTGGTTGGATGAGAGTTTCTGAAAATAAATTGTTATTGAAACACCAAAGCGGCGGCGAGTCAAACGACTTTGTTGATAGCGGTATCCCATTGTCGGCTGCGTAAAAATACCGCGGCACCAAAGCGGCGGCGAGTCAAACGTCTTTGTCGATAGCGGTATTGCATTGTCGGCGGCACCAAAGCAGCGGCGAGTCAAACGACTTTGTCGATAGTGGTATCAAATTGTCGGCGGCATAAAAACACCGCGGCATTGGCATCCTTCGGTATAGCAGACATACACACACAAAAACGTTTGATGGTCCGCTTTTTTTCCACGAATCAATTTAGTATAGCCTACATTATGGAAAATATAACATTTCTTTTCAGTTTTCTTGGAAGCGTGTGTTGGTTTCGTTTGAGACGCGGTTAAATGTGTCAAAAGACTTGACAGAGGGGAATCTGTAAAAAAGCTTTGTAGTGTTTAATTTTTTCATGTTTGATGTATAATATACATAACATAATATATATGATACATTTATGTACAATAAAATGAGTTGCAATAACATCTTTATTGCATAATTCTTAGTGCTACATAATTAATAAGCTTTCTTTGAACGAAAACCGATTTTTCACGGGAACCTCGGATTAACCAGTCAAACGGGCAACCGGCCCGGGTGTCAGTCCCGACTAGACCGGTTAAGAGGGGTTCTACTGTAATACAGTCTTGTTTGTGGTTGAATGTATAGAACAGACCTGTTTCCATGAACTGTTTCAACACATTATCATTTTCTTCTTTACTGCATCAACTGGCTCAAAACATGATCTTTTAAGTGCATTGAACTATAGAGGCAATAAAAGTCACATGTCAAAAACTGCTACATAGAAAGTGCTATGTAAGGAGGTGCATTGTCCGGATGAAGAATGAAACAATTTTTTCATAGTTTTGATAATTTTTTCCTGACTCTTTCTCTTAACTTTGTCAACTTCTTTATAATAATGCTAGTTCCCTGTTGTTCTTTCTGGAATCCATTATTTCAAAATTACACCATTGAAATTAAAAAAAAAAAATTAATGAGCAAGGTTTTGAATTTAGTCTTGCTTTGACAAGCTTTTTTCATTCTCAGTGATGGTGTTGATTTTTCAATGCATCAATTAATTGTCGTTTCGTCTAAGGATCATAATTGAAGATCTAGGTTTCATCATAAAGTTGGATTCAGCAACAAGTTTCTGCAGTATGTTATTGAAAATTCCCTTTTGGTATTCTTTTTGCTCTACTGCGAGAACCTTACAAACTTTTTCACACAATATTTTCCACACTTTCAATGTTCACGGTTTCAGCTATCATTTAGACATTTTGTTGGTGGTTTTCTCAAACAATCTGGCTACAGTTGTCTACATTTTCTTTGGTTTTTGAAGTTGAAGTTCGTCCAAGTCATCCATCGTCTTCCACGTTCTGTGTTTCACTGAATCTTTTGTGACACTCTTAACACATGTACATGGTATATGCAGTCTTCCTCGTAATCCTCAGTAAATGTTTGAAAACATTCTGTTGGTATTTTTTCAACTATACTAAAAATTTCAAATTGAAATGTTCCTCTTTACTTCTAGTATTATTCCGGCACACAACAGGAAACAACTGTACTAAACTAAAACTCGCAATCAACTGAATGGTTGAGAGTGTTGAGTGTTTTTTCATGCAGGTTCAGACACAGTTCAAGCTATCTGCCAAAGAACTCAAAATCAGTTCTCACTGCTTTCTGTAAGAGGTAAAACATAGTATCATTATTTAATAGACACTTCCCATAGATAACTTTTATGGACGACTTGTAGAAAATAAAAAAGATAATGTAAAGAACGCATGAAAGAATGAATACTGAAAGGATGCTCAAATTAATATATACAAATAATCCATAAAGTAGGAGAGATCTTGGTAGGCGCAGTATCAGATGATGTTAATAAATAAAATTTGAAAACAGATCTGACCTAATAGTAAGAAGAATTAAATAATATTCAAGGTCAAATTTGCTTTCAAATCAAATCACATTCAAAGTAAATTATCTAGCAGAATTATTATTAAAGTAAGCATTTACAATATAAAATATTTTATCATTAAGAAATAAATCATGTTTAAAAATGGTCAAATTGTTAAATATTCTAGATATAACGTCATATAGTTTGATATAATATAATAAGTAATAAATTATTTTATATTACCTTATAGATCCGTCATGTGACTTTTATTATGTCTTTATTATAAAGACGCGTTTCGGAGACGTATCTCCATCTTCAGTATTATCACTCCGTAGAGGTCGTTAAAACATTAATATCACATAAACATTGACACTACATACACAATTAAATAAATACACATATACGTTGATTTTACTATTTTTTCCATGCACACTGTTTCATGTTTCGCGAACTACTGATATTACGGTGAGAACATAATGAACATTAAATATAGTTTGAATTCAACTTGAATATTTTCCTCAATAAAATATAACATTTTTGTATGTCTAGGGGAAGGAGGAAGTTCTGGTAGTGAAGAAGACAATTCAGAAGACGATTCTGATTCCAGAGATCAAACTTATCGTTGTCAGCACTGCTTTACTACAAGTAGGTTTTTTTAAATAAATTACATGACTCCTGTTATTTGTTTTAATGGGTGACTAATAATTAATTTACAGCATACATTTTTTAGTTTAACATGCATTTCACACTTGGAAGTCCCAACCACCAACAAATTGATTGTATTGGTGAAAGAGGTACAGTTTGTAAACCACTTATAATCATTTGAAAATGCTCGTAGTTGGAATAAATAGGGTTATTTGAATTTATGGATAGTTTATTTTTAAAGTAAAAGAGTTACATAATATAACATTAGGTTAGAGTTTACTAGGGCACATAGCCTATTAGTTCAGATTTTGTATGGTTAGGAGACACAGGCATACCTTGGAAAGTGGTCCTTATTAGTCTTCTTTTTATACTCTCTACTGATTGAGAAAGTGAACAGTGTTTACGAAATATTTCAGAACTTGTTTTATTGTGTTTTCTATTTGTGTACTACTAGGTATACCAAGGATAAATTTGTGTATAAATACCAAGGTCCACTTTCCAAGGTAAGCCTGTGTCTCATATCCATACAAAATTTAAACATAATAGTACATGTCACCTATTAAACTCGACCTAAAAAATATATAATATTACACAAACACAATCAAGATATCAAACATTTTGATTAAATTACGTACTAGAGGCCCTTTTTGTTTCTCATATTGGTTCTGAACCATAAAAACATGCAGAAGGTAGTTAGCTGCCTGAACATATAACTGCATGTTCAGTAGCCATTTCAGTATGATTTATTTTAAATAATGAATTATTGTTGTTGTTGTTTATAATAGCTTCTAAACTGGTTCATACCGTCTTTGATCTTATCGCCCAATACAGTCTAGTGTATTCTTTTTTCTACTTTGGTGAATGAAATATGTAAACATTATTTTTAATATCTTGTTTAAAATTTTTATAATATTTTATTCCAAATTGTCTGTTTGAAAATTTTGCTTTATTTATTAGTAGAGCATGCATATGATAATGTTATGTTGAATATATAAGTAGCTGCAAGACTTACCAATACAGTGTAAATTCTAACTGTGTTGAAGTAAGGAATTTATTTACATGTGAAATGGGAAGGAAGGTTTCATCCTCTAAGTCTTCTGATAAAGTCGAAATTTTTTTGTAATTGTTTAAAGTTCTATGTGATTTTGGGTTCTTACAGATATATTTGGTAAAAAAAAAATGTAGATGGCTTTAAAATTTTTTTTTTACAGATTAAAACAAGAAAAAATACTTAATTTCATATTTTTGACCACCCTATGAAACAGATTATATATATTTTTTATATTTACAAACAAATCATATTAATTTTTTTTATATAAAAGTAGGCCTACTATTTAATTCAGAATAACGTGAATTTCATCAAACAAATAAATTTTACTAAAAAAAGATTTTGAGAAAAATCAACATACCGTATCAAAAATATCTTTCTACTGCTCATAATAATTACCTTCATTCAGGACATCAAAAAAATTACTGATATAGACTAAATATACATATAAACAATAATACGGCCTAAACAAATCAATAATGAACAGCTATAGCAGTTATAACGCTGACACAAAACATTTCACAACTGACAGTCGTAGTAGAACGAGAAATCACGTTATACGCGCTGGGGCAGAACACAAAATGACGCCTGGTTGCTATAACAACCAAATAAAGACCAACGACAGGTGATCGGCACAAATACCGTAGTGGGAGTGTCACATTATACCAATAGGACATTTCCCTGCACTCTATTGGACTTAAATGAATTAAAAATACCTGCAGAAGTTAAATAGTGTTGAATCGAGATATCCCATCATACGCGTTACCAGTCAAATTGCGGGTTACGTAAAATCCCATCATACGCGTGCTAAGGGTTAAAGTTTCTTTCATTAATTCTGTTGAATTATTTTTGAAGTTAATAAGCCGTTGTTAATTGTTAAAGTTTAATTTGATGCTTAACATATTTGAGTGTCTAATGATGAAGACTATAGCTCGAATATGTATACTGATAGATGCATCATCTAAGCGTAAATTATGTGTTAGTCTTAATGCAAAATGTTAGACCCATTTCTCACAGATACTGGACCATCTTGGTTGGTAAAAGTTGGTGATTTATCAAACATGTCTAATTATTTTGTCCGTTTACATTTTTAATGTATGTAAAATATTATTGATTTTTAATATTAAAAAAAGTATACAATTTACATTACTGACTTTGTACTATACTCTTTAAATTGCTGTTTTCAGATTCTCGTGATTGGCAACATTCAGGTCCCAAAGACAGGACCTTATTGTGTTGGGATTGCCGTTCTTATTTCAAAAAATACGGAGAATTACCACCCATCACGAATAATTCAGCCAATGCGAATAATAATAATAACAACAACAACAACCGTTCAGACGCACCTTATCTCTTCAGACCTGTACAGACTGAATCTCCAGAAGGTTCTCCAGGCCGCATGAGGACTCGTAATAAAGCCAAGGAAACGGTAATAAAAAAAATAATAAATAATTAGTTGAACAAAAAAATAAATAAAAAATTTGAGATAATATCATATCAACTCAAAAATGACTTAGTAAATTGAATTTGTTTGAAGATATATTTCAAGATTGTATTTCATGGCTAGTTACTAATTTTAATGGTACACATTTATTATTGAACCACATTCAACTGTCTTAGAAATGGAATACTCAATACCATCTTGATTAATCCAGACCTCCTCTCTAAGGTCAACCAATGCGTCTGGCTTCCCAAAAGTATAATTTTATATGTTTAATTTTAATGAACTCATTTAACTTGACTGTTTATAATGGTTTTGAGAATTGAGGTGTACCAAAGTTGGAGAATTTTTGATCAGTATTGGCGTAAGTTCAGTAGAAAAACCTATTGACCAATTATAACCAAATATTATGGTTTTACTTAGCAAAATCTAGTAATTTTTCTATGCATTTGAAATAAATTATTTAAATTTTGTTTTATTGGACAATCTGTGGTAGATTTGTTATTTAAACCTGTATTTTATAGGGTTATGAAAAATTTGATTTTCAGATTAAATTTTATGGAGAAAATCTGTAAGGTAATTTACATGTCCTATGTAATACGATTGAATAAAAAATGTCATCAGTGAACTTGTACTAAATTTTTAGTGCAGTACTTGATTGTTACATCAAGTCAAATTTAGTCACGTGCTGAGCAAGCTCTTCGTCCAGCTAATGATGGAAATTAAAAATTAATTGAAAGATAAGGTTATTATAATTTGATGTACTGCAAATTCAGATATTAGACATTGTTCTAATGGTAGGAAAAAAGTAATTGTTGTTTCAAATTACTTAGATTAATCATATCACACACCCTTTTTTTCTAAGTTTTCATGAAATAGGAAAAACTCTAATTTCCATAACAATATGAAATTTCAAGTACTATTTCATCATTCTCAGTTGCAATCGCCGCACAAATGATCTCTCTAGTTGAATAATCCTGAACAATTTGTTGATTGAGTATCTGTTTATTAAGATAGTAATTTATAATTGTTTTATAATGAGTCAATTATACTAACAAAAATGAACATGCAATTGAGACAACCATGAAAAAAATAAAAATTTATGTAAATAACCTGTAGCTGAATCCTTTTTCGGCCTAGCAGTTTCTTTGACACTTTCACTGACGAATGTTCACTGTTGATATGTCCTAGCTGGCTTAACATTTACAAAATATTCATTTAAATCATAGGTGTTCATATATTTACACATAATTGACTCAACTGTTTTGTACTTCAATTGGATTCAGGTTTTATTTCTATTAAACAAATACATTTAGTACAGTTACTTAGCGAACTAATAAATAGCGTTTTACCCATGTTTTGTAATAACATCGATTTAGTGGATAGTTACAGATTAATTTAAAGATTAAGTTAAAGGTCTGGTATTGAATTAATTTGGACACTTGTTATGGAATAAGATAATAGAAGATACATTAATTTTAAGCATGTCCAGCGCTTAGTTACTTTAAAGAAATGGGCGTGACAGTAGCTTAAGATGCTTATCAAAGCATGTCTTAAAGAACTTGGTGTCGGTTTTTCCATGGTCTTAGAAGAACCATTGAAGATAGCGTCTCTTTGTTTGGACCAATCATAATGTTGCTTGGATAGGAGAATGATGGTAGGTACCCATTGGGGAGTTTAGTAATCAGCTATACCTCGTGACATTGAGTTGGTTAGCAGATGCGAAACTCGAACCCCATGGAAATGGAATCTACAGGCAGTTACTGTTTGTTCAGATGCTTGATGAGATTTCAATCATTGCTGGAAAGGAAGAATTAAAGACAGGGGAAATTCAAAGAGAGGAAAGCCGGAAAGGTTACTTGATTATTATTATTATTATGAATAGAAGGGGGTTTTACCCCCTAGACACGCTTTTTGTGTAGTTCTTATTCCCGACATTGTTTAAAAGGGGAACCAATAAATTATTGGTTCCCCTTTTAAAAATGATAATAGATTCGTAAACTTTTCTACAGGAATTAAAGAAGCGTTTCGATTAGGTCTGATGTCAAACATGTGATATCCATTCAGCTAAATTGCTTTTAAATGTTGGTGAAGAAAGCTTAGGAAGCTTTGCAATAGTTTTATATTCATTTCGGACTGATGAGATGTGTTGGTGTCATTTAAATCAGCTTTTGTTGAATTTAAATGTGTAATAATGTTTGAATTTTACCTTTTCCTCAAAGGCTAATTTAAAAAAATCATCTTGTAATTTTAAAACATCATTTAGATCAAACTCTATAATTTGATTACTGACTAATTTGTCTACTAGTGTGTCGAATTTGTTACGTTTGTGTTGAATAGTTTCATGGTATTCTTTTAATTTATTGGCAGTATGAGGTGGGAAGTTGTTTGTATTGTAAATCATTGAAATTGCCAATTTGTAAATTAGTTCAGATAGTCATTGAGATGTTGTATAGCGCATTTTGAGTTTGATTATATTCATAACCACAAACAAAAATGCAAGAATTTAAACATTCATTGTACATAACAAATTTTAACATTCATTGTACATAAAACAAATATAAAATTGCAAAGAATGATTTATTGGGTTTACAGGGTTTATATGACATTCTTTACAACTAATTATAAATGTTTCATGATACAATATACATTTATAAGTTTGTCTCTTTTAGAAATGTATTTGTCGAATTCTTAATTTTATGGCACTTTTACCATTTACAGACATAGTTAATATGATTTTTATATTCTTCCTTTGATTCTTTGTAAAATTTTTATCAAAAGTCACAATCAAGTTTATTGAAAATCTTAAATCATTACAGAAACAAAAATTTAGAATTTCATAAATGGTGAAACAATAATACAAATACAATATTTCACTCTTAGTATAATTTTAAACATATTCCTTTTATTTATTGTCTTTGGTGAAACTTTGAAGCTTTTTATTTTTATATAATAAAAGAACAATAATGTCCGTCTATGTGACTTTTTTAATATTAAAGTAGTTACTTACTTTATAATCATATGACGCGTTTCGGAACTCGTTCCATCTTCAGAAAATCGCTCTGCTGAGGTCGTTAAAACATTAAAATAAATTATTACACAACACATATATCGCAACACATATACACATACACGCGCACATTAACACAGGAAATATCAACGCGTGTGCACACCATCGAATACGTTTAATACACTCTAAATCTAATGTTGAGTGTATTAAACGTATTCGATGGTGTGCACACGCGTTGATATTTCCTGTGTTAATGTGCGCGTGTATGTGTATATGTGTTGCGATATATGTGTTGTGTAATAATTTATTTTAATGTTTTAACGACCTCAGCAGAGCGATTTTCTGAAGATGGAACAAGTTCCGAAACGCGTCATATGATTATAAAGTAAGTAACTACTTTAATATTAAAAAAGTCACATAGACGGACATTATTGTTCTTTTATTATATAAAAAAGAGTGACTTGGATACAAACACAATGAGTTTTTATTTTTATTTGCAGAGTTTAACACCAAAATGTTTCTAAATTAATTATAAGGAATTATTATTTTTTTACTATGTTTATGTTATTAGCTACGTAGAAACTACTAAATATAATAATTAGTTCGCCAGGTAAGTACCAAGTAAATTTGTTTTAGTCACTAATATTTTATTTTGACAAAGTTTAGAACTTTACACGTGAAAATTTTTGTTTAAACAAAAATGTCTTTCTCTCGTAATTTTTTTATCTCGAAATGTCAATGTGCTACAAGACTGTTTTATGTGTGCAGCCAACGAAGGGAAGTGGTGGGCGACCAAAAAGGAGCAGTGGTACCAATACTCCAGATCACGAGCTGGAGAAGAAGGGTGGGGGTGGGGGTTGCAAATCTCCAGGAGCATCTAGCACTTGTTCAAACTCACCTGGAGACAAAGCTAAAAAAAGGGTATTAAATTAAGTTATGCAATAGCATGCACTCCTTGTTGGCGTTTTTGTGTAGCATGTTGTCTTGTGTAGGCCTAGTCTTTTCCTTCACTCCCCATCTCCACCCTTCCGCATGTATCAATTTATTTATTTTGTTTTTCGGGATAGGAACGGTTTTGAAATTTGGATTTTAACTTTATTTAAGGAATTTTATTTTTGGGTTTAATTATTTATTTTATTTTTTCCTGTACATACTAAATTCATAAAATTTTTCTTTGGGTTCAAATAATTTTTTTTCATTTGCTCTTAAATTTATTTTTAATGTTTGTATAGTTATAAGATATTGTTGTTTTGTATATTTGTCAGGTATGTATAGTTATTTCATATTTACAGATAAATGTAACAATGTGTATATTGTAGGGTGCTGTCAACAACGTCAGTGCGAGGAATAAAACTATTTGTGATATGTCCTTACTTTGCTGATTATATGTGCATTAGACAATCTAATAATATTAACTCCTTCTCAGTATTGTATTCTTTCATAAGGTTATGAGCCGTTACTCTTTTAGAACAGATTGTATGTTCACAAGCAGCGTGTATGAAATATACTCATTTCATTACTGTTCACGTCAGCTCCCTATAGTAACAACATACCACACACTTATATTTTATTCTGAAATTATTCATTTTGGTTTTGTTTTATTTTTCACAAATAAATTGATAATATTTAATTTTAAATTTGGTGTTGATGAAAGATTTGAAAGCCACACATTGCTCCCGGCAGTCATCCATTTTACGTTTTTCGCCGAAACGGAAAAAGGTCTTTCACAAAAAAAAGTTCTCACGGACGAACTGATCCACCCACAGCGAACAAACGTAGCACACTAATGTGTAGCAATGTGACTCGAGACTCCCTCTCCGGCTGGCCGGCCGGCCAAGCCCACCCCCTTTCCTCACCAGTCCGATTCCCGTTACTTTTAGGTCCCCCCTCGTAAATATACTACATTGATTTAATATAATAAATGAGTGATGAAACCTAATGTTTAAAGTCTGAACTAATGAAGCAAGGATTTAAAATTGTCAAATTTATAGATGAAGCCCAGTGATCAAATTTAAAATTAAATTAAATGATTGTGCTTATTTTCAGATCTTTGCATGCAAAACAAAATGCAAGAAAATTATAGTGCAATGATTAACAGAGGTTTTAATTATATTTTTACTGTTATACGAATATTGAACAACAACAATTTAATAATACTAATAACAATATTTAATAGAATATAAACTAGTTAATTTGTCATTACGTATTACAATCTTAAATTTCATTTATAATATTTGATTTACTCTTGTAAACACTACTTCTATTTCAAGGTTATGAATTATAAGATTATATGAACACAAAAGCTTCATATCAAACCGTTTTAAAAAAATACCAAAATATTTGGATAATTATAAATTTTTGCGAAATAATTTTGGAATCATGAATTGGGAAGTATTTGGTAAGAGAATTTCCCAATATTACTGGAAAAAATAGGGATGTACTTAATATAATATATTCTCATGGTCAATTTTTATATGAAAATTTTCCCCCCGGACAATTTCCTGAATTTTTGGCTTTCCATACACCTTTAATGATATATAAACAAAAATAAATGAAGATCACTCTGCATGTTTAGTGTGCTAACCTTATTATCACTGTGCTCGTACAGGTCTATCTTATTTGCTTAAGCTTACATCTTAGTTGATATGTGTTGAAATAAACTTGCGATGCTGAGTTACTTTAGAGGTAACATTTACTAACCCCCTCAATTTGTAGTCTTCATTGTTATTTTGTTGCCGTTGATCTATAAAAAACCTCTAGATTTGATTATTATTGGAAAAAGAAAAGAAAAACCAGTTACCTTATTTTATTTGTACTCTGAATAAAAGATGTTATAAGTAAATTCTTAACACAAAAGATAAATATTTAAACTGTCGTCTTTGTTCTTATTTAAAAATGCTAAATTCACTGAAATATGGAACAGTATTTATTAATGTTTATCTTTTGCAATACTGTTTGAAGAAGAGTGCAGAAAAGGTAAGCTAGCAGGACCCTAAGCACGAATAAACAAATTATTATAAGTTCCAAATACTAATATTTTTGGTTGCATGATTAAATTTATTTTTCTAATAATATTCATGAAATTATATTAATAAATTTTACAATTCATAAAGGGTAATTGTTTTTAGATGATGCTTAAAGTCTTCTATGAAGTGCATGTGATTTGTTTTACTATAGCCTGTGTTATTAATAACATAGGTTACTGTTATATTAATGGGTTTAGTAAGCTTGATTAAATACATTGAAATTAAATTATATAGAATGAGTAAATACGGACATACAATATTTCAGGGATGGTATCAGAGCAATAAAAAAAAGAAAAAAAAAAGTTGCTATAAACCTAGGTTTGAAATGTATTGTTTTCCCATCTTAAATGATGAACCATGTCGATATCATTAGGTTTTTTATAGGTACAAATTATTGATAAAATAAGTATTTCTTAGTAATTGACTACAACATGCAGAAGCTCATGATACCAGTTAATGCTTATTATTATTGGGTGAATTACGTAACGGTGCAACTTATGAATAAAGGAATACTTCATGTAAGAGTGAAGATTCTGAAAAAAATATGTAGGTCATCATAGGCTGAATATAATTACCAAGGAATATTTTTTGACCCTGAAAATTCTTTCCTCGTCTTATTCATAAAGTGTAGCATTTAATTCACTTAATTATAATAAGGAATAACTGGTATTATGTACTTCTGGGTGTTGTAGGCAAGTACCAAGAAATACTTTTATTTTCAAAAACTTAGTTATCATTTAATGTATAAGAAAAATAATATTTTCATTTACATTGTAGTGTAGCCAACCTTTACTACTGATGTTGACTACTTGAGTGTAAAACTACTATCGATTATGGTTGAATTGGATGTACATATTAAGAAGTACATATGTTTATCATTAAAAAGCAATAAATTTAGTCTCTTTTAATTTTTTGAAAATTTAATGGTTTTCAAATGATTTGACCTTAAAATTTTAAACGACAGCCATTTAGAAAACGTACAAAATAAAGTCTTGGTTTTTTTGTATAATGAGGAAGGGTTGTATACAAAATGTACTGTACATACTAAATCAGGAAGGTACATCTCATTGATTCCCAAAATTAAAATTTTAGTAAAAACTAAAACAGACTCTCAGATGAAAAATGAAGTGTCTTCGACCATATGTTTATAACAGTGTTTTCTCTATTTTAGTGCCTTGAAATATTGCATGCCCGTAATGACTGATCCTTTATTGCATTGTAAGTATAAACTATAAGTTATTAAGAGCACAATCTTCAAGTACTTTGCTTTGTTGATTCACATGTTTCTGGGCCTATACATACTCTTATTGACCTAAACGGGTAATACTTGTGGAAAACTTTGATCACCAAATGAAAGAAACAATTTTATACAATAAACAATAAGGATTTGTTCAAGACGAAATTTCAATGACCAAATCATCATCTTCTGTTGTTACGTGTATATAAAACTTCCTTGCAATTAACTATAATTTTCTTGTTTTATAACATCTGAGGGTGATGACCTGGTCATTGAACATCATCCAAGGCCGGTTTACTCACTAGAGTAATACGATACATATCTGAAGGTCATAAACAATACACTATATTTATGTTATGTTGTAGGTATCACTAGTGCACGTTCAAATTGTGTTGTACTGGCTAAACAAGTGCACATCAGTATGATAACGGCATCTATCATATGTTATATATATGTATTAAGATACATGCTTGGCTTATCTCTTCGCTCAATATCCTTTGGTAATTAAAAGTGGTAAGAAGTCTTAAGAGGTACAAGTAACACTGAAGATTTAAGTTCCTTATTGTCTTTCATTAATATTGTTGAAAAATATCCTGCTTATGGAATTATAAAGGGAAGGTGTGATAGGATTTAGTCGTTAAAACTGCCTGGGTTCTTTATTTTCAAAATAATTTGTGGTTCAGTTCTAACAATTTACTTTATTAACAATTACTATCAATTATAATCTTTTTACCTAAAATACAATACGTTCTCTTCAACACTTTAATACAATATTCATATAATCTTTTTACTCAAAATATAATATGGTTTCCTTCTCCACTTTAATGCAATATTCTTATATACAAATTCCTTATCAAGAATCCAGAATTACTTCTAACTTTTATAATTTTCAGACTTGATTTTATTTTAATATCTCTAACGAGTGTTTCCCCAGTTAATTACAAATTGGCCTCTATATTACATTTGCTTACCTTTCTCCTTCAGAGATTCCATCTGCATCTTGGAGACTCTTCCTCGCCAAATACCCCTGGCTATCAGCAACACCTCTAGGAGTCCTTCTTTGATCAACTGACCCCCCCCGATTCCTCTCTCCAGAGCTTATATGCAGTTTTTGCTCAATCACCTCTTCTTGCAAGCACTTACACAACTTTTTCAAGTTTGTCACAACACTTGTTATTATTCTGGCTTCTTAATAAGAACTTAGACTATTATTTCTATATCTAGGCTATTCCTTACTTCCTAACATGTCGCATGAGTTGCAATAAAAAATTGAAACTTTTATTGTCTATCATATAAAATTCTTTCAATTTCTCTTCGTCTAGAGGTAGTTCTTTTGAACTACTGTAGAACTGCATCACACATCCATTAAATTATATGTTTGTACTAATACTTCTTCTTCTTTTCTCCTGTTTTTCAAATATCAATACATCATGAAAACTTCATTTTTATTATTCATTGTTTTGCCTTAGAACTGCTTTAATTAATTAACATACCTTATTTGAAGTCGATAGTAGTTCCTTATATTATATTAATTGTTTATATTATATTAATTGCTACATGTTTTGCTGCCATAGGCAGCATCATCAGGCCAGCTAATAACATAAACACATTGTTCACACACACACATCACAAAAACATATAAAATTCTTGGTCTAACACAAATCATCATGCAGAACCGGCACTCGTTAAAAGTTTAAAATTGTTGTAGTTCCTCACAGTATATTGGCCACATGTTCACTGAGTGAGTTAGAATGGGACACTGCAACTTTGAACATTCCTTATCAGATATGTTAGTCCTATTCTGATGTTCAAATATCAGGTCATACATGTAGTTGGAGGTGAAATTCATTTTGTCATTTAATATGTTTGACAGATTGATCTTTTGGTGCTTATAAATTTCAAACTCCTCCATTACGTTAATTTTATGACCCTTTCTTAACCTGTGCAATATGGTCATGTTTTTCTGGATGCCAGTGTACCTATGTTGGTTATCAATAAGATGTTCTGCATATGTTGAGTGGGTTGAGTTTGTCCTTTTGCTGTTGGGTAAATGTTCCCTGAAACGTGTTTTAAAGGATCTACCAGTGTGACCAATGTACTGTTTTTCACAGTCATCGCAATTGAGCCTATATATACCTCCATCTAAGTTTTTATTGTGGTTGGGTTTGGTGTGGTTTAAAAAACGTTGTAAGCTGTTGTTCGTTCCGTGTGAAATACTGTATCCAAGTTTTCTGAATATGTTGCGGGTCTGTTTTTCGAGAGGCGGTGTATAATCCATTGTGATATATTTGTTCTTGTTTTTAACACTCTCGTCTCTGTTGTTGGGTGAAGCTCTGATTTGTTTCTGCTTATTTTTTATTTTGTGGATGCATTTGTCGACTATTGATGAATTATAGCCATTACATTGGGCTATGTGTTTTATCAATGTGATTTCAGTGGTAAAATCATTTTCCTCCATTGGGATGTTCAATGCTCTATAAACCATACTTTTGTATGCAGCCATCTCCATCTAGTGTGAATCAGGATGTCTGGAAGAAGCGTGTATTGTGTGATTTGTCTGAGTTGGTTTCCTGTGGACTTTAAATTGATGTTTATTATTTATTGTACTGATGTTGAGGTCGAGGTAATTTATACTCTTGTTAATCTCAATTTCTTCTGTAAATTCGAGAGAAGGGTGAATATTATTGAGGTATTTATTAAAATTTGTTATCTGTCTTGTTGATCCGTTAAAGAGACAAAGGATGTCATCTACATATCTGTGGTAATAGATAATATTTTCTTTAAATTTGTTTTTTGTGTTCATTATATTTTCTTTTTCTATGTGGTTAAGGAAGATTTCAGCCATGATTCCATATAAAGGCGAACCCATGGCTAATCCATTATTCTGTATATAAACGTTATTATTAAAAGAAAAATAATTTTGTGTCAGGCATGTTCTTAACAATCTAATTAATTCAATAATTTCCTCCTTCTTCAGTTTGCTATTGGCGTTTAGGTTGTTTTCCAGGTATTCTATAGTTTCTTCAACCGGTACGTTGGTATATAAGTTAACAATGTCAAAGGAGACCAATGTGTGGCTATGCTTAACTTTGACATCTTTTATTTTATTCAGATCGAAATTATTGGAGAGGCTGTAATTTGGTTGTAGCTTGGTTTCTCTTTTAATTACTTTTGCCAAGAATTTGGTTGTTTTGTATGTTGGGGCATTCATGAAATTTACTATTGGTCGTATTGGTATGTTGGGCTTATGGATTTTGGGTAGTGCTCTGAGAGTGGGTGCAGTAGGTTTGATCATTTTTAGAAATTTTGCATCTTCCTTGTTAATGAGGTGCCTGCATTGATTTAAATCATTATTTATGGCTCTATGAAATTTCATTGTAGGGTCTGTTTTTAATTGAATTATATTGTTCAATGTAAAAAATTTGTGCACTTTATCAATGTATTCCTGATTTTTCATTATGACTAGACAGTCTCCCTTGTCAGCTTTTGTAATTAAGGCATTATTGTCTATTAGTTTTTGTTTTATGTTGATAGAAGTTTTTATTTCGGATTGGTGGTTGGGTGCACATGCGGTGTTTTTCATTCGTTTGATATAAGTGGAGGCTTTATCTGCCAGGATATGTCTTGTGCTACTCTGGTGTTCCTTTGGCAAACATTGGAAGGTCGTTTCTTAAATAGAGCTGAACTTATGTCAATGCTTTTGGGCCTTAAGTTATATTTCAAACCCTTGTTTAGAAGATTAGATTCAAGATCAGTCAAGACAATATTTGTGAGGTTGGTAGTACGGGGGAAAAAATTGTGTGTTGTTTGGATAGGCTTATCTCCTTGTTTGTTCATCAATAATGACCTGAGTTTACTATTAAGTAACAATTGCTTACTATTTACTTTATTCTTGATTCTGGAGTTAATCTTATCATAGATTATCATTTTTATTCAAAGAGCTAATGTTTACCACTGATAAACTGACTCGAAAAAGTGTTTCCTGCTAACAAATCATATCGTTTTGGTGTGCAGCAAATTTATCTTAATAAAAGTTGCACATCACAATTATTATTGATCATTTGATAAATATTGTATCACTCTAGTTTGCAGTCTGCCTTAAACAATGAAGTGTTTATTACGTGAAATTGTGTTTCCTTTCATTTTGGTCCTGTAGATATATTTGCTAAGTAATATGCATGAAGTTATGTTACACAAACTTGTATTGATGGATTTGGGCTTATGTTAATGCATGTCTATGAAATGTTACCTCTTATTTATAACAAAGTACTTTAAAATTGTACAGGCCTTTACCAAAAGAAATGTTTTGACATGATTGGTAAAGGCCACATTATCACTTAAAGTACCACATGTTTGTTATAGCTTGCATTGCTTTAATGTAGTTTTTATTACAGCTAATAATTATATCGGGTCAATACTGTAATGTTTCCTGGCATTTTTATTACAGAGAAAGGAAGGGATTGTTTCGTGATTTTGAGTTTTAAATATTCAAATTAAATAGTATCAAAATTCAAAAGTCACCCTGAAAGTAAAATACATTTCGCCGTAGTAAATTTAAAGCCAGGAATAATTAAAAATAATTTCTTTTGTACATACAAGTCTTTTGCTTTTTATACAGCTCCCACTAAAATTCAAGCACTTATCCTAATGCGACAATAATATTTTATTCCATTATTTTACCATTTACTGCCAGATTATATAACCATTCAGTATATAATGAAAGAAGTATATGACAGCTTATTTCAATTCATCAACTCTTTGAAAACGAGTGCCACCTACAAATTCATTCAATTTTGAAAACAAATGTTTGTTATCCTAGCTCTGTTTGTCCTCCTAGCTCTGTTCAACGAACTTACTGATATAAAGTTATTATTTACTCTATTTTACTTTTGTACATCCTTACTCCAAATATTTAAATTCAAATATAGAGCACCAACATGTGATTGAGCACATGTACTCTTTTTGAAAATAAAGTGAATCCCCAGACATGAATTCTTTGGAAGAATGTACTTAAATTAAAACACAGTCATGATATCTGAAATTCATACATTTATTATCAAATTTAGAACAAACAAAAATATTTATTAATAATAACATTAATCCAATCTGAAACATATATGTTCATCAAATAGTCTTAAAATTTAATCAAATCAAAAGTTCAGAAAATAGTTTGAAAATTTCATCCAAATCCATATGTTCAACAATTAATTCTAAAAGTTCATCAAATCAAATAAACGTTCATGTCCCATTTTATATTTGAATAGCTTACACAAAATTTGTCCAAAAGTCAATATATCTCAATAATTCCTTAAATTCTTTTAATAAATGTCTCTAAATCAGAACTTGAATTCAATAGTTCCAACAATAAATTTTTATTTGCAAGAATGTACTTAATTTTAACCAAACACACATTCACTGAATATATCACTTTTAAAGCTCAGAGTTTGAGGTTATTTTAATTTGTATATTGCACTTGGATTTTCTCTTAGAATAATAACTTGTGTTATTATCCTAATATTTCAAAATAATCATCTTTTAAACACGAGATAACCTGCCTTAACTTAGACCACATCGCTTGGAGCTTTCTCGAGAATTGTTTTTTGCCTTGACTCTCTCCAAGGAGCGAATTTTCTACTTTTTTTTATCAACGATGACATCACTATGGATTCTTCTACAAGGTTTTTACCTTAGTCAACTGAAATAATATATAGGTCTGAACACTTTTGTCAGATCTATTTTCTATAATTTGAACTAACAGAGTTGTCAGATAGATCATATTATTCATTTCATATTTATGCTCTAAACCCTGAAATGTTCACTTTGACTTCGATTTTGAAAACGATAAGCTCAAAAATGTGAAATATTACAAGTTCTTGAGTTGCTGCAACCAAATGTAGGCAAGCATTATTGTAAATCAAAACAATGTTGCTTGACATTATGTTGTGCGTTTTGTTTTGAAGGGTGCGATATAACCAATTGACAGTAGGTTTTGAGGTTATCGATGCTTCGTTCAACTTTAAACATGGTTACCATAGCTCTTTATTTAACATGGTGTTTGAATATCATCTCACACAATTTTGTTAAAAGTTCAACCACATTCTTAATAAAACCATTTTAGGAAAGTCAAGGAGATTCCAATTAGTATTTCTCAGGCAGAAGTCAAAGCATCCATTGGACACACTTTATATTCAAGGTGTTATGCAACAATCTTATAAAGCCGAGATTTATAAATTTTAGGACAATTGATGCACAATGTATAGAAAGTTAAACATAACTACCTTCATACATTTTCATGTATATTCTTTTCTCAAGGTTTTTTGTCGCAAGACGGGTCGCCCACAATGATTATCATAAGAATGTTTGACCTTTCTTATTAAACATAATGAACCATTTTCTCACATATTATCATTATAAACTTTCTTTGTGTTTGAATTTCAATAGACAGAACATTTTTTGCTATTAAAAAAAAAAAAACACGGATCATTCATCGAATCTCTCTTAGTTATATTTTCAATTTTGTCGCTCATTTAAAGAAGTATAAATATCCAGATCATATAGCATGGCACAGGGAGGGGAGTAAACGGTCTGTGTACATGTTCTTTACTTTCTTGATGACTTTTGGATGTATGATTGAAAGAGGGGAAGTAATATCGCATAGGACCACTGTTAGCATCATTCATTGTGTATATAATTACTATTTTTGAGTTTACATTTTATGATCGTGTCAGTTTATTAATATTATAATCTTCAGCAATAATGAAACCCTAATAATAATTAAAAAAATTATGGTGTAAAATAAATTTCTTGAACAATTGAAAGAAATAGCTTGTAATTTGATATATAAAATTATTTACAAATTTGTTGAAATAAACACTTGTGAAATTCACTATATATATTAAGAAATTTATCTTTAATTTTTAAAATCATTCCTAAGTATGATCCATCATAACACAATCTTACGATTTAAGGATTTGCTTCAATCCACCATATACTATTTATTACATAAAAATGAGTTGAACTTCAAGTAAACCGATGTCACGTTTCATCTCAGAATTACCATTTATGTCTCATTATAAAGATCACAAAAAACTTTGTTTTCTTTATTAAAGTAGCACATATTTATTTCTCAGTTTTTGAAAAACAAGCGAACTTTTGTAACTACAATTTTATATATCATTGGAAGGGATATACTAACCGGGATATAAAATAAGGGAAATATTCTTTGTTTTATTACTATTAAAAGAAATAATAAGCTTATGATATAGTATTACAGATAAGTAAGTATATGTATGGAATTAAGGTGAAAAACAGGTATTTGTTGATTTCAACTCCTGCAGAGTCCTAATATGGAATTTAGCGTTTAATAGCCACCTATTTTCTGCTTCCAATAATAAATCAAATAAGTTTCATGTAATGAAAAACAACCAGTAAATAACTGTTTTCAATATATTGCCAACTGTTATCAAGTTCAAAGTATTAGGTCCCATAAATCATTAAAAAAACACCTCAGATGTTAAATCGTTACGAATTCCATGCGTTTTAAATTTACAAACATTTTAAATATATATATTTTTTAAATAGAATTAAGGAGTTATTATTTTTTTTAAATCCCTTGTGGGACTTGTGGCTGCTGTAAAGGACCATCACTGAACTCTATTCTGCTTCTGGTCCTTCAACTCTCCATAGGTTCTTATCCTTTATTTCTCCTTCCACTGTCCTGTTCTACATTATCTTGGATCTGCCTGCTGACTGCTATTGTCATCAGATCTCCTGAAAATGAGTCCAATCCTGGCCATATTACCTCTTTTTGATAATCTCAGGTATTTTAACTAGTCTGCATATTTCCTAGCATTATCTGGCCAACATTTGTTGAGGATTCTCCTCAGGCAATTGTCAATAAATATTTGTAATTTAATTGTAATATTTCTTCATCCATATAGAAATACAGGTTAAAATTTTTTTCTCCAAAAAATTCTGTAGTTTTCCTTTTCAGCTGTTAAGTTGTTAAAATTATATAAATAAACCCTTTACCTCCATTATTTTTTTGCTAAATATCTTAATCTGTCCCACCTGTCTTGGTAACCAAAAATAAGATTTTTTGATTACTAGCGTTTATCCTCATTTATTTTTGTCACACTTTTCTTAGGTCTTGTATCTTTTTTTTGATATCTGATAGTTTATGGCAGTAAAGATACAAATCATCAACAAAATCAATATTTTCCAGTGTGTTGGTCGATCTCCATTGCAGATTCTTCGGTTTCCATGTAACTTTCTTTGTCACCCCACTTACTACTATCAGAAATAGGGATCTGATAAATAAATACTTTAAAGGATTTTTATTTATAGTTGTAAAATCTAACATGATGTTAAATTTTAACTCATGAGTTTCAAAGAACTATAAAGTTCTTCTAAATTGATCATTCGAATTATTTAGGACCCATTTTGGAAATTTTGGTACTTTTGTTAACCATGCACAAGTGTACAAGAGTGCCAATTTAACATGTTAGGTATTGTTATATTTCACTTACCATTTAAGATTTGAATTCCTTCCACACCCTGGTTTTCGCTTAAATATAACATCGAAGAGGAGAGGGGAAACTAATTGACAATGAACTTAATTTTAAAAAGAAGTCTTAAATTTGAAATTGTATACAAACTCAACCATGAAAGATGTTAATAATAAATAGAAATAATCTTAAGGGTGCGTAAAATTTATATTATTATATTTCAGAAATTTCTACCTTTGTGATAGGTATGTTCTTCATTACCAAAAATATCTGGTAGTTGTCAGTAAAAAGTGAAAATTAACAGCAGACGCTATATATATATATATATATATATATATATATATATATATATATATATATATATATATATATATATATATATATATATATAGGATGACAAACAAACAGAACACAATTCTCATAAAAAATACGCCTTAGTATCAACGACAAGGTCGTCCTCTTTTTTTTATATATATAAATAAGGTCTACAGTCACTTCACTTTTGTCTTAAGCATAAATATTACAAGATGAAATCGAGTTTAAATAACGGCCGCCGGCCGCCGTGTTTCATTTTAGTTATATTATTTATTAACAGTAATATTCTATTATTTTTGTTTGTAATTTTGGACACACGTTTGGGTAATTAATCTTAATTTTCACCAACATTTAAATAAAATTGGTAGAGCCGATTCCTAACTTTGAGAAAATACGTCTTTATAACAGTTCTATTGTTCTCTTTTAAAATTTTTATTTAATTTTAATTTTTTATTAATTTTTATTTATTATTTTTTTTTTTACGGATTATTCAAGGACTGGTATTTTTGGGAAGATGGTAACCAATATGTTTTATTTGGATACTTAGGGGTAACATTTTGAAAAAAAATTGATCAAAATTGTTGGAGCTGATTTTGAGAAAGTTGGAAAGTTTGTACTATGGCACATCCAAACAAATTTTGAGTTATTTCAAAAATGAAAAAAAGTCTATGGCCAAAATTACTGTCAGATCAAATTTAATTATAATCCATCCATTTGTTTGGGCTGTCGAGTAACACACAGACATCTGACAGATAGGAAAAAAAATCCAATTGGGTTCCATGACCAAAAGTGAAATAACAATGGGGCGGGGGGGGGTCCATATGAGATTTTATAAAAACGTGCCATGTTGCACCATATCGAAAAGCTCATTTAAAATAGAAAACACAACTGAAAACTCGGTTAGTAGGTTTTATGTTACTTGCTGCCAATTTTATATTATATATGTACCAAATAAATAAAATCACATTTACAGTACTGTTTTCATTCTTACATAGATTTTCCAATGAGGTGCAACATGAGTTTTTCTTAAAAATCCATTTAAGCCCCCCCCTTATATATATATATATATATATATATATATATATATATATATATATATATATGTGTTGTTATAGGCCAGAGTCTTAGGATTTTGTTGCCAAAGATTATATTTTTAATTGTGTGCTTTGTAGCTTGAGCTGCTATTTTAGATAGGGACCTCTGGTTTGAAATTTTTATTTATTCATTAATCCCTTCATTTGATAGGGTTAAAATATAAATAAATAAATCCTTAGCACATCAGCCGTTTGTAGGCCTAGTTTTCTTAGATGGCTTTTCATTGGGTGATTTGTGGTCAGCACGTTGAGTTGGTGTTCTTATGAATTTGTTTTCTTGATGGGCCCCACTTTTCCTCATGATATTGGATCTACACTGGAACTTTTTATAAGTCCCCAAGGGGATCAAACACGGAACCTTTTGCACACAAGACAAGCGCTCCAGTCATTAGACCACCCAATGGCTCACTTGATGGATTTACCATTTAATATTTTTGAGTAACCCAATTTTGGGGAGTAGGATAAAATAAATAGTTAACTTCTTTAGCCTTTAAAATTTCTCAAAATTACATATTATATTAACTCGTTTGAAATTTAAAGAAGAGGCAGGTCAAAAAGGATTACATAGTGCAATAAAAAACCACCAATTTATGTCATGCCATTGTATGAAATTAAAACAAGAGAAGATGTTTTCATTATATTGGAACAATATTTATTTTATTATTATTATTTTTTTATATACATACACAAATAGCAAAACAGTATTTTTCGGTTATTTTACAATTGTAGATGGACGTTTTAAAGGATGTTTAGAATAATTATGTTTTGTTTTGTTGAAACTATGGGACATTTGATTCAAAATAGTAGTTTACGATTATAAAGAAAATGTTATTTGTACATTTTTTATCAATATCATTTAAAGTTATAACATTGCACTCTATAAATTAATTGTAAAAGAAAGTAACTTACAAACTTTTGTGTTCTTGTATATGTTATTTAACATAAAATTAATGTAATAATTACATTACTCATATTATTTTTCATATTATGATTTAATATAAAACATTATTTTTTAATGTTTCAGTTGTGTGTAGATAAGGTTAAAATCGAACCTCAAAATAAAGGACGTAAACGTCCACCAGTTGAATCTGAAGGAGATGAAGAAGTAAAGCGAAAGAGAGATAGAGCAGAAAGTCCATTAGAGAGTGTAACATCAGATAGTGGTTCAGTCGCAGACGAAGCAGAACCTAATGAACCTAGCAGTGTAGAGCCTGCAGATACAACAAACGACATACCTTCTACTGAGACACCTGCGGATGTTCCAGAATTACCATTAACTGTTGTGAAAGTAGAAGAATCTCCTGTAGAAGAGCAGCCTCCATTTTCACCTGCTGTTCTCATTCCCTCTATAGACAACCTACCAGATACCACCCAATTGCCAGTTTTCAAAGTGGAAGATTGTAATGTTGTGTTCAATGTTGGTGTGCCTAAAAAAGAAATTTCTGAACCTGTGGTAATTAAAGAAGAACCAATGAGTGAAAGCAAATCGGTGATTACTCCTCAGATATTCTTACAACCTCCCATTTCCTCCATGTCAGTGCCAGTAGAAGAAGAAGTGAAAATAAAAACTGAAATAATTCCGAAAGTTGAAGAGAGTTTTTTCTCTTCTCTTTCTGTTCTTCAGGAAAAGACATTAGACCCTCCTTGTTCTGGCCCTCTTCCGAGAGCGTTTGAGGAAATTCCAATGGCTAAACAACTCACAGTGAAGCGAGAAGGTCTGTTTGAACCATCTCTTCAACCTGATGGTGTTATAGTTCCAGTTTTGGCAACATCTGTAGAAAATATAGTGACTAAAGACGAAGGAACCAACATGAGCGTTCATACTAATTCTTCAATGAATACTTCAACAAATATTGTTCAAAGACCTCAAGCTCTTCCCCCACAACAATCGAACATAAATATGCTAGGGACTGCAACTATTAAATTGGAACCGGGACTGTCTGTCTGTGATGATTCAAGTACTAATGATTCTATGAACCAACCATCTTCAGTGGCTGATTTAACAACATCTTCCCAAAGTAATTCTTCTTTACAACAAGCTCCTTTATCTCCGTTAACCCTTACTTCATACCCACCTTCGTCTCCACGTCAACCTTCTCTAGAACCTGCACTTGACAAATCTTCTCCTTCGTTAATACATCCACCTTCTATCATAGTTCCTACTTATCCATCTCTTTCTAGTGAAAATGAAAAAACAACATTAAATATTCCTTCAATATCATCATCTACTCATCACTCTGGCTATTCTTCATATTATCATCCTCACTTTCATCCACATCAAAGTAGAATGGACAAAGTTAACCCTTCACCTACTTACATGAACTCTACATCAGCTTTACAAAATGAACCACAGAATTTAAAAATAAAGCAGGAAGTAATTCCACCAGATGTTATACAACCAACTGCAGATCCTTTACAGTCGCTGAAAGAAGTCAAAGTGCCTGGTTACTCTGGTTCTTCTTCTATATCACAACCTTTGCTCCCAACTACGACAACTGCACCTTGTTCTACACAATCAGAACCACTTAATATTCGATCTGGTTCGACCCCACAACCAGCTTCTCCTTTTCTATCTGGACCATCGATAGATGGTATTAAAAAAGAGCCTGATAGTTTTAACCAATCACGGACAACACCGTCTAAGTCACCACCCATTCAAACTATTAAACATATGTCAGAAAATATGTCTGCTCCACGTCTTTCTCCAGCTCCTCCACGTTCGTCTTCGACACACACTCCACCATTTCCTCCCCCACCACCACCACCTGTTTCACACAGCACTGCTAGCTTAATAGCACCATCTCCAACTACAGTAAATCCACCGACTTCTATTCCACAACCCGTTATGCATCCTTCGCAACAACCATCACCATCACAATTGAGCAGAATATCTCCTGGACATTTAGCACATCCTCATCCTTACGTTCCAGCAATCCACCATCCTCATCCACATCCTTTAATGCACCATTCTCTATTTGCAGCAGCAGCAGCAGCTCACGCTGCTGCAGCAGTTCATCATAATCCTTATCACCCTCATCATCCTTATGGTGGGTATCCTTATCCTTTCCCATATGGTCCATATCCAATTCCACAACCTGTCCCTCCACCTTCAAGATCCCATGAACCACAAAAACGAGAATCATTGGAATCTTCAACAACCATGATGACTTCTCATCATTCTTCACATTCTTCGGTAACAACACGTTCTTTACGTGAAGTGGAGACAAGAGAAGAATCTAGCTCGAATCCTCACCATACAACGCAGGAGATTACGCAAACACATCACCATTCACTGTCACATCACTCGTCAGTGCATCATCATTCTGGTGAAAAACAGAGCCCCCTCACGATTTCACACTCAACCACTTCTAGTAGTTCTGCATCAGTACAACATAAAATTAACTCTTCCAAAAGAGGTGCTAGTCCCGCTGCTAATCAACAGGTATGAAGTAATTAATTTAATTAATTCTCTCAAAACTGATAAAATTATTATTTTGGCTTACACAGTTTAATACTCATCTATAGTAAAACATATTTAGCTTTAACTAAGTGAAGTACTGGTTATTGCAGAGTGTCTACCAATTGGGGAAAATATGGAAAATTGGAAAAAAGCCAGGAATTTTAAGTAGTCTGAAAAAATTTTGGAAAAAGGAGGGAATTTTATTAAAAATCCGGGAAAATTATGTTTTTTGAAACTATACCAGTCAGAACAATATATGCTCAAGTTATTTTTTAATTGAAACAACTATTACTTAGTAGAACAAAATAATATTCATAGACTTTTGGTCAGTATAAGTTGTGCCATTTTATCCTAATGCAACATAAGGTTGCAATTCAACTTGGTCATGTTGCAATATTTTGTAGTAAGAGGAAGAAAGCATTAGATGTGAGTGCCGTTTTGACACACACTTGTTTTATCACATACTGTAGCCTATTTTCATAATATTTAGAGTAAATAATTACATTTTTATTTTCAGGAATGATCAATAATTATAAAATAATATGTTTCCTTATAAAACATAGATAAAAGAAAGACAAAAAGGATTTAATTTAATTTTTAGAAAATTCTGACAAATAATTTTTGTCAATTGATGATTTATTTTAATTGTTGCTCAAGAACATTTTGTTTGTTGAAGATTAATAGAAAATCTGTTACAAAATTGGTGGCAAAAGTCTCCTTCGAAATTCATTATTTGTACATTGAATATAAAAATAAGTTGTTCTTCTATGTTACAGGTAGACCTAAAAGACAGACAGCAAAATCTATAAAACTTTAAAAAAAGTTTAATTTAATATTATTATTGATCTGCATTAATAATTTTAAGCTGCTATGATTTAGTACATTTTTCTACCATTTCTAGCATCGGTCTTGACTTCTACAGATGCAATTACAAAAAAGAGGAGGGGAATTTTAAAAGACAAATTATAAATGAGCAAATAAATAATATGTTTGATATAATGTTTAACGAGTTAGAACTTACGTGAAACATCGAACTGTGAAATCTAACCAAAAACATAGTAATATAATCTCAACCAATTACAGAATAGAGCATATCTGTAACATACAGATAGAGAATTGTGGAAGTTTTGGTCAATCCACATCAGTTCACCCAGCCTATCTCTGTCCCACCACTTTCGATTTTTATGAAAGTATTTTTAGAAGTTATGAAATCATACAAAATTTATTCGGCATAATTAAAGTTATTTCTAAGAAAATGAGGTTCAAAGTCTATGGAAAAGGATGTTTTTGTCATTCTTGCAGCTCCATGGCAGTCGGGTAGCCTGTAAGAAACAAAATTCATAACTCAGTAAATGAATATAAAATGTAATGAATATAACTCAGTTATGAATATTTCGATGCCAAATTTTTACAATTTTCTATGTGAAATGTTTAGTTACTGTAAAAAAAGGTTTTAATGTATTGTATTATTTAGAATCGTAGTAAAAAAATTATAACTATATGTATTTTCAACATTTTGAGGTAAGAAAACTTTTTTTTTTTCAAATTAGGGAGGTGAGCAGTGAAATTAGCAAATAAACTAAATTAACTTAAAATAATAATATACCCAGAAGTATGGTCTAACAAAATGTGAAATAAAATTTAATAGGATTTTAGTGGGTTATATATTAATATTGTTAATAAAAAGCCAACTCTTATTTTAAATTATAAACATGAACAGTTTATTATTTTTTTTTATAAGTGTATTAGGTTTGGCTAAGAATAAATGTTTTTAACAGTTTTTAATTATTTATTACAGTTATAAATCAAATAAACTAACTAAATAGGTGATAACTTTAAATAGTAGCACAAATTCATACTTGTTAGTTTGAGTGACAGTAGTTGTTGAACAAATATTCTTTGCTTTTCCAGAGAAGTAACTCTAGCCTATGCTTTGATTGTTGATTTTGGCAACTAGATTACTCAAAGGTACATAGTAAATGTCTTCTCTTAAAGACCAGTGAAATGACAGAGCATGGTTCGGAAGGATGCATAAATTTCACTTACTTACCTTCCTCTTCATGTTTTGACACAATAATTCCAAGAAATCAGTGATTGTCATAAATACCTGCTACATAAGATAGGGGTGTGCCAGCGCAGGTTTTTTAATTCTAGGTGGAGAGCAAATCGAGCCAAGTTTGAACCTTTTAATGAGCTCAAGCTGTTATTGAGTTCAAACTTTGATCGGACCTTTTTTAATTAGCTTGAGCTTTTATCTAATCATTTAACAAGCTCAATTTTTTTCCAAACTTCCGCTAAATCTTTTGTTTTGAAATGGGCAATATGTAGAAAACAGTGTGAAAGGAAAGGCGAGCATTCATGGGATAGACACTTTTCCTCTAATGAAAGAAATATTAACCTCCTTTGGAATAAAATTAGATTGCATACCTTTTGCATTTACATATGCATATCTAACAATTAAATATTTTATTACAAACAATTATGGATTTGTGATAGTTTTTTCTGTTTTTGTCAAATAAAAAAGTTTAAAAAAACTATGAGTTTCTTAAATAATAATAATAATAAAATTTACGAATATATGAAATTACTGAGTACGAATTATGATATATTAAAATTAAATTTATAATATCAGAATTAACAAAAAAATATTGTCAATAAGTAAAATTTATCGATTTAGAATTGGGGAAAATAACTTTATATGAAATAGAAATGTATAATGTTGGAATTAAGAAAAAACATGATCAAAGAGTAAAATATTATTTTAATTTATAATAGAGTTAATTACTTTATATAAAACTACGATTAATGCAAGCGTTTGTATATATGTGTATTATCTAACAAAGGATAGACTGCAAGGTATTGTCACCTCAAGTCATGGACATAATCAGTAGCTGGAAGCCTAGTAGAAATGAGGTGGGAAAACTAGTTGGTCTTGAACTGGTGTTTGTATATTTATTTCAGATCTATGAGCTTTAAGCACAAAAACCTCTTGCATTTATACACATTTTACTGTCTCCTATCATTGAAGCAAGTACGATTTTAAAATAAATGGAGAAACTTTTTTTTTGTGTAATTTTTTTTTTTCAAATTAGAAAATAATTGATGATTATCAAACTGGAAACCAAATATCTTGTTTCTCTTTTTTCAATATTTTATTTTGTTTTCTATTAGCACTCGGCTCGAAATTTCGAGGGCTGACACATCCCTAATGTAAGAGTTAGTGCAGAGTTCTGAAAACTTTATAGTAAGAAGTTTTCTCCTATGAAATGGATAACTAATGTAAAGTTTGCATTTACACTAACTCTTTTAGTTCCTGGAGAAATACTTGATAGGGGTACAAACTGGTGGTAGCCGCGAGTTCCAGGAACTGTTTTAGCATGTTTGAATATATTTTCTAGCTGTTGACGAGTTTCTGATAGAGTTTCTTTTTTCAGTAGCCAGAAATGAATGTTTTCTATCTATGTTGTGAAAAAGCTGAAAGCTTTGTCAACACTATTAATTGTATTTCTTAAAGAAAGTTGAAAATTTTCTTTTGCAAGTAAGTGCTTTACTGTTCCTTCAATCCAAAAGAGACTTTCCATGGCTTGTTGCGAAAAACATCTATGTGCTCTTCAAATTTTAGTCTTGGCTGTGATGACAAAGATTGAACAAGTTCTTGCTGTGTTTGTATTGTCCAGAACAACCATCATTAAAATATTATGTTTGGAAAGTGATCTTTTAAAAACTGGGCAACATTTTTTTGTGTTTCATACACAAAGGACATGTCATGTTCTAAATTGTCAAATAATACACACACACACTTGAGTAGTTTTTACTAAAATCTAGCAACGCCGATAGCTTTCTTAAAGTTTATTTTTTCTTTCAGTGTTTTAAAAAACTTTAATTGTGCCTTTGATATGAAATAAGGAGGTATGAGAGTCTTGATGCTGTTGATTGAAGTCTCTAAATACTTCTCCATAGAAACTAAATTTAACCTGCTGGGTTCTGTCAGTGGACACCCATGAGGAATATAAAATTTCATCTTCAGAGTCCCACTCTTCAAATTTTTCAAGTAACAATTTTTTTGTTTTTCCGAGTGGAGACTTTTTACAATATCTCAGTCTTTGTTGTCAGTAAAACACATTAATAGTTTCATTAGTACTTTGTACGTATCTTCAATAGAATTTGCTCAATGTAACAGTTTCACATTTTGATGGAAAGTGCATATACAAATTGAGTCTGTTCCAGGAGACCCGAGTGCAACATTCAGAATTTTGAGAAGCCAATTTTTACATTAGGGTACTCAAATTTTAATGAAGAATATAATATATTGAAATTTTGAAGTAGAAACCTTTTTGTATATACTGTAGTTCATATACTGACTGTCTTTTTTCCCTGGCAAAATTCGAGAGCACTTTGGTAAATTTTTTAAAATAAACATTGTATTTTCACTTAACACTTTGCCTTTTCTTGGTTATGGGATGGTTAATATTGCTTTTTCTTTTGCCAGATTTCTAGCTTGATGATCAGTGTATTCGCTGACCTTAAATTTGTTCATACTTTTATTTTAGTCCAAGAGTTTTTGGAGCATGTGTCAGGAGTTGTAATTTTTCACTCCGTGTTCATGTAATTTCAAATTTTGCTTTAATAAGACATACTAGTCTATCCAAGTCTTGTGCTTTCTGTTCTATTTCTTTTGCCACTTCTTTATCTTGACCTTTAATTGTGGAAAAATCCTTTTCTAAAACTTTATTTTCTTAGAATAAGCTGACTATATATATATATATATATATATATATATATATATATATTTGGCATATGTAGCTTTGCTGTGTTATGGATCAACATTTAAAAGGGGTTTCTCCAATATCAATTAAGGAATTAATTCATCTAAGGTTTTTACTTTTGAAATAGATGTTTCCAATTCACAAATACTGCTTTCACTGACACTGTCTGTGTCAAACATTTGTTCCTCGAGCATTTTCACCCAATTAACATGTTTGTTTTAGAACTTTATCTCCACATGAATCACATATTAAAACACTGGAATAGCTTTTACCTCTACTAAAACATTATTTATTTTTTCACTCAAGTCTAAAAATAAAGCTTCTGTAAGCTTTAGTTATTTTTTCTTGTGACTTTTAAAAGGATCAATCTAACTTACCAGATAAGACTCAAACTTCCATAAGTAGTAAATTTTATTATGTGCAGAAACATTATTTATTAAATCATGTAAAGGTATGATTCAAAACAATACAATACCTTGATTAAAATTATTTTTTACAACATCTGCACATTTAAAAAAAAGGATCGAGCGAACTTACCTGGTAAGACTCAAACTTCCATAAGTAGTAAATTTTATTATGTGCAGAAACATTATTTATTAAATCATATAAAGGCATGATTCAAAACAATAAAATACCTAGATTAAAATAATTTTTTACATCTGCACATTTTACGAAAATATGGTAAAAAATATTCATTATTTATCAAGTTTTACTAGCTACATGATTGCCATTGTGTCATAAGAAGAGCAAAAACACCCTTTTCCCATAAACTTTTAAACTCGATATATTGGAAAGTACTTAACTTGGGCCAAAAAATTGAAAATTGAGGGTGACGTTTAATTTTTTTTCTGGGTGAATTGATGTGAAATCCGACAATGAAATAAGATTATACTCAAATCAATTATTTATGTCATAACAGAGATATAAAATATCATAATAACTTTGCTTTTATAGACTTTAAAAGAATGAATTTGAAAAGTAACTTATATTACGAGATGTGATAAAAAAATATGGGGAATAATTATTTACAAACAAAGTTATTAACTTACATCAAATTTGAATTAATCTCCTTGATTAGCGAGATACTTATCCCAATGTTGATTCTATGATTGGAAGTATTTCTAGAAGGTTTCTTTTGGAAGGGCTTTCAGCTGCTCCGTCATGGACCTCTCAATATCGGGAATGGTGTCAAATGTTTCCCTTTCATCTTGGTTTTATTTTTGGGAATAGCCAGAAGTTGCAAGGTGCTAAATGAATAAGGCTGATGAGGACAGACAGGAAAATTATTTTTTGCTAAAAGCTCATGGATCAGAAGCGTGTTATTGTCATGAAGGAGGAAGCCATTAGCCCATTTTTCTGGTCTCTTTCTCCATACATTGTTTTGCAAACATTGCAGTACGCCCTTGTAATATTCGGAGTTTACAGTAGTTCCGCTTGGAACGAACTATGATCACCCCTATTATAAAAAAAAGAAAAGAACATGACCTTAACGTTCGACTTAATGCGAAGAGAGCCACTCGTTTTCCATTGGGAGTTCTGAATTTTCTTCTATAGATGATATTCTTTTCCAGTTATAATATTGGCCATGAGACTTCAAAATGCTCCTTCAATTCAAATGGAAACTGCAGACCCAGTAAACACGACCTAACACTTCAGATTCTGGAAGCGGACTGAGAAGTCACAACTTGTTCAAACTGGACACTGACTATCTCAAACGATGGGTTATCAAACTTATTAGTTCAAATGGATGAAGCTATAAAAATTCACTCACCATATTTTTTGATCACCTCATTTGTGCAATTATCTAACTCTTAATGTTATTAACTATTAATTATTATTGAAGTACTTTACAAAATTTGAATCCAAAATATGACAGTCGGGAAATTAACTTTTTCCTAATTATAATATAATAGGGTTATATCTAAAGTATTTTTATAAGGAACTTTCTTTTGACAAATAATTATTGTAACCATTCTCGTCATAAAATTAGAACTCTAAATCATCGAATAAGCATAATCATGTTTTCTATAATACATTTTAAGTGTGCATTCAATTTCGTATTTATTTGAAGACAGTTGTACAAACATTTCTATCGATAAACAAATACATAGATATTTTCGGTCACAATTTTTGTCCAAATTTTCTTCAAATTGGTACAAATATCCTTTTTTCAATAGCTTCAACAAGTTTAGTTAGTTGTTAAATCAGAATATATTTTAAATAATTATTTTATTATTTTAAATTAGATTTCGGGAAGCAATAATTATAGTATATTAATGGCTGATAACTCAATGATATATTCTTTATAGGCGTCAAGTTGTCATTTGTCAGCAACTTTGTCAACATCGTCTTCTGTTTCGACCAATCATGGCTCAGGGCATCATAGTCATCATCATCAGCATAGCCATCATCACCATCATCAAGCAGCATCAGGAGAAAGGTTGTCACCTTCGACCTTGGCTATTGGTGCTCCAATACCTATAAGTAAGTATTTCTTTTTTATAAATTTAGGTATTCAGCAGTATAGCCCTCTGGGAATCACTTTAGTGAGTATGGTCTAGACAATCCTGAGGCACCCTAACTAGATCTACACCTATCTTCATGTACTCTTTAGTTAGATCCCTCTCTTTCATTTTTACTATCAGGTCTATTTTGACCAACTTTTGTTCTTATCTGACCCTTACACTATTTTAGAGTATTTAAGGGCTGGGAGTCTTTTATTTTATGTCATTTTGTTTCATTTTTTATAAGATGATTTTGAGAGAGATTTTTTGTATCAACAATATGTTATAGTAAATAAAATTCATACAGTCTCTGGAAATAAAATAAGGGAAACAGCTTACATGTTAAACAGATTATTCTCGTATTGCTGCATTGTAAATAACTCTTTTCTAATTGTAAATGTACCCCTTAGATTCATTTTATTAATTAGTTTGTATAAATCTGTCTGGTTGTTTAACCATCCAAATGAGTTTTCCTCTTGTCGAAACCTAGCTTTTTCCATTCTTCTCCAACACAAAAACATTAAAATACTACGTGGATATGAAATTTTAAAAACAAGAAAAAAAGATACTGGCTGTTTTAGGCAGTAACCACCAGTTTTAGGCAATATTATAGCAGATAAGGGCTTACTGACAGTGCACTTGATTAATACTGTTTACAGAGCTAGTTTGATTATAGAGTTTGTCTATTTTTAGAAAACTTTTTTAAATGAACAAGATTTTCATTAAGAATGATTTATTTAAATTAATAATAACAAAAAAGAAGTCTGAATTCTACATTGTTTTCAGTTTTAAATTTAAGTATTGACTTTTTCTCTTTTTTCTTCTTTTTTTCCCCTTCAATGTGCATGTTTTATTTACAAAATCAAAAAAAGTTAAATTCATATCAGAACTAAGCTTAAAAGATTCATTAGATATTATAATAAGAACATTTATGTATCCAATTCAAATAAATATAATTAAATGTATTTTAAAACTAGGTTCCGGTGGAGCAAGATCAAGTGGTAGTGGATCTGGAAGTAAAAGTCAATCTCATCACCCTAGTCTAATGGTACAACCTGGGTTACATCCTCATCATCCTTTGTCACTTGGACTTGGAGGACCTCCCGGTAGTTCTTTGGAAGCATTACGAGCACATGCACAAGCAGCCATGCAAAGCCCTATACCATTACAAGCATCCCATGGTAAGTTCATAGTGTTACGTTTTTATAATGAGTTATTTTGATTAAAACTCTTTGTTTTATTGTATTAAAACAAAATAAACTAGACCATAGCAAAATAAACTAGTATGCAATATTGAAATTAATAATGGAATCACTAGAGGTTAGGCTCATAATAATAAAATTTTATTATTTTACTTCATAAATAATTGTACGTATTTTGTTTAAATTCATTGTTATTGAGAATAAATAAATAGTAAAAGAATAATCATATATAAGATTTCAAATACTTATAATGTATTGGATTGGAAAGTCTAGGTTATATTATTGTGATGTTTAAAATATGAAAGAAAGATGAATAGATTATAACACATTGCAAGTCTAAAATAGAAGTGACACATCTATGAAGATAAATAGTTCCAATAGATAGATGAGAACTTGGAATGTATCATCTGTGTATTGGTAGATTGAAATGGAAACCAAACCAGTTCTAGAGAAAACTTCTTTGTAGAGAGTCGAGAGAGTGGGAAGTAATATGTGATCGCTGGGAGAAAGTAACAAGGAAAAAAAAATTGTTGTGAAATATGTGTTTCTTAAATGATATATAGTGTGTATAAAAAGAGATGGTCATTATCATACTAAAATTAAGTTTTTTCAAATACAAAAGTGAAAATCGAAGTTAGATTCTATATAAGTATAATAAATTATTTGTTTTACGGGTTTCCAATATTATTTTTATATATAATAATTATGTGTGTAAACTTAACCCTGAAAATGGCACACGTCGCATTAGTGGACAAATGTACAGCCTAGTACAGATAACAGTAAAAAACTCTGATTTTGCAACTCGACATTAGGCCTACTCAAATTCATCCTACCGAAATAATTTTTATACCATTGTAAAGCTGACGTTTCGTAGATGCATATATATATGTAATCAAAAGTTCATAAAATGCTATAAAAATATTTAATTAATTGTTAAAGTTTGGTGTGTTTTAATCGTAAAAATGATGACTCATCAACTGCACAGTACAAAGAAAATATTGCGTCCTACTTTGCCTAAATGTCAGAAACTGATATTTGGTTCAAATAAATGTAAAATTGTGCGGTTTTTAGTATTAATTTTACCTATCTAAGTTCACCACATGTTTCTAACTCATATAGTTTTGAATCTATAAATTATATACGAAAACATTCATTTTACAGATGTATCAAACAAAAAAATAAGTTTTTTTCTTCAACTCAACTTTTAGCCTAGTGCATTCTGAGCTGTGTAACCTGAATTTCATAGAGAGAATAGAAAAAATATAAATAATTATCGTAATTCGTCAGTTTTGCTGGCAGGGAGCTGCACATGACGGCCGTCAAATGTTACAAGTTTTATACCTCTTTGTTTTGATTTATTTGTAAAAATTCATTCGTGTCCAAAGAGCACAGGTTGGCACTTTTTTATAGTATTTTTCTTCCTCTTTCAAACTACGTATTCCAAATTATCCTAGCTTTTATAGTTTTTGAGTTATATTATATTTTATAAACCAGTAACCAAAACTCTAAGATTTTTTCCGATCTGGAATCAGTCCACTAGACGTGAAATATCGATTAGTTATATCTATCTATGCTCACAGATTTTTATCTCTTTGTATAGAGGAAAATCAGACCTTTGCAATGTTATAAACCAATACGTCATAGGCTTACTTCCTAAAATATAACTTCCCTCCCAAAAACCACGTTTTACCGTTGCAAACTGTTGCAATATAATGGCGTCTTATGATTTATGAGTCTTTTGTTGTGATATATGAAGTGTTTTATTTGATTATAAAAGTGTATATGTGTGTTATTTTTTGTAGAGTTTATTGTTTTAGTATATTGTTTAGTGAAATTTAGTGATTTTGTTAGTTACAAGATAGTTACAAGTTACTAGGTTAGGCCTAGTTACTTTTGTGGTTTACCACCTTTTACGGGAAAGTGGTATTATTATTTGGAAAATTTTAGAATTTGAATTTTTTTTACCAATAATTGTTATTCACATTTATACTAGAAAACGTTTGTAATACTAGGAAAAAATGTAAAACAAAATTTTCTATGCTCAATTGGCCTTTGAAGAGAAATTTAACCTTTGATTTTTGTGTGTTTTTTTTGTTCTTTGCCATACTGACTCCAAAATTATTTTTCAAACTTTTTTTTTCATTACACTACTAAATTCTATGAACCTTTCTGAATATAAATGACATAATATAGAAGTTGGTTTTCCATAAATACTACAATTTTTGGTGAATTTTTAAAAATAAATTCAACAAGTTCTCTTTTTTCGTAAAGCAATTTCTGTATTTTTGAAAATGTAACAATTTATTCCCCCCCCCCCAAATATATTCACAAATATATTACAAATTTCTAGTAATAGTTGAAAAAATTTCAAATTTTTTTTGTATGGTGTACATTACCATTTCTGTGAAATTCTTCTCTCCGTTACTTTCCGATTTTTGGCTATTTGACATAATAACTCCAAATTTTTACATCTAACATTTTTGTTTCACTACACAGCTATATTCTATGCACCTATCTAAATATAATGATAAATAGAAGTTGTGTTTTCCATAAATGTAACTATTTTTGGTGAATTTTTGAAAATAAGCTGACCAATTTCCCTTTTTTCGTAAAACAATTTTTTTAATTTTGAAAATGTAACAAATTAATTATTTTTTTATTCTAAATATATTCACAAATATTATACAAAACTTTTGTATATCTTGGAAAAAGGTGGTAAGTTATTGATTTTGGATGATGCAGGTTTTTCTGAAAAATTTAACTTCATTTTTGACATCTAACATACTTACTCCAAACCGTTTAAAAAAAAAACTTCTTTTTTTTTTATTACATAGATGAATTCTATGCATCTTTCTGAAATGATGTCTTATAAGTTAGGTTTTGTATAAAAATAATATTTTTTAAATTTTTTTAAGAAATGAAGAAAATTAACATTGCTATGTTTTGCCAGATCTAGGGTTTTGTCTAAGTAGACAAATGTTTTCTTTTAAATTAATAAATAACAAGAATAAAGTTGTTTCAAGAAAATGTGATTGATCATTTCATATTCTACAACTATGTAATGTAATCAGTACTTAACAAAAGGATGGATTCATGAGTCCAAGCTCTAATTAAAAAAATAAAATTACACAAATTAATCAAAATTTGAATTTGTTTATTTCAATGTTGAAATCATTGTATAAATTTGAAATGAATGTTATAATCAGTTTTTTTTTTTTTTTTAAATCATGGCTTACACCATCAAATATGAATTTTATTCAGATTGCAATTAAAAAAGTATTGATTAAATGTCAATGTAACAGATGGGGTGCCATGGTTATTGAATCATTGTTTTTTGGCACCTATCATTGCGAATCACTAATAAGTAATTCATTTCTCTTCCACCCACAAATTAAGATCATTTCTGGTAATTTACACAGCATACTCCAACTGGCATATGCTGAATTGAACCAATAAAAAACTACAACTAGAACTGACCCACATATTGAAGCCTCACATTACGGGGACTTCTGCTCTTGGATATAAATTCAATGGTTCTACCTTTAGATTCATAAATAGAAAATTTTATTATATTATATTATATTCAGGTTTTGTGTGATGGACAAATTCTTGGACATGGTGGGATATTAATCCATCTTATTCAAATGAATGTTTTCATTAGTAAAATTTTATTTGATGTATTACAGGACACCCTGCGTTTATGTCTCCTGATGGTGTTGTTAGAGAAGGAGATGTGATCAAACCAGAGCCTATCAGTGCTATCTCTGGAGATGAATCAGGACTTGGAGGTGATGAAGAAGATTTACCAAGTCCTACTCATCATGTTCCTCGGGGACCTAGTCCTGAACCAAAGATTGAAGATACCGAGTGCCATCGGAGTCAAAGTGCAATGCAAGTCATAAAGTTTCTATTTTCTATAATAAAATTAATTTATTCTGAACTTGTATAGGACACACAAATCATAATTTTTGCTCCATATACTCTACAGTATTCATAGGTTTACTATTATATATATGTTAAGGCACACATGTTATCTTTCTGCCTCAACCTTTACACTCTTGGATGTCAATTTATAATTTTGCTATTAACCTGTTGATGAGTGTGGCCGTTCCTGAACGTCCCAAATAGCCACCAGCTGGTTAGTAAGCATTTACAAGAAAATTGTTGTCAAGGAGTAAGAAAAAAAAAATTTGAAAATAGTTATTTTATTGGTTACAAATGTATAATCATAATATCATATTGAGTTAAAAACTTGTAAGAATAAAAATTTACACTGATAATTTTTTTTACTGATAGCGGTATCCCATTGTCGGTGGCATAAAAACACCGTGGCATTGTCACCCGTCGGTATAGCAGACATACACAGACAAAAACGTTTGATGGGCCGCTTTTTTTCCACGAATCAATTTAGTATAGCCTACATTATGGAAAATATAACATTTCTTTTCAGTTTTCTTGGAAGCGTGTGTTGGTTTCGTTTACTGATAGCGGTATCCCATTGTCGGCGGCATAAAAACACCGCGGCATTGTCACCCGTCGGTATAGCAGACATACACAGACAAAAACGTTTGATGGGCCGTTTTTTTCCACAAATCAATTTAGTATAGCCTACATTATGGAAAATATAACATTTCTTTTCAGTTTTCTTGGAAGCGTGTGTTGGTTTCGTTTGAGACGCGGTTAAATGTGTCAAAAGACTAGACAGAGGGGAATCTGTAAAAAACCTTTGTAGTATTTAATTTTTCATGTTTGATGTATAATATACGTAACATAATATAATGATACAAATTACTTATACTAGACAAGGAACATAGGCACAGGTTTGTGTAGGGGGGAAACAACCGCGGAGAGGACGATGCCACCGCCTACATTTACGCGCATGGTGAATTCTCCTGAAACCACGCCCCCTGGAGTTGTCCTGCCTTACAATTGTGAAAAACCCGATTTCATGTGTTCTTAATACTATTTCTTGTTGAATTGTGACAACACAATAAGCCAAGACTAATTTGTTTTATGATAAATACTTTTATTGCTCAGACGTAACCTAAAACGTTCCGGAACGTCCATACTCATTTACGCAATTAGCACAGAGGACGTTCAAGAACGGCCGTACTCGTTAATCAGTATTTTCCTGTACTCTTCAACAGGTTAATCAGCTGAGATAAAGTTTAGTATATATAATACATTCTAAAATAATACTTTTATTTAATTATTTAATCATATCTAATAGTTATGCTTATATTTACATAATGACGTAAAAATAATATACACATAATTTGATACTCATGAAATAATGATGTAACACATAAAATGGTTTAAATATATCACAAGAAATAAGTATGTTTTAGTTATTAAGCTTTTTCCTTTCACTTACACAAGAGTTAGTTATGTCTAGTATTTGTTTATAATTTATTTATTTGTGTTTAGATTTCTGCGGCATTGGAACAGAGGTGACCATAACTCTTGTACGAGAACAGATCTCACTTTTAAACCTGTCCCAGATTGTAAGTTAGCTCGTAAAAGAGAAGAGAGGATACGAAAACAAGCAGAGAAGGAGAGAGAAGAAAGAGAAAAGGCACAAGCTGTAAGTAACATTAACAGTAAGACAAACTTATTTTCTCCACTTAACACCAACTTTGTTACCCGTTTCCCTTTCTGCAGGAGCTAGTAGAAACTGTTAACTATATATAATTTCATACATATAATAAAAATAATATATATAAACACCATTCTTTATCCAGCCTTCATGAAATTAAAATCGTTTGATATTTTAATTTCTCTTGGTTAAATTCTATAATATTTTAATATTAGTTACTTGTAATAATGTTGTTATCTTCACAATTTAAAAACACGAAATTTGTAAACAAAGCTAAGTTTAACCTTATTATAAATCAAAATAAACTGATTTAAAAGAAAAGAAAAATATTACCACTTTTGAAATTTAATTATCTCTCAAATGAACTTTTTTTCAATTTAATTCATATAAAGCGCGGTGAAACAATTACTTTGTAGTAGGATCATGATTCCGCAGATTAGCATGTTAGTTAGTGAATTTAGGGTTCAAGGCTATACAGCCTCTTGTCACTGCAATCCAAATGGATCTTTTGTAACTACCCTACTAATTATGTTTTAGTCCCAGCCAAGATTTAAGCTTCCTAAGAATCTTAAAATGGTTTTGGGTGACATTTTCATTACCTCTGCAACCATGGGGAAAAAGGAATGCTGAAGTAAAGTAGCCTTTTGTTTGTTAGATATTCATTCTCACACAACCAGTGTTCGGCTGTCTATGTGTCAGGCAGAAGCGACATGAATCTACTTCTGCCTTTTCCATGCGTTTCAGATGGTATTTCACTGGACAGTGTCCAGAGAGTAGGTCAATAATCAACCTAAGCTCCCTTCTACTGAGATTCATTTTTTTTTTGCTTTTGTTTTAGAGTAAACTATAAACTTTTTGGCTTGTCTTAGACCATGGTAGGTTGACCAATACTTGATCTTTAGATCTTGTTCCCAGGTTTTGATGATACAGTAAAACCTGCCTAAAACGGCAACCTGGGTAAATGGAAAATAAATTGCGTACACCAATGTAATTTAATACAAAACTGTCTAACGCGGAAAAGGAAATTTTGTTGGGAACAGATAGTCCCCTTTATAGGCGGTAGATGCGTTGCGGAAAAGTGCCGCGTAAACCGAAACTGCGTATAACCACTTCATTACTTCTGTACAGATCAAACAATCACCGCTTTGGTGCAACTCAGCTCAAATACAAAATTTTCAAGGACGTTTTTCATCTTTTATGCACCGAACTTGAGAAGAGAGTCAGATGTCAAATAGCTCCACCGCCACAGCATTACTTCTGTATACTTTAAACAATCACCGCTTTGGCGAATCTCAACAGTTACATGCACTGAGGCAGTTTCTAGGAATCATAACCCCTCGCCCCATCCTTCTTTACATTACGTACTTTCTGCTGCTATAAGTGTAGTTTGTTCTGAGAATTAGGGTACTGCATAACAGTATGTACAGTATTAAAAAAAAATTAAGAACCTCTATAAAACGGAAACCTCTCCAAACGGAAAAAAGTACTGGAACGATCATGTTCCGTTTTAGACAGGTTTTACTGTATATGTTTTAGGCTCCTCAAAAAATGGTTCAGACCCAACAAAATCAGCCTCGCACCCTCTTTGGCAAGGCGATCAATTCTTCATTTCCTTTCCTGTCGTTCCTTGATGTCCTGGCACCTAGAGTAAGGAGACTTTGTTTTTTTTTTGTTGCCAGTTGATTAATTGCTTGTAGACATTCCCAGACCAATCTCGACTCAAAAGTGTATGAACTAAGAGCCTTAAGAGCTGCCTGACTGCCTGACAAGATATAGATCTCTGCTGCACTTTTGAGACTTTTTTTGTTATTCTCTCTAACACAGAACTCTATTGTGTGTATCTCAGCCTGAAATATAGATGGAATTTTGCCTAGGGATTTACTAAGGCTAAAATTTCGGCCTTGTATCCCCACTGCGACCCTACCTTTCATTCTGGATCCATCAGTGTACCATTGGAGGTATCCCTCCTTTAGTTTTGATCCATCTTCCTTTCAAACATGTCTGTCGTTCAGGGAAAAATGTTTTGAAATTCTTTCAAAAATTTGTTGTCTTAATCATTAAGTCCGAAACTGTTTTGGCTAACTGGGAGGTATTCTGTTTTAGCAGGTTACCCAGTTTACCTCCCAATATTTTTGGCATTGTGATGTTAATCCGCCATTGCCTGAGAGTACCACTCTATATGCACACCTTTTCACCTGTAGGTTCAAAAGCACCAAATCCAGAGCTGTTTCCATTGTAGCGGTTGGAAAGGTATTCATAGCACCTGTAATACCTAGGCAAGCCTGTCATTGAAGCTTTTGAAGCTTTTTTGTTGTTAATTTTTGTTCCATCTTTGGCCACCATATTTCCGAAGATTAGAATGTGTTTAGATGGGAGTTGAAGCTATTTTTATTTTACATGTGTTAACTTGGTTTGTTTAGCGTAAAATTGCCACTCCGGAGAAACCCGAAGCTGCAAAACCACCTTCAAGAGGTCCAATAGAATCTATATCTTCACCTTATGACAGATTCAACCCTCGGCCAGGTTATCCAGATACACCTGCACTACGACAACTAAGGTAAGGTGAAACAAAAAATACTTTATTTAAACCTTACCCCATCCTCCCGAAAGCCGTTGGAGCTATGGCTGTGTGACCTGTTATGTAGTGTTCATAAGCAGTTGCCAGGTAATAGAGTTATGTTTTATATATTTGTCGACTTATTATTTGAACCCTGTATTACCCAGTTATATCCGATTCCTTGGGGAAAAAATAGAAAGAATTACAGAGTATTTCTTGGCTGTATTCAAATGTCTCTCCAGCCAACTTAGTTTCGCTTTACCTATAAAAGCTTTACCTTCTTGCTGTTTGGTTCAAGATGTACAAAAAGTGTAATTTTTTGTAAAACTATATTTGTTCTAGAAAATCAAAATAAATAGGAAACAACAAATTAGGTATCAAAATTATTGTAAAAACAATATATATAAACAAGTATATATAATAATAAGTGTATAGCGAAGATATAAATAGATATATGAACAAAAGTAAAATTTTTCAGAACTAAATGTTTGACCTGATACATTGTTATAAAGTGTCACACATTAGGCAAAACTTTTGCTAATTATGCATCACAGTATATAACAAAGATAACCATTACTATAATCATAACAATTACTCAGGGAAACATATAAAAATTTTAAAAAAACAAAAAAAGTAGGTGGGACTAAAAGGTGCGCAGGAATTGAGAAGGGAAAGGGGATTTACTAATATTTTATTGTGTGTGTTTATAAATGACTACATTGTATGTTTCAGTGAATATGCACGGCCGCATGGGGGCTTCTCTCCAGTTACAATGCAACGGTCTGCTGCTTTAGGTCTTCCACCTCAATGTATAGATCCCATGTTGCACTACCAACTAAACTCCATGTATGGGCCAGGAGCACGAGAACGGTAAATAAACATTTAATCAATGCTACCTGTTAATATCATTGAAATATTTTAAGTGCATTCAGTTAATGTATATAACTATTAAAGTAATATATAACTGTATATTGAAACGAGTAGAACCTTCAACCTACTTGGGTCTTTCTTTTTACATTGTACCAGTCCATTTAATTTGAATATCCAAAAAAAAAATAGGAAATCACACATATATATGTGATGTGATCCTTTCCATCGGAGATGCAGGAAAAGTGATATCACTCCACAGTCTCCCACCATGTACCACAAAGCCACACGACTATACACGAATGTGTATTGTCATGTTCCACAGAAGTGTTTTAAATAAGTGGACACCAGCGCAGCACAGGAAGTAAAGTCTACCAATGAACCAAGATGGCCGGCTGATAACTTAGTTCCAGATTTTTAGTTCTTCAGTTCTCAAATTATAATGTCGGGTTAAACTACTGAGGATCATGGGATCCTGGATTTTCCTTGGAGGCTGTTTACTGTAAACTCCAGTTTGTGAAAATTACCTAGTTATACAGGTATAGACTTTGGCTAATTAGGCCAAAAATGGGGTACATCTAGGCTTGAAATGTGTGTTTTCATAAGTTTGTGTTAGGTTAAGTTTCTAAATTAATTATCATAGCTGTTTCTCCGGTAGGGTGGTTGGTTAGACAGGCTTAAATTTTAAGTATCGAGTTGATCTAGACGGTTGGAAAACATTGTGCTTAATATAGGCTTATTTACAATTAGCTTAACAACCAAGTTTCCATTATATATGATTTGGATCACTGTATCTCCTTTAAAATCTGGTAGTCTGAATGACCGATGACATAAACTGAAACTTTCTGATTATCCTAAATTTAATAGTTTTATTTAGAAATTAGAATTTTGAGATCAGATTTTCATTATCTTGCTGTTTAAAAAACTGTTAAAAGTAGTACATACATTTTTGAATGGTTGATTAGGAAAAAAAAAAGTTTTGAGGAATGATGAATTAAGTTAAAATATAAGTTGCTAATTTAGGATTCTTTGAACTGCAGTTACATTTTCTTAGTTTTCTGAGTTGGACTGCATCAGTTACTTCTGTATACTAACTCTAAATTTACATTTAGTATACATTCTGAATTTAACTTGGAAGACTAAGAAAATATAAATAGTAAGGGTGTCTACTAAATCCTTTGTTTGAAAATTGGTTTAATAGTTGTATTATAATCTGTTTCTATGCATTATTTAATATATATATATATATATATATTTTTTAAATAATAAATAGGAACAGATATATATATATATATATATATATAATATTTTATATCAGTGTAAATTCTTAATAAATATTACATATTGTGACTACATTTGACACTTAATTTCATTTCATTTGGTACTGAGAATAATAACACATAGATTTGAAACTTTTCATAATATATTTATATCAAATTTAATTTACAGTATATTTTTAATGTATATTCATTATATACAAATTTAGATTAGAGTTGGAGCACTTAGAGCGAGAAAAGAGGGAAAGAGAATTGAGAGAGCTGCGTGAAAGAGAATTAAGTGATAGGCTCAAAGAGGAGTTGATGAAGAATGCAACAGCAGGTCCTCGAATGCCAAACCCCTTGGACCCTCAATGGTTGGAGCTTCACAGGAGGTAAGGTTTTGGAGTTATAGGAACTTAAATTAATTCTAGTCCAGTCTAAATCTAGTTTAATCTAATTCTAGTCCGAGTCTGAGTATGAAAACTTTCTCTATTGCAAGTTTTTGTAACAAACTAACAAGAGGACCTTCAAATATCCTGTGTGATAGACAACAAAGGTTTGTGTGTAAAGTAAGGTCAGATGTAAGGTACAAGGCGCATAGGAGCTAACCGATCGAGATACTTACTCGTTAGCTTCTATCTGAACATGTTGAATGAACATATTGTAAGTTAACTGTTTCAGCTGTGAACTTGGCCTTGATATTCAGCCTTTTCAGACAAGTCTATATTCTATTGTAAAACACTTTCTTATCCCAGTTTTAAAGGGTTATAGTATGCACTTTATATGTGAAACAATAATTGGTTTGACATTTTAGACTTTAAAAAAAAATCATTAAAAATTTTCGGAAATTAGAATATTTGTTTCAATTTTGGAGTTGCATCTTCAGCATAAACAGTGAAATCGATTTTCATACTGTTCTTTTATTTCTTATTTGTGCAATATGAAAATGATTTTTAATTTTTTATTATGTTGTATTAAAAATTTTTTATTAAAAATTAACCATTTTCATTTTCTATTAGCATTTCATTTTTCTGCTTGCTGTAGATTGTTGGTGGACAAAAAATGTTTAACGAAACCCAATATTTTATTAATTTGAGACTTTTCTAAAAACAATTGTGTTTGTGTGTCATGATCTGCAGTGTCCATAAAGCTCAATCGATTTTTACAAACTTTCACATTTAGTTAGTCATTATGTAGCTTCTTTTTTAATTTAACTTTGCAGGTTTTTTGTGTGTAAGCAGTGGTTTTGGTTCAAACGCATGCTCGTCGGCTACCCAGCCCGGATATCTAAAGCAATTTTTATAGGATTTTAAATATTCTCTGCTATAAGCAGTCTAGTTGAAAATATCAAAGCCTGATTTTAATGTTAATTAATATTTTGTATGTTGTTTAATAAGGATTAATTGAGTCAAGGTTGGTGCTGCTGAAACATACCAGATATGTGATGGTCGGGGAGGGAGGGAGGGAGGGAGGGAGGGAGGGAGGCAGGCAGGCAGGCAGAGAGAGAGAGAGAGAGAGAGAGAGAGAGAGAGAGAGAGAGAGAGAGAGAGAGAGAGAGAGAGAGAGAGAGAGAGAGAGAGAGAGAGAGAGAGAGAGAGAGAGAGAGAGAGAGAGAGAGAGAGAGAGAGAGAGAGAGAGAGAGAGAGAGAGAGAGAGAGAGAGAGAGAGAGAGAGAGAGAGAGAGAGAGAGAGAGAGAGAGAGAGAGAGAGAGAGAGGGGAGGGAGGGAGGGAGGGGGGGAGAGAGAGGTGGATATAAAATAATGATAAGTTTGGACAAAATTGAAAGGTGTGATGTATTAATTAATTATTATAAATATAAGCAAGCACAACAGATGGATTAGTTTGTAAAGTAGTTACTTCTTAATCTAGATGATGAGAATAATGGTTACTTTTGACAAATGATAACAATATTTATTTACATTGTTAAATATAGGAAAATGTCAGAAAATGTATACAACAAAGTCATGAGTTCAGATGTTGGGCTAAATTCCTCACTTACATCTTTCTTGATTGGTCTACTTTGACCACGTTTTTTTCTATTACGACCTTGATACTATTCGAGGGTTAGGGGTCTTCATTATATTTAAAAAATTTATTTATTTTTCTTTTTTTTTACATGACTAAGAGAAAAATGATGATGACTAACAACATAAAAAAAGAAATATTTACCATATATCGAAAACAAACAAATCATAATTGTTTTACTTACAGGTATCCTGGTTTGGGGCCTGGAGGACCTCCTGGATTACATCAGTTTGGATTGTATCCATCACCTGGAGGACCTAGCCAAGCTGCAACACTTTCTCAGCTGGAACGTGAAAGGCTTGAAAGGCTTGGTATGTTGAAGGAGTTATACACAATGCACTCCAAAATGAACCTTCAATATATAGGTTTGATTTCATAAAATTATCTTAGAGGTTTGAATCCTGTTTAACACATTGTTTGTAAGATTTTCATGCAACTCACTTATGAGCATGGCTTTAACATGGGGGACAGCGTATTTGTGTGTCATGTTTGTTAGGTTTGTGTTGTTTATTTCTTTTCGTGGTGGTGTTTACAGACTCTAATTGGATGCTTTGGTCAGCAGATTAATTGTGATTAACTGGAGATAGCAGGGAATAACAACAGTGTGTAAATGTTTATGTTTAGGATTAAAGCAGAAGATTAATAATGTAAATCAAAAACTGAAAAAAGGGGGGAAAACGTCTAAAAGTGATCAAAAGACAATTGTATCATGATATGAAAATGATATTAGAAATTACGTACAAATTTGCATGTATGTCACACAATTTATTGTTTATGCGGATGATTATTGATAACATTATACTGGAGGAAACGGACGTTATAGAATTTGTTTTACAGGATAAATAGAATGTTCCTAGCTCATGATTTTTTTTTTTGCCTGCTCTATGATATCAGGACTCAACATCTATAGCTACCGCACATGAACCTACTCAAAATATACATGAAGTTATATTCTTCTTGGAGTAGAAATGATTTCAGAAACCATAGGCAAAAGAGTTAATTGGTTTAGTTATCATCATCTTTTGACGTTTTGGCCTCGACGAGTTGTATAACACAACTTCTTCAATTTCTGATAATTTGTGCATACTTGTTCCTCTTCTACCAATCTTCCATTTACTCCTTTGGCCTGCATATCCTTCTAATTTTGAACCTTTCATCTAGCTTTTCTTATCTTTTGTTTTCTCTCTAGTACTCTTTTCTAAGCATTCTGATGTCCTCCATCCTTATTAAATATACAAACCATTTTAAATGTTTTTGTGTAATTGCTTTAATTGAGATTGTTAAATTTCATTTTAAATCGATGACAATGGTTTTGATCTACTGTCTCTTCATGTGGTAGTATGAATTTTAATTTGATCCATTTTTAAAACCTTCTTCTAAATCCTTTTTATTATTTTATTTGTTTTACTCTCTTCATAAAATTTATTTTGGGTACTTCCAAAGCAATCAGATCAAACATAATAGAAGAGAAATAATCTAATGTTAACTCATTTAAAGAAACCAATTGGAAAAGTTACAGCTCCAAATTTCAAACCATTTGCCAATTTGAGAGTGACCAGAGATCAGGCTAGTTTAGTTTATGGAAACTTTGTATAGGACTTGTATAATGAAAAATAAAAGTTTACCATTTAGATAGAGTTTTCTCTAGATTGTAGTGGATGATGTGTATTAAAAGTTAAATAATGACCTTATGATTTTTATAGTTCTGAAATACAAGGTCATCGGGAAAAAATTGACAATTTGGAAATTAATTATAAATCATTGATTGATAGGAAGATACAATATTATTGTTTAAAGTTTACAAAGTCTCAATATGTATAGTTATTCTCCAGATGTCCAAGTGGTAATAAATTTCTGTCCAAGTACAGCTAAGCACATATATTTATAGTGATTTTTTATTGAAAATCCCTAATCATCTCTGCACATATTATGTTTTCCACATGACCCCCAGAATAAAAGTTCAGGAGTCTTAGATTTGGCCTTTGAGGAGGATCAACCCTTCTCTTCCAATCTAACATTCTAAAAATCAAATTAAATCATTGTTTGTCTTGTTTTATTGGAAGAAACTAAAAAATAAAATGGGTTTGGTAGGAAACCACTTGAAACATGTTTGAGTCGAGCCAGAGGGTATATGTTAGATGTTTAGAGGTATATAAGTTTCCTTTCCTTATAAGAGAAGTCATTAATCTATCTAGGAAAATGGAGAAGAGTAAAGTATGAATGATTTGTTCAAAGCCATAAGGATATTTTTTTAAATTCATTTAGTTCATTTTTTTTTACTGATTAATACATTAGTATTTCTTTATTAGAAAAGTGGATTTTACAAATTTAAATTCAAATTGAGAAGAATGGGAAGGATTTGAGGGGGTTTGTCGGAAATTTTAGATCATTATAAATTTTTTTATGATCTAATTAAATATTTTATTTTATAATTCTAATTGTATTCTCATTATTTATGTTGTTTTTTTAGCAAATCTGAGGGCAGCAAAAATAAACAAATTCGGGATGGATTTTATTTTTAAATAGGATTTGAATATCTAAAATGAAATATACTTTAGTTGAAACAAATATATATAGTTCTAGATATCAGGCCTACTAATAATTAAATTAAGAAATCATCTAATAAAGCATTTGATATATTTGTTTGTGTATATTAATTGTTAGTATAATTAAAGGGAAATTAATTTTATATATTGTTGCTTACTATGTGTTGATTGTGTTGGAACTTGAAATATTTGGGTAAAATATATTGAGTAGATTGGCAATGGGTTGGTGGTGGTATTAAGAAATGGGTATTTTTTAAATGATTGTATACAGAAATAGTTTCTAATTTCATCTATTAGCCTTGATTATAAGAAAAGAAACCAGTAATTGTAATTATATCAGAGACGTTTTGAATTGGTTTTTGTTGACATACATTATCGAATTAATTAACCGTTACGTAGACTTGAAAATGATAATTGAAATTTTTACCTAAAGATTTAACTGTTTAAAAAAATAATTGAAACACAAATATATTTTAATTGAAATAAAATATTATGTAAATAATGTATTGAATGTAAATAGTTTTACATTGGAATTTTGATTTCCATAATCAAGGCAAGAATATTTGGTGTTTTTATAATCAGTTGTCACTATAGAAAAAGAGGTCATTAAACTTTGAAATAACACATGCACTTTTCTGTGGTAGCACACAAAAAAGTTGGTGTTTTGCAGAGGTACTTAAAAAATCAGTAACAATGTTTAAAGTAACAAATCTTTAATCTAATTATATATAAAAGTAGAATACTATTGAACTAAAGAATAAAAAATCTGTTGCAAACTTCTTCATTCAATTTTAGCTCAGTTTGTAAGTGAAAATATGTACTGTCGAAAAAATTCAAAATAAACAAAAGTTACAGTTTTCTATGGTAATTAGAGTAACTACAGACAGCTTATATAATAGCTTAGTAGGTTAGTTATTGGAAAAGTTACGGCATGAAATAGGGGAATGTTAAAAATAGAAAAACAAATTGTGAGTTTCATTCTGTTATATTAAAAAAATCTAGAAATTACAATTGGTACAAAACTATATATTATTATATCATATATTATGCTGAATATAAATATACAATTTTATCATTGTATTTGACATACAAATAATTACATTAAACATTATAGTGGTAGTTAAACTAATTACTTAACAACAAATAATTTACACCAGCGAAAATTAATTTTTCATTATTCATATTGTCGTAATATAATCTTCTCCTTTTGAGGCGTTTGTCACTATCGAAATGATCAAAATTGTACTTACATAAACTCTTCCATTTGGTTTTATTACATCATGTTATTGTTTTTGTTATTACTTTTAGATTGTTTACATTCATTGGTATCCACATGTAATTCGGAAATATGATGATTTGAAAAGTAGTAAAATGTAAGATTTTGTTTTCTAATGCTATTATGCGTCACAGATGATCAATAGCTGATTTGGTTTATTTACCAATATGTGAAGAACTAAATATAAAAAAAAAACAATATTCAGACTAAAAAAAGTAGTTTGACTTTTCAGTTTAATTTAGTTGCAACTTAACTGTGTGGCTTAACAGCCGTGAAGGGTCTAAGCCTGCTTCATGGCTTCTCACTTGGATAAATATGTGGTTAATACATCAAATTCCAGTTTTACTCATGGTACTGTGTCAAGAACATACATTTTTCATCTCTATGAGGATTGAATTCGTAACATCTCATTAACCACTAAACTAGCCAGGAACTATTTAGTTTGAACTATTTTTGTTTGTTTATTTCTGCCAATTACAAACAGTAGTGAATGAAACATTTGGGAACAAGACATTGCTCTCACAGAAACATATAATGACAACTCGCTCTGAAACGTGTGCCACTTTAAGGGTTAAGAATTAAGAGTCAAAGTTATAATAGAGATAGTATAATTTAAGATCTATGTGTTTTAATGAATTTTGAGATTGCTAGTATTCTTACTTCTTAATACATGATCATGCATAAAGAGGCACTAGCCATTCCTTGCAGAAGGATGAATACTGTATCTTTGTATGGTCAGAGATCATTTCCAGCATGCAATCTGTATATATTTTCATACTCCCTCATATAGTAGGTATTATGCACTTGTACAACTTGTCATAGTCTTTATAAACAGATTCAGTGGAAGATTCAGAGACAACAGTTCAAGGTTGCATCAGGAGATACTGATCACTCTTATAACTAAAAGACATCTCAGTCATTGAATTCTACATAGTCTTGCTGTTCTGAACCTAACGATGACACCTAATACATTCCATCAGAATTATTTGCTCTAGTATCTCAACTTAGCATTATATCTCTTGCATTATAAAGACTCGGTCAAGATATCGATACTTCTGTAATTATGTGACCGTTTATAACTCTGGAACTGAACTTCTGGATTCATTTGTTGACATTGCTATATATATATTAAGATCATTAGGTGCTTGCTGAATTTTATAGCATTTTTCCTGATGAAGAGATTCTCTAATCCTGCACTTAGATGTACCTATGTACTTGCTTAATATAGTTTATGCCAGGACATTAAATTTTCAATATTTGCAGTCTTAGTTTCATTCTTGTTGGCTCATCTGCTATTTTGAATGGTCTAGAATCCATTTAAAGTATATTTGTTTTCTAAAACCATGCAGTATTTAATGGATGCCTTATATATTATAATAAAAATGAGATTATAAGAAACGTTTTATAAGAAACGATTGCCTGGAGTGAAGATGTAAAGTTATTCAGTAAGCAGTTCTGTCAGGTTGGGGAATCAATTAAACCTGAAGAGCTATCAATTCAAATTAAATTTCTAGTATTCAAAGCTGCAAGTTGTATACATTTCTAGAGGATGTTAAAAAAATTCCTGTCATCTGTCATTCTCATTAATAGCCCTAATTCGTATTGTTAGTGGTTTTTAATTATCATCATCCTGACATATGACATGTTTCAAATTAGTGTTGCTAAATTACTCTTATTCGTTAAATGTTTGTTCTGTGATGCATTTCACATTCAGTTTAAACTATCTTATACAGTGTACTCTCGATTATCCACGAGCGGTTGATCCGCGAGTCTTGCGGAAAAAATGAATAAAAATTTTACGGTTCTCTCTACCTGTTTAGTACGAGTAACAACCAGTAAAACTACGATAAGGAAGTTGTGCAGTAGAGATAAGCTTATTGTCTAGAGTGGTTGGACTGTGATCCTAATGAGCTGGGATTTGAGCAACCAACGGACCAAGAAATAGCAGACAAAGCAAAAGGGGCGAACAAATAGCAAAGTGTAAGTGAAGAGGAAGAAAGAACGAACGTGCATGCGCGATTGACACACAAAGTGGCCTTACAACACATCACTGGTCCAGTATTTAGAGGAACAAGACGACGATGTGCAGTTAGCTGAAAAGCTGATGCTAAGAAAAGCTCATTCAAGAATCAAGAGACAGTATTTTCTCAGTAAGAAACAAACAAAAAAACAATGTTTGATTTTTTTAAACTGTCAAGTAAATAAAGTTGCAGTACTGTACTAGTGTAGCGTAATGTGCTTCCTGTATTGTTCTTTTGGTTTACTACAAAAACTTCTTGTTAGCTACACTTTTTTATTTCATGTAAAATGAACATTAAAATGTTTTTCATTTATAGGTTTGTACTGTGTACTATATGTTTTATGTACAGTATATTAAAGTCTATTTATGTTAAAACTATTTTTTATTACAGTAGTTTCCCTTTATTTTTAGCATTCTTGCAGATTATCCGTGACTTCTCTATCCGCGATGTCTGTGGCATCCAATTTCGTGGATAATCAGGAGTGCACTGTATATGGTTTACAAATTTTTTCAATAATTCATTTATGTTTTATGTTTATTGTCACTAAACGGTATACAACCATTTTCTAATGGTGATTTGTTGTTGAAATTTATATCTTTTTTAAATTTTATATGCTGTTCCATATAATACACCTGTGTTTATCACATCTTGGCAGGGAGGGGTTAATAATTAACAAAAAAATAATTTTTTGTTAATATTGAAAACAAATATAAATGGTAAGGAAAAGGGAAGTCAAGTCATTTTGTTTTATAACTTTCAGAGTAGAATTGTATTTAGATGTTTGTATGGTAGGTATTCCAGCTCCAGGTCCTACAGGGTCAGCTGGACCTAGCAGTGGAGGACCTCCTGGTGGTGGTTCAGGACCTCCTGGTAGTTCAGGATCAGCACCTCCTCCAGGATCTTTAGAAGCTGCGGCTGCTGAAAGATTAGCTCTTGCTACAGATCCGATGGTGCGATTGCAGATGGCGGGAATATCTCCAGAATACCATGCTCATACTCATGCGCATACACACGCACATTCTCATACGCATTTACATTTGCATCCAGGGCAGCAAGGAGGTCCGGGACAACAACAGTCTGGGCAGGATGGCACAGCATTCCCACTTCCAGGTAAAGGATCATTCGCTTAAATTAAGACACCAGATTTATATTTAAAAAAAGCTGTACATTTGAATTTAAATGAGTATTTTAATACTTAAGACATGCAATAATTTTTTAAATAAAATTGCAATCTCTAAAGAACTATCACACACCTAAAATCTACATTTTAGCAGTTTTTCCTCATCACTGTACAGTTTTATAAAATATGTGCTTTATTAATTAAAGTAATATCATTGGTGTAAGGTAGGTTCGGATAATAATGAATCCTTTGGCAATGGAATATCAATAGTCACTTATGTAAGTGATAGCTATCCAAAAGTATTTGTTTTAAAATTTAGAGTCCAAATGAAAAAAAACCACCAATTTTCAAATTGGATAGACATGGCATTATTGCCCTCACTTGAATTCATTCATGAATCTTAATCAGTGTTTATTATATTTTGCTTTGTTTGATTTTTTGTTTTGTTGTAAAATACAAAGTTTATGAACACATTATGGTAAAAGATATGAAAATTACATTAATTGGTAGGTTTACTCAACATCAAACAAGGTTAACATTTTAGAAGTAATAGCTATGTCATAATCTTAAATCTAATCTGAAAGATGAGCACACGCCTCATTGTATAGAGTACAATTCAAAATATTTTATTAATCACAATTTTCATGATACCACACCTTGGATTCAATACATTGAATCCATGGTTGAGTTCATTTGGGTTCAAAGGAGAAAAGACCACAATCCCCATCGTCCATGTCATCATTTTCATCAACTTCCTTATCTTTTCTTTTCCTTTTGTGTGTTTTTGGCAACTGCTGTCGTCGTTGTCTTTGGCTATTCACTACAGTGGCCTTGACATTAAGAGAGTGACAAGAGTTATTGCTGCTTCTATTAATCTTCGGTGTTGGAATCAGCAAGTGAATAGATGACGATGAATTCTGAATAGGCCTATCTATTTGTGAAGATGTACCAGCAGGTATTGGAGCATTTGTAGGCCTATTGTTTTCAATAGAAGGTTCTGAAACATCACTAGGAGAAAAAGCAGAATCCAGAATTGTCTGAAAATTGTATGGATAGATTGATTCCTGCTGGTATAAACTCCGATATTGGATTGGTGGGGTAGCAGCTTGAAGCCAAGCCTGTGTAAACAGCTTTCTGAACTGACGTTTTACCAATGGTCTTCCTGGATTTCTTCTTCGAAAGTCATCAACTGCTTTATTTCAGTATACCTTTAATGGCTTGAAAAACCTGCCTAGCTGTTGAAATTCATGACTGCAGTGGGTAGGAAAACGGAACAATGGGATATCTTAAATTGTCAGCAACATTCAATAATGATATGTCCAAATGTCAACAGTGTCCATCTATAATTAGAAGAGCTTTATCAGGAAGACTATTCAAATGTCTTAAAAAGTTGCAAAACTTTATCCTTTAGGCATCATCGATAAATGTTACTATTGGGAAACCCATCACCGAATTCCTTCTTAGAATATTTCCCTATGTAGAGAATCATTGGCGGGGTCCAAGTTTCTGTTGCATTGGTATAGGCAACAATAGTAACTGTCTCGCTTTTTTGTATGTAGCAGCGTGCATTCTTTTGGATCCATTTTGTGCCAACACTTACTGCAACTACAGGTCAACTGCAAACTAGGCTCATCCACATTGCTTATGTACATTATTAGTAGATATGTAAGTTTAGATTTAGTTTATAAGCAAGACCCTCCGATGATGATAACCATGTTATTGAAATGTACATCAGGCCATTTAGGGGAAACGATAAATAAAGAACAATTAATCAGATAATTGTGTTTTATTTTAAAGTTTCTAGTGATTGTGGTTAGGGGCAAATTCGAATCATTATTGTGAATTTTACCACAGTGCTCAACAAGATTGTAAATTACAACTTTGATGGAGACTGAGTAGAGGTACTGCTTCAGTTACAATATTTTGATTGAGCTTGTGATAATCCCATTACCATCCATGGTTTTTTTTGTCTAGATTCTGAACCAGAAACACAGGTGAAAAGTAAGCTGAGCAACTGGGCTCTACCACTCCTTTCGCTACAAGATTTTAGATGTATTCCCTTAGGAACTCCATCTTGGGAATTGCCAGTTGATAAGGGTGATTCTTTACAGGGATGTTGTCCTTGAGTATGTCATATTCGATCAGGTGGGTGGGTAATGTAAAAGAATCACACCCCAGATATAGTGACCAGATATTCAGTACAAGAAACAAACTGTTTTACTTATTGTCTTGGAACGAGCCATAACACCATTCTTACTAGAGATGTTAATTAAGTAAGATTACTTGGGGACATAATATGGTAGTCAGGCTTCAGTTTAGGGACAATGTTAGAAATCCTGACTAATTCTTCCCTGTGGCCCGTTATGTGGAAACTGTTTTGGGCGAGAGCTACCTAATCCTTGGTTACAAAAACTAAGCAATTTTTCACCTCTGGGGACAAACCCTTGATGATGATATTTACTACTTCAGTCTGATTTTTCAATCAATAAGATTTGTGAAGCATCTTTAATTTTGTTTACAAAATGGTATAATTTTTCCTGTGTGTGTCTGAGGATGGTAAAAGAGGTCTTGAGCCACAGTGTTTAGTCTATTGGCAGAGATAAATTGATTTAGCATTTCCTTATGAAAATATCTGAAAGAGTAGTGTTGCAGTAAGCATGAGTTCAAAGAGCCATGTGCATAAGGCATTAATGTTAGATTAGGTTAGGTTACAGGTGTACCTTCGAAAGAGATCCTTGGTATTACCTAGTAGTACTAAAATAGAACAACACAATAAAATACTCATTTTCTCTATTGATTGAAAAAGTGAACTGTGTGTATGAAATATTTCAGAACTTTATTGGTTTATTGTGTTTTTCTATTTGGTAATACCAAGGAATGGCTGTGTCTCTTAGTCACACAAAATTTAAATATAATAGGCTATGTGCCATATTAAACTCTGATATATATATAACTTTATTCTTGTGATTTTATTAATTTATTAAATCTTTCAAAAATTCAACCATGTATACTTCTTTTGAATTAGAAGATATAGTAAAATATAAATTAACTGAAATTAGGCACACCAAACAACAATGGGTAAATAAATATTAAGTTTGACTTGAGATTTAAAAAATTAAAATTAAACTATAACACATTTTTTCACAAATGATGTGTTTATTAAACTCAAACACATTTCAACAACAGTGTCGCCATCATCAGGTCACTGATTATCCAAGAATCATTCCAGAATGCACGTTTCTAGACCTAGGTCAGTTTTGGTTTGTTAATTCCCAGCACAAGATCAGTTTTGGAATGAACGTCCGATTGACAGTCCTGACAATAACCTTGATTGGTTGTCATGTGGGAAATAACCGTGTGAGGACATCTTAACCTAAGTTTGTGTAAATCTCAAATAATTATATAATTAATTTTAGCATTTCACCATCATTATGTTTAGCTGTAATCATAACAAGTTGTCTACTTATATTAGTGTTTGAAATAAATTTACATTAGTTTGGTTTTAATGTAATAATTTTGTGTTTAGAATATGTTGGTATTGGTACATTCTAGATAATAATATATTTGTCCTAACCTCATCCATTTGTGTAATTTGTTGATTTTAAATAGTTCTGATTTGGTCTTTGTATTATACATATTTTGCTTTTTGTGTTAATTGTGGCTTGTTGAAAAATTCTTTCCTGCTTCTCTTTGTTTTGGGTCTTAATCATTTCAGTTCAATTTAAAACAAAAAAATTTTTTTTAACAACTATAAATCTTGAACGACTTTATGCTTTTTTTAGTAACTCTCGAAGTGGCACATGCATATTTCTTTCGAGGAACACAATTTTTTGGTATTTTGGAAGCACAACGTAACAAAATGAATACAAAATTGAGATGTAAACAAACTCATGTTATACTTTATGTTGTTCACAAAAGTATGGAGAACGATGTTAGTATAATAATAAAAAAAAAAAATATATATATATAATTTTTAACAGTTCCTTCATTATTTGTTTACAATATATAGTATACTCATGATTAACCAGCTGTCATCTATCTGGCCTCCGTAATGTGGTGTGAATAATATTAATTGGAATCCTCAAATTTAATCTATAAAAGCAGATAATTTACAATACTTTTTTATTGTAGGCCCTTATGAAATATATGTTTATATCACAGAATATGGTTATTGTATAGTTTTTATATTGCGAGTACTTGGCAATAAAATTGCTTTATCGACAAAGAGATCACTATAGCTGAATAAGTGATGTGCACAACTTTTTTATATCTGTACAAGAAAATTACAGTGCTAAAGATATCTAACACATCTAGCTGTAACACATCTATAGATATCTAGGTTGTTTCCATGCCTTTCAGTTCTTACTGGTGGTTTCTTTATTCCGATTTATGATCAGTTGTTTAATTTTATAACTGTTATTTAAATACAAGTTTGCTCAATATGCGTAGTTGTTAGATTCTTTAAATGTTACAATTTTACACATATCTTTGTCATATTTAACTTTTCTTCCATAATTATATCAAATTAACATTAATTCTTTCATCAAAGTTTATGATCACCAGTTAAATATGCTATTAAATGCTAATGGTGTTTAGTTATGGAAGTGATTTATCTTCCATTACCTGGCCGATCGCCACATTAGGTACAGTTAATACCTTCCATAAATGATGGGCTTCTTTCAATTAATTGAAATATATTTTAGAAAAATGCTTAACTATAACTTATTTTATATAATTTTACTAAGAAAATTTGAAATAACATGCTTTTATTCTAAAAAAAAAAAAAAAACTCCCTACGTTGAATTTGATAGAAGGACATGTATCACTAGGGACTCAACTATAATGAGTTTGGGTTTGGCAATCCTGAGGGAGCCTGATCTATACCCTTTTCCATATAATGTTGGGTTTTTTTTCTCTGTCTCTCTCTCATCTGTCTTATCAGGTCTCTCTTGACAAACTCTTGTTGCTATCCGATTTTATGCTATTGAGGGCTAGGAGCTTTTGTTTTATTCTTTTTTCCCCCTTTTTTGTAAGGTGATGATGACAGTTTAAAAAAATTAATAATTTATAGCAGGTAGTGAGAAAATGTAAAAAACAAAAAAAATTGGTACATTTCACTAAGTTATATTCAAACATTATTAACACAAAATTATTTTGTATATATAAAAAAATACACAGAAAAGATTAAAGTAAATGTGAAAATATTTATAGTGAATGTATCTAATGTTTCAAAAATATTTATTGTATATTTTCCAAGTGTTTGTCAAAAATTAAAATTTTATATTCTGTTATTGTTGAACACACTAATTGTTACAAATTAGGAATATTGTATAATTTACTTGTTTTTGCATAAAGTGCTTTAACAATAAACAATTTTTGTATAAATGGTAAATATAATTGAGTTATATAATGATTTTGTTTTTCCACACCATTTTTCATCACTGTCTATGCACAATATATTTATCTACCAATAATTGTGAAGAACCAGCTATTAATCAAAATTCAGCATGAACTATGTAGTTTGGATCTATCAATTAGTGTAATTTTTGATTTAATTTAAACTGTTTTTCATTTATTTGTCAGTTTTAAAATCAGCTTCAAATGTGTGAAGATCACAGAAGCATTTGTTCTGAGACGTTTGCCACTTTGAGGTTTAAGCAAAATGTGTTTATTCTTTTGTTTAGATGTGATGAGGACATTATAATTAGTTAGTGTTTTTTGTAACCCTTGTATGTCACTTTGTTATCCGTATATTGTATTCTATATTTTGTATTACTTTGTTGGTACATAATTTATATTTTTTGTTAGTATATCGTCGGCTTAATTAACAAACCAAGTAACTCACATTTTCCACTTTTTACAGGAGGAACAAAAAACTGATTTATTTTTGTTGAAGAAGTAATTTTTTTCAACTTTTTTTTGGTTTAATTAAGATTTATTAATTGTAATACAATTAAAAAGCACTTTTTTCTTATCTTTACATTTTCTTATATACAGTGGAGTTACGAGGATTGAACTAGATCAACTATAGGAGTTACGTGTTAGATTAATGAAAGATACGTGGTTTGCAAAAACCACACTTGGAGTTAAGTGGTATTCGCCATTTTCATCGATAATGAATGTTCCTGTTTCGATAAGGTTGCCAATACCATGAAAAGTGTCAGGCTTTGACGGTAGAGTAGGTTCAATAGTTTTTGACGGTAGCTTGAACTCAGTCGATTTTGATAGTTTAGTGTCAGTATTTATTTCTTCATTATACTGAATATTTGTAGATTTAGCTAGTTGTAATTTTTTTTTGTTCTTGATGACATTTTGAAGCTGAAAAAAACAGAATGGATTTAGTGGTCAGTAAAGAAAAACAATACTGGCCACTTAACTCCTAAAGTGTTTCACATTCCACAGTTTTTATTTAAACAAACCACGTAACTCCTTGCAACGCTCTGAAAGCAAACCTCGTAACTCCATAAAAAAAATTGAACAAACCACGTAACTCCTAAATAGTAGAATACAGGTATTCAAATAGTAAAACATTTTATTATATTGTAACATTACATACTGTAAAAATCCTGGTAAATAACAATACTCAGTAGTTTTTCAAATTAAAGTCAAAATCTTTGATCCAGGTGAACGCACAATAAAAAACAGTAACTCCAATTTTGTGATAACTTAACCTAAAAGTTTGCTACTGCAACAAAACACGTAACTATCTTTTTCTTTTAAAGGTTATTTTTATATTATATAAAACAATAGTATGGTAATTTTTACTATAAAATATCAATTATTGTACTACTTACATGTTATTTAGTATAGAACTTGTACGCCAAAATAAGAAATATTAATTTGCAAACAACGAAACACTGAACTCTGCACATGGCAATAGCATTTGCATTGAGACAGGCTGCCACTACTTGGAGTTATTTGGTTTGCAAAAACAAATTTCCCTCTTAAAATATACGTGGTTTGTTTTTTCCCTTTTTTCGGTATTTACAATTTTTTTGGAGTTACAAGGATTTAATCAACTGTGCAGGCACCTTAAACCTACACAATAACATATAAATCACAAAAACACATTTTTTGGAGTTACGTGGTTTGTTAATTAAGCCGACGATATCTGTATTATATTGGAAATTTTTGTTTTTAAATTCCTCATTTTCAGTTTGGTATTTTTAGTTTTGGTAAGTCATAGTCTGATTTTTCAATTTTGCTGATAACATGTTTTGTATGTTCTCTTCCTTTTTATTTTACAATTTGTATATTTTAACTGATTTTAAATTGAATTATTGCACAAGTGATTTCAAAAGAGAACTATTTGCTACAGTTCAACTAATTTTGCAGGTTAACGAATTTGTTTAAGGCACTTAAAAAGTAAAATCCAGTTCTATATTTATTTACTATTTTAGGTAGGCGTTGTTGTTTTCTAATTATATAATCATTCATTAAGGACCATACCAATTTTTCTAGTGCTAATGGAAAAATTGTACATCATTTAACTTAATTGCTACTCATGTAGCACCATCCAAGAGGTTACATAGGTTTAAACTTTTTAAGATGTTGTAGATGTAACATTTTCCTTTAATTTATTCCAAAGTTGTTGTACAAGCAGTGTCCTAAAATAATAAACTGAAAACAATGACAATAACATAAGAAAGGTTCTACATGTTAGACTGAAACGTAACAAAATGAAATAATAACCCATTCCATGCAAACAAAACAACATTTCAAGCAGTCATTATAAACACTTCTGAAGTATAAAACAATGCCATCATGAAAAAGGAGCTACCTAACAGCCAATCACACATACACGCAGAAAGGAAACTAGTAAATTTTAGGCTCAAGATAGTTCTTGAAATATCTTGTTACACTCCTAAAAAATAATTGGCATATACATATCCAATGAGTGCTAATTTTGGCAAATTCTATAATGGACAAAAAACTCCATTGCCTAAAACTTGACTCCTTGTTCTCCACTTTCTGCCATAGAAATATCAACTATTGAGAAATAACTTATCATAATCCTTTCACATTTATAAATTAACCATATATCTATTTACATCTTGACTGAATATTAAAAACTCTTTGTTTCAGCTTCGGGTTCGTCAGGATATCCTCGTCCAAGTTTGTTGCCTTCTAGAGAAGCTGCCTTAGCATTACATCATCCTACTGATCTTCTTGCAAGACCTTATGCAGACCAGCTTGTTCATCAGGTAACTATACAGCATGCTTCAAAAAGGACTTTAGAACTTTTTAAATTCATATAAATTTATTCAGCAAACTTACAGGTTTTGGTGTAATTTTGTAACAAAATAGATCAAGTTTTTACAAATGTGGTGGATAGTATCGAATAGCACCACCACAAGGGCTAGCAACAATTGTAATAAAGTTAGTCGCCTTCACTGGTCCTGAGCGTGCTCGTTGTGCATTTTGGTTTGAAGAATCGAAGTCTGCAAGAATTGTGCAATAGAATTTTTGTACCGAGTACAGCAAAGATCCTCCCAGTACAAAATCAACCAGCAAACTAGGCTTTCCATGTGGGATTATTACAATTTGTTTTTTTTCTGTTGAGAAAACGTTTGTATTTCATACCGTATAAATTAACAATGATGCAAGAACTAAAAGACATTGATAGGGTGGCTTGTATAGAGTTTTGTGCGGAAATGTTATATCGATTGGATGAAGACCAGGATTTCATTGTGAACATAATCTTGATGGTGGGTCGACTTGAAAATTGAAAATAGTAGCTATCGATGGTTAGAACCTCATTCGACTCGATTAAACTAGTCTTCATGTCTTTCTGCACATTTTGTGAGTGCTTGTATAGGACACTGTTTTCTAGTGAGTATCACTTAAGGAAGGTTTTGACACTGTAGTATGGTGTTTGAGAGGGGGTTTCAAACGTGAAATTTTATAATTTCACATTATTGAAAATAGAAATATTGTACTTACTATTAGCTGACAAACTTGGTATATAAGACTAGACTATAATAGGCATAGAAGGTTAATTCATAATAAAATTATTGTTTTCACCTTGTTTAGGCTGCAGCTCATGAACACATGCAGAGACAGATGATGCTGGAGAGAGAGCGGTTTCCTCATCCATCATTGGTAGCACAACATGAGGAGTATATACGGTACAGTGGATTATAAACTTTTTGTAGACAATTGGATATCAATGTAAATTTGGTTAAGGACGAAACAACAACAACAACAATGTACGTAACAAGAATGATCTTAGCTAGTTGTTATTGTTGGTGATATTTTTGGGGCTTTAACAGAATTTTCATTTATTTTAGAAAAGTTTTTGCAATTAATTAACCAAAAGCGAACAGAAAAAAATACTAATTGGTGAAACTTTAATGCTTTGGCCTTTTAATCACTGCTTATATATATCATGCCCAAGACAACTGCTAGATACTGCTGTTCATTCAGCTGAATAATTGTTACGTTAATAAATAGCGAGACTGTTCAAGTTTTTGTGCGTTGTGTTGTCTTTGTGTATTCGTCGTTACTATTATTACAAACTGTTAATGGCATGTTAAATAATAAAAAAGAATATTTAAAAATTAAAGTGTTACTTCCTGAATAAGAAATTTTCTATAGCAGAGAATGGAATGTTGTTCAATAAAATCAACTGCTGGCAGGGACTTTTTTTTTAATTAGTGTAAAATATTTTTGTGATGTCATTGTGAACTGTCATAAACAACTCTTTTTTTCAGGAATCATTGTCTGTGATTTTAACAGGTCATTTCAATTCTCCCTGTTGAAAGTCAAGAAGTTTTAGTTTTTAGGTACATGTAAAATTTAGTTTTAATAGTGACTAAAAAATTTTAAAAAAATATTGGTATAACTCTATTCCTCTATTGAAAAAGATGACATTCTCTAGTTATGAAGTACCAACTATTAATATAGTGTGGGAAAAACTATTAAATTATCCTTCTACTTCAATTTCCCTACCAATTTTCTCTTGTAAGTATATATAGAGATTTTTACTTTTAAAATGAACAATTAATGGTTAATGGTTTTCTCGGAGGATCAGTTTGTTTAACTGTAATGAGGAAATACTAACAGATATATAAAAAAAATAGTTTAAAAAGTTTTTATGTAGTTTACAAAATAGTAGAAAACAAGTTCATTGATGCTGAAATCCAGACGAATAAGAAATATGGGTTGATTGATGGTAACACTTTCCCATGTAGCGTTAGCTTGTAGTAGTTGCAGAGTTATACTAAAACCAGGTGAGAAAGTGATTTAAGTGTGATAATTTATTATTAACTAACTGTCAAGTGTGATTAACTCGTTATAAAAATGAATTGGGCCAAGGAGCTTTTTTTAAAAGACTTAATTTCTCAATTTCATTTAAATTTTGATTGAAATGTGAAGCTGAATGACCCAAACCAGCATGCAAAATTCAAAATAATAGAAAATTACTGCTAAAAAATAATTACAAGAATAGATATCTTAACCACCCTTATTTAAACGCGATCTTGTAATATTTACACTTACGACGAGTATATGACACAAGTGGAGCAAATTCAAACCTTATTTAAATATTGCTTAAAATAATTTACAAAATCGGACAGCGCATATGGTTGAGTTTTACTGACAAATATCGAAATGACATTTTTATTGAACAGTAGTTTTCTTTGGTTAGTATTTTGCTTGTAAATGAGTACGTGAGAAAGTTTGTGCAATTTTTTTGTAAACAAAACCAACAATGAAACTTTGTTTGTAACACATTAACAGTGATTTTAGTCAAGTCATATATTATAGTGACTATTGACTATATCCAATTCTTTCTGGAGAATCTTTCAATGGAATTTACTATTTTTCTGATTTAAGGTTCTAAAAGATTCGTCTTCCCAATGAGTCTTCTTCTTTCCACCAGATTAATAAGATTTTCTGAAAATATTCACCTTATACATTTTAACTAATTTGCCATGAGGCAATTTATTTTCCTTTTATTATAATTATTACAAAACAGATTATAGAAATGTTAAACTGTTAAAACAAACTTATTTATGTTTAAATTAATGTTCAAGCTTTACATTAATATTGTTCATTATATAAAAGAAACCAAAGTATGTTTTTTATTACACCATCTTGCATTTCAAGAAACGTTTTACTTATCACACAATGCGAACAGCTAATTCTAAGTTAAATAAAGGTACATACAAGTTTATCCTTCTTTTTTATTTTCACTTGTACTTAACTTACATTTTACATGACTTGTGTGATATTAAATCAGATTAGTAATAACTACAATGATCTAATTTCTCTCACATTGACACTACTTTATCCCATGACCATACCAATTCAAGATATTGCTGGTGGATATTATAAAATTCAGAAGTTTCTACTCATTACGGAAAACCAAATGTCATATATTTTTATCTCCTTTAACGTAAAGATTCCAAGTAATATAGAGGTTCATGAAACAATTAATTAATTTACATTTGATTTTCTATGCCTCTTGTGCACAGATCTTAGAGAATTTTTCAGTCAAGATACTGAATGTTCCAGCTGTCAGGTTTGTCTTTGGCACTTCCTTACAAAACCTGAATGCAAGTTTGCCAAAAATTGTTGGTCCTTTTTTTTTTAAATGTAATTTTTTGTATTTTACTATTGAAATTAAAACTCAGAGTCTTATAAACATTTCATATTATTATTACATTTTATAACAAAATAGTTCTTACGTTAACCTAGTCTAGGTAATATACCTTAAATATAGTACTTGGTTTTCAGCATCAACTTCGGTTTTTAACTCATTACAAATAAAGCATGGCATACTGTTCGCAATGGTCAAAACAATTATATTCCTTGAACTAGCTTCTATTTTCTTCTACAGAAAAAGCCCATCACTAAGAAAGCCGGACTTAAATAATTTTTTGTATAGTTAATTTAGATCAAATTAATGTTTATTTGTAAAAGTTTCAGATAAGCAATGTTGATTGTAGAAACTAACGGTTTCATGTTAATTATGTAACAATAATATATATAATTTGACCGGTGCCATAGCTATATTTGAATAAATTACATCAACATAATTGGAGTTGTAAGTATTATTGTTGTCAAATAATTGTAGGTACTATATTGTGAACTATTTATAAATTTTATTTTCCTTTTAAAACTACCCGTATTGTGTTCCTGGAAATTTTGAAATAAACTCTTAATAGTTCTTTAATAGTCTTAACTTATTTTAGATGTCCCTGATATGAAAATCATATTTTTAACAAATAATTGTCTCTCTGTATCGGGACCATAATCTAACCATTCAACTATTTTATTTAAATTCTTTTTGAATGTATCATATGTTGTAGGAAACTGTAATTAAAATTTTTTACATTTTAAGATTTTTTAATCAATAATAACATCTCCCCCCCCCCAACTTTAAATTCAACAGTATTCATAAAACAATACATGTATAACCAAAATCAAAACAAGCGTATTAAGAAATTGGTTCTTATAAGCTCATAAAATTTAAAGAGAACCTTGGCAAACTTTTGATGCTTATATCTCGTAAACAAGTAAGAAAAATATATATATATATATATATATATATATATATATATATATATATATATATATATATAAACATAAATTAATAAGTCTTAAAATATGGTTTAAAATCCAAAATCAACATAAAAAATTGGGGTTTCATAAGAAATTTTAAAGTTGGCCGCTATATTGGAAAATGGAGGACGAAATTTGAAAGTTCAAATACACTGTTTTATTACAGAGGAAAAAGCAAGTAAGGTCGTCATTTGATTTGAAATTTTCTGTAAATCTTATAGTTTCAGAGATCCCAACAGTGGCTCAGTTAAAAAGACACTCTGTATATGATGATGATGTTGTTGTTATGTATTTAAATGAGACATCTGTACCATTTTGGGAGTGTTGTATGGAAAGTCTGTGGCAAAGTGTTGACTCAGTTTTTTCACATGTTGTTGAGCCAATTTGTGTTATTGATCTAGATGATTTTCTTCGCCAGTATGTAATTTCTTTTGATTGGACCGTTGTTCTACAAAGACAGTTGATAAGTGATTTTGTATAAATTGTTTACTGTTGTTAGTAATTGTTTTATTTCAGTTATAGAACTGACAATAAAGACGTTATTGTTATAATGCTATACTTATACATTTTTTATCAGTTTATGTGTTGGTTTAATTAATTGAATAATGTTGTTTTTTTTGTTCATTTTTATTTATACTTGTTGCTAGTAAAGTAAAAATTACATTAGAAGGTAAAGTATCAATAAATACTATCATACATTTAAGCTATACCTGTTCTCTAAGTAGCTTTTAAATCATTAACAATGTTGGCTAATGCTTTCAAGAAAATCCAAGATCAGAAGTGGAGAGGAAAACCTGTCTAGGCCTATATGACAGGGATGCTAGATTTAATATGATATGACCCAGTTTGAGCCATTGGAGAAAACAACAACAACACTATCATGCATTTTCAATATACACAGCTATATTAACCTATTTTTATGGAAGTGTTCCGTCGATCTGCTCAAGGATTTGCTATATATGTACAATGATGGGGAAGGGTCTGTAATCGATTTAGATTTTAGTTTTCTGAAGAGATAACAGCTCTAATAAGACCGGTAGATATTGCAGACTCTTATCAATTTACGAGTTTGCAGTCCTGAGTAAAATAAATATTGAAGCCGCCTGTAAATTCAGTGTTTAGTGTTTGTTTCATCTACTGCTTTGACCGATTGCATAGCACTGAAATCGGCCGAATAATTGACAACAATGAATTTTAATTGAGTGAAAATGAATTCAAAGATTTAGATTCACATTTTAATGATTGTGTTTTAAATTAATCAAATGAGTCAGAACAATTTTCAGATGAAAATTAGAACTGTGTCAATGATTTTACTGTGTTTTTACACTTTTATGATTACACTTTATTAATTTATGTCCTAGACTTCAATTGATATGTTAGTGTTTTGATATTCTAATAATCTGTTTACTGTAATAAAGAAATATCTAGGGTTACTTTTTGCTTTTTAGAACACCTTGTACTGTATACATAATTTTCAATACATCTATGGTTACTTTACAAGCAAATAATAAATCATTATTCACTCAGCCTTGCAGAAAATATTTAATATTGTGAATTATAAAATGCTATAACTCTGTTGTTGATAAAGATAAATTAAAAAATCCTTTTAAATATTTTTCATTGAGCTATTAGAATATGTAAAAATAATAATAGCTTTGGATTTTAAAAAAACTAAGAAAAATCGTGTTTTGTTAATTTTTGGAACACTCTATATTATCTACTAAACTTTTGTACCACTCTGTAGATAGCTCAGGTTAAAGAGCTTTAAAATGAGAGGTCGAACATTTTTCTATCTTAGAAAGTTTTTGAAATATTAAGCCGTTTCCATATATTTTACATGCATTGTATAAATTTTTTAGACAAATTATGAATTATAGATAAAAAATAATTACTATATATATTAAAAATTAATGAAAATATATATGTATTAATTCAAATTAACATAAATAATCAAAATTACAGAAATTAATTACTATTATCATATAAAAAATAATTTTATTTCTTAATTTATCTTTTGAACATAGATAAAATAGTGTCCTAAAATATAATATCATTCTGACTCATGTATCACAGGTTATAATAGAATATCTGTAGGGGTGCAAAAACTGGGGGAAAAAAAAAATCCACTATTGATTCAATTTGGTTTCATGGTATTAAGTGTGGGCAATCCATGCAACCATCTATAACTTAAGCATATGTTAATATTGTAAATAGGCAGGAATTTTTTCATAAACAACCAAACTATTACATTTTAAATGTCAATGTTATTTAATATATATATAAGAAGAAAAAACACAACTTCAAGTTTAAATAGTTTAAAACAGCCAACCATCGTAATGATTTTCTGATTTCTAAATTGTAAATTGAAGGTCAAAATTTGCTGTTGTATATAGTGTCTAAAATTAAAAGTATGATTACTAAACATAGGATATTGCACATGTGTTAAGGTAACATGGAACAACACATTTTGCTGTTTTATTCCTGTGGCAGTGATCATCTTTACATATTAGATGAAATTTTCCAGCTTTTAAAAATTTCTAGACAATAATAATATATATATATATATTTAAATCTTCACATTTATTCAGACTTTTCTAAAAATCAAATACGTCAAAAAATCTGACAATGACTGCACGTCTCTATTTACCGTCTTTAAAACTCAAAAGACTAGACTGATTTCATAGTGTTTTTTACTATTCTCTAATTAGTATCTAAGTAAAATATAATATTACTGCATTAAGAAAATTAAAGATATTAAATTATACAGCATTTTGTTATTTTTCCAGACTAATATATGATTATTTAACTCAAAAGATATATTTTATTTTGATTGTAGATTGGAGTTAGTGTATTATTGTTTAATATGTTTGTCTTTACAATTGTGTAAATGGAATTGTCATAGTTTTGTTTTGTCAATTATCAGATGCTAATAGTGTTGGGCTCAGTGGCTTTTAAGATGCACTTTGATTATTGAGTTTTTTAATGTTAATGTTGTTCATTAATTATATATTGTATAGTGTCTCTTTGTTGTCTTATTTTTATTGAGTAGAATAGTTCATAAACAGTCGTTTTCTTCTTTTTCCTTTAGACAACAACGGGAGAGAGAGCTGAAGGTACGAGCCTTGGAGGAAGCAGCTAGAGGTTCTCGTCCATAAATTGAAGATTGGCTCTTTCGGTATGAATGAAATATTTGAGGTCAATTTATTATTTTTGAACAATATTAAAAAAAAAACTAAAAGCATTAAAGTGTTCTTGCTTCTTGTTTCCATTTTTCAAAGTTTATTGAATGTTCAAAATTTTACTGAATGTTATGTTTCAGATCTTTATAATTAATATTTTTTTTTATAGACAATTTCTTGGTCCCCCGGTTGTATTGCCTGATTTTCAAAGTTTGTAAATAACACCCAAAGTTTAATGATTGTTTTGTTTTAGATCTTTTCAAGATGAAATTAATAATCCAAGGTCATCACATATAAGGATATAAATTTGTATATTCCTCAGATACTAAATTCCAGTGAATAGGGGGGTATGCCAATCCCGAAGTTCCTAACTGAATCTGTAGTTTTCTTCATTTAGTCTTGGGTTAAATTCCTCTTGTTCATCTTTCTTATCAGGTATCTTTTAACCAATTCATGTTCTCTTCTGACCCTGGTGCTATCAGAGTACTCGAGGGCTAGGGGTCTCTTTTCTTATACCTTATCTTCCTAATTGTAAATGAATATGACTATAGTGAAAAAAAGAGGTTAATTTTGACTACAGTGTATAGGGGGTCAGATTCTTACTACCCATCAGTGAGATTAAAATTATTATGCTATTGTTGTTTGGTTTTTACCTCGATCTGTAGGTTTTATTTTAAGGATCATTTTATTCTGTGTTCTCATAAGGCGATGATGACTGTGGTAATTTTTTGGCTTTAAACTGGAGAGGGAAATATATATTTAAATTGATAAAATTTAAATTTGTGTGAATTATATGTGAAATGTGGGAGTTTCATATTCTGATTTTGAATTGTGCAATTCACATATTTCAAAATATTCCAATTTAATTTTGGCTATTAAATTTTTTTTGAAAAAACTCCTTTTTGGGCTGATTATTGTTTCAGTCTTCATCCTAAACAGATTTTAGCGATTTTTTTTTAGTATTTCTTAGAGATTCTAGTTTACCACAAAATTTTGATTTTTGTCTTCGTTGTATTCTAAAATTGGTTTAAATGGTCAACATAGACACTTAAAACAACATAAACTAGATTAAAATTACTAAGGTCTTATAACAAGCAAAGATTCTTCTTTTAATTATCGACAACACTGCAATTGAAGAAAGTGACTTTGCATCAGCAACAAAATAATATAATTAAAATTAAGGCAGCTTATCAGCCCTTCTCTATGAGTGTTGGGAGGATACAGGATTGATTCTCGAAGCTTGTATTTTTTCTGGCAGTTTTGGATATTGAACAAATGTAATTTTATTTAAATGTCAACTGGAAAATATCCGTATTAATAATAATTGCATTATACTTCTTATAAAGAGTGTTGGGAGGATACAGGATTGATTCTCGAAGCTTGTATTTTTTCTGGCAGTTTTGGATATTGAAAAAATGTAATTTTATTTAAATGTCAACTGGAAAATATCCGTATTAATAATAATTGCATTATACTTCTTATAAAGATTTTAAGCTATCTTAAGGTACATGGTTTGTTATTTCATCTGTGTTACAATGTCTATAGGAATTTTTTATTTTGACAGATATTTATGTTGTATAATTAATTAATTAAGAGTATACTTATGTAAAAGACTGTATATTGATATGGGTACATTTAGCATTACATATTTTCAAGTTTAATATTTGGTACACTCTGCGACTATCTCGTCCATGTTTAAGTAAGCAGGAATATGGTAAGTTAAAATATTTCTGTTAACTATATATATTATATTAAGGATGAGGTGATTAGCTTCGTAATCAGAAATTAGCAATTAGAGCTTACCACAATATAAAGTGAGCTATTCAACTACTTCAATAACTCTTAACAGTGACAAGTTACAAATTCTAACTATGAAAGAAATAAACAAATGTAGGGATAGTAGTTTGTGATTAACTAGTAACACACCTTCAACACCATTATACATTGTTTTTTTCCTTGTTTAAAGGTAAAGACCTCTTGGTCGTCATTGCCTAATAAGAAAAGGAAGAAAAGAACAACATAAAGGTGGATTAGTAGCGATTATGATGGATCTGTAATATTGACAACCACTGATTAATTTGTTAAAAAAAGATTACCAAGATATTGTGAAAAAAAAATAAATTAAAAAATATAAACATCATAACAGTTAGTTACGAGAAGTGTAATCGCCGATTTATACTTCTCTAATGGATTTGAGCTTGACAATTAGAGCTCACCATAAAATAAAATAGGTTATTGATTAACAGTAAAGTATTCTATATAGTTTTTTATTCCTATAACTAAAAAAAGAAAAAGTATTTGATGTAGTTAATAATTAGTTGGTAATTCAAAATTAACAAGTTTGTTACACAACAAACTACAAAGAAAATGCATCAATAATATTGACAACTATTACTCATTAAGCTAGAAGAAGGTTACCAAGGTAAAGTTGGCATAGGAAAACATATTTTAATGGGAAACACAAATAACATAACCATCTTAATTTGTGTTGATGATTTTAACTATAACACAAAAAGCAGGCATTTCTACAAAATTTATAGTTTATGAATTTTAAACAACAAGAATAATAACAAGTAACGAGTTGGGATTTTATAAATTATGTTTTATAACTGAACAATATATGATAACAAATCTTTAACATATTCATTTTTGTTATTTTTGAATCCAAAATATTAATTAAACCAGTAAAAAATTATGTTTAGATAAAATTTAATATTCAAACCCTAGTCTAATTATATTATATGATTTAGAATAAAAGCTGAGTATTATCCAAGGGGATGCAATAAAAAAAATTGACGTTTTATAATGAACTGTTAATTGTTGGTAGTGATTTGGGTGTGAATATTTTACAGTAATTAATTAATTTTAATTTACATTTAATAACTTTGATAATGTCTTTAAAGTGAGTTCTCACCTAATGAAGTTTGAAAAGAGGGAGATCATTACCAACTTAATTTTAAGATTTATTCAAGTTACTAACATTGAAAGGTTTTTGTTGAATGCAAATCGAACTGTAAATTAAGTGGAGTTTTTTTGGTCACCATTATGGTTAAGGTTGTTATTTTTCTCATCTAAACAAGACCTTTTAAAAGAGTTGTTGCTCAATAGGGGTTACCATTTGAAAATTATGAGTTCCCCCTTATAGCGCCCTCCCAAAAAATTGCAACATTTTCATCTTCATTAAAAATAGTAGCTTAGATGTCTCAAAATTTATTCTGAAAGGTTCAAGTTTTTAAATTAACTGTTATAAATTTATTAACGTGTTCCAGGACATTTCGAACACCATAATGTACATTTCACATTAGATTGGTAGGGCTGTACTTGGTAGATACTTGATGTTCAGTAATATTAATTTAATTGCTATTCTGATTTAAGACAAGAGTTGAAAGATTTTACTTCAGTAAATATTGATATAATTATAACAAAATTTTTATCTAAATGAATAGTTGTAGGGTTGGCTATGAGAAATTACTTTGTTCAATTCCATTTACTTTCACATGCAAACATTTTATTGTTGTATGTATATTTTATTAAAAATAAATATATCCTGATATAAAATTAAGAACAAATAAATATTACAGTGAGGTCATGTTAATCTGAACCCTGCGCTAGGACTACTTGAGTTATGAACTTTTCATATTCAACTATTGATTTTAACAGCAATTTGTTCTGACTCACAGTTTTAAGTTATGTGTACTGTCTACTATGTGAATTAGTGTTTCGCTTGCTATATGCCTGATTGTTTTTGTTTTTAAGTGTACATTTGATGTAATAAATTTGAATTTAAGTTAATTTTTTTGTTTTAAATGTTCCTTTAATAATCTGAACAGCTCGAGTAAACAAATATTCGGATGAATTAACACGATCTAACTAGTTTATTCAGACAATAAACCTTTTGTGTATTCTAAAATTAGACTTGAGCAGTCAAATTAACAAAACTATGTACAAACACGATCAGTAAAAACCACAAGTCAACAGTATTTTTCTAAAAGTTGTTCACACCGGTAAAAATCAATACTTCGTCGGACCATTTTTTGTTTTAATTGACCAGTGCATGTTTTTGGTTCAATTTTGTGTTTGCTATTTCTTGTGTTAGTGTAAAGTTCTGATAACTTGTGGATTTCCTGATCACATGTGTATAGTCTTTTTTAACAATTCAGGTTTAATTTTAGTCCTGCGTTTCCTTTATTAGGTTACTAGATTTAGTTTTATTTTCCAGCATAGTCCTAAACTACAAGGCTAGGTGTAATGAGAGTTGATCCATACTTTCGAAACTTGGTGTGAATAAACTATATCAATAATATGAACAATCCATCATTATTCAATAACTTTTAAACCAAAATAACTTGATTATTATTAAAGTAAAAGCAGAATTAGGGATCTCCCCACCACTTACAATCATGCAATCATATTAAGTTGGGATATTTCAATTTGTGATTTTAAAGCCTTACACATCAGTTAACCTAAACAACTTATAAATGATTAAAATTTTGAAGTAAGGTTATTTTATTAAATGATTACTTCAATTATTTCTTTCAAGACAAGTTTTATTAGGTTTTAAATTGGTTTTATTTGTTACAGCAAGTTATTCTTTTCATCAGGCTATTGTAACAAACATCATAAACTTTTTGTTTTCCTGCTAAATCTGTAGGACTAGGTTATACGTAATATTGTCACTACATACAATTACCTGTATAAAAACAAAGAAACATTATATTAAAATATTGCAATAAAACCATGTAATTTAATTAAAAGCTAATGGTTGATTTGTAGTGTTTAAAGTAGGCCAGTAAACCTCCTTTAATTCGGTCTCTAATAATCTGGACATCGTTTAATCTTGATAACCCTTGTTCCATATTATAATAAAAAATATGGTTAAGAACTATTCATTCGGTAGCAGGTGTTACGGTTGAGTCATTGCATCAAAAGAACGTAACCATATTCCGCTGTAGTTAGCTAATCTCATGCTGTCAAGTTATTCTATTGTTTTATGAGAGCCATATTAATTATAAAGTCATCTACAGTTTTGTTATAATAATAATTTAATCAGTGGCTCAGTCTTTTATTGCAATATACATTATTAAATTACTTTTACACTGTCAACAAGTAAAATAAAATGGGACAAAAACATAAACTGGACTCCCTTTTTCTTCAAGATAAACGGTCCATAATACAAAATTGGGAAATATTTATAATTGAAAATCAGCAATGAATATTTGCATATAGTTTGAAATTTGAAAAGAAATTGTATCTGATGTAAAATCGATAAAGATCATTTTGTTTAGTGTAGACTGATTAAACATTTTGTTCTTTTAATCGAAAATAAACCTGTTTTTATGTTTTACATACTATTTTATTATATCCTACAACTTTTTTCCCCTTAACAAAAAGAAAAAAAATCAATCTTATAAACAAACTTATTATTTCACTTTTTAATTTAATCAGGATAATAAATAAATCTGACATCTGGGAATTGTTATTGTTCAATGAATTTAGTACCACCAAGGATGAGATACAGCCTAAAATTCTATGTTATTTTTAATTTAGTGTATACAAAGTTACTATTTATAATATTGATATATCTTTAAAATACATTCATAATTACATAAGTTTTTATATTTAAAAATTAACACTTTGAATTAATGTTTCAGAAGTTGTATGGCGCGCATGACTGGAATATATAATAATAGTGAAATATAAAAATACTATTAAACTTTGGATTAAACTTTAAATGTAGTTATATGATCTGAGACGTTGCAATATATGTTCTGAGTGATGGACACTAATGTGCGTGAAGTTAGCTCTCTCATATCGAATATATTAATTAAGAAAACAAACTATGAATTTTAAATCTTATAAAATTCTGTTTTAAACTACAGTGTGATAATATAAAGTGGGGTAATTTTATTCTATAAGAGCTTTAAAACCAAATAAAGAATACCTTTATTTGAGGACACCAGTAGATAATTGTGTTGTGTTTTTGTAACTTAAACACATATATTTTAACTTTAAGTGGAGCCTGTTTCATGCAATATTTTTTCTTATAATTTGTTTGATTGTCTTTTTGTAAGTATTATTTAACCATTTTATATCGTAGATAAAGATGGTGCCATTTAAGCTTGCTGGTTGGGAAATCTAAAAGGGTGTTTATGTTAAGTTATAAATGAAACACAAATTAACTTATTTAACTCGATGTAATTCACTTTATGATTTTTCTTCCTCTGAAGATATCTCTATTTTAATTCAACAATAGATTTGGACATTATTCTATATTATATTTTGATTTAATATGATCATATACAATGTTATTCTTCTTGATTAACAATATAATTTCATTAAAAACAACTAACTTCAAATTAAGGAAGGTTCTTAATGTCTTCATGTATTAACAACATTGTTTGACCAGATTGTCATTTGTTGCTTTTTTGCGATGCATGTAGCAGTCGTGAAAGTGGTTTAAAAAATACAGGACAGAATATCCTCAATTTATGAACTTAATGTGTTCATGGCAAGTTTTTATTAAGTAAAAAAATAACAACAGATAACTATAACAATTATTTAGATTTAGAAATAATTGAGAAATCTATTATACTAATCTGTTTCAATAATTAATTTATCACGTTAAAATGATTGATAAAGTGAATAAAAGTTGACTGCATAAGTGTACAGATTTTTAATATGCTCCAAGATGATATATGCTTTATTTTTTACAATTGTCGTAATCATAGAATTAGAACAATTCATTCCAGTTGCCTAATCTTTATACACCATATTTTCTTTTTCTAAACACTTTTATGTCAATTTTGTGTTATGTTGTTTTTAAAGTTTTGAATCATCAAAAGTTCGTAATTATATGTTTGTAAATTTAGGACTTTTTTAAATAATTCACTGTGTATTTTCAGAGCATAGGTATTGCCATTGATAGTATTTGATCTGAAATACTCGTTAAGAGTATAACAGTATCATGATTTTTTGATGATTAAAAGAAAAATAACCTCATCTTCAATTATTGATATCTTTCTTGTTGTTCAGACTTCATTATATGATATAAATTACTATATCACTTAATGATTCAAAATAGAAAATAGTTTATACAGTTTGCACCAAAATAAACAGTACTTAAATTGTAAGATTTTATTTATATAGTTTTACCAACATATACAAGTAAAAGGAAGAAAAATCAGTTAGACTCAAGTAATAACATGTTCAATATGACCTTCGTTCTTTTACAGTTTTTGAAGGTTTTGCATCATTTTGGTGAAGAGGGGTTGTTTCATGCTCCTTATACACATGGTTATTTTTTCCTGGTGTTGGACGATAGTAGCTGGTGGGTCTTCATGGAAAATTTTGTCCTTCAACATTCCCCAGATGTAGGCGTCAGGTGGTGTAAGATCGGGGGAGTGGGCTGGGTAAGGAAAGTTTGTTCTAAGGGAGATGAGGCGGTTGCCAAAAGTTTCTTGAAGGAAAGCAATGTTGGTTAAGGCAGTGTTAAGGTTAAGGCAGTGTGGCCATCTTGCTGGAACCATTGTGAACGAAAAGACAGGTTTTGGGCATGACAAAATATCCTGAGGTCTCCTATAAAACAATCAAGAATGATCCTATATCGGTCCTGATTTACAGTAAGAGGATTTCCATTATTGTCTTCAACAAAGTATGGACCAATTATGCATTTCCCTGACAGCGCACTAAATGGTTACATACTTACAATGCTGTGGCCTCTCTACAACACTGTCAGGACGTTCAAACCCAAGAAAACATGTTGTCTGCTTGTTTATGAAACCATTAAGGTGCACATGACATTCATCTGAAAAACATACATCACTCAAAAACTCATGTTCTCCATAGATGATTGCTAACATTGAAGTGCAGTACTGAACTCTGATTGTTTTGTTTATACAGTTCAAAGGTTACCCAGTTTGTATCTTGTAGGGAAAACTACCATTGTTTCTAAATATTCTTCTCAATGATGTATTGCTTATATTCAGTTTCAAAGATGTTCAGTTTAGGCTTCTTTTCGGTGACTGTAACACTTGCTGCAATACTCTTCCGTGGTTTTCATTTGTTCAGAGAGTAGTTGGGTGACCCGAATAGCCCTTCTGTTGTGTCAAAACACTATCTGTTCTTCAAAATTTTTGAACAACACTAATAATCACATCATTACTAGGCGGGTTTTTGTGAAAATGTTCCTGAAAACTTAATGCAATATGTGACAAACTTGGCCCAGCCGCATGTCCTATTCCGTATGAGTGAAAATAATGCTTTACAATAAAAATTTTCTCTGCAGTAGTTAACACCATGTCAGCAAAAATGTACATCAAATAAGAAAGAAATAATAATCTCAAAGACGTGCCAATAATCAAAAGTTGACACAGCTGATCGAGAAGGCAGCTACAGCTGATTCAGTTTTAGTACTGTTTATTTTGGCGCATACCATATTTTAAATCATGTACAATTATGAATTTAATATACATTACTATACTAAGACTAATAATATCAAAGGAAGTAGGTAATATGTTTCATACTCAAATCTAATATTGCAAGTCGTAACTTCTTTTTCTTGGTCGATGTTTAATAAATTATGCTGATGATTTATATAATACTTTGAATTAGATCTAGGTAATCAATTGAAGTAAGATCAACAACAATCAATATCTGTCAACAAATTTTACTTCTGATGTGCAGTCAAAGATTATTTTTAATATTTTTGTACTTTATACATATGAACTCTGAATTAATTTTTTCTGTTCTGTATTTTCTGATCCACCTCCTTTTTACTCTTTATAATGTATGATGGACCTAAATTATACGAATTTAATTTTTGTATGCAAATATTTAACTTCAATTTTCTATATTAACTATTTAAGTTATTGCAAAAATGTTAATATGTAGATTTTAAAATGTATTAAAAATGGTATAAGGTCTAAAAGCAAAATTTGTGTTACTAAATACTGTATTATAATGATATAGTGTGTACATTCATATTCACTTATATTAGACTTTATCCAATTATTTTATTTTATAGCTTTGATGGGACAATTTTAAATATATTTATATTTTCTGTTGATGCTGGCATCAGCACGTAATATGTTATACAACTAAACATTGTTCTAACAAAAATAATCATTGCAATGGTAAAACCCTGGTGGTTTAGGTAAGTTAAAGCCTTAACAAAGTTACCGGTAGTCTTCTTGGCCACATCTATATATATATCTTGGTTTAATACATATATTTTATGTTTGTAACACATATTTTAAATTTAGTAGACATAGCTAATTATTTAAGTTCAAAGGCTAGATTAAAAAAAAAGAAGTTTAATAATGTTAATTAACAAGAGTTGAATTAGTTTTATTGTTTTATTTTCAAAACAACATTCTTGTTTTAAGACAATCAAGCATCATTATTCTTAAAAAAATACATGTAAATTGTTTTTAATATATTATACTTATATTTCAACTTATTACCTGATATGGTTTTGTTATTCCTGAAGTTAATATTATGTTATAATAATATATGTCTAACAAAAAATAACAATTTCTTATGTTTCAAGGCCAGCTAATAAGAATATGTGAAGAAAAAATATTTTTTTTTAGAGTATGGTGGGTAGTAAATGATTACATTTTCATGTTGTAATTTTTCACTTTCTTTCTCAAGCCATCCTCCCTTGTAAGTTCACAGATCTGGGGGTAATTAAAAATAAAAATGTATGAGTACTGTTTGAGAAGTCAATGATTTTTAAATAAAATATTTTTTCTTAATATAATTCTATGTATTTGTTTGATCTCCCTTTAATACAACAGTTTTCAAATTTTTGTAAGTCTTCCTATAAATTATAATTTATAGAACTCTTGCAAAATAGATGTTTTGGGTCTATTTAAGAAGAGGACCACCACTCAAACAGGGGCACCCAGATGGTTTCCTAACCTAACGTAACCAACTTTATACAAAATATATGAATTCACACTTTATGTTCTGGAGCCCAGTATAAATTGACGTCCTTCCAGATAGTGTCAAACAGATTTTCAACTTTGTTCCTAAAATACCACATGTATTCATGTAAGTAGATTTAACAAACCTCTACTTTTTCCATATTCTTTCTGTGTTCTTAATTAATACATGCCAACAACATTTCAGCTGTTCTGTCAGGTCAGGTTCTGTCTGTTCTATTTATATCAATAAAAAAATGTTTAAAAGTGATGCGGTCCTCTTCTCGAACAGACCAAATGTTTGTTTCAGCGTTGGCCTACTGTTTCGATGAAAATTATTTTTCATTTTTCATGTTTACAAAGATTAAGTCGTGGAAAGTTTTTGTCAGTGTCAGGAGGGTTTTATATTCATGTAACAACTGAGGATAATGTCTTATTCATTAAAACAGAGCCTTGCAATCTTTTATTTGATAAAGAGAGGCAAAAACTGGGTGAATGAGGAAGCTGTTTGTGGCACAATTCTACATTTTTGGTAATTGTTGATGTATGAGCAGTTGCATTGTTGTAGTGGAAGGGAATTGTTCATCAATTCTCATTGTAAAATTGATCCATTCACCTAATAAATACTCTTGTGAAGGTAATCAATGGAAGGTTATTCTATACAAATCTCAAAAAATTGTTGCAATGGCCTTTCCAAACAATAGAATATTTTTTGCCTTCTTTAGAGCATGTTTGAGAGGAGAAATCTATTTGACTTCTATTTTATTTTTGAAATATAATAATAGAGACTACATATCACCAATGTCTGCTTAATGCCTCAAACAGTCACTTGAGATTTTTCTTGAATATTTCTAAACACTGCTTTGAAATGGTCATAAGATTCCATTTTTAGTCAACTGTGACCAAACATGACATCCATCTTGTCAATAATTTTCTTAAACCTTAATGTTTATGAAGGATATTAAAAAAAGTTCATCTTATATGTTTGACTATATTGCGTATCTTCACTTGCCATTCGTGCAATACAATATCTAATATATAGATTTTATTGATCAGTTCTTCAGTTCCTTTTAGGCATCATTCGTGCTTGAACCATCACAACGAAACAGTGAACCATTTTATGAATGTGAACTATTTTAGATTTTTTTAAATGACAGTGCTTTTATCAGCACATGAAATTCACTTTTTTCCATTGTAGAAAAGAAACAAATTTATTTGATTTTGAACACTGTCAGTAATCTTCTATTTAGAGAGATCTACTTGAAACTTTGTGTCAGCAAGATTGATTGTACACATCAAAGATAAAATTAAATTTGCCATATCTTATCAAACAGTCCTCATGTAGATTATAAACTTCGCTGAATCGAGAAGTTCATAAAAAGAAACTTCATATATTTAAATAATTTTAGTTTACAGTTCTGTAACTCTAAAGTTAGTTCTGCTCTGTGTGTAATATAAGTATGACTAATTTATTTAAGATTAAGTTTTTAGATTATTCCAAAATAAGATTTCTCGTATAGAAAGTTCAGTAAAGTTCTATTGGTAATTTGTTTGCTTTAGGCTAAAAAGTTCATAATTTAAGAAGAGTTTGGTACCATTTTGTTTTCATAAATGTTTTATTATTATTTTATACTAAATATTCTAACTTTTTTTCCATTTTTTTTTTTTGCTTTTCATGAAAAAGCGCCATTTTAAGTTATTAAGGTCTATATAATGCTAAACCTGTTACAATGCATGTAAATTGAATTTCAAGGACACTTTCATCTACCATGTAGCTGGAGGAGACCCTTAATCGATTATTATGACTAAATCATTCATTTTGCTGAGTTGCTAATGCACATATTTTTGAGCTAAACTTAATATATTTGTATTAAGTAAGCCTGCCTGCTGCTCCCAAATATTGAGTTGTAAAAGCACAATAAAAAAAAAAATAAAAAAATTATAAACTTCAGGCTAGACCAAAATTTACCAACTTGCCACATTTGATAAAAATTGGTTTATTTGTTTAGACACCCATTGCATGAGAACATTTTATCATTATCATTGATCATCAGTCACATAATAATGGAGACATAATAGTTATGTAGTCTAGACCATGGTATTTTCTTCTTTTTTTTTTTTAATTGCGTGAAAAACATGTCAAACAATTTAATTTTTATTTATATTATTTTTCTTAATCAATTTAATTTGCAATTCACTTTTTTTTTTTGTTAGGGTTTTGACATTTTGTAGCAACAATCTACAGTTCCATAAATAACCTAAATATTCTAAAACTCAGAATAAACCAACACTAGCTTACAATACTAATGGCACTATTTTTGTAAGTAAACTGTTTTCTTTATTAAACAGAATTTTCCTCACATAAGAATATTTTATTAACTTATATTATAAAAACTTATAATAGTTGTTTTTATGAAACAGACCCCAGACTTTATAAATCATTCAGCTAGACTTGATTAATATTTATGATGATCAATATTTTATTTTTCACAAATATAAAGACTTCCAAAATGCAATAAAAATATTTTGAATTTTATAAGAAAAATCTGTTAAAAAAAGAACAGATTATCTTTAACTATATTGTGTTTGTGTATTAGACTTTTTGAAGATTCTTGAAATTCAGGACCTAAATATCGGGGAATTTTTGTGTTAACACATTTGACAACATTTTAAATGATTTAATTTCTTTTAAAAATTAAAATTTTAAACTATTTTATAAAATTACCTAATACTTGAGAAACATGAAAACCTGATATCCTAAAATTGATTAAACGTGGAGATATTTTGTTTAAATACTAATCAATTTAAATAGTTTTAAGTTTATATATTTAATCACATATATAGTTAAAAGATAAATAATATGCAATCTTTATACATTATTCTTTTTTAATTTTATCTGTGCCCTTTTGTTTGAAATTAATTGATCAATGTCAAAGGATGCTGCTTTTAGTTAATTTTAACTATTTCATTAGGCTTACAATTTAGTTAAAGTATTTTACAGGCGTATACTTCCTTTAGAATAAAACCGTAGAGCGTTGGGGACACTTCATGTTACAGTGTATAGAAAGTAGTGCAGATCTTACTTCTGCCTACCTTACTTTTAATTCTCAAAAATGGCAGCTTGACGGCATGAATGTTTTTTGGGTGTAAAGAGTCAGAACACCCCAACTTTGCTATTTTTTCAATGCCAAACCAGTATTATAAATTATGAATTCATGGTTTGATTGCATAAATGTAAGGGAGTACACCGAGTGAAGGGATGTGATATTGTTGTCGAAATTTCCATTGAGCAGCAGTCAAACTCACCATATTGATAAAACGTATGCATAGCGATGACAAAGTATACATCACTTCATTGTCCCATGACAACTAAATGTTAGTTTATACTAGAGAGTTTGATGCCTTTCCTCCACTCCTTCTTTGTCTGCAGAGTTGCCAACATATATTTATAATTTCCCTGTTTTTCTGCGCCACCCTGTATTAGATAAATTATTGAATAAATATTTGTTGTATACATCACATTATCTTTACATTTTGAAAAGAAAGTGGTAAGATTGCAGGGGGTCGAATGTACCAGTTCATTCTTTTGCATCATCTGGAATCTTACCATTTTCTAAATGTGAAGGTAAACTGATGTAATAATAATAATTTATTAACAATGTAATCAATGATTTATTTTACCATTGGACTAATAAAGTTGGTTTGATGATATTTAAAATACAGTGTATCTATTAAATAACAGGACTCGTACAATAATTCACCTTTATTTATATGTATCACTATTCTAATACTTGACTCCTTCAATGTAGTCCCCATTTACACATGCACACCGATAAAGTTTTGTTTTCCATCTGTCAAAAGTATGAAGTAGATCAGTTTCTGTTGTAAGCTGTTAAACACATCAGATATTTTCTCCTTTACTGCATCATCTGACTCAAATCATGTTTCTTTAATTACTGATTTCACTTTAAGGAAAAGAAAAAGTCCACATGGTGTTAAATCTGAGCGATATTCTATTGCTTGTCAGAAAAAAAAAAGGTTCACAGAAAGTGCTATGTGAGCAGGCACATTATCCTGATACAGTAGAACCTCTGTTAACCGGCCTCGGATTAACTGGTCCTCGGATTAACCGGCCTATATCGTAGTGTACTGGTTGGATGAGAGTATCCAAAAATAAATTGTAATTGAAACACCAAAGCGGTGGCGATATCAAACGACTTTGTCGATAGCGGTATCCCATTGTCGGCGGCGTAAAAACACCGCGGCACCAAGCGGCGGCGAGTCAAACAACTTTTCGATAGCAGAATCCCATTGTCGGCGGCATAAAAACACTACGGCATTGGCACCCGTCGGTATAGCAGACATACACCCACAAAAACGTTTGATGGGCCGCTTTTTTTCCACGAATCATTTTAGTATACATTATGGAAAATATAACATTTCTTTACAGTTTTCTTCTTGTCTTTGACTGGTTATGATCTACGTACAGTATATACAGTAAATAAAAATGAGTGAGTTACGAAAACGGAAGCGTGTGTTGGTTTCGTTTGAGACACGGTTAAATGTGTCAAAAGACTTGAAAGAGGGAATTCTGTAAAAAAGCTTTGTAGTGTTTAATTTTTTCTTGTTTGATGTATAATATACATAACATAATATATACGATACATTTATGTACAATAAAATGAGTTGCAATAACATCTTAATTGCATAATTCTTAGCGCTACCTGATTAAATAAGCTTTCTTTGAACGAAAACCGATTTTTCAAGGGAACCTCCGATTAACCGGCCAAACGGGCAACCGGCCCGGGTGTCAGTCCCGACTAGACCGGTTAAGAGGGGTTCTACTGTAACAACAAAACCATTTTCCCACATTTGTAGTTATTTTTTTCTTGTCTCTCCCGGCATTTGTCAAAATTTCCTTATAATTATGCTGGTTCACTTTGTACCTTTTGAAATCAATTCTTACAAAATTATGTCCTTGACCAAAAACAAAATAACCATTGCTTTAAATTTGGACTTCCTTAACAAGCTTTTTTTTTTTTTTTTTTTTTTTTTTTTTTTTTTTTTTTTTTTTTTTTTTTTTTTTTTTTTTTTTTTTCCCCTTTTTTTTTCCTTCCCATTCTTGGTGATGACAGTGCTTGACTAAATGATAGCTCACAATCAACTAAACTTCAGAGGGTATTGATGTTTATCATATACTTCCAAGATCAATATCAATCAGTTCTCTAAGAGATAGAAACATAGTTTTGTTCTAATAGACACACCTTGTACATCTGATTAAAAACTAAAAGTAAGGTTAAGTGCTTGCATATTGGAGTGCCAAATAGTTTTGTCATTTTATCCACTTGATAGTGTGCAATCTCAAGTTAGAAGCAATAAAACATTGATTTTAAATTGATGTAGTTCTGGAGCTTGTGGATGTATAGTCTTCTAGATTAAAAGCATGTATTCTGTATTTGGTAAAAGCAATAGATCTTGGTTTTCATCTTGTAATAGGATATGATTAATGAAATGACTATGGTGCGCTGTAGCGATCAAATATTTCTATAAGTGTGTCTTTCAAATCCCATTGTGTAGTAACTTAACAATATATAATCTTTATTTTGTATAATGTTGTGCGATATTACAACATCAGAATGTTTCCAAGACTGTTAAAATGTTTTAATTTATTGTTATGTTACAATAAAAAAGTATTTTATTAATATTCGTGCTATAGCTAGATTTTAGGTGGCTGTGAAGTATTTCTATGGTGCCTCCAACCATGTTACATTATTGGCCAGTTCAGACTGATAAATCAAATCATTTAATTCAAAGTTTTCTATTTCAGTTATAATAGCAATCCAAGGATAATGTATTTAAAAGCGTCACTGCCTTTTGTAAAGTAGTATAAATATGTTAGATTCATTCTAATCCAGATTGTGACAGTATTTATAGAGGCATACAAGTTGTAAATAGAAGGACAAAAAAAAAAAAAATGTTTATATGAAATAAACTTGTATCATAATGTACATTGGTTTTGTAATAATAATGTAGGTATCGGTAGGTGATATATTTTTAATATTCTATTGTAAAAAGTGTATTCAGGAATCTACAAGTAATGTATGTGTTTTGTTTTTGTTGTGGTTGGAATTGAAATTAATAAACATATCTATGATTGTTTTAAGTGTCAGTTTGTGTGTTCTGTAGTGAAAGGACTCCTGTTGACATAATATAGATGGTTTGTAATAGATTAAGTATTCATGACAAAGCACCATCATTTTAATCACAGGACGGATATCAGTTACAATTGCACGGTGGTTTTATACATTATAATTACAAAATAACTGTTTTTTCTGTCTTCTATAAGAGCAAATGTTTTTTAATAAATTACATTTTTTTCAAAAGATCATTTAGGACAATGTTTTGAATTTAGCAATCGTCTAGTTTTTATACATACCATATTTCATATTTTTTAAAATGCATAATTTATTCAAAGTCATGGCAAACTGATTCTTGTGATTGGTATTCATAAATGTTTTCAATACTTCGTGTCAGGCAAATAATAGTACAATTACATTAAATTATTTTTTTTGTAGATATTTTACTTCCGAAAATATCCTTCTTAATCTTACTCTTAGAGGGCGACGATATCACTTCACCACACCAGAATAGTGACCATTCTGTTGATTTTCTGTTATGACTTGCCTCTCTCAACTTCTGTTTCAGAGTTCTCCACCATGTGTATAGATTTAAAAGAAGATAGCCAGATACCATCAGGCACCTATGAAGAAGAGCAAAACAAGAACCCACAGAGATCGAAATTAGGAAAAGGAAATTGTGGTGGATTGGATACACCTTGAAAGGAAGGTACATTTTCATAGGAGTAATCCTGTAGGATTCCACTCTAGTACTTCTATGAAAATGTCTCGTCCTTTCCTCAAGATGTACACAATCCACTCTTCCAATGTGGAACTCTATGGGTTTCTTGTTTTGCTCTTCTACATTAGCTCTCATTTCTAATTGTGTCTGACTATCTTCTTTTAAGTATTCTCCTCAACATATATTCCTAAATATCTGAACTTGCCCAACCAGCGGTAAGTTTAACTTTTAAATTTACATCCATACAGTAGTAGATTCTTCACATTAGAGTCACATCCTCCCCCTCCAAAAGATCCATCTGTATGATTTTATGAGATCCATCTCTTCTTTACAGTCTGTTATATACACTGTAACACTTCTGTGCTTACACCTCGTTTGACAACACTTCTCAAGTACGTAAACTCGTTCATACCCCCTATGCATCTATCTTCCACTTTTATGTATTTTATGATGCTGCTACACACTTTTATGTATTTGGTCTTCTTCTTATTCACCTTCAGCCTCTCCACTTCCCTTCTTAGGAATGAAGTGCAGAGGGCTAATAAACAACTAATCTCAAAAACTTCAACATTATAGAAACCACTACTGTTCAAAGATATCCTAATCTTTAAAACAGCGGACCTCTAGAAGTGTTTAATCGGACATGCCTAAGCAGAGAAAATGTTGATAAGGATATTATATCCCTTATGGGGCCAATAAGGGGAGTACCTGGAAGTAGGAAAGTACCAGATAAAAAAAATTGAAAAAAGGATTTTTGTTTAAAACAGATATGGTGACACCAAAGAAACACCAAACATTTAGAGGTATTTTTGTTTTATTTTTAAAATTTCATTTTTTAAGTCTGAATATTTTAACAAAAACAATCAACATTTCATCTCAATATACCATTAGCTTTTTTACTACACCATTCACTTGTACAACCCATTCTTTCACAAAAAATATCTATTTGCATATTCATAACAATTAAATGTTTGGGTAATATTGTTTTGCTTTTTTTAAAAATGGTTTTTATACTATGTTAATTAAAAAAAAAAAAAAAAAAAATTAATTCAGTTTACAATAAAATAAGTCTTTCAATAATAAAAACAGCAAGCGTTTCTTAATAGAAACTTTAAAACAAAAGGTTGTTATCTGACCTTTTTTATTGTATAGGTTATTTACAAGTTGTATATATTAAATAACGAGATTGATACAATAGCTCAATTTTATATTTATCAAAATTCTAAGGCTTGTCTCCATTAATATAGTCCTCATTTGCACTTACACACTGTTGCTGTCTTTATTTTCCACTGGTCAAAGGCGTAGGGCAAATCACTTTCTGTCAGTTGTTTTAACTCTTCTCCTGTTTCCTTCTTTACTGCATCATCTTACTCAAAATGTGTTTCTATAAGCACAGATTTCACTTTAGGGTTGTTTCTCAAAAATTTGCTATGATAATGTGATTCACTGTTGTGGCTTCTTGAAACCCATTTTTTAAAAATTTGAACATAAAAAACAAAAAGGAGGAAGGCTTTGAATTTGGGCTTGATTTGACCCAGGATCATACAGGAAGATCTAGGTTTCGTCTTTGGTAATTATTTTTTGATCTGGTGTTAAAACTCAAGAGATCATTTTGATATAAACTTTTTTCATATAGATATCCTGATGTAAAATTTTCCACACTGTCAATGTTCATGGGTTCAGCTATCTTGAGACAGTAGTCTTCTCAAATTTGTCTTTATTTTCTTCATTCTTCAGTTCATGTTAGTGGAAGGTCGTCTGGAGCATTCATCATCTTCCATATTGTTACGTCCTTCACTGAATCTTGCGTACCACTCAAACACATGTTCAAGACGCATTTGAAAACAATCTTTATGTATTTTGTTCAATTTTATTAAAGATTTCAAATTGACATATTGCTCATCTTACTGGCCTAGAATGTTGATGTTTGTCATGTAGGTTCAGAGATGTCCATGGTCTTTGATAAAGAAGAGCTCACAATCAGTTTTTGATGCTTTTTATTTAATAAACACACCTTATATATTTAGATATAACTAAGTATGTAAAAAATTTAAGTATTGCATTTTTGTTTTTTTTATACGATAGATTTCAGAGGAGCAGTTTAATTGCCGTTCTGATTTGTATTATACTACGTAGTATTTCTATGTTCTACACTTTTATTATCTTTGGAAATAATTTTTAAAATTATCAAAGTAAATGATAGATATATTACTATCTAGATATTGAGAAGTTATATATTTCATTAACACCATTTTGCATCATAGAGAGTAAAACGATGGCCATTTGTTATGAATATTTAATATTTGCGTTTTATTGTATTTGTATTGTACTAGTAATGTAAATAAGGATTTACTAAATACAATTATAATTCTAGGACAGTCACAACTGATCTCCTAGCACAACCAAATGGTTGTATTTGATTTGACTAACACAATTAATTTCTGACATAGTTACTGAGAAAATAAATATTTCTTCTTTATAATATTTCTGTTTAGTTAATTTTTAATAAAGTTTTCTTTTTTTCCTTCTGTGCATGTATATAATTTTAACATATTATTTAACAAGTTTGTATTATAGAATTATCTATGTATGTAACAAATATTTTCGGATATTTTAATAAATTAAAAATTTAGGCGCATTGAAAGGAAAAGGTCACTCTGTCTTTTGTGATAATTAGCGGTAAATTATTAATATATTCTAGGACATTTGTAATGATAACCTTGGACAAAATTAAAAGTATATAGCTTTTTGTATAGATTATTTATATACCTAGTGTGCTTTTGTAGACAATTGTTAGAATGTAATTTCAATTCGTAATAGAATTCTTTTGTAATGTGGTCTCGAATAGTATGGTGTTATTTTAAATGTAATGTGTTAACTTTTTTAACAATCTATCTTCTGGTTTCAGTGTATCCTACATCAATCACTTTGCTTCATTAAATACAAATTTTTTATTTGCGTACAGTTAATTTATTTTATTTTCCTTCTACTTCTGTGTGATATATGTTATCAAAAATGTTATTGTTTGAAAATGCCATGAAAACCCGTAGTATAATGTTTTATGTTATATTTGCTTATGAAAGATTGATCCATTTGATAGTTTCAGAAAGAAATTTAAAATAATTCCACCATTTAAAACTTGTAAATATCATTATATTAGATGAGGTGTATTAAGAAAACAATGATAGTTAAGTTTCCATGCAGCGTGTATTTCAAAAGTATTTTAATACTATGCGTTATTATCTGGTATCCAGTCCATGTCATCAAAACATGGATTAAGAACTCGAGGAAATTGGTTTGACACTGCAGAAAAGAATTGGCAGTGTAAAGTGTGTACAATGTTACAGAGTAAATACTGCCCTACAAATAAGACCTACACATGCTGTTGGCATGCAATGTCACTTAGCATTTCTAATCCCAGCATAAGAAGAATTTTACATGAAATCTGCATTACCACCTATACAAAACTCAGAAAGTGATCATGAGAATAGACTTGTTTTCTGCCAACAGTTACTGAGCATGGTAAATGTGAGCCCAAACTATTGGTTAACAAGTAAAACTTTGTTACTGGTCATATGGAAAACTTCAGGACTTTATGAAAGGCTGCTCCACAGTATGAAAAGACAGTATAGTGAGCCATCTCATCTTTTTATGTTTTGGGTCCTTATTTCTTTGAGAATGATAACATGTGTACTGTTACAGTGAATTCATAGGACTATATGCATAACAGTTGGTATGTTATGTAAGAAAAGTTCCTTTAATCTGAATTAATCATCCTGTTAACTAGGTCACTTCTTTTTTTTTTCAACAAGATACTGTTATGACCCACACTTCAAGGGCTTTTCATGACTTTAGTTAGGAGTTTGTTTCTAATTCATGTCCTGTCGAAGAATGGGGGTATTCCTTTACCTCCTAGATTACTGGATTTGTCAGTGTGTGATTATTTTTCTTTGGGAGTATTTGAAAACAACAGTCCAACACACATGTATCTTCCAGATGTTTAAAGATCGAATCTGGAATTAAAATTGATATGCAATGTGAATGTAATCGACAGAAAAGACTGATGGGATGTGTGGAATGAAATGGAGGTCATCTTGGTGAAATTTAAGTGATGTTATTTTCAAATTTTAAGGATTGATTTTTCTATTGGTAATTCTTAAATGAATAATGTAGTTAATTCTGTCTTAACCCATTGGTCTAGACATACGGAACTGTTCCGTATAGTCACCGAGTGGTCCACTAATGGACATACGGAATTTCTCCGTGTCCCAGAAAACAACCTTTATTAAACGTAGGTTTCACGTTGTTCCGAATAAATCTGTTAGATGACGGCAGCGTCCACTGAGAATGGTTTCTTTGCATTTTATTGTGAAAATTACGATTAAAATGTAATTAAATTCCACTTTTTTATAAGCAGTGTTCACACGCAGTCCCAGTGAAACCTATAAACGACGTGTGTGATATAACCTAGATTTATTCAGTTTATAATACAATATCTTTATTATAGTTTTAGAATATTTAGATTACTTGGTGTTGGCAACACTTGTAAGCAACATATCAAATAAACAGATGACTTCTGTGTTCTGATTATGTTATAAACATTTCTTTTGTTTAGGTACTGTTTTAGTGAATACTTACGTTGTGCTGTGTTTCGTAAATAAAAAATATAGAAAATCATTGTACGTTAGGTAACTTATATTTGTTATAGAGAGAATTTAATTTAGAATAAAAGGTGAAAACAGAACTAAAATCACAATTACGAATCAAAAATTATTTATATTTTTCTAATAATGTACAAAACCCAAAAGACCAATGGGTTAATAATGGAGTATTCAAAATCACTCAATTTATTACCTACACCAAGTATCAACAAAGCAACAAATGATAATTTAATTCATTGGGAGATGAAAGACACATTGCCCATCTTTGAAATCATTTAGTAAATTCTACATTTGGACAATGCTCATGCTTTGTTTATTCCTATAATTGTTATATATTTCTTTGTAGTATAGTATATAATATATATTTCTTATTGGTCAGGTACATTTTGTGTAACTTTTTTAAATGTGTCCTTCGATTTTAGATTTGATTATCGAAAAAAATTTAACATAGAATGGCGAGGAGGCAGAGAGGTAAAGAGAGAGAGACTTCATTGCCATCAGTGGCGGATCTATGGGGGGGGGGGGCTTTCGGGCTGAAGCCCCCCCAAAACCTTTAAAAAATGTTTTGTAAGAATGTGTAAGAAAAATTAAAAAAATTCCAACTGTGTCCCCGTCATTATTTATTCATGTCTAGCCAGTAGAACTTCTCTGAAATATTAAATGTACGATGTACTTAAAAATAAATCCTTTTCACATTTTTAATCTGCCTTTTATTAACTTTAATGTATTTCATTAGTAAATTAGTAAACAAAACATCCTGAAAACCTTTAATATGAAACACACGTTTTTACTCCATAAAACAACGTTAAACTACTGTTTTGGTCACTTCATTATATGAAAGTCCTTTCACAAAATTTTCCCCTGTTCAGCCCCCTCCAAAATAAAATTCTAGATCCGCCACTGATTGCCATGGTTATGGTAACTTGTACAAATAAATGATTTTTACTTTCATTGTAACTAGAAAAATATTTCCAAGCTTGGACTAAATTTATCACAACAGACTGCAATTAGTTCAACTACCAAACCAAAGAGGTCATTAACAGGCAGAGAATCACCATTAAGGCTATCAAGTTTGCACTTCCCATGGAAGAAGGTATGAAAGTCCAACAGTGTAAAAAACAAGTTCTGTTGAATTTGAACCATATACAAAATTGTAAACACTAATTCCCCTACCACAAGTTAGGTACAATAACACAACACAAATAAACTATATTAGTTTAGAACCCTCTGATGATGGTAACTTGGTTACCGAAATGTGTAACAGGGAACTGTAATACTATAGGATAATACATTTTTGCCAAAAGTTTATTTTTTCTGTGTTGTGCCTAACTTGTGGTAGGGGAATTAGTGTTTACAATTGTAAAATTCACCACATTGCTCATTGTTCTTCCATAACATACACAACAAAATTACTAATAACATCATAAATATAGTAAATAAATGTACATATTTAAAAAATATAATTGTTATAGTTTGAATCAGAATTGAGTAAAAATAGGGAAAGTGGTTCTTGTTTTATTAGTTTAACTTACAACCACCCTTTACTAGATCCCTCATCAGGGCTTCACTTTAGTGAGTAGAGATTTGGCAAGTGAGTAGATCCAAAGAAACCTAACTGGATCTATAACTTCCCCCCCTTTTTTTATAATAAAAGGGATGGTGATTTACAGTTTTTTTTGTCTAAACAACAAGGAAACCAGGTATGGGGACCAAGTATGGGGGGGAGGGAGGATAGAAAAAAAAAAAAGAAGAGTTTCATAAAATCTGCCCATGTAAGGTTAATTTTGGAGAATATATTTTTTGTATACAAACATAGAAGCCAGGTCCTTGTAATTTTTTGACACTAATGAATTAAAAGTTCATTAATCACTTCTTTTTTTCAGGTTTTGTACATAATTTGTACTTCTGTGGCCAAACATATCATTTTTCATATTATGACTACGTAGTGGAGCTATGTAGGATTGCAAGATAAGCAGTGCAAATTTTGATGACCATATGAGATATAATGGTTTGAATATACCCCTAACCACAATCACTAGGAACAATAAATAAAACAATTATTGTACTTTATTTTGTCCCCCCCCCCCCCCAAATGCCCTATTGTACATTTCGATAATATGGTTATCATCATCAGAGGGTCTTGATTCTAAACCCACACTTCTACTTGTGAAATTTAAAAACGTTTATAACATCTCAGTAAGCCTTAGAGATCAGAAAGAAGTTCCTATAAATTTCAGAGAGGAATCTATGTGTGTTAGATTGAATTTACGTCGAAATGGATATGTTCAAACTCCACAGAGTTAACAGTTAGAAATATTCATTTTCTCTCAGCTTTGTGATTTAAAGTGAAAAATAGATCTACTGGTAACAGATAGTCCAGCAGAATATGATGATGTCATCAGTGGGATGGAATACCATTCTCACAGGCCTTAGGCATGATCATGCCACCGTTTGAGAGTGGCAGATACACTTAAAGGGTAAACTCAGCGGAAAGAAGGTGGCTGGTGAACCTGATACAGTAACGTTGGTCAGGAACTCCGTAGTGTTTCTTTTTGACATTATACGTTACAAGATAGCTGCTAGTGAACTGGACCGAATGCGAAATGTAGATATTTTACACTGAAGAATCTAATGCCTATGAAGAAGAGTGACAAAAATAAACTCGGTAATGCAGGATGGTTAGGAACTTGGGCGACAAAAACTGTGGCGACCGTCTTTACACTCTGCGTCTCCTTAAAAATATTGATGTGTGTTTTTGAAGATTACAAGAGGATAGTGGTGAATGTAAAACAGGAACTCATAATTTTGCGATCATCGAGTCATCTGAGCGCGATATACAGTGACGATGCGGCGGAAATAAAACTCGAAATAACCAGTATACATTGGAGAGTCCATCATCTAACGGTGATCGATGCCTATCGATTGAATATATTAAAAATGATTGAACGAGCCAGTCCCGTGCACGTCCCTTTCTGATCTTTTGGGGTTTATGAATCTCCAACCCTCCCCTATACAAATCAACTTTTGTGGACCGTCAAAACAGCTAATTTGTTGGAAAAACTATGAGATACGTTATTTTAACTCTTTCCAAATGGATAGAAAGAATCAGATCTAAAAGGATGCTGCTCTGTTTGAGATAACCAATTTAAAACTGTACTTGAATTCACTGTATTTTCCCTACGACAATTTGCTCGGTGACCTGTCGATCATGTACGATATGTATACGAGATTTCAACAGTCTTATTACATGTGTGATTCATCTCCGTGCCTCAATTTGGACAAGTTTACATATAAAGCCCTGATATTTGTAATCGACTGTTCAAACAGAATGATTCAATTAAATCAGGTCCGGTGGATGTGCTCCTAGAAATCGAAGCAAGCCAAATATACCGGCAAATAGTACAGTCTATTGTCTCATTCTACACGACTCGCATATCATGTACAATCTCCTTTCGGGAGCCGTTAAAAAGCAAATGGATTAGGAGCGCATATTCAACGGTAGTGGATTGAAGAATAGATGTACGAGTGGTTTTTATTGTTTTAATTATTGCGCTGATTGTGAATATGAAGATATTGACAACGTAATATACTATCAATTCGATTTCGACGACGAACTACGATTACAAGAGTTTCCTCTCTTACAAATGGATCAGGAATCCCACGACGATTTAACTAAAATTGTGCCGGAACTTCAACAAAAAATATTTTGTGATGGTGGTGAGAGGACGGTGTTCTCACCGGTCATCGGATATCATGGAGCTAATCAGGATGGATGTGAAGCGAGATTTTACTAATGTGAAGCGTCAGGTACCACCTAATCTATCGTTAGGGATTTTTCTCAAATCTGTTCATTTCATAAATACCGAGTGTACTAAATTCATCGAAATCGGATTATTCCAACACACTGGCTTTGGGCTCTGCCTTTCAGTACAAGCAGACAAAATCGTGTTTTCTTCAATCATCAACTAGTTGAGTTGAAAGCGATAACGACTGTTCTCAAAGACAAAGGAACACGTAAATTCAATCTGACAATCGTTGATGTAATAGTACACAATATGTTTGGCAAACGGTACGTCCAATTGTACGATGGACAGCATTCTTGACCTTGAACGGTGACGAATGGAAAGTACTAGAGAAGCGTATGTCGTTCATGTCTAAACGTGTAACCGTATTGTCTTATATCGCGAAAGAGTTGAGCTTCTACATTATTGAGATCTTGGCTAGCGACGAGCTCGTATCTAGTACACTTCCTGAAGTGGACAAATTGTATGACGAAGTTATGTTGCCAAAAAACATGCAAACGACGGTTTTTGAATTTCAAGATAACGACAAAAAATTTATAGTCACCGGCCATAGTCGGTGATCATTTTCAAAGTGTTACAGTGTTCAGTCCGTAGTACAAATTTTTCGCCCTTAACATCAAAGTTCAGAGAACGGCACGGTGGTTGCAATCACATTACCACTGTATTAGATGGGATGAAGGCGGTGTACCTTCTAACATAGACACGATATGCATTTCATACAAACCTTTTGCACTCTTTTTCACAATTTTTGAGGCAGTTCCATTCCAACGTCATGGAATTGTCTCAAGAGGAAAAATTCTCATATTACCGAGACCTTAAATGTTTATTTCCTCTACGTAATAGTAATATATGTAGTAAATGTGCACTAAAAAGCGCAAAATGTTGTTACGATTTACTCCTTGCCTAAATTGAATAAGGCGGTGGGGATGGTATGAAGATATCTGACCGTCATCTTTATGTGTGTGTTACCCTCTGGCCTGGCCGTAAAAAGCCCGTAACGTTGATTAATTGATTGAAGGTTCCTGGAGTGGAGTTATTTCTCCCGAAAACCTGAGTGAACGTTGAGGAGTAAAAAAGCAAATATATATATATAAACAAAAACAAAATTTGGGGACCACAATTTTGTAATGGAATGGATGGTGGTCACAGGGAATAGCGATGGATTGGAGCTATTTCCACAAGGGGGTAAGCAGAAGGCTTCTGCTTACCCCCTGCTTGTAATGTGGGCACGAGGAACGGCTTCACCGTACCACGTGACGGTTCCAACCCCGTGAAAACACAGAAGAAATTATATTTTCGTTTTTTTTTTTTTTCACAAACTTTACAAGAAAGATTGGCTATTTTTTTTTTTCAAAATTGACCCTCAACATAACCAGAACATTGACGTCGTTTGGAGGCTTGTCGAACTAATGCTGTGTTTCAACAACACATTCACTGTTACTAACTCCTTCCATTTTGTATGCCAAGCATTATCCAAAAGGCCTTTTGGAACAGGGTTAAATTTGAAAGTGGTCCTTATATCATACAGTCTAAAGCGTTTAACATACTACTCATAGGTCAATTGCATAGATTTTCAAAATTTACCCCAACATAACCTAGAATGTTGACATCGTTTGGGGGCTTTTCGAACTTATGCTGGGTTAACACCAATAACAACACATTTAAAAATGCAAGAAATTATTTTAATATTCCACTACAACAAGGAACCGTTCGCAGATTGTGATACATTGCCGGAAGTCAAGTCAGTGTTATCAGAGAATTTCACAGGAAGTCAACTCAATCCATTGTGAGTTATCACACGGGACTTGTACATTTGCATTTCAGTTCAAAATGGTACCCGGATGGACACAAAAATACTCTCTAAAAATATTTCTGAATTAATTGTGCTTAATATTTTTCCAAGTGAGACCTCCGTGAGTCTTGGGTATTAATTTTTGTAATATTTCAGGTATGATTACAGTCAAAGGCTTCTTCTGGTGACAACACGGAACTATATATGAGGTAGTGATGTGCGAGTTCGAATTAAAATACTCGGTGATTCCGAGTATCAAAATCCTCGGAAGAGTCCGAGTATTAAAATCCTCGGTTTCGAATTAAAATACTCGGTCAAAATCCTCGTAACTAGGAACAAGGAGGAAGTAATGTGCGAGTCATATCGAGTATCCTCGGTCTGCGAGTATCCTCGGTGTGCGGCGAGTATCCTCGGACAACTGTATTCGTTAGTGTTGTGTCAATTCCAAACAAAATACTCGGTGTTTCTACTTTGGTTACATTTGTTTCTAAGCTGATTTTTCACTACACATTAATTAAACATTACGATTTTGAGTTATAATGATTTAGATTCGGTAACAAGTTCAATTTAAAATAACAATAATATTAATTTATTTCCACATTAACAAAAAGTAAATTAAATTATTATTTAATTGTTATTACTGTACTTATATTTAAATAAATATTATTAGGTTACCATCTTTATAAAAAATATAGTAAATTAACTTATTTTAAATAATAACTAAATTATTAATGTTGTAGTCTGTAAACAGAGACAGACATATTATTGACAGGTTGTAAACATTGTATCATAATAAATCTTTGACCTTGGTTATTCTACTATAGTTTCAAAAAACATTCGGTTATATTAAACGCATAAGTGAAGGTTTATCTAAAACGATCTGATTATTCTGATTGGTAAAACTGAGTTCGATGCGCATAATCATTCTGCGCAGATACTCAATGTCGAATTAATAATACAAGTATTGAAATAATTCGAAGCCGAGTATTGCGAGTATCTATTTCACCCGAGTATCAACATCGCTAATATGAGGATAAATAAAAAACAGATGGTGCGCTCTACTGAGCCAAACATGTAACTATTAATTATATACCAACACACAAAGTTATATGATAGTTTAAGACACTATATAATAGTAGACCTACTGTCATACCCAAACACACACATGTTTAAAACTTTCTCGTTTGTCTCATTAAAAATAAAGGGAAGTTAATAAAACTACTTATTTACACAACTCTGTTAGCTTTGCAAGACGTCGGTAGCCTTGCTCGGAGGTTAGCCTCGTGCAGTCAGCTGTTCGAATTGACAACTGCGCGATACTTTTCCTCTCCTATTAGCTATTTACCCATCGGACTTGATTTGTGGTGCATAGTGTAGAGATCAAAAACTTACATTCACATACACAACAGAGTGTCTTTTGTCTGGTTTTCATTACGTATTTCTAACCGATTTTTGTAGCCTGCAAAACTATGTATTTGCATAATTTATATAAACACTACTTTGTATTCGAAGACTTTTTAGATTTCTATGAGGACTTTCAGACAGTACGTTTTTGAAAACCTTTCTCAGGGCCGGCCCTAGGTCTTTTTCAAGTGTAAGCAAAAAACATATTGGCGCCCCCCCACTAATCAAACCACTATGAATCAGTGCATCTGTAACACATAATAATATTAACCAGAAATTAAAGGTAGAAGCCAGGTATGTTTTAATAATACACAAAGAAAAACTTGCAAACCAGAAGTATAATTATTTACAGGCCATCATCATTACATATAGTTACAATTATTAGTAATTTGAACTCTTCACAAATAAAACTTGAATTAAAAATGAATTTTTCTTGCTTTTGCTTTCGAAAACTCGTTAAGTAAATAACTCAGTGTCCATTTTACTCAATATGTCATTTTCAATGGCCAAGATTTCTAGCCCATTCAAGTGTTCTTGGCTCAAAGTAGATCTTAAATAAGTTTTAATGAGTTTTAACTTAGAAAAACTTCTTTCCCCGCTGGCTACTGACACTGTGAGCGTTAACAAAATCCTCAATGCGACAAAAACGTTTGGAAAAGTATCCACGTAACCACGCTTGGTTATAAAAGACAGAGCTCCTGTTGGGTAACTTCCAGAAGGCAGCATTGGTGAAAACACTCTTAGTTAATCAAAGAGATCAGTTCCGTTCACGTCACAGTCTTCTCCATCACTCAAAATGGTTTGAAGGTGTTTACAAGCTGTTTTCAAATCTGTATCGTTAACACTCTTGTCCAAACTTGGGATATCGTACAAAAAATTAAAACTAGAACTATGAGTTTCCATTAGTTCAAATCTCTCCTGAATTGAGGATATTGCTCTGTCTAGCACAACAAAAAAGAAATTGACTTTAAAGGCATCCATTCCATAGTTTACTGCTTCATCTGCGCTTTCATAAGTAAACTGTTTTTTCACCTTTCTTGGCCGGACTTGATGTTCTTTTTCAAACTCGGCAGGCACATTGATTTATTCTGCAAGTTCCTTTGCATCTATTATCACGCTGTTAAGTCCTTGATCAGATCTCATCTTTTCAAGAATGAATTATCTCACACTTTTAATGAGATCCATAGAATGTTGCAGGTCATTTGTGACGTTTTGCAATAGTTTACTGACCATGTTTGTTTTGTGCAGGATCTCATACCATGTCACTAAACAGCACAAGAACTTGAAGCTTTGCAGTTTTTTTAAGAGTCCTAAGGCTGAGTTTCTTCCAAATGTATCATATCAAGTTTTTGATCTTGAGAGGCTTCATATAGTGCCTCATATACTTCTTCGATATGATATCTCAAAGGCATCAGTGCCTCGATTCTGCTTTCCCATCTAATATTGCATAGTGGTTTTACTGTGAGGGTTGTGACGTGATTGAGCAAAATACTCCATCTTTGGGTAGAACTTGAAAAAAAGTTAAAGATATCTTGTATAGTACTGAAACACTCTACTGCACTGTTGCACGATAGAGCTGCATCGTTAATAACCAAGTTCAATGAGTGGTTCCCACATGGCACATAAAAGGCTCTACGATTTAAATCAAGGATTTTCTTCTGAACTCCAACGTGTTTTCCCTTCATTGCGGAGCCATTATCATAGCCCTGACCTCTCATGGATTTTAAAGGAATGTCTCGTGCTTTTAACTCTTTGAGTAATACTTCGGTGGGGTCTTTACCTGAAGAATTGGTAACAGGAAGAAAGCTTAAGAAATGCTCCCTTATTGAGACTTCTTCACTTTCTGCAGTTTTAACAAATCTTACCACAAACGTCATTTGTTCTGTGTGGCTAATATCGGGAGTACAGTCTAATATAATAGAGCAGGGGTCTCCAAACAACGTAGGCCACATCCGGCCCGCGGACAGATTTTGTCCGGCCCGCAGAGAAACTCCTTTTAGAGAACATATTTTTTATAGCAAATTAAATTTAGTTTACTGAAGTATTCTAATTTTATGTTGAATAATTATTAATATGACATCTACATTGATATGGTCATGGGCTTACTACTCATAACATTATTGTAGGCTTATTGTTATTGTTTTTGTGATAAGTTGGATAAAGAAACACAGAATTGTAATGAGTAAAGACATGTATAATATGCAGAAAATTTAACTTCAGTATATAATAACTAACAAATTATTGAAATGAATCCAACTAACATTTTATACATTTTAAATATAACATAACTTATAACAAGCATAATGACATATGAAATACTAATGAGATTTATGTAATTGAGATTTTCCACTGACAATAGTTTGTAGTTGTGGACTAATTTTACTTGTACCAATTATTAAAAGAGATTTAAGATGCTCATCAGTTAATTTAGATCTGTAAACATTTTTTGTGTACTTCATTTTGGAGAAGGTCTTCTCACACAAATAAGTAGTACCAAAAACAGAAAACAGCCCACGAGCAAATTTATGAAAATTATCAAATTGTGTCAGTGGAAGACTCTTATAAAATTCCAACAAAGATGAGTTTTGATATTTGTTCTTAATTATATCACTGCACTGTAGATCAATCATTTCCATTTGAAGTTCCGGGGCTTGGGTTTCAATGTCAGTATCAAAAGGATTCTGAAAAATCTTAATTTGATTCGCAATGGCATCAAAGTCCGAGAAACGAGTATCAAAATTTATTTTCAAAGCACTCAAAGTTTCGATTGCAAAATCGATAGGAAACTCAGTCTCAGTGGTGTGGCTGAACATTTCACATGTTTTAAAATGTGTAAACATTTACTTCGTAGTTGTGATTGAAACAGTATCAATATCTGACTCGTGAAAGGGGTCAAGGGGTGTAAGGTGTAAGTTGAACGATGAGCTCGGTCTAACTTCCGACGGCTACGGCCGCCCACAGCCCTAAATAATTCGCAAGTTCACTACTATTAGCACAAACACAGATTGACAGATATTCTCTTAATACTACTGATTATTATTAATCAGTAATAGGTTATATGAGTTGATTTAGTAATAGGCCAATTACTTCAGTCTTTTTTAATATTATTTCGTTGAATTGCTTGGCAACTGTAACTGACAAAACGACAAATAAGCGGAAATTTTATGCTAGATATAGATTGTGCGTTGTTGGTTGATTTAAACTTTATACGCCTAGTTCAGCGCCCCCCGCATCACGGCGCCACACGCGGCCGCGTAGTTAGCGTATAGCTCGGGCCGGCCCTGACCTTTCTTGAGAATTTACGCCTGTTAGAATGTAAAAGTTACTTTGTTCTTAATGATATTTTTCGTTGAATGAGTCTCAGGTTCTTCCAGTTGAATAAGGGATAAGCTAATAAAGTACAAAGTGTAAGACTCCACCATCTAAGACTTTACCACGTAATTTAGACTTAGTTGCGTACTCCATTTTGTTGAATTTAATTTACTTTGATTTTTAACGGGAGGTTCCACCAAATTCAATTCCTGTAATCAATATCGCTTTTGTATGAGAGATGTTTTATACTCATTGTTAATAATATATTGTCAAAAAAATTAAAATATTTATATGTACAATGGTCATATAAATAAATCCATTAATTTAGCTAACAATTAAATTCGTTAACTTCGTTATTTTATTATAAAGATGGTTTAAATCTTATTTCTAGAGAGAACTATCCATTATTTTGTTTACAGTTCTCTCAACATTAATTTACATGTAATTTCCCCTTTTAATGAATTACTTCATTATATAAATACACAATAACTTACTGTTATCGATAATTAAAATATTCTTACTTGTTCAATTTCAAATTATATTTAATTTTGATTGAAATAGTAATATTTCTATCTCCGTTAAAATTGCTTGGTAGGTATTGTAAGATATTATATCAGCTAATTTATAATAAAGGAGTTTTTAATCTTTAAAAATGTATTAAAAACGTCAAAAATGACGCCATTGCTATATTTACGAGGTTTTTCTATTGCATTTTTTTTTTAAATTCCTTTTTATAAATAGTTTGGAATTTGTGACATTTTTCTTCCTCTCGTATTTGACAGTGTAAATCTTACGGTACTTTATAATATGTTATAAGAGTTTATCGTATCGTAAGCTTATTGTCTTCTGTTTTTACAGATGTAACATGTGTCTTATGTTGACCTAACATGGGGTCTTGTAGTGGGAGATTGTTTGCCACGTATGATTTCAAGCCTATTTGGGGTGGGATACATTGGTAGGACAGTATTGGTAACGACAGTGCACATTAGTCAACAATATAATGTCTGCTTTGACCAATATTTAGTATATAATTTCAGTAAAATAAGATATATCCAATTTAACTTATCCAATATAGTTTTTATTGAACAATTATTTAGTCTATAGTAGGGCCTATAGAAAAATATTGGTTAAATATTGATGACCAATATTTAACCAACATTTTGGACCAGTATGTAGCGAATTTATAATGCTTCGTGGCCTAATTTTACAGGATCAAGTGATAACGTTAGTTTTTAATTCTCCAACAAATTTCTTCTATTTTATGTTATAAACTATTATTTTTAAATGAAATTTTAAGAATTTATTTCGTCTTGTATTTCAGCTGAAAACTGATTTAAAACAGAAAAAAGTACTGTTAGTATGATTTTATTATTTTTAGTGCCACATTTATATCAGTTACTTATAAAATGTGAATTTGAAAATAGTAGCTTATCAGACTCCAGTAGAGTTGGCAGCACTGAGTTAGATATTAAAACTAATCCATTACGTCAATCCACTCTAATGCATTTCCTTAAATTATCAGTTGAAATCAATATAGCTAATTCTCCGTTGTTCTTCTGGCGTAAAGTTATATACTGTCACTAAAATGTTAATTGCGTAAGATAAGGAAAAAATGCCCAAAATCTTTAAATCAGAAAATATCTATTGAATAAGTAATAGTGAATAATTTTGTATTTATGTTTTGAATAAACAATGGAAAGGTTTCTATTATTAGTTTTAAATATTTCTTTATTAAAAAAAACTAATAATATTTTAAAAGATGTTCCAGAGTTTGTAAATGTACGTTGAAACACATTTTAGCACACAGGATAAACAGACACACGTAAAGGGAAATTGACACTCATATTTAAGTAAAAAATATCTCTAAATTATTCTTTAACATGTCAAATAAAATATAAAATAAAAAATTCCTGCCACTTTTATACTCATCCCGACATTAAAGTAAATATCAAATATTGGATATCTCTATTTGCCTCTATCTGGTATTCATGAAAACCATATAATCCTTGACTTTCAATAACAAAGGAAAAGATAAATCTTTTAACTTTGACGGAATCATACATGTTTTTGTTACCCTTTCAAATTTATTCCTTTGTTTACATTTGCCATGAATACTGATTGTATTTATGTTTAAACACGAGATGTTATTCTTTGTAAAATATAGCGCATTACAAAAATAGATTGATTTTATGTCATTACTAATCCTAAAGAGTGAATCCCTGATTGTGGTATCGTATCATAAAATCTTTTCCAGTTCATATCAAATCGATTGACTAAAATATGGTGAAAAATAAAAAGTTCGAACATAAAAAAAAGTAAAAGTAAAAAAGCGGTAAAACTTTGTGCTAAAATTTTTATAACAAAAAAATGCAATTACCATTTTTAATGAGAAGCTTTGTACGAAACTCAAACTTCATACAAGAGAAACTTTTAGAGTGAAGATTGTTTCTGAATTTTTAAACTACATAATATTGCATATAAATTTAACAAATGGGTTCCCTTGCTAAGTTTATTACTTTGTAGATAATGACTCCTGAAGTTCTTTACAAATTTACCGGATTAAGCGAATTCATTATACCGACTTTCTAAAACATAAGCCCCATTATAACTACACATATTTAAAACATATTTGAAATATTATTATTGTTTTTATAACACGTAAATCGTGGTTTAATTTTATAAATCAATGTATTCAAGCCATCGTGAGATTTTAAAAATCAATATCCTAAAGTATAGATTTAAATAAACAGAAATAAAATGAAAGAAGAGTCAACCATTTTTTTGTTGTTAATTTGTGTTATAATGGGTCACGTGGGTAGTTCTGGAAACGTCCAAAAGACACGCCAGCTCTTCCCTCACTCGATCAAGCATTTTACAGTTATTTATGCCACTCTTTCTTAAATTATTTACCAAACATTCGCTATTCCAAATCTTTTTACTCTAGATATTTTATTTAACATTCCGCGGTATAAATAAATGTCCATTGGTGTAAGTTGGTCGGGCGTGATGACCAAGTACACCTGTTTCAATTCAATGTTGAGGAAATTTCTTACCAAGGAAACTAATGACCTATATGATCGTTACCATTTTATCTTACCTGTTTGAACCATTTAGGGATGTTATTTTAGTGTTTAGGGTCTACATAAAACACACGCCATTACTCACGTTGTACTGTAGTTACAGAATTAAATTTTTTAAGCTAAGCAAGACACTGAACTTTCCTATGTACGAATGTCGTGTTTATTTTTTATATGAAATGGATCGTTACATAAAGAAAGAATGAAAATAGAAGATGAATATGAGAAGGAAAAAGGATACAACCTCTCATTGAAAAGTAAAAATGGCATATTAAATAGTTTTATCCCATATATTTGCCCTTTATTTAAGTTTTTTGAGTTTTCTGAAAGTTTAGTTTTTCAATGCTTATATCACTTTTTCTTGAAAATGGAAAATAAAATCTCAATGATTTTTTAAAAATTGTTTTCTAAAGGAAAACATTTTCTATAGTAGATATATAAACCACTTTGATAACTGCAACACTTTTTTGTAAAAATATTTTTCCAAGTTTTTCAATAAAATTTTGAATTATTTTAAAAAATATACTACAAATCCTAAATCTTTGTTATGACTACAGTTTATTTCCAGTTGTATTCAAAGACTTAATTAATAGAATAATAAAAACTGCAATAAGTTATCCTTAACCGTTTCTGAGAAAAGGAACATATATATTAAAATTATGAAAATAGGCGAAAAGTGACCCCCCTTTAAAATAAATCTTAAACACAATTTCTCAAAAATAATACGTTTATTGAATTAAACAAGTTTCAACGACAATGTTGTCATCTTCAATGATATAACAGCAATGGCGTTGGAACACGTTTAAGTCAATATACCGATTATATCTGAAAAAAAAAAACTATTCAAATCGAATTTGAATTTAAATCATATCACAAGTCAAGCTCAGTATTTATTTAGAATAATGTAATAGTTGTTAAGTACATGTACTTGTAGCTTATAATTTACCAAGTTGCGGAAATAAACCACGGATTGTGATTATTTATCACTAAGTCAAACCATTGTTGTTGTTGTTGTTGTTTTTTTTTTTTTTTTTTTTTTTTTCAAATGACATAACTGTTGCATATTAATTCTATGCACCGTAACTTGGTCTTACAGATAATAATAGCCTGTAAACTTATTTGTTCACTGATATTAGTTAATAATACAAAACTGCATCAATATTATATTAGACGACACTTAAAAACTATTGTTATGTTGTAATTGGGTGTAAATATTATTAATTGGAGAATATATCAACAATTAACGATAAGAACTAACAATTAAGAAGTTATTGATTGAAATCGTATTGTCACCGATTCCCCGACTTGTATACGTAAATAGAACTTTTAAAACATGTCATATTGAACATTCTCTCGTTTTATTCTAAAACAAATAATAATTTGTTTTATCTGCCATACAATCATGTAACGACAAGAAACCAGTTTGTTGTATAACACAGGGAAACAACTTCCTATAACAAATTATAGAAAACATCTATTTTGGTTATAAAGTAATTAATGAGTTTAGCAGAGCTGATGCAACCGTTCTTGATATGGTAGCTTTGATTTTTTAACCATACTCTGGAATATTCCGTGATATCTTTCCAATAGTTTATAATCATCATTGCATTTTCAACATTTATAGATCAACATTTTCTGTAATAATGCATGAAAGTATAAAACTGCCAAAGGATCAATTTCGAAATTCCTTAATATTTCGCTGGCGGTCTATATAATTACCCAAATTCTTGGCAATTATCACATCAATATGATACTTTGTTGCTGGAGAGAAAATAAAGTAATGGAATTCTAGACTTGATTAAATAAAACCTTCAGGAGCTCAGTATCACTGCAATATTCGATATATAAAATCTAAAATGGAATGAGGCCTTTTAATTGTATTTACAAATTGATTATTGAAAGCTAATTGGACATGACTCGAAACTATTAAAATATTTATATTATTTAGCAACTGTAGATTAGTTTATAATGACTAACAAAAGACGGTATAGAGGTAAAAGCAGTCAATGGATCAAGTGAATGCAAGAGCAAGTTCTTAGCGAGCGTTGTATATTCGAAGGTATTTTACGTAGGTCCGGTGTTGGCTAGCGTATTGGAAAACAGACAGCATCTAAAGGACTATTGATTGCTCAGTGGCCTAATGAAATGAAGATGCTTCAATTACAAAACGGTCTCAACAAATGCAATGCTGGTGGTTGTCAGACCACTGATCAAGGAAAATAGGAAATTTACGAAGCTACGAGGACAAGAGACGTCGAGAAAAGTAAGGTGGAAGTCATTAGAAATAAAGCAAGGAAGGTCCTTATTGAATGGTGGCAGGAGCGATGGCAGATGGAAACAACTGGAAGATGGATGCAGATGTTGATTCATAATATTGGTGAATGGTTCGACAGAAAACATGGTGAAGTGTACTTTTACCTCGCTCAAGAGCTATACACGGGTGTTTTAACAGTTATTTAAAGCGTTTCTAAATCTGAGCAGACACTGGATGCTATTATAGCTAGGAGCAATGTGACGATGCGAGGCATACACTTTTTGAGTGCAAAAATTAGAAAGAGGTCAAGGAGAAAATGTATATAGAAACTAGAATTGATTTTAATACTGATAGTATGGTGCAAATGCTGGACTCGGAGGAGAGTTGGAATGTGATTGAACACTTTATTACTTGCAACAATAAAGACTAAGTACGCAGATGGGTTGAGAAGAAGACCTTAAGTTGAGGGATTAAATTAAGGAAAGGAAAGTCTGAAATGGCCCAAGGAATGCGGGCTTAAATTATATGATGGTTAAAACTGACAGATAGTTCTGTGTGGATTATTAAGATTCTAGAGAAAGGAGGTGGGAGTTTAGTATGTATTCAGGATGAACAGGGGAGTCCCACACACACCAGGAATCACGTACAGGTTCCTGATGGTAGGTAATGCATTCTCCAACTCCTCGGAAAAAAAAATTACTAACATAAGCATTTAGGTTTCTGTAATATGACGTTTGTGCTATACGAGGCATTAACTTGAAGTTTAATTTTTAAACAACATATAAATAAGCTATCCAAATATGTTTGCTAACAGCACATACTATTTCAAATATATTTTAAATATATATTTTCAAATATTCAGGTGGTTTGAATATCGTATTTATTTTATTAAAACAGGAAGTTATATTATTTATGTATAGGTTGAACAACAAAGAACCTATAATACTGCCCAGAGCTTGAAACTATTACATTTGAAACCCAAAATGTTACATAGTGGTATGTTTGTCTTAAATAAGAAACAAAAAAATAGAAGACATTTATTAGAAAAACTGTACATATATTACTCTTTTTAGTTAAATCAATATAATCCACCGGAAATATAATTTGCCGGAAAATCATCCCCAAGTTTAGTAGCTTCTAGAAAATAATGTTTTAAATTAGTCTTCTCTATATAAAGTAAATGATAAATATACAAGCTACCTGTATTAATAAAATAATTTGCGGAATAAAACACATCTATTTAAAAGTGTTCTTAACAATACAGTGAAATTCTTAACAATCCACAGGGTTCATGTCATTCAAATGTTGAAAACACAATGTTAGTGACAGAAAATTTGAGTATATATATGAAATTTTAATTATAAAGCAGTTACGTTTATAGAGTTTTTGTAGATGAAAATGGTTACGTTTAGAAATTAAGTATAGAAGGTTAAGTATAGAAGGAAGAAATAATATATAGAAGCTTAAAATAAGTAAATGAAGTAGGTTAGAGTTAAATTACATAAGTTACACCTCTAGTTAGCTAAAAATTCTAATAAATATAACTCGATTGTTATCATAGTCTTAGTTTTAGTGGTTTGGGGATTCATTGTTTTCCTTATTGTGAATATTGCCACTCTGTTGGATATTTGTGGATGAGTAAGAACTGAAGATGAGGAATTAGTCATATAAACGTCATCTTGTTGGTGTTTAGGAAATTAAAGTTTCCATTATCTGTTTATTGTAAATTTTCTACAAATTTTGTCGACAATATTTCTACAAGTTTCTTACATTAGAAATAAAACATTAAATTTTTATTTTTTATATTTGAGTTCAAAATCTCCACTTTTAAAATTAGTTCATAAACGATTGGATCATTTTAAATTTTCAGCATCAAACTTACCGAAAGAGTTTTAAAAATAATACAGTCTTTTATTTTCAGTTTACAACTTAATTGCACAGTAAAGACAATCATTGAATGCAATGTATATTTACATTTTAAGACAAATAAATGAGTTAACAATAAAAAGAAATATTTCTAATACTTAGCTGTTAGTAATACGTGAAATATACTATTATATATAAAAAAAATGAAATAAAATTACATTATTTACTTCAAGGCTTTCTAATGTAAATATCGAATATTTTTACCTTACATGAAATGATTGAATAACACGGTTTCCTTATTTGATATTCATGAATGTCAAATATTCCACGACTTTTGAAAACAAAGGCTAGAAATAATATTTTACCTTGTCAGAATATATTATTTGTTTATTGAACTTTATTTCAATTTTAGAGTTGATTCATTGATTCTAATGCTGTTGCCTTTACATCATATTTTAACACGTACGAAATTCAATAATATATGTAGGCCTATATAAAGATGTATGATTAGAATCCTTATGCGAATATAACCTAGACATTGATACAATTGGAATTGGAGACATAAAAAATGAGTAATTAATTAACGTGAAATTCTAAGCTCTTTAAGCGATAAAACGCAAATTAAATTTAAAATATAGACATTTTAAAACAATTCAGAAGCTTTAGTATACATACGCTATTTTAAACAAACAATTTAGTTCAGCGTGGTTCGTTTGGTTACGTATTTTAGATAAGTGTACCTGTTTAATTTGTCTAATAGACATAAAATGTAGAAGTTTAGAATAAAAAACAACACGCAAATCTATTTGTTTACTTTATAGCAGAGTAGCCTCACTTCAAAATCAATTTTTATAGGTTTTATTCGTCAAATAAATGTTGGAAAAATATTTTACTATCGAAAAAAAGTGTCGGAAAGAAGATTATGATAATTATAATTATAATTACTTATATATAATTACACAAGTTGTTTTTTCGTGAAAAAATGAACTCTGTATTATCTTTCATACTCATGACATTCACTTCAATAAACGTACGGAAGGTTTGGCCAGGCGGTTATATATATATATATATATATATATATATATATATATATATATATATATATATATATAGCAACCTGGCCAAACCTTTCGTGACATATAATATATTACTCGTTTTCATCATTTATGGCGAATTACGAGTGAAATACATTTAAATTCAATAAATTCCTTTTCTACTGAATTTGCAGCAGAATTTGACTCTGATTAAGATTTTCTTGTGTAATTATATTATGTAATCATCTTTCCGACACTTTTTTTTCGATAATAAAATATTTTTCCAACATTTATTTGACGAAGTGAGGCTACTCTGCTATATAATTACCGCGAACTCGAGTGATAAATTTAAAATGACTTATTTTGTTGAAGTCCAATCACCTATGTTTGGATATTGAAATTAATCTTTCTGAAAGCAATTTTAAATGTAATCTTAGAAATGTGTTTTAGTTTTCTGTAATAAATTTGATTTTAATGTTTTCCAAAACTTTAGAAATTTAAGATGTATCTTTACATCCGACAAGGAGATGTTTCACTGAAAATGACATATATATCTACAATATAATAATTTTATTTATATAAATGAAATATAATAATAATAATAATTATAATATTATAATTATAATAATTATTATAATAATAATTATAATAGTAATTATATTATTATAATTTTTTTAAATTTACGTTGTAAATAGACGAATTTCATTTAGAAATAACGATTATTTTAAACTCGTGTCAGGGTTATTTATATTTACCTTTATTAAAGAAAATCTTGAATGAACTATGATGAGATTCCAATATTAATAATTAATATCAATATCCAAAAAACTAAAATAACAATAATGCAATAATTATTATTTAGTGTATTTTTTAAAAACACCAAGTCGATACATAGTTAGAGTTGGTAAATACTACTGATAAACTATAACTAAAATAAATTGAAGTGATTATAACTCTTGTTGTGCTTTGAGTTTTTGTTGTTGTTAGACTTGTTATGGAAATTATTCATTAATGCAATCTGGTATACATTGGATATGACTTATTGTAAATGAAATGATGGAAGCTGGTACTGATTGAGTAGATGAGATCTCTCGTGTTGAATTTATGAAATCTGAATTGATTTTAATGAAAAAATGACTTAATTTAATTTTCCCAATCAAACGTAATTAGAATATTTTGTAATAATATTAAATTTGTGTCTATTGTCCCTAATTTGTATTATCATTATTTAATTCTTTCTAGAAAATATACTTACATATTTATTCTAAAAAGTAACTAGTTTGAAGGAATTTGTCTCATAATTTATTTAAAAATATTCGGTGTTTATAAATTTTTTTAATATATGAAAAATAATAAATATAATTCTTTCTATTCATTGTGATTTGAAAACACAATAATATTTTCATTCTTTAATATACATGTATATATTTATGTATTAAATAACTTAATAAGACTATGAAATTGGTAAGCCTAGAAGTGATGATGAGATTTTTTAATATCAATTTTTACTCATTTTTAGAGTTATTTTTGAAAAAAAAATTGATCCATTAAAATGTATGTTAATATATGAATATCATGTTTTTATTTTCTACCCACGTTTGGTTTTCTTCTACTTTATATTAGAATATTAAAATTTAAACAAATGAACATTCCTTTATATTAATGTTTGAAAAAATCCAAATAATGTTGATTCTAGGTAGAATAGCGGGACTGCAGCAGCGTGACTGTATGCCTAAATGAATTTTATTGTACATAGAATAAACGAAAACACAAAAACTAGAATTCAACCTACTGTAATTCTAACCTGATACTTTTTGTATACAGTTTCTGTTATTGTGTGTTTCTGTTTTTGTCGAAAAATAAAATTTTAATTTTAAATTAACTTGGCAACCGTGTTTTAAAAACTGTTTGAACAATTAAAAGGGTAATGCAGACTCCAATACGTTATAATAGTTTCATAAATATATTAGACAATTCTTCAAATAATTTTAGGGAATCAAAAATTAGAAAAAAAGTTTTGTGTCATCTTTCATTTCTATAGTCAGTATCTTATCACGTTGCAAAAATCAAAGACATATGTCATGTTTGTTTTATCTGTTTAAACAATATTACTCATTTTACCTTCTTATTAATCAAAATTTCACAGATTAACATATAGGCTCCAGGAGAAAAATACAGGACTTACAAAATCTATTTATATTTAATTGGGCAGCAGATATAAGACTTTTTTAAAGTACCTGTATTGTCAAGCGCAAGAAAAACGTTTTATTGTTCAACACCTGTCACTGAAACTTGGCACTCTACAGTGTTAAAAAATATTGATTGGATGTAATATTTTTACTTCATTTAAACAAATGAATGAGTTGTGAAATATTTTTGGTAGTTTAAAGATGTATTGGTTTAAAACTAGTTTCATGTAATAAACAAAGTAAATAAATAATTAAAAAAATCCAAACGATATCTTTTCCTCACAAAATTCGACAGACCACAGTTTTATCTCTACTATTATATGTATTATTTTATTTTACTTGTTATTTTTACCAGCCCAAATTTGATCGTCATAATACAATATATCTTATGGATATACCCCCCCCCCCCAATTCGAACTATTCGTAGAAAATGTTATTGCTAAATTTCAATGTTTTATCAAATAGTTGGTACCACATTCTCTATCTGTATTTCAAACATAAAATCTGTATTAAACTAACATTTTATTTCAAACTTGTTAATTTATTTAATGAACTAAACCCATTTCTGAAACTGAACTTTATTGGGTTCCTTAATTATGATGGTAATTACATGTAATATCTGCTACCGTCATAATGTTAAATCAATATCTCTGTTAATTAAACTAAGTCTTAACTAGATGATACATACATGACGTCATCCCTCCGGTTTTTCAGTAACTTTTCAAAGCACGTTTACTTCAATTAACCCAGTTATACAAATTTACAAAATCTATTGGTTACCACAATACCATTACCCTCCCTCCTCTGCAGTATTACAATTTATTATCATTATCGTAAAATTCCTTCTACCACTCTTTTGTATATTTCCTAATAATAATTTTGTACTAATAGTGTTTGTATCAAATCACAATTATGATATTAAGACTTCAACTCGTTTTTAACTATTTTGTATCCATCATATTTTTTATCACATTCAGTTTAAAATATCAACTGTAATGCACTATCTAAGCCCACATATAACAAAAACAATACAACACAATACAAGAAATAATTTTTATAATTTATGAAAATTCTTAATTTCTTTGCAAAATATTATTATTTAATAATTAATTATAAACATTATTTAAACATTTTAAAAATTGCTAAAAGTTAAATAAGAATATTTCAGCACAACTTTGAAAAACGTAAATTGAAATAATTGTGTTTATGAAAACTTTCATGTCTGAGTGTACGGAAGAAGGTTTGGTAAATAAATAACAACACCAAAGCTGACGTAAACTGATTTAAGGTGGACAAAGGTCAACTAATTTGACCCAAGTGAATAAAACCCTAAATTATATAGAGTCCAATAGGTGTATTTACTTTTTTTCTTTTACAAACACTTCCATTAATTTATTGTGTGGTTTATTTTGGAATAGATTCAATAGTTTTTAATGTTTACTTTATTTATTTCTTTTCGTGTTAAGAAAAATCAAAATGATCACGAAATTATATATTTTTTATTCATGAAGGTAAAATAAATTTTTAATAAAAAGAATAAAGGTTTTTCCTTTTTAAAAGAGTGATATAAAATCAGTAAACGATTATATAACTCATTTATATTTTAAATATATTATAAGAACTTGTGAAAAATGTGCTGTATATAAAAAAATGATGAAAAAACATAAATTTTTCCAACATGTACACTTCAACAACTACGTTTTCATTGTCAGTTGAAATAAATGTGTCTTCAGATCTTGCCAGTAGCTCTTGAATCTTTTTCTTCTTTACTTTGAAACCCCTACATATCAAAATACAGTTAATACAATTATGTCGAATTATTGTAGTCTTAAAATGATTACATTACATTTGTCATAATTGAAATTTATTGATAAACAACATTTATATTGTTTTTATTTATTTTTAGTAATGACACATTAATTAATTTTTTGACTAATTTTTAAGAAACACAAAAATATGTTTAAAGTTTCTTAAGAGAAAAATCACATTTTATAATTTTTCGGAACATTTACTTTCGACACATTCTGTAGATAGATGATGTCAATTTCTACAAAATGCCGTTTGTTACATGTTTCTATCTTCACTGTTAAGTACTATTAAGCTGTTCAGATATTTTAGGATCATTTGTATAATATATTGAAAGCCGGAATTATTAGAAGACTTAGAGAATATAATGTTTTTTTCTAGATAAGTTCCTAGATAGTTTTCTAGATAGTACAAATATTAGTACTGTACTAATAAGTCTGGTATTAGAATAATGACGTGTGGTTATTATATGTACAGTATAAATTCGAGGTCATTACCTTTCAGCTAAGGAAGATATAAATATTTATGATTGTACCCTTTTAAACGACATTAATAGTGGAAGTCTACCCCTTAAACCTCATAACGAAAAGTGTGTGGTAAACTTCAATATTAACAAGAGCCAAGTGGTAAATAATTTTGAAGGTAAATGAAGACAAATAAATAAATATAAGCAACTACAACCTCTGCATAAATATGATCAGAATCACCTGCAAAGAGCTAAACTTCATTAATAAAAGCAACTGGAAAAGTATGTAAACCAATTTGTGCTCTAGATTGTTAGTCAAAGCAAGAAAGCAATATTTCAATTGGTTTATTTTTACGGACAAAAATAAGTTTCCACTAATTTTCTTTCTACTCGATCCACGTTTAAATAAAAAAAATATTTTGATTACTCCCATCCTCTAAACAAGATAAGTATTTAAGTGGTGATTCATACAACCTTTATGAATCTTTTAGTCAGGAATAATAATCTTTGAAAAAAGAGTTTATATATGCTTACATTATAGTTGTGAGAGTGTAAGTGAATTGTTGTTCACAAGGACATAATCTACAGTTTAAACGAGTTCATATCTCTTTTTTTATTGGGAATTAATATTCATTAACCCATAACGAGACCATTGCTAATAATCGTCGAGAAATAAGTAGTTTTTTATCAGTTTCTTATCAATTTTACTTTTGTTTTAATCTTGATAAAAGTTCTTTTAACAAGCGTAAAGTAAGAAAATTATAATTTATAATGTTAAGTGATCGAACAAGGGATTAAGAATAATCAAAATAAGTAAAGCAATTCATTATGGAATTGAGATTCATACTATATTTTCCCTGAAAAAAAAAACATGTATTTTGGGACAGTGAAGGCAGAGATATTTCTAATCAAATTTGGGCCACGAGTATATTTAAAATATTTGTTGAGCGAAACGGACCACCAAAGCGATGAATTGGAAAACATGTACGTGTTAACCTAATGTAAATGTAAAAGGGATTTGTAAGACTAGAATCTGTAAACGTCTCCAGGGAAATCATCTGCTTAGGCTCAGGTTCAGGAAATACTGAGCTGAATTCAAATGTAACGATTATTACAAAAATAATATTTTTGTTCATTTTATTATATGCACTATAGAAAATATCCACAGAGTAAAAGAAGAACAGGTACATATTGTAAATAAATTGAGATATGATTTAGATGAGTAATACATGAATTGTAATGTAACATTAGGATTCATATTGACACATATTTTATATTATGAGTGAAACTGTTATTCATTTAAAATTTAATGTAACTTTAGAACAATTAATTTCAATAACAAGTCATTTGTAAATGTTTAATGCCAGTGCAACATACTTGATATTGTCTGTACACGAGTTTTCAATTAATTACGCAATCAGCAATGTCAGCTTTAAACTTTCAACCTTAAAAGATATAAATATGTTTAGTTCATAAAAATAGACCAGTAAAGTATTCAAACAGTGATATATTTAAATGTTGTTTGGATAATTAGACCAATTCTATACAAACCAGTATCAAGTTCGAACGCAAAATTTATAAATATGAAAAGTGTTCACAAATTGTAAGCTCTCAATAACCATAAATAAGTTTTAAACCTATGTATCCCGCCTATACAAATAAATAACAATAAATAAATTAAATGTTTTTCAAATTTATTAATTCTAAAAACCATCCTAGAACTTACGATATAGACCAGAAGTTAGAGATCATAGTTATTACTATAAACTATGAATAAAATAACTGGAAAAAATACAGTATAAAATAAATTTAACATGAAATTATGTCCCAAAATTTATTTGTTTACACAATAAAGGAACACATAAATGTAAAGAAACAAGAAATACATAGGTAGAAACAAGAAACTAGATCGTTGAAACCCACCTATCAATGTTAAATAGTTATATTTAAAACAAATGTTATTTATTGTATTTCAAATATATATTAAAAAAAAATCAATACTATTAAGTTGGTAATGTAATGACAAATTACATTACTCGAAATACAAAAATGTTTATTGAAGATATACACAGTATAATAAATTTTATTGCATCAAAAGAATATTGAAGAATCTAATAAATGTCAATATTGTAAAATTTGTTTTTGTTTGTTCATTCATAAACAAATATAAAATTACGTAAACATTTAAATTTTATTCACCAACAGGGAATTGTGATTAAATATTCAAATATATTTTTAAGAATACACAAATAGACGTACGTATTATGGATGACTATTCTCTTACTAGACACAAATTGTCTAAAAACTTATCTTTCTATCTCTGACTTTTTAACAAATGTACTGTTACTAAGGAAGACCCCCAGAGGGTAAAACTGATCCATTATCTCTCAATTTTGACTCTTGTCATGCGCTTCCTTGAGCGACTTTCTCTAGAGGATTGTTTTGTTTCTTCGACCTTAGTAAGGTTGTAAGTTTTTGGATTTGTATTTGTTTCATCAATGTTCTATACCTTGTTATAGAATAAACACTCAGGAGACAAGTGTGAACTGTTTGTATTCTTATAACTAACATAATCGTACCTGTATATAAGGTTAAACATCAATTTTGAAGACTGTTATTTCCTATTTTTTAAACGTGATCTAAAATATAATTTATTTTATCTGTATTTATTTTATTGAAATATTTCTACGATTCGTTTTCAAAATTCTTAGAACATTTATCTGCAGTAACGAAAAATGTTGTGTTAAAAAAATTTTGTTATCTTTATTAGTATTATTTTTCCCCATCTAGAGACCTTCAGACAATAAGTCATCTAACGACATTAGGATTCTTTCAATCTGTACTTTATTAATATGATATGTTTCCCCATTTCAAAACTCAAGTATTTACACTATGATATAATTGTACAAGTTTATTTAAACTTCTTATCTCAAACTGCTGATGGCTAAAACTTAGTTACTCGAACTCAATTTTAAAACACATTTAATCATATTAAATCTTAGTTTTAATATCACTGTTCTTCATAAATTATATCTAAACTCCATGATACTCCACATAATATATAAGATAGATTAAGTTACATGAGTATTTTCTTAAAGACCAAGAAAATAAATTATTTATTAACTCACTAAAAAGTAAAATATTGTATTTCTCATTAACAATATAGCATTTTATATTTTCTTTGAAATTTATATATTTATTAATAAAAAAAATGTTACTAAGCAATTTCAAAACTACCAACATATAAAAGATAGTTCTTAATTCACGTAGGATAGTTTATAATTTTAAACTGTATTAATCTCATCAACACTAGTTAAATAATAATTGTATTTAGGCCCTAAGAGGAAAACACAATACATAATACTTTTAAATTTATAAGCATTTGCAAATTACAAGTGACTGCACTTTCAGAAAATAAGTTAGGATAAAAAATGGTTATTTTAGGAAAAGAATAGTTAGTAACATGTTAGGGTATTTAATTTTAATGTTTATTGTCTCGACAAACAGTGAATTTAGTTGCTTGCCTCACAACTGTTTTGTTTATAATCACAAAAGATTCTGGTATTAATAATTCTTTGTTTAAAATACAGTTGAAAAACGACACCACAATGTAAATGTAAATCATAATATTTTTTTTCCATTTAAATAATATATTTTCTCAAATTACATTGTCATATGTTATTTATAACTATGTAAAAAACAGATTAAAAACATTTTTTAAATAAAGTAAATTGTATATTTTAAGAGAAATATACTTCAAATTACTAAAATAATGCAGTAAGTTTTTTCTAGCTTATAAAAAGATGCCTAATTTCAGTAGACAATATTTTGTTTGTACAATTCTCTCGACATTTACAAATATAAATACAGATGAGAACATTATTTGAAAAATACATTCTTCCATGAAGTCACTTTCTAACCACAAAGCAACAAAACAGCTCTAATTAGCCTGAATGTCCTTAATATGTTTTTTAACATCAGAGAGTGTCTGAACGAAGTAAAGCCGACACGGTTGCCCAAGAATACTTCAGAATTATTTCATCTTTTAATTTAGTAATTAACCTGAGCTCATAACGCAACAGTGCGCTCAAGTTTTAAGTTGTACATTATAATCCTAAAGGGGATCATCCTGGAAGTGGATTACTTTGAACACAAAAGATTAAAAATTTGTATTTGATTTTACTTGGTATTTATTAAACCATTCATAAATAAAGCAGACTTCCATGTTAAAACTTGGTTTACATTTGGTTAGTACACAACTGAAAATATAAAAGTTAAGTTTTCAATTTAAAATTAGTATTTCACAACAAAACTTTGGTACTAGACTTCCAAACTATAATATTGGACATTCCTTAGCATAATCAATATTGAAAATAACCAAATTAAAAATATGTCTTATATGTAAAAGAATGATGCTAATTGTCGATGTACTTTATTAAATCTTTGCAGAAAGAAATTAATATATCCGAATTTATGAAAGACTAAAACTGATATTCCAATTGTTTTCATTTACAACCAAAATAGAGATGTTCTATAAATAATCATTGAATCATCTGTAAATGTTAACTGATACCAATATGTATTGTGTTTTTGTGTTATTAGTAATGTGTTTGTGAAAGCCATAGTAAAATATAATGATTAAAACGGTACAAACATTTCGATACTTTTTTGTACAAACAACACACACTTACGCACGGGCACACGCAAGCACTCTCATACATAAAATTAGTTCATAACTTAGTTTAATGTAATTGTAGCGAAATAAAAGAACAAAGAGACAGACCTCCAGATCAGAAATCGTTTAAGATCAAATAAAGACAAAAGACAATAATCTTTTTCAGAAAAAAACATTATGTAATTAATAAAAAATAGATGTGACATGGTTCAATTTTAACCACGTCAAATTTCCTTTACAATAAATTTTACAATTTAAAATCTGTAATAGTTTTTACAATAAAAAAGAGCTTTTTTTTTAACTATTTAAAAAGTATACTTTCATCATAACAAAATTTTTCCAACATTTTTTCGAACAATTTCAGAGATATTGAGAAGTCTGAAGGTAAATTTCAATAAACCGTTTTTACGCCTTTAAAAATTTTATTAAAAACTTTTAGAAAAGTGGAAAAATAATAAGTTCTCTCAGTAGTTGTTATAATGTTTATTTTTGTGTCTGTGAATACTAATTTATTTAAAAGGTAGAATTATTGTACATTTTATTGAACAATTATTGTATACATTAAACTACAAATTAAGATTTCTGACGTTATTATTTACAATAATTTGGGGTCAAAATATTACTTAAATAATAATATACTTCTATTTAATTGTTAAAAACAGATATTAAATATTATCATTTATTTACTTTTTTAGATGTCTATAGCAGGCCTTTGTTTATCACAAAACGTAAATAAATAATTAATACCAGCAGGCCATATGTCAACAAATAGAAATTATTAAGTATCACTATATGCACTAAAAATAATTGGAGATAACTTGTCTCTCAAAGGGTTCCACATTACAACAAAATATTTTATTGTATAACTAAGATGGGTCATTAATTTATTGTCTATACATCTTTTAGAAAGGTTGTTTTTACGAATGAAGAATATCCTTTTGTAGTGATTCAACAACTGTAATTAAATTCTGTAACAAATTTAATAAAACGATTCATTCTACTGTACTGTGTCAGAGACAACGTTATTAGGTTAGGTACTTAAAATGCATGGGAAATGAGCACTGCAGAGAAGAGACTAAATGAACAACACAAACACGGAATATTGTGTTTGCGAATCAACTGCAGCATTTTTAATACGTTTTTGTTTTCTCATTTGTATGCATGAATTTTTTAAATAATATCTTTGTATATGATTATAAAGTGACTGGTAAATAAGTTGAAATTTAAATGTACTTTGTAAAAGTCCTTGTCTCCTTAATACCAATTTGAATAACACTATACTGAATTTTAGTGGATTATTTAAATTGTTGCCTAAAGGAAATGTAACGGAATTTTGAATGTCCCACAAAAATTCATCTTACAAGAAAGGACACTGCGTGACGCATAGTTGATAATCCTAAAAGTTATGGTTATCAGATATGTAGAAACTTCAATAAATTTAACATTTTTGTTAATGTCATTAAAAAATATAAAATATACAGTCAGACAACTCAGCTATCGTATAGTAGGAATAACTTGTTTAATTTTAAATCTTATTTGTTGATATTTTTTATTAATATTGATAAAATTTTAAGAAAAGAATTATGCTTCCTTTATAGAACATAATTCTCTAAAAAACGGCAGAAAGAGGTAAAATAGTGAAATAAAATTTGTACTTTGTTTGTAAATTGTAACTTACAAACATAAACTGTTGCTCATATAAGCAATCAGTATGACAAGATAAACTAAAATGTTGTAAACTTAAATTCTGCCTTAAGCTCTAACAGTGTTTTCTACTCACATTCATAATGCACAATGTACATAATAATTAATAAAAATAATTCATACAAATTATAACATATCTGTAATTTAAATGAAAAATCAAGCACATTATTTAGTAAATTCTACAATTTTATTGAGTCATGCCGACCATGGTTTCGCCAGAAACGGCATTTACAAGGCAGCTTAACAAAGACTAAGATATTGAAAACTGACATGTAATATAACAAAACTTAGCGAAGGGGGGGGGGGGAGGGAGTAGAAGGGCGCGGGAAACATGTGGTCTCATAAGGAAGACAATGGTTTTAACAAAGGTGAGTTTGATGTTATTTTAAGTCAGTTTTCAATATCTTCCTTAGTCTTTGTTAAGCTGCCTTGTAAATGCCGTTGCTGGCGAAACCATGGTCGGCAAGACTCAATAAAATTGTAGAATTTACTAAATATTGTGTTTGTTTTTTTCATTAAAATGGAGTTATACCAAGTACCTTCGGTCAATATTGTAAATCGTATATCTGTAAATTTACCTGTAATTGGGCAGAGGTCATTTATATTTATTTTATAGGACTGGTTTTAAATTAAAGTTTTTACTAAAAAGTTGATGCAGGTTTAAAGAAATTGTTTTATTTGAGTATAAACTAAATTTATAGTGAGTACATAAAATGAAATATAACATATCCATAAATTTAATTATAATTAGCCTGATATCATTTACATAAATTAATAGGACAGTTGTATGATATAGGACAGGATTAAAATTCAGGTTTTAAATAAAAATATTAATGCAAGTTTAAAGAAATTGTGTGATTTGAGTATAAACTAAATTTATGTTAAGTATATAAAATGAATTATAAAATATCTATAAATTTAATTGTAATTAAGCTGAGAATATATTATTTAATAGGACAGTTGATTATACAATAGAACAGGTTGTAAATAAAAAGCTTCGTGTGGGTTTAAATAAATTGTTTTATTCGAGTATAAACTAAATTTACTAAGAACATAAAATGAATATTGACATATTTATAAATTTAATTGTTACTAGGCTGATATCATTTACTTATATCTAATAGGACAGTTATTTGTAGAATAGAAATGGTTTTAAATAAAAATCTTCAATCAGGTTTAAAGAAATTGTTTTATTTGAGTATAAACTAAATTTATGTTAAGTACATAAATTATAATATTATTTATAGAGTTACTTTGTAACTCTATAAATTACTTATGTTACTTATGTTACTTTATGCAAAGAAGAACTATGTTACTTTGAAATAATTTTAAAGAGCTTTGAACATTCTACTATTTGTGACAGTTTTATAATAATATCATAAAGTATTTCACAATTGAACCAGACAGCTAACTTTGTAAAATAAAAGGGTTTGAAGATATATTGTTTCATAGCAAGGGTTTATACAATATTTCTAAAAATGATGCCGAATATATCTATTAAAATGTTATCACTTATGTTAGAGTTTTTTCTTTTTCTCTATATTCTTCACTAAACTATGCGGTGCAATGGATTGCAAATATTATGACAACAAACTGTTTATAATTTATAATAATAATAATGGACTCTGCAAAGCCAATAGAATACTTCCTTCTTAAATACTATTTACGACACACATTTAGTTTTTATGTTTGCCACCTTGAGTTTTATATTCATTTCGTACTTTGTTACTCAAGATAAAATAATTGAGATTTGTTTTATTTAATACAGGCTTCATATCTAATTGCAGGTAAATTTGACAAATAATACTGTAAGTTGGATAATGTAAATATTACAAGTGTATTGTGTTTGCATAAATAATACAGCAATTGGAAAATAAACACAATCAATGATCAATTTGCTTTCATATTGAGTTTAAAATCATGTGTTTTACAACTTCAATTTCATTAATAATTTGTAAAATGCTTGAAAACTAATTCTCCTTGTTTCATTATTAAATGTTATTGAATATTTAATCAAAGTTTTATCTACAATTTGTAATACGAGTGTTATAAATATAAAATATTTTCATTATCTCATATCACATATTTACATACAGTTTTTCGACAGTTGTCAAAACGTTAATGTTCCATATTAATGATATAAATAATTCCATCTCAAATTTATTATAATAAGCAGAGTTTAGTAATGTTAAATTAATATGTACAGAGGATATAAATATTTAAACAGACCCTATTATTTGCAATAAACTATAAATGCATTTACCAGAGGTTGAATAGAATTCAGTTTGAAACTCAAAAGGACGACAGAGTCTATTACAATTAATTGATAAACCAATAGATTTTTTAAAACATACTTCACCCAAATGTATACAATGTTACTAAAGTGTTACTATAAACAAAAAGAATGTTTGTGAAAATATGTGCAAATCGTTTTAGTTGCAAAATATCTCACTCAATTAAAGTATAAAATGTTCTTTAGTTCCATTATCAAGCATTTTTACAAGAATTGTAATCATATGAATAACTGGAGCATTGTGGTGAATATACAATGAAAGAAAATTCCCACAAACCACACAATAAACACTAACAACACAAAGACTGTATAGTTACGTTTATTCTATCTTATGTACATTTCAATAGCACTGCTATCACCATCAGAGGTATAATGCACACTAACCTTAATAACTAAAATTACTACTGCGCAAGGGGTTCCCCCAGCCCTGATCCCTTCGCAAATCACAGTTGGCTTCGTCATTCACCATGTCAATGGGCGTGGCAATGTCTGAAATATAAATTAACTGAAATAATGGAGTAATATTAAAAAAATAGTATGAAAAATTTATAAATAAACTATGTAATAAATTAACTAATAATAATAATAATAAAAAAAACTAACTTAACTACACTAATGGAGTGAGATCTTGGCTTCAACAATAATTGTAATATTCTCACATTTATTTTTCACCAAAATAATTTAATGAAAATAAACAAAATTTTTATGTTGAGGGGTTAAAATTAACAAACACTTATGAAAAAAGTAAGAGAAATTTGTTCGCTTAATCATTTGCAAAATGTAATTTAAGATTATATGTGGACCATACTGAAAATGTATTGTGGAATACAGAATTAAAAGTTAATTTAGGGATAACGTTATATATATATATATATATATATAAATATATCTACAGTGTTTACAAAACAAAGTAATTTTATAATATCTATTATAACATAGCTCTTTATGATATTGTTTATATTATTATTTTTATTGTTTGAAAATATCGTATTATTTTTGAGGTTATATTAAAATACACAAGTTAACTTTACATTTACTATTCTTACAAAGAACTAATGTAATCATAATTTTCGTATACGTTTTGAATTATTCAATGTTGTTATTACCCTGTTATCCAATACGCTACCTAATATTGGCAGAGCGATGTATAAACAGATACAATCCTGTGTACACTGTAAACCGGTGGTTGTGTACAATGTGCACTGTACAAGCTTGTTTAAAAGGTACACATTACTCTTTATTGATATTTAGGTATGAATTATTTCAAACAAAATATGCAAGTAAGCTGTTGTACAATTTTTAAAAAATGGGTGAAACCCTGTTGATAGATTTACAATCAGTTAGTTATCCCATATAATGGAAAATAATATAAAATGAAAATCACATCTTATTTCAACAAATTTGAAAAAAATTGTAAGATGTTCATTTGTTATATTCTATTGCATTAATTCATGGGTCAATTATTTCATAAAAAGTCACTCAATCAGAAAACGCAATCGGCAATTTTATCTTCTTGTATGATTCGTTTAAGACAAAATTTGTCATTTATTCAGATACTTATTAATTTCAAAAATTCTTGCGTCCACTGAAATTCCTAAAAGTTCCAATTAAAGCATATAAATAAACAACACGAGTTCTGTAGTACTGTTCAGTAGAGACTCGGAATTAACAAACCCTAAACATTTTACTTGATCGTTGCATTTTATCGTATCTTTAAATAACATATTCAGAGAAAAGTGGTACAATTCTTAATGATTCAAAGAGGTTTATCTGTCATTACGTTCAAAATAAAATGTTAAGTTTTATAACAACAAAATAAATATTATTTTTCTAAACAGCCAAATATTTGAGTATCACTAAAAAATATGATATAATAAATTGAGTAAAATGAGTACCCAGAACAATTGTTATAGTTACTGCCATACGTATTTATATTTATTCTGATTTGGAAGTTCCAACACTCATTTAAAGTACTTATTGATTCTTGTGTATTTGATAAGTCTTCTATTGTCAAATAACAATTCCATATAACTGTACAATAAACTTAATAAGACCATTCATTCTCCTGTGTCCGATGAAACGTCATTAAGTCATGGTAAATTATAACTACAGAGAAGAAAGAAATATACAAAACAAATATTGATAACTTTATTACTTTATAAGAATAACTAGTAGTGTATTTTTATTTAAACATGTTTTATAATTCCCCTACTAATTAAATGTTAATACATATAAGGGTTAAATGTTGAATACATAACACATTGTTTTTTATCAATAGATTTTATGAAAATTATTAGAATAGAAGAGGAAAATCATTGTTATAATAAAACATTCACTAATAGTAATTTTATTCTCTAACATATTCAATTGTTACATTGGTTTGAAAATAAAAACTGAGATTTCTTTCTTTGCTATAAGAAATTTTAGATTTATGTAATCATATTTTCAATTTAAATATATATTTAATAATCCTTATTGTGTTTCTATAGCTTGTGTGTGGATATTTAACATTTTGTTGCTTCTTTGTATTACTATACCAGTTGGTAACACCAATGAAGTAAGTAAAGAAAATATATAATGGTATTGTTATTGTAAATCCGAAGTTATAGAGGAGGCAATATATTTTAATAGATTTGGTCTAATGGAAAATATGGGGAAATGAGAAATTAATAATAAAGTCAAATGAAAACAGAACTAGGTCATATATGTCATGAAAGTAGAATGGCCATAACCACCAATTTTAATATTTATGATAACAGTTCATTCATTGAAATAACCGTAAATACATTTGGGCTTAGGTTAAACATCAATATCCAAGAGAAATATAATATATTTTCTGTTGTGTCGTGGTTTACCTCTTTTTCATGACAATAATATTTCAAAAAGATTTTACCCCGATATTAACGTCAAATATTTAGTTAACTTCCTAATATTCAGAACTTATCGAAACTTATATAGACAGTAACCACAAATAGGGTTTTAATATCTGATTTTTTTCTCCCTTGTATTTTTTACAAGTTACTCAAAGCTGTTAACACTATCAAATTTAAAAAAAAAATAATAACAGCTATCTCAAAAGACTAAGGTAAAGTTTCAACGAAAAATTCAACAGATGTACCAACAAACAATTCTATACAAAACTTGAAATCAATTAATAAAAGTGGTTTTGTGATATCGTGCATATAACATACATAATGGTAGATACACAGTCATTCACACACACACGCACACCAAAACGTCAAATAGTATTCAATATTACAATTTTGCAATTAGTAATTTATAAGTTTGTATTATTATAAAGTTGATGTTTAAACCTCGTGCATTTAAATGTAATTTAAATCAATATGTAAACATAAAATGATTTTAAAATTAACCATTTATTAGAAAGTCCATGTTAATAGTTAATTTACTCTAATTGATGCCCCATTTAATCTCCATGTCTTAAACAACAAAGTTTCACCTTATTTCAGTATAAAATTAATTTCATAAACATTACCTACACTGCATACCACTTCCAACAAAAGAGACAAACAGAAAAAAAATACCCAAACAACTCTTCAAACAGTAGTTTTAGTTATCATATTATGAACAATTAACAAAAATTATTATGAATTAAAACTTTGCTTGATTTGATTACTACCATATGTTTAGTCGTCCTCTTCAATTGTAAAAATTCAAAAACCGTTAATTTGAAAAGTTTCTGAGTGTCATAAAAATATAAATTTTAGATCAGTTAAAACTTACTTCAAGTCACATAAAACTCAGACAGAACTTGAGTACTAATTTAAGTTAAAGTCAATCTCAAGAACACTCGGCATTAGTTTGAAATAAAACACTTGGTATTTTCCTTCAGTTTTGTTAACTTTTCTTATAGAAATTACACTTAAGAATCAATTAAAATTTTGAAGAGTTTAAACCCTCGTAGATAAAGTTTTAGGATTGAATTCAGTTATCATAATTCATGAATTATTATTAACATTTACTTTTTAATTAAATATAAAGTGATAAGTTATTAATGAAGCTGGCTTACATTATTTGTACAGATGTTGCTGTTATAATAGAATGAAAAAATGTTTACCTATGTGTATAAATAGACATTAATACTAAACTCAGTCAGTTATATATCTTTTTATTAACATATAAAGGTACGTAAATATTTTTCAAGCGGGTTTTTACTGAAATAGGTAATTTCTACAAATAAAAAACCACTATTAATCTCTCAAAAATATGCTACGCAATCGAAGAAATGTATATAAAAATAATATTTTTAATTTAATGAAAACACAGATGGTCTATAAATTTTTATAAAATGTCATATAATTATAGTAAATTTATTAAGATCAAAACACCTAACTTGTTGGTTGACATTATAAGGATATTACTGTATTGTTATTGTTTATTGATATTTTAAGGACTCTGATTTAAAACTTAAAAAAAAAAACCCAGTAAATTTATAGAAAGTAAATTTATAATAATTTATTAGATAAATAAAATAAACAGTGTTAATGTTAGTTATAAATTTAAAAGATTTTTGTGATATTATTTTTCTGTCACTAAACTGAATTTTAAACTTTTCGTTGTACATTTCAATCTTACTCTTTTAAATTAGCTTGACATAAAACAGCTTGAAGAGAAAAAACTGTATTAAAAAGTCTATATCCAGGTTGTCTCTGTTTTCAGTAAATTTTAACCTCGGGTATATGTGTAAAGGAGAGTGAACACAAAACCTCCTTGCTTAACATGGCCTTAGGGATTGTTTCTAAAGAATGAACAACCAAAATAATGAAATTTAATTAGTTCGCTAATATTAACAACGGTTGAAAACTTTAATAATTAAAACTTAACACATTTATAAAAGTATTGTTGTGATCTTACATTGTAATAAACACACAAAAGGTCCGTCTATTCATTAAAACTTAAGGAATAAATTTCCTTGTCATCCGTTTATGAAAACTGCTTAAATTTGTAGTATTAAAGGCAGAGAAAATAAAATGTATAAGCTATTATTATATATAAATTCAGATACATAACAATTTAAGACATAGTAATTAATAATACCTGTGTATATGAATCTATAAATAAAGGTGTATATTATAATCATTTTCAGTGTGACTACAGTTGATCTTGTTGAAATTCCATGATAAAGTAACAAATAATAATACTCCTTAGTAAATTTCACAAAACACAAATATATTTGTAACAGCTTTTTTGCAGTTAGGCATCATCAGACAACTCACAGGTCTGTTCTTAGTTTGTTGTCTGAGGATGCTTAACTGCGAAACAGCTGTTACAAATATATTTGTGTGTTGTAAAATTTACTAGGGAGTATTGTTTGTTAACTTATATTATAATATATTAATTCATATAGCTAAAATTTAGAAAAGAGTAATTAATAATACCCATGTATATAAATCTTTAAACTAAAGGGTATATTATAATTTATTAACTCATATATTTAAAATTTAGGACAGAGTAATTAATAATACCTGTGTACATGAATCCTTTAAGGATCCTAAAAACTAAAGTGTATATTATAATCTATTAATTCACGTATTTAAAATTTAGGACAGAGTGTTTTGATAAGACTTGTGGATATCAATATTTAAACTAAAGTGTAATTAAAATCTATTAATTCATGTACTTAACAATTTAGGACAGGGTGTATAATAATAATTGTCTATATCAATCTTTAAACTAAAGTGTATATTAAAATCTATTAATTTATGTACTTAACAATTTAGGACAGGGTGTATAATAATACTTGTTCATATCAATCTTTAAACTAAAGTGTATAGTATAATATAATAATTTATGTACTTAACAATTTAGGACAGGGTTTATAATAATACTTGTCCATATCAATCTTTAAACTGGATTGTATTTTATAATCTATTGATTCATGTACTTAACAATTTAGGGCAGATTATTTAATAATACTTGTCCATATCAATCTTTAAACTAAAAGGTATATTTAATCTATTAATTCATACACTTATTAATTTAGGACTTATATTTAGGGTGTAATTCATATACTTATTAATTTAGGGTGTAATAACAATTATACCTGTATATATGAATTTTTAAACTAAAAGGTATACATATTAAAATCTATTAATTCATATACTCAATTATTTAGAACAGAGTATGTAGTAATACTATCTGTATACGAATCGGTAAAATATAATATATATTTAAAATGTCTGTGAAATAACTCTTCGTGTGGAAGTGTTGAAGAAAAGTCCTATGTATCATTTTTTCACATCAGTTTTATGAATCTTAATCAGAGTATATTTTGTTCATGTCCAATGAACATAAACGTCATAGCTTAGGTTATGAACGTTCAAATAGGCTGATAATTCATTATGTACTTTAATTTACAACGATTAAGTGATTCCAATTGACAACTTTTAGTTTGTTTTGCGTCATGATTGCTTATCCATTACAGATACAACAAATTTAAATACTTACAGCTTTTGTTATCCTCTTATTTCAATAGTTTTGTTCACAAAATAGATCTGTATTTTATTTAATTTTATCATTATATTGTATTAACAGTTTTAATATAAGTTCTGTTAATTTGGATAGATCACTTCACAATTTATTTGAAATATATTGTTTTAAAACTAACTGTATTGCCATTGTCGGAGATTAAACTTCATTATTTTCATAAATAAATAAAATTTACACATTTTAAAAATGTTTAAATCCCAGTTAAACTACATTAAATTCAAACATTTCGGGTTATATATAACATACATTCCATCATATAAGCAAAATGAAGTTATGATTTGTTGTTGCAAAAATAGTTGATGCGCAGATTTAGGTTTACAAATTAATCACCTGTTTATTGGTGAGGGCAGTCATATTTTTAAGTACTTTATTTTCTAATAAATCATCCTTCGTACCTAAATGAATAATTGTTTTATAAAATAAAAATAAAAACAACGAAAATATCTCTATTAACAATAAATTAATAATAATGAAAGTAGATATTTCCTTATTCCTTTAAAAAAATTGAATATGATATTTCCCCCATTTCAATAGACGACATTATAAAACCGTAAACGGAATTATCAATGTTAATTATGAGGTCTTAATTAGATTAATTTTAATACATATTTGGATTCGGCTGTATAATTTGTCTAGAAGTGAGAACTCTAAAAATAATATACTACATGAAATAAATTGCATAACTGTACTGTACCTATTAATTTCATTTTATTATCTCGAAACTTAAAAATAGTTTTTTAAATAATGGATTTGTATATATTTTTTAAAGACGGGATTAAAATTTCTAATGTTTGGTAGAATTAACAAATATTTCTTAAAATAATTAATATTACTTAGTCACATATAAGTAGTATAAAATCGATGTCAAGTGTTTAAGGACCATTGAATCCTTAAACGTGGTTTTTGGAACGATATCTTTCTGTCTAGCATCTGTCGGATTTGGAGAGATCTACAACCACAACGTCAAAAGTGGGTTCGAGGACATATTTCGCTATATTTTAGGATTTTGTTTTCACTTTTCATGACAGGGGTACAAAAATTACGATTTTCTGAATATAGATTTTCAAGATTATGATCAAATATTTGCTCAAGTATTCACCGAACTATTTTGTATCTCAGTATATGGCCGTCATCTCTCCAATATGTCGGCTCGTTAGTTATCAGTAACAAACTGAAAGTTTGCTCATCATGGGGGTGTGGTAAAATATGTAATTAAAAAAAAATTGTCTTCACCAAATTTTAGTGAATATGAAGATTAATAAACTTGTCCCATGTGTAAAATGCAAGTAAATATATTACCATTCAGAAATAATTAGCATGAAACGAAAATTAAACTTGAACCCATCATTTAAATGTTCAATTTCAATCAAAGTTGATTGTTTATGGGACAATTAAATCAAGTTTAGGACTTTATTGAAATATAATATAAATATTTTCAAAGACAACGTTCATGATTCATTCTCAATTTTTGTTTGACAGCTATGGAACTGACGAGTTGTTTAGGTTTCTATTTATTTAGCACCTGGGGACTTGTGAGTGGGAAAGTTAAAACAATGTTTTTGCGTCATCGTTGTCTCCTATATGAAGGGTTTTGTTGTAATATGGTCGGCAAATAACAATTCTTAAGTTTTAATTTACAACAATTAACCAAATTCTGTGAGATTGTGTAATTCATTGTCAAAATCATTTTTTAAAGATATAATATTATAATAATTTATTTTATTTGTCGTCATTACGACTATTGTTATACATTAGTATGATATTACAACTTGCTGTCGTCAATATTCAGTTGTAAAGTTTAAAAAAACTAAGTGTTTTGTTAAGTGTTGCACGACAACAGAGAAACCTCTCCAATATTAAACTTGATAATGGCTGAATAGCCGAAACGGTCGTTGTTTTTAAACGTTAGTCTTCAAAAATGTCTATTGATGACGGTAAATTGTAATATCATACTAATTATTTTTAATTTACAGAGAAATAAATTTTGGAAAATAGGCGTACAGTCAAACAGCTATAAATAAAAATAAAGAAATATACAAGCGAATTTTATTATTAATTTACCAAAATCACATAGTTAAATAGTCATACGACGAATAATTTAAACTTTCAAAGTTTCCGAGAGCCATAAAATATAATATATTCAGGAGTGTTCTTCACAAGTCGTTAAAACTTACTCCAAGTCACATAAAAGTTAGAAAGAATACAGGATCTAGTTTAATGTTTAAGTCAATTGCATGTAAACTGGGAATAGTTTTCAGTAACATTCGTTATTTTCCATGACATTAGTGTACGTTTTCATGTGGCAAATTATACTTAGATACGAACAGTACCGTTAACTGTTCTGGCCAATGTAGATAAAGTTGTTTTAATAGACTGCAACATATATAAAAGTTATATACTGTTAATACAATAAATGTGATGTGATCTGAAAAATTGACTAATCTGTGTTGTAATCGTATTTTTTATAAAGGACTAGTTAAACGATTTTTGTTTAGCGATTTAACCAAACGGAAGGCCAGTGATACTGACTTAGAGGTCAATGGAAGCCATTAGAAAACTGCTTTTTACTATTTATCTCTGATTTACTAAAATTTTTCTTTAGATTATTTTAAGTTTATTTAGTAACTAAAGAAAACAAGGAACTAAATTTAATGAAGAAGTTTTATTGGAAAATGTATAATCATATCAAATAAACGAGCTTAAGTAATTTATAAACATATTTCGATATTTTTAGAAATATAAAATATATATTCAATGCTCCTTAGGCAAATTGTACTAAAGTCAAAGGACATAAAGAGTATTTAAGGATATTGTACATCTTTGGTGTTTATATAACTTTAAACAAAAAAGAATGATTCAGAATAGCACACGTAACGTTTTGATAAGAATATAAAGTTTATTATCTTTGAAATAAAAAAGAGATATTAAAAATTAGACAAAGTTAAACGATTTGTTTGTCATTTAAGCAGAAACTAACGAACCTTATAACAAATGGATTAAATAAAGAGCTCTACTGCAATTGCATAATTTTGTTTATCAAAATTTGAATTCCTATAAGTTTACATCAATAATATATTACGGATGTTTACTCGCCCTGTAAGATGGTCAAATGTAGATTAATAAATTTGAGGGTTATGTTATTTTTCTAAAGACTTTGAATTGTTATTTATTAAAAATATTGTGAATGAAATTTATTAGTTAAGAATAATGATCGAATTTGAATGAAATGTCAGTTAAAATCGAATAATCTATTTATAGAGGATTAAATCAATTACGAGTCATAAACATATCACGAAATAATATAAACAAATATTTATTGTTAGTTGAACCAATCAATATGATTTAATTAAAAAACTTCCTTTTGTAATATAAAAATTATTAGCTAGAACATAATATACTGGATAGAATAAAACTGGAACACAAGATCTCACAAAACTTATGTTTACTTAATCAAACGCGTTTCAACCACAAAGTCGCCATCCTCAGTGACACACGAGCTACAATAATTACTAAAATATAACTAATATAATATAGTTATTGTAGGTCATGTTATTGTGAGATCTTGTGTTCGTGATAATATTATCTCACAAGTCAAGCCCAATATTTATTTATATTTACTGGAATTCATGGTTTTATAAATATCTTAGTGTCTGAATAAGATATTATAATTTGATATTCTTGAGATATAGCATTATTAAGTAATTGTTTATTGTAGATATTGCAAGTGAAAGGTTAGGTTATGTTAGGTTAGGGAATGGTTCTTTGAAGAGGGAAGTAAAAGTAAAATTGTATGCTTTAAAACTTGTTCATACAATTTTTTGACGGTTATACTCTTAATAAATATTAAATTTAAAAAAACAACAACACAAACACATACACACATAAAACTGTATTCTTGATTACATAGTTGTTTGTTTAATTATGCCTAATATATATTAATAATCAGTAGGTTAGTTTATTTTTATAAGTTGGTAAATAATGAAGACCACTCAAACTAATATTTAAACTTTTTAAAAGCTTTGAAACATTTCATCTTCTGGAAAAAGAATCTACTAATCATAATTATATCATTTTATTTTGCGATCTGGAATGTTCTAAAAAGTAATCAATAACAAATAAACACTTGTAATTTCCACAACCAGTAGTCGTACTCAAATCATTACTTTGCGTTCAGTTATCGAATGAAGTGTCGTATTTGTCGATTGTGGCAATGGAGTCTTTCCATTAGTTTTGAATGTCGAGTATGTTGAGGATAGATCCATTTCGTACTGACCTTAGTTAAAAAGGTGTTTTTTTTGGAATAATGTTTGTCTGGCGTAGGTTGTCTGTGTATTGCTCTTTAGCTCAAACGGGTCTATCGATTTTAATCAAATTTGGTATGTGGGTGTATTTTGATGACGTCTCGCATCGTCATTTCATTTTTCTATTACTCAAAATATGGGGGTAGCAACTAAAAAAACTACGATTTTTTAAATGATGATATAATGTTGCTCAAGTGCTGTTTTTAAATATGTATTCAAACAAAACGTGTTATTAGCAATTCTCCAAACATGTCGGTTTGGTGGGGGGGGGGGAAGAAGTCCATGTAGCTGTTATGAAAATCGTAATTTCTCAAGGTTGGTAATTCCAATTTCGTTTAAACTTTACTGTCTGAAACCCTTACAAATAGTTCAAGGAGTAACTGACAAAAAAAAAAAAACTTTGAGTGAGGTTATTAAAAAATGGATTTTAATAAAATTTAGGCTCTATTTAAATATTAAAATATTATTCAGGGATCGAGTTTCAAAGTTAATTTTCACATTTTGACTGTAATTTACCAATGACATTTACGGTGACCAAATTAGTTTAGTTTGGTTTTTATTTGATGTTTGAAATGAGTTTTGCAAATGAAAAAATCTGTGCAAGTTTTTGTAACGTTGCTGTTGGAAATGTGAAACATTTTGACAACTACGATATACTGTATTGAATTGTATTGAAGCCAATTGCTTACTATTATCTATTAAAAATATCTAACCCCTAGCATCTTCCACCTAAATTCGAATTTTCCATTTACTATTTCATCTTACAGTTTTAAACGTTTTAACAAAAACTTCCTGATCATTGGAGTTGCACACTGACTACCAGAAATATCAGACACAATTCTTGAAATCTAAGAATATTAACGAACTTAATGTACTTGATACCAGTGTTTAATTATCTTTTCTCTTATTTCGCAACAGATGTATTCCGTACATGTACCAACTGAAGTATAATAAATTAGAAGACTAGTAAAATTACGTGACTTGAGTTTCTTATGAATCATGTAAAAGAACACAATATCACGTAAACCATACAACTCTGTACAATAACTTCCAACCATAATCCGTACGTTCTGATGTCATTTTTACAATAAATTAACTACACTCAAAGTACACAAGTTCAGGATTACGATAAATGAAGATAACACATTTCATTTCTTTTGGAGAAAACAAAGTTTTTAGAAAATAAAGTTCTTGTTTCTTGTAGTTTAAAGGTGAAAATCTCGTTGTCGTCAGCGTCTTAAATAAAATATAAAACATAGCTATCGAATACCCGAATAGTATCAAGGTCGTAAGAGAATAAGAGTTGGTCAAGAGACACCCATGGGAAAGATAAAAGAGAGAAATCTAACCCAAGACTAGATAGAGAAAATTTTTAATCCAGTTAGGTTGCATCGGAGTTGTCTAAGCCCGTAAGTGATTTCGTCTCTGTCATTTTGTTTTCCATAATTACATTTAAAAAAATTCTTTTTGTTTTTCTTACTTGTAGAACGATTACGATTTTGTGGTATACAACAAGTGGTAACACTTTAAGAAAATTCCTCTTTTTAAATTTTGATTAAAAACATTTATAAAAAAATTGAAGAGAACAGGTTATGTATCCCTCATGGTAATGATTACGATAGTTTAAACATGACATGTTTTAAAAATTTGTAGACAGGTTTTTGTGATTATGTTGAATTATTGTTTCATTATTTGCACATCTAAGTAATTACTATCCATTGTTGAATATTTATTATTTACTATTGGTGAATATTACTTGTATACACAAATTTACTATTAGTATTTACTTTGGGTAGTATATTTGAATTTAGTCGCCTACAAAAACGTATATTATATTCTTTTATCTAATCAAAGACACGTGATTTCATACTTTTTGCAATTGATTCATCAAACTTTGTATCTTAGTGTTCAATAAATTGTATTTTAATTGACGCCAGAATTCACTGATTCAGCACTTTCTTTGCATAATCAATATATCGTAAAATTACTAATGCTGACAATGGTATAAGTCAAAAGAGATTATTCAAATTTCCGAGGAAGAAATTTGGTAAAATATTTAGTGTTAAAAAAAATAATTAAACTTGGAATTTAGTTTGAAATAAATATTTAGTTCATTGATAGTTTCCAAGAGTATATACACAATTCAAACAGGATACTTCATAAAGCTAAATATTGTTTCATCTTTAAAAACTATTACTTTACTATTGATAAACAATAACTATTGACATTAAACTATTGATAAACTACATATTACTATTGAATAAAACAATACTTCATCTATTTAAAACGTAACGATGTTAAAAGATTAAAACAATTGCCATTTTAAAATATATAGAATATGCAATTTATTTTAGTTCTTTTGCAACAACCGTTTAGTAACAGTTCCGTTTGAACAAGGCGTGATTGTATATCTTTCGATACGTTAAAAACAAATGAAAAACAATATCGTTAGTTGATTATAAAATTTCAAGAAAGAATTTAATTTTACTTATTTTCAGGATTATTAGAGATTGTTAAGTTAATAGTTGAGATATTTAGTAATAAAAAGTTCTATATTATTACTATATATTTAATTATTTATCAATAAATTATCTTGCAAAAGTAAAATTGTAGTTTTTTTAGATATTAAATTTGAAAACATTTAATTTATCTCAGTTACTAACCAACTACTGACCAAAGAAATTATTTCCTTCGAATATTCTATAGAGAATTCCACACATTCATAATCTCTTTGTAATAGAATGAAAAGCTGAACACTACATTGAGAAAAAATAAGCTTCGAAAATAGTGGAAGTTGTGTTTGATAAATAATTTCGTAGAAGGATTTTTCCTTTTTCTCTCTGTTATACCTGTAAACATATTTAATATTTTGCGCGGTTTCTCTTTAACAATTAATAATTATTCTTTATAATAACTCAATATTCTTTCTTCTTGAGCATAATTTATCATATGTATTTTTTCAAGTGACTATTAATAATTTAACAATTCAAAACACTAAAAAGATTAAATCGTATCCTGTTATGAAACCCTAAACTCATAGAGAAACTAACCTTATCATGATTGTATAATAATTTTAAAACATTAACTTTCATCACAATACTTCTTGTTTCAGTTAATAAACCTTTTTTTATATTTTAAGAATCATGTTGCTAGTATCCAAGTCACTATTGTTTTAACTAACAATTAAATTACCTTTAATGGTTTCCGCCAGTTGACTTCTTTTTTAAAACACTAACGCGTTTCAAAGCATCTGCTCCATCTTCAGAGTTCTTTTTCTTTTCACTCAGTTGAGATCGTTAACACATTAAAATAAAACATAAAAACACACGGACTTTTACCTTTACACACGGATATACTAATTTATACATCGCTTATCGTAACGCGACACTGGGATACCCATCATATCGATGTGCTAGAACAACTCAACTTTAATGTGTTAACGATCTCAACTGAGTGAAAAGAAAAAGAACTCTGAAGATGGAGCAGATGCTTTGAAACGCGTTCGTGTTTTAAAAAAGAAGTCACCTGGTGGAAAACATTAAAGGTAATTTCTTTTTTATATATAATGTCAACAATGGGTGATATAAATTTTATTATAATACCAGAATCCGTCCATTAGTATTACTTATATGAGTATAGTTCACAAATTAATCTAATATGTAGTTTATATTATTTGATTTCGTGTTACCAAAATCACACTGAAAACTTCTATATAAGATGACTCCGAATCATGTTAAGTTTGATTATTTAGAAACTTTCAGTTTTTTCTTTCGATTACATGAGTACACCATATCACCTTAAAATTGTAAGTTAACTTATTCTTTTATATGTCCAAAGAACAGCACTTGCGTCCTTTGAAAAGTTAAAATTAAAAATACTTAATAAATTTGAATCTATATGAAATATTAAAATTATACATTGATGTAATTCAGCTATTTAAAATCACATTTAATTTAGTAAATTAATTAGTGGGTTTGTGTGAGAGGTTATTAGTTTGAGGTCAGTATTCATTAATTAAGGCTGGAAGCGCGTTATTACGTCTGTACTAACATGTTGTAACTCCCGAGGTTAGATTGATTACCAAACAGATTGCTAACTAATGTCTCAATTACAACCTATTGGTTAACGCAACCACCGAACTTGATCGAATACAGTACATGGTCATGAGACAAATCACACGCCTGAAATGTCATACTTAATATTATCTCAATAAATTCGCGTTTAATACAGTTTGTTCGGGGTTATTGGACTCTTTTAAATTAGAATAGACACTCGTAAAACAATACAAACCAAATGTCACACGTTAAGCGACACGTCCGCTCTTGATGAGTTACTATTCCACTCTTCTACGAGCGTTGTGGTAGGGGATTGCAATGTATGAGTGGAGCTTAAAAGAAAAATTATGTTTAGGAAGGTGCCACATACCCACGCTTAATAAATCCAACTCTTGGAATTGGTGAATGTTTCCGGAATTGATGTGAAGGGGTGCATTTAAGGTTTCAACACACAAATTAATTTAATAAAAACTAACTGAGTATCCGTAGTTCTTAATTCCGTAATTTGTGTAATTTTTACAATACTTTTTATATATTTATAACATCTATTAAATTATACAGTATAACAAACACACAGAACACAATTCTCATAAAAAATACGCCTAAGTATCAGACGCGTTTCAACGACAAGGTCGTCCTCTTCAGTGATACACCAGCTACACCAACCAAACCACAACTCCCACAACTTAGTTGTGGTTTGGTTGGTGTAGCTGGTGTATCACTGAAGAGGACGACCTTGTCGTTGAAACGCGTCTGATACTTAGGCGTATTTTTTTATGAGAATTGTGTTCTGTGTGTTTGTTATACTGTATAGTTTTTCTTATAAGTCAAGCTCAACATTTAATATCTATTAAATTGTATAAGTTTCGTCACATAAATAGGTGGTTTATTTAAGTTTTTTGTTTCTAAACGATAATTTGTTGAGTGGTGTTTACAATTCGTGTTAGATTGATGTATTGATATGAAATACTTTTAACAAAATTTGTTAATAATTACTGAGATACAAATTACAGACTTGTAGCTGCACACCGACAATAATACTAAATGTTATGGGTTTAAAATATCTGCATTTATTTGTATTCGATACATTTTAAGTACAGTAATATAGTAGAATATGTTTATTGTGAATATTTAGAAATATTGATTTTCACGACATAAAAACTCTTGCACTTTAAACAAACATAACAGTCAACAGGTTGGATGTGAATGCTAGGAAGGGGCTGTATAGCTGTTCAATAGAAATTGTATAGAAGCTGTAAATAAGACACCTCGAACAATACAAGACGTTTAAAATAAAAATAACGTTTTGTAATTTCTTCGTTATGTTGGTAGAGATAAAAATACCATTTCAGTATTGATAAACGATGCACACGCGTAGATATAAAGAATATAAAATTAAAACAACATAAAAAGTTTTTTTTAGTCTTCACATATCGAAAAGTGATGTATCTGACAAAACGTCAAATAAACCAAGGTCCTAAAAGAGTTAATTAGGTGAAATATAAAGATTTACGGCTTAAACCAAAGTTCTCAACAATAATTTACTATTAATCCTCGTAAAAAAAATTTACTTGTTGCCTAACCCATCGGTTTAATTAGTCGACATGCACATTTAATTTAAAATAATTCACAATTCATTTCAATTATGAATTGATTATTATTATTTTCTATTTTAAAAGTTATTGATTATGACGGATTATTCATGTTCGTGATTTGGTTTAATCGGACGTTTTTCATCATTTGTGTGTGTAAAAACTAATACACTTGTATAAAGTTCTTAAAGTACAATTGACGCAACATGATTACTTTGCTATTTCATTTTAAAATATTTGCAATCATTCATAATATTGCAAGTAATTATATTTGTTCCTTTAAAAGAAACAGAAAAATGAAGAATTTTTTAATTTACTATATATCCGTGTTTACATTAGAGTTATTCACGTAAATATATAACCCTAACTTTGTGTTGTAACTTATGTTTCTCAAATTAAACGTAGGTTTCGCAACGGCCCTAAGGAGTTACTGATGTTATCGACTTCCATCCCTGGAGTATTATATTACCAAGGAAACCGTTGCTCAATAAATGAAGAGATAGGAAGTTTAATTTTAGGTAATATTTCAATAATGCTCTTTCTGCTAAATGTTTCATAGTGTGCTATTTACGAAAAGTTAGTGAAGTAATTTAAAAAACTTAATCTTTTTAGAGGAATACTGAGTTGATCTTGTTCGTTAAATCATTAAGTTACACACAATAACCTCACTATGGTTAGAATTGAACGCTTTTAATGAAATTACTACGTATATACATGATCAGTGTATTGTTAAAACGTTGACCAAACAAGAAACATTTTAATTTTATTCTCATCACAAGTTTCTCTTATATTACTTATTTTATACAGGTGGATGTTAAATTGAAATTAGAAAATTTAAAGTGCTTCGAGTTGAGAATGAATTAAATTTATCTTATACTTCAATTACAGTAATGCAGTGGATTTTAAAACTAGATTTAGAATTCAATAATTCTGTTTGATCTTTTATTCGTTAATTTGTTTCAACGTTAATTTGCTTCAGAGAATTTAATTATGGATATTTGTTTTAGAACTATAGAACAAATAGTGTTATGTTGTACCTTAAAAAGATTATGTGTACTTTACAACATTTTTATAAAGTTTTCTCCAATAAAAAAATGCAGATATTGTTCTTGAGATTGAACCTGTATAAAAAAATATTTTAATTTGAAAATATAACGGTTTAAATACTTTTGAAAATCAAAATCTCTATCTACATTTAAAAGACTAATCAACAACATTATAATGAATAAGAAAGAAGTGATCCCCAAACCACAAATATAAAGTTTAATAAACCCTTATGTACATTTTGGTAACTTAACTATCATCCTCAGTGGGGTATAAACCGTTGCTATACTAATTGTAACAGTAAGACGTACGTAGCGTTCCTACCCTCCTCAACATTTGGTTTGCCCGCCTAAACAGACCCCGTGCCGCTCAATCCAACTAGTCTAATATAATTTAAGTATTAATTACTAAATAATTTCTTTCATATTATTATTAACCACAAAGCTCAGTGGATGTCATTATAATCGTCGAGATAAGAGTAGATTATTGAGTGATAAGAATTCTCACCCACCCAGGAAAGCATCACTGTCGACGAATTTTGGGATTGTAAACTTCAATAAAATGTAAGCCAACTGCAATATAAACATGTTTTACAAAAGTCGGTACTTACACATACTTTATTTATTGATTGTGGTCGGAAGTATAGTTGAAAAAGTATACTTGTAATGGATGTAAAGTACACATAATATTTACTAAATAATGTTGTGGAGGAACAGTTATTGAGTTTCTTAAATGTACTTTTTTTTCATTAATAGCCCTTTACGAAGAAACTGATTGTCTTATCTAGTACCTAGATTGCATTTAGTTATATATTTTTTACTACTCTGTCAGTTCAGTTAGCGGATTTAGTTCTGGACTGTTAGCTCGCTATTAACTCATTCTCATTAGGTGTACCACTTTCGACCAGTGTTCTTTCCTTGTGACCTCTCTGCCTTATCTCTCCTGCCCACCACGACAGGCTCTTCTCTCCTAAGGTCTTCAAAGAGAGGCCAGTCTACAATCATATATTTGGCTACAGAACCTCTCTCCATTGCGACGCAGTCCGTCCACACTGACTCCGAACCCCCTGAGGTTTTCAGCAAAGTAACTGTGATCAATGAGGTACTGTGAAACGTATGAATCCTATTGATGTATTTCTTCTTCACCGGTGAAAACCACCAGTAGGTGTATCTCCGTTTTGAGTAGTATTATCTGTTAAAGGAGAATATCAGCAATGTAGACTGTTTAATTTAATTACAAATACACAAAGCTCAATCAGTTGGAATTGCCGATGTTATATTATGTTTTCTGTTATGGATATATTTTGTAAAACATTGTAGAAATCAAAAACATTTTACAAGTTACAGTCAAAGGTTTTTAAAATGGTTAAAGGTTAAAGGAAATAGGGTTATATGTATTGTTGTCTGAAAATGTTTTCATTTGATGTTTTACATATAAAATTTCAGGTTTTAAATCAAACTACATAGTCAAATGAAACTGTAATATATATCAATACATTCTAAATTTAAAACGTCTGATATTGAATAGAAAATATATTAGAGATACCCAGAGATCAAGAGGACAGGTTTACCATATTGCTTTCGTTTCGGTATCATTACCATAAGTCAACAGAAGAATCTATCGTCATATAAAAGAAGAGTCATTACCTATAAAAAGTTAATTTATTTTAAGTTTGAAAGAAATATTATCATTTAGATATTAAAATAATATTCTCCTATGCTGAAATTTTTGAATAATCGTGTACAACTTATGAATTAATTGTATTTAATAGATTTAAAATATTATTTTAAAACAAATATATATTGAAATATCCCTGATACTATTTAAACATGTTTACCTTCTCACAACATACGAAGTATAGAGGACGGGCAAAAAAAAAAAAAACCAAGTAAAATTTTTCCGAATACTGTATGTTTATTTGAGGTTCCCGAGTCCACAAAAATATTTGGAGATAATGTCTGTCTGTCGTCTATCGTGGACCTATTTGTAATAAAGTTTGGTATTTGGGGGTATTTTGGCCATATTTATTAGAATAAATCCAATTTTCATCGAAATTGGCTCTAGTAATTTTATTCAAAATTTTCTAAAATGTACCCTCTAAAGTATTAAACCAAACGTATTTGTTTTTATCTCTAAAAAATTCCGGTTGTTGAGTTATGATTTATAAAAGCAAAACAAATCGACCATTGAGGCTCTATAAAGACTTAATTTCTCAAAATCGGTTCTACCGTATTTGCTCAAATTTTAGTTAAATTTGAAAGCGTGTAGATATAAACATGTCCGAGGCTAAACATAAACGCACGAAAGAAGTCCTCATTAGAAGCAACGATAATAAGGGAATTAATAACAGGAAAACGAATGAAATGTCAAGTAAAACTTCAGCGCTGAAGTTGGTTATCAGAGGACAGGCGAATTTCAATATTACATTTCGTTATGAAATCATATACTTTATATCATTTATTAGAAAAGTGGTAAGTTAAATTTCATCGTGTGAATAATATTAGGAGGATATTTGCATAAGACGTCAAATATCATAGAAGAGTAACCTGGTGTAATTAAATACTTAAATCTCTTGATTCATCAATCTAATTGTTCGGATTTTAAAATAGTTTACGGAAAATGACTTAACGTTTTTGATGACCTAAAATTTTACAAAGTCGTTCGACTTTCTACTAAATAGAACGTATTAATGTGTTTAATGATAATTTATACAGAGTTCAAATTAAAAATAAATTTCAATTAAATATGAATTTATTCGATAAATCGAGTAAAGGCCCATTAATATGTGTTGTGATAAAATTGTTGAAGTTACCTCTTCTAATTATTTTATGTTAAATACACTTAAATGGTATATTTGTAATATATTAGATGTTAACATATATTGTAGTAATTATTTTTAGTGAAATTTCGTTAAATGTATCACAATAACTTAAGAAACAGGGAAACATACAAATAATTGAAATATCCAAGATTTATTTAAATATGTTCACCCTGAGTTTATATAATCTGGAAACCATAATTATATAACTACTTGTCGTTTAGACTTACTGAATTTTATTACGGATTTGCTACCAAAAGCATATTTTTGTTTCCTACTTCTTTGTTTTATAGGAGTTTAATTTTCAATGTAATTTCAGTGACTGCATAAAAATGATTATAAAATATAGACTAGGCACCGTAGTGTTTTAAATATTTGACTCTCCTAATTCTGGACTCAAGGCCTAGAGCCGTCATACCGTAGATTTACTAGGCTTAGAGTAATACTATACATTTGTTACGATAGTTGCAGAATACATGTTTTCAGAAACACACAATTGGCTTGCGATATCAGTTCACCAACAGATAAAGGAATAACTAGTTCAACGAAAATGTATAAGTTTCCTGCTTTGTTAAATTAGTGTAAGATGAACTTAATTTTGTTAGTAAAAAAGGGTATTTGCAAGCGTATTTTTGTAAAATTCATTATTTTTCATGATATGTTCGTTTGAAAAATCATTTACACTCAGTTTAGAATGTAAAAGGAAAGATAGTTATACATTTTAAGGAGGGTTCTAGTAATAAGTCTGCACAACATAAACTGTTGAATCTTCTAATTTCCTGTTGGAACATTTTCAAACCACATGTTCAGTTTCCTTTTTTTTCTTTCTAAATCTGCAGTAATCTTAAAATTTTAATAAATTCTTTAAGTATTTATTATATAATTTGAAATTTAAATTGAAATAATGTTATTCTTTCATTTAATTTTAATTCATTATCTTGTTCACTTGTTAATACATAATTTGCCAGTAAAAAAATTTGTTCTTGAAGTAGAAAAAGGAAAAAAAATCTGCTGAAACTGTTTTTTACTTCATTTCAAATAATAAAACCTAGATCAGAGATTTAATTATGAAGAGTTGTAAAAGAAAATCTTTTTATTTTGTTTTGTGTAGTACAACTGGTCCCAGTTTTGGGCTGAAGAGCTATTGACTTTTGTTTAATTTAAATGACATAGATATTATTAATCTGTGAAGAAAAGAAATCATAATCTCTATCACGAAATTAAGTTTATAAACATATCGTTACTGGTCAAAGTGAATAAAACTGCTCATCTAATGAATCATATTCATAACTCTCTCTCTCTCTCTCTCTCTCTCTCTCTCTCTCTCTCTCTCTCTCTCTCTCTCTCTCTCTCTCTCTCTCTCTCTCTCTCTCTCTCTCTCTCTCTCTCTCTCTCTCTCTCTCTCTCTCTCTCTCTCTCTCTCTCTCTCTAAAAAAAAAAAGTTCAACAAAAGCAACTTTAAAAAAATAAAACAGAATTTGAATCAAACCAAAAATCATCTACACTTAAGTTTTAGTATAATTTAGAATTGAGCTATATTGTCTAACACTGTTTTTGTATACCGAATTCTGAAGATTGCAATAAAAGACTAACTTTTCCTTTTTAATTTAAAAAAAATATTTAATTGAAAAAAATGTATGGAGCAAGGATATACAAATGTTTGACTGTATTATACCCCTAGGGTCTTAATTTAGAAATTTTCAAAATATATATATATATATATATATATATATATATATATAATATTATTAAACAACAAAAGTGCCAAAAATTTCTCTTTACAAGTATTTAAACTTTACTAGAAAAATCTATAAGTAGATATAAATAGGCCTATATCGCGAAAGAAAATTATAACCGTAATATTTTGTTCTAATTGTTATTAAAATTTTGCTCTAATAGTTATTACAAACAATTCTGAGAAATGTAAAAATGTTTTTGACCTATTTTCTTCAGCCTTTCTTTACAAGGCAAAAAAGTAAAACAAAGTCGAAGAGGTATTTTGGGTAAATTTATATTATACATATATACAATTTAGTGTTTGTTATCCAGTGCAAGGAAATGTTTAAGAACCTATGCAGCTACGGTTGAGGTAGGGAGAATCAATATTCTTTCTTTCAGTGGTTTTTTTTAAGGTTTAGGTCGTTGTGTGTGGCGAGGCAGGGACCTGTTTACAGTCAGGGAACAATTGAAGAGTAGTGTTTAAATCCACAACAATATGAACATGTAGCTATGGCTCCCAAGTTTATACAGATAAATAAGTCCATCACACAGGTAAATAAGTGTGAACAAAAATAATTTTTTGGGGTGATTGAGGAGGGTGGGGTGGGGTCACAGTTACTTTTCTACATATTACTCTTCGCAGGTGTGTTCAGAAGTTTGAAATCGTTTTAGGTAACTATCTTTCAAACTTTAAGGATTAGTCAATCAGCCAGTCTCACATAAAAACTTGGATACATTGATTTTGATTTCGGTATGATATAAAAGTAAAAAAACATGTAAAATGTCGAAAACATTACACATGTCAAATTCTGAATAACCATTGTATTTTCTTTTAGTATAAGCATACTAAGTTTGTGGTTGGAGTCAAAAAAGAAATGCATAAAATATTTTTATATTAACTGAAATAGTGTTAATGAAACGAATGATATTAATACAACTATGAAACTAAAAATATATTTTATTGAAATATTTGTAGTATTTTTTGAACCTGTTAATTATTCAAAGGTGCACTTTGGGAAAGCAGCACATATTTATAAAACAAGTTATAGAACGAAATTTGTATAAAGTAAACTCAATAATGGACGAACATCCCTAAACACTGAAGCAATATGCCTCCTGCTGTGTTTGAATAATACAATACAGAAACCATATGAGGATAGCAGCACGTGTAAGATAAATTAAAAACATATCAGCCTTATATAATTTAATTATAGTACAGTCTTTTTGAATTCTAACTTCTCTTCTGTTGAAAAATTGTTGTTTATCTAATTAGCAAAATACCACCAGATGATATTTATGTAATAAAGCCTCCGGGGTGGTTGTGATTAATTAAAATAATTAAAAATATAAATACTTAATCTACAGTTGAGAGTTTAACAACCGAAATGCATGATATGAACTTCTCATTCACTTAAACTTAAAACTTTCGACTACAGTGGTTAACCACAAATATTATTTTATTTTATAAGTTCATTTTCGTGTTTATTTTATTATGTTTACATATATCTATGTAACGAAAAGGCCGTAGAACACATGGAAAATAACTAGAATTATTGTTTTAGGCTGAAAATAAGGCATGCATATTCTTATCATCTTTTTAATAAGATAATATTTATATAAGAGTTATGTAAGGTTTTGAATGAATAAATCACTTTTATATTTGAATAAAGTGAATAAAATGTTTTAAATTAGTACGTGTAATCTGAGTTTTTACTTTGTTGTATATGTCCCCCCCTCCAAACAAACAAGAAAGGTCTTTATACTTACTTCAATATATGACTGTGAAATTTTGTAAATAAATAAGTAATTGCTTACTTTTTGTACTAATATGAGTTTAATCACGTATGACCATCAAGCAGACGTGATCTCAAATTTAAGATAAAATTAGAACAAACTAAGAAACTCCGTTTGATTCCAAAGAAAACTGCAACAACAGTTTCCGATCTTGATCTATTTTTGTAGTATTATTCAAAACATTTAATTAATTTTTTAATTTTGAATTTTTTAAAACTATTTTAAATTTTATGTTTTTTTGTATATATATATATATAAACAAATAGGAGATAATAGAAAAAAAGAAATATACTGACAATTTAAATTAAAAAGAAAGTAAATTAATCAAACCAAGGATAACAATGCCTTCGAAAAATAAGTAATATATTGAAGATTTAATATTTTTTATGTATTATTATTACAGACTATTGAACTTTCATTTCACCTGTAACTATTAGGCATGGAGAAATTTGTAGACATACCGGAAATTAATTTTATTTAAATGTAATCATGTATACAGTATAAAAAACACACAGAACACAATTCTCACAAAAAATACGCCTAAGAATCAGACGCTTTTCGACAAGTGAAGAGGACGACCTTGTCGTTGAAACGCGTCTGATACTTAGGCGTATTTTTTGTGAGAATTGTGTTCTGTGTGTTTGTTATACTGTATAATTTTTCTCATAAGTCAAGCTTAACATTTAATATAATCATGTATAGATAGAAACAAAAACAAAATAAATAAAATTTATAATTTATAATGTCCATGAAGAAACTTTCCAAGAATCGATTATAATGTGTTCACGGGAGAAAAAAATAAAATAAAAATACCTATTTATAGTTGGATATATGTTAAATAAAATTCGAATTTCGCGAATCATTTTAAAGAAACATGTAACAAGTTTTGTTGATTCTAAAGATAATGTCAAATTAGTTCGTGTGGAGCAAAAACTAATAAGTACATTATAATAAATAAAATGTAATAAATAAATATCTAATTAATATATCTTCTTTCTTTTGTAATGTTTGATTGCCACCATTTCTCTACATTTATTTATTTTTTTTTATACTTTCCATTTCACGTAATTCATATACATTATCAATTTTACATTTTTTAACAACTAATTTTATAGCAACTCCGTGTTGTTTGAAATGCAAATATTCTGATGTTAATCTTAGGGGACGTGATTGTAACTAGCACTGACCCTTTTCTATGTTTTCTTCAAAATAAAAGTACAGTTTTATATCGAAATGAAACAAATAAGTCCTGATGTTACAGTACTCGGAGTTCCTTTAAGTTTTCTTACAATATTTTTCGTTTCCATGACTACGGTTGTAATAAAAACCCTCAGGGTGAAAAGTTTGCTTGGGGGAGCAATTTTAAGAATAAAGGTTTGCATACTATTTCTAAATTGAAAATGTCTTATTGTAAAATACTGTCAGCTTGGGGAATTTGTATTGTTAGAACACAATAGCGTACAATGAAAAATGTAGATGTTGGTTATATCAGCTTTAGTTGTTTAGACTACGGTAATGAATTGTATTGAGAAATCTTATGGACAATGAGGACTTTAGTAACAAAGATACACCATTTTAGTTTTTATAGAGTCGTTGAGAATTAATTATAAATGCAAAATTTACTACGAAATGTAAATTATGAATATTATTATTAAACAATTAGGTAAGAAATTATTCAAAATAAAATTGATTGAATCCTTTACGTTTTTATTAGAATATCAGAAATTCTTCAGTAAAACGCATCTACTCCTTCCAAGATGTCGGCGGATTGTATATAATTATATATACATACGGTTAGGAATAGGTTAATGTTAGGTTAATCAATTAATTTATAATTTATATTAGGAAGAACTCATATTCACAAAGCTCAGAATGACCCAACTATTGTGAAACAATTAAAAAAATGTTGAAATGCTTGACTTGCAACTGAAGTAGGACACCAGAGAGAACAAAAGGTATATAAGCGGTCAGCAAGAGAGGGAGGGGATCTTTTGGAGCTTGGAAGATACACAGCTGTGTCTCACTAGCCGTGGTAGTAGATAGCCCAGGAAGCTTGATCTACTCCAGGAAAGATATTAGCCCAGGAAGTCTACTCTACAGGAAGTAAGCAAGCATATATATATATATATATATATATATATATATATATAAAGTCACCAGTTAAAAATTAGTAATCTCATTCATATAAAGAATAACAATAGTTGGAATACTTCTGGGCTTTGAGTAATGAATATTGTTTTGTTTTATTGTTTTAACTGAATTCTTATTTTTGTGTTGTATTAATGTATTGTATTAAAGTATCAGGGAAATAGACATAAGTTTCATGTCAATGATAAAAGTTAATAAAATACTGAACCACTGATTTGATAATTAATTGAAACTAAGAACCCAGGCAAATTTCGAGGGCCGTTCATAACAATACATATATATGCTATTGAACTCACGGTAGAAAAAGGTGTTAAACTTTGTTGCTATTAGAAAAAGTTGATTCAAATAAAATATAACGGAGTCAAGATGGCGGCCGAAATACTTAGTATAAGTAATTATACACTAACTTCATTTACTACACAAACATTATGACGGGAACTGTGGAAACAAGTCTGGGCGAATATTGTATCTTATAGTGTTAGCAGCTAAAACCGGGGGAAAGGCATTCCAGCGTGCTGGTTTGCCTCTAGCTTTGGAAGGTATGCTACCCTATGCCACGTAGGTAAGATTCGATCACTGCCCACAGTATATGACGTGAGGTAGAGTTGAGTCGCACTATTGATTCCTCGACTACTTATCACTCGTAGTTTGGGAAAGTTAGCCGAAATGAGTTCTAGGGGCGCGGGGAGCCTTCATACAAAGCGGGCGGACACACAACACCCCACGGTGTTGGTCCAAGAAAACTGGAAAAACGTTTTACGGCGTGCGGGGTTGATTTCAGCTTCGGCTGGTGGGCAATCAAATCCCATGTAGGTGGGTAACTTGCGCTACCCTCGGTAGATGATGTCGGGTAAGCGACTCGATCGCGACTCATAACACTTTGCTGACTTGAGTATTATGGCCTGTCAGTGGGTTTCGGGAGCTGGGAACATGTGCTGAGGAAGGAAAGGGTTTTTGATGGTAGTGGTGTGCTGGTGGTGGATATGTTTCTCTTTTAATAGTGATCTGCCGTTGTCGCGTAAGGCTCTAGGGGCTTTGGATCTCCCCGTTCCTTTTAACTATTTGATAAAATCATACGTTCATGTGGAAAACATTAGGGGGGGGGGACTTAAAGCCACTCTGTATGTATCACTTTTATAAACAAAACAAGGATTATTATTAAGTCTTTTACAGAAAATGATGTTAACTTTATAATTGCACACATTGAATTGCGGAATAGAATGACTGTAATGCTTGATCTCCAAGGTGGTGTAGAACATCTAAAGCAAGCAATGTACTGGAATACTGTTAACCTTTTATTATTTAATTTTTAAATATTTATTATTTTAAACGTGTTGTTGTATAGTAACAGGTGACATTAATATATCGTCCTTTATTAAATCTAGCCTACGTCAGATCTTACAACACGTACTTACAAATAATTGGAAAAAAGTATACAACTACGATAATTAATTTCACCGAGATTTTACACACGATGGAACTCTGTTATAAATGACCATTACTGTTTGTACTTTCCTCAGTGTTTTATTGTTAAGCCGTGCTGACCTCCTTTAGTCCATCACAGCAACTAAGAGAGTGATTTAAGTATTTATCGCAGGTTGAAAACGGTGCCATTCATTTTAATTAATTGTTATTTTAAAAATAAACTAAAATTCTTTATATAAGTAATCTTAAAACATTGACGGATTTACTTTTTCGTATATACACAGGTAGTGTTGTGTGGGGTTAACTATTCGATAAAATCATTTACTTGTATATAATGGTTTTGATTTTTGTATACTATTCTAATAATTTTATTGTTAACTATAATTTGAGTAAAGGAAAAGAGATTTATAAAATTTACTGGGATAAGATTTCCAAATTTCTACATATTTGCTAACTATATGGTAACCTAGTTGGTGCGACGGATTGCAATGCAATTTTGGTACTATCAATAAATCGCTACATAAACCAGTGCTACAAACCCTTAACTTTAACACAAAATCAATATTTGGAGTTAAATATTATAGACGTATTTTGGGTCTGCTCAAGAAGAAGATTGCCACCCAGAACGTTTCCTACCATAACCAATTTTATACACACTTTATTGTTCTGGAGTCCAATAATTGAGGTCCTTCCAGATGGTGTCAAACAAATCTTCACTCTTGTTCCTACGGCGCCCCATAAATTCACATAAGTAGGGATCTAACAAATCTCTACTGGTTCCACATTCTTTCTGTTCCTGGTAGAACACTGTTCTTAATACACGCCAACATTCTTTTAGCTGTTCTGTCTGGTCAGGTTCTGTCTGTTCTATCTATGTCAGTAGGAAATTGGTTACGAATGGCAGTCCTCTTCTTGAACAGACTCCGTAATTTAATAGGTGACATTGGAGGATAGAATAGACGTAATCTAAACGTCTAAGATTTCTCTCTGACACCTTGTGGGCTATTATTATGGTGACTGAGCACCCTGAAAAATAGCCTTTTAAGTTCAATACTTCTTTGGGAAGTTTAAATTTTCTAGCACTTGTCTATGAACAAGCATTCAGCTATCCTCTGGTTATTTTACGCCTTATATTAAAAATATCTGAACAGCCGAAATTTTGTAATGAATACCCATTTGAAGGGCGGTTTGGGGCATTTATCTCTATTTGACGAAGCCTGTAAAATGATGTACTTATAAACCTATGCTTACATTTAGAATTCCCTACTGACTCCTTGTAGGTCGTCCCCCATTGGAGGTGAAGGCCCATGGAATAAGTTGTTTAGCTCCCAAATGGATTTGCAAAGTTTTACTCTTCTTGCCAAATTAATATGAAAGATATTAAACTGTCTCCAGACTTTTCAGCACTCCTGTATAATAAATAAATGCACTATTTTTGAGAATTTGTGTTCAAGTTTTATTTGATCAAGTAAATCATCTCACAAGTCAAGCTCAGAATTTATTTATATTTAACAATTTTCTTATCTTGAATCTCCCACTATGGCACATTTTCCGAAATATACTAATGAGATATTAATCAGAGTTTCCTGTCTTTATAATAGTTTTAGTGAATTTGTCTGATTGTACAAAATACTTTGAAAATTGTTCTATTTCACAATCTGCTCGTATTAAATTTTCCAAGTAATTTTAAATAGGTGTGATTAACTTGTTTGAGTCATATCTTACAGGAGTTGAAAATATTAAGGTAATTGAAGTGACTTGTATGGGAAAAGTTTCATTTGGCCAAACGGACTGTTTTTTTAAATAATTATATACAATGGTTTATGTAATAGATAGCAAGAGAGAAACAAAGAAACCATTTGGTTACTCGCAAACCATTCCAATGTTTTCTTAAACATTTCTCCATTTCCATGACTACTATTATAATAAAAAACCCTTTGGGGTAGCAAATGTAGCGTGAGGGAACAATACAAGTTTCGTGAATAATAGTTCTCATGATGTTTCTAAATTGGAAATGTCTTATTGCAAAATACTTGAAAGATTTGTATTGTTACGTTTACGGAATTGTTCGGAGTATATTTTATTTGATTGTATTGAGATTTGTCCATTGGAATACGCATTGTTAGTTTTATAGAGTTCTGTTTCTAATAGAGGCGAGGAGAAATACAAATAGAAAATATTGTTTGTTATTGTAGAGTTGAAAAATTCAAACTCATATTATTGGTTGCCATCTCTCAAGTGGCAAAACATAAATAGTCGGCAATGGAGCTGTTATAAAGTTTCTATGTTCTTAAAATCTGTTTCAATAATTTCATTTAAATTGTAGCGTAAAGTAAAAATTAATGACTCATACCCGTATGCAAAGTTGTAACTGTTTAATAGTAATTGACTACCAATATTAAATGCTCGGTTTAATCACCTATCATGATTCACGTTTAAACAATTTTCCCGTCTGGGTTCTTTAACTTTAAAGTAAATTAATCAGTAGTTAAGTACTCAATTAACCGTTATTAACAATTATTATTAATAAGAATAACCATCCCCTATCTTAGTACAATGTTACAATATTCTTATTCTTACTATTAATCCAGAATGACTAATTGCTGTGACTCACCGATCTGATTCTACGTTATAGTTTCTTAATACACGAAGATTGCTCACCCTGTTTGCAATTCTTGTGGACACTCGTCCGAAGTCTCAATTCTCGCAGGAAGCTCTTACTAGTTAAGTCCGTCTGACGATCTTCAAGAATTGCCGCAGCACCTTCCCTTGATCAATCCTGGCCTATTGACCAAGTTTCCTACAACTCAAGGGCTTATAATTCATTGTAGCATCAATGACGTCTGCCTTGCTAGCAAAGGAAATAATTTCGTCAGTTTTCCAGGTCTGTCACAATAATTGTAGTCAGTTTGGCTTCTTAAAAATAACTTAGACTCTATTTCTAACTAAAACTATCCTAATTCCTAACAGCAGTAACTATTTTATTATCACTATTTGTCTGACAACTACTTAAGTAACATTTTGTTGTCGAATAATTTGGTAAGTTTTTATTTGGTTTTAGGAATAGGTGAGTGAGAAGTATATGCATTAATTTCATATCGTTAATTTAATTTAAGTTTTACTCATTTGGCAGCACCCCTCTTTCAAAATGTTTCTCCCATTTTGACTTTCTGCCTCCAATTTTCGGTTTGATTCAATTTGAGTAACGAAATGGATTTTAAGTTCTAAATTATATATTCTAAAAAGTAGGTAAGATTCAGGTAATGTGTTCATTGATCCAGAACGTGTTAATCATATCAGAGATAAGAAATAAATCCAATATTATTAACGACATAGTGAAAAAAAGGTGAAGCATGGTGACAAATGAATTTAGTTGATTGAGAAATTATTTGTGCAATATTGTTCCGCCGTTGACTCATTTCTAACTTGATTAGGGTAATAAAATGTTTAAAATTAAATTGTATTTAATTCGTAGATATTATTATTTATTAACCCATAAATGGTTAATAAAAACTTCTTGTTTATTGGCTTTAATACAGCTGTGTTGTATAGTGACAATAATTAGAAATAATGGCCCACAACATTAATTTGATTAATACTAAAACAATATTTGGATAAAATTGTACACAGTAACATTTTTATTTTAACATATTTGCTTTAATGGTGACACGTTAAGAATAGTTAAACTTAAGATGTATTTTAAATGGGAGAAGACAGATATTACCTGTTCAATATTTAGACGGCTGCTAATAGGTTTGGTGGCATTGGTTTAGATTTTAAAATGTTCAAAATCACCTTTTTAGATATTACAAATTGGCCAAATTGATACATACGACTTGAAAATGTATCAGGGGAGTGTAAAATGGGGGGCGTTTTCACAAAGCTGAAAATTGATGAGACAATTTTATTTTGAACGATTTTAATTACTGAGATCCATTTAGGGTTATCTCACATGATATATTGTTAGTACCCAATAGGCCCACTCAAACATTTTCTTTTTTTAGGCTACTGTATATTTTCCATGTTAACATCACCATGAAAATAAAAGTTGCTTTATTGGTGAAAATATTGTTTTCGTAAAGGGTTTTATCGTTCACACATAGTTCCATCATCTGTTCACAGAAATAAAGTCTTCTATTGAAATCATACGTTCATGAATCGACTGTATTTTGAACGGTTGAAAATTTTCCAAATATGTCTTCATTTCGATACAGATCTTTGAAAGTTTGTTACACTTCCATTTGTGTCCGTCCTCTCTCTGCATATCTGTAAATCATTAACATTTCAAATATATTTTTAGTAGTTAATTTTATCATTTTAAAACTATTACACACTTTTATAAGACTTCAAAAGAAAGTAATTACTACCGACCTTTAACAAATTGATGAAAATAAGGATAATAAAATTAAAAACTGTTGGCAATATCTAGGTGTGGAAAGTGAATAGGGTTTAGCGTAAGCAATATCTTATCAGGATTATTTATTTTAAGATAAGGATAATATCAAATGCTACCTGCTATTGTCCCTTAAACTATTAATTCAAATGGAATTAACTGTCGCAATAATAATATGTCTGAACAGAGAGAGTAAACTAACATTGCTTATCTTATCAGCTTCAGCTAAACGATAATAAATTAAATCGTAGAGAAATCATAAAATACTAATTTTGATATTAAATTTTTTGATAACCATGAATTTTACAACATTGTGTGTCTTAATATGTAAATAGTTAATCTATTACAGCTTTGTATAGTTATAGGTGATGTTCTATATTAGTTACAAGTCTAGTAATTGAGTTATAAATTTATAATATTTAAACACTCCCATAACCAAGGTAAAAATAAATTTGTTTTAATTTTTCATCAAAATATCCGTCTTATGGGTGATACGTACACTGAAAACGAGACATGAAAAAAACATGTTTTGAACTTTGACACACTCTGTATATTTTGATTGCAGTTTCGATGCATCATGTAAATAGCTCTAGTCAAGAGTTAGTAAACGTACTTTCTATTGTTCTTCTAAGTGAATTTAAAACGGGAACAAATTTGTATATTTCATTATTAATACTGAAAGGGACCTTTTACGGTGCGCGATCGAGCTTCGTCCAGGACTGTATAACAGAAGGAAAGAAGGACGTCAACCGGATAAGGGAGGGTGTAGCGTACGGCACAGCTCACGCGGCTCTCACAGTGTCTGCACCGTGACGTCAGACCTGTGCTCGGACACGGCTTGCGGCACCGCGCCGAGATCAAAGAAATGGTATAGCCCTTGTTATATAGTGCTGGTTTCACCTCACACGGAAGTTCGATTAAGCATAGGAAAAGCCCTTCTGGTACGAGTTATGAACAATACTCTTCATCATGTTGCACACACAAAATTAAAAAGAGTGTATTTTATGTAGGTATATTTCTTTCTACGTAGGTTTTAGATGTATATTATGATTGTATGTTTTTCGGGGGGGGGAGGAGGAGGGTGATTGTTACTTGTTCTTTTTTTTGATTTATAGTTTTCGCTGCGATTATATTCATTTTTGTATCTCTGATTATTATATAACATATGTTACGTTATATTGATCTTTGGCTTTGTATTGTATTGTAGTACTGTATATATTTTGTTGGCTTGGGGGCGTGGTCAAGTAGCTTCTTGTTGTTATGAGAGTGTGGCTTTGGCTTTAGCAATCACAGTTCACTGTCAGTGGGGTTTGTGTGCATGTAGCAGCTGATGATGACGACTTTGAAATTGAAACGTCGTCTTGAATTTGTCTTGGACAAATAAAGTGATTTTTAGTGGAAAATTGTTTTTTCATTAATTTGGTTATTGAGCTTTCCCGATAATTACAGATGATATTGGAAATAAAAAAGTGAGTTTTCTTTACAATGAATTGGTGGGAGGTTGGAGTCTCACAGTCAATTGACTTTAAAGTCTCTTATTTGTCGAATCACAGTTTAGAGGAAATAATTGATATTTAGTTAAATAGGTTTAATAATTGAACAGACGTTGTCTAGTCAAAATGTTCAATAACTTAAAGGGGATCAAAGTTTAAGTTGTTTGTATTTGAATTTAGACGATGTATAAAATAATAAATTAATGCAAAGTCATCCAAACATGGTGCTACGGTATCTAAACGTAACTGAATTTGAAATATTTGAAATATTTAATTAATTAATATTAACAATCTGTAACACTTAACACGAATAATTCTAAATTAAATTACTTTGTTCTTTATGTACATATATGGACATACAATCTTAAAACGTATAATTAAGATGTCAGTGTTTAGTAAAAACTACTTTAATATGTCTGTCTGTACCAGTGAAAGCTTTGATAAATATATAACGCGACTAGAGCCGACGTGGAAAGATTTAAAATGGACAGAGGTCGAATGATTTTTCCCAGAGGGAAGAAACTGTTGAATAATAAAGTTCTTGCTTTCTTAGTTTTGTTGGTTTTCTTTTACAGATACTTGTGTACAGAGTCCTGCCTATCGGATGGGATTGACGGGTTGATCTATTTTTCATTATATAAACAATTAAGCGTTTTGAAGAAATGTTGGTTGTTAGAATATTATTGGACATTATTGTCAAAAAACTTAAATAAATAACATTGTATTTCATACAAACTATTAGTTTCTTCAGAAAATTAAAGCATGGAAGGTAGGACATTGAGGAATATTTTCAAAAATAAGAATATTCTAAATGGACTGAAACATTTGCGACACAACTAGGTAGGGTGAGAATATTATCATCCTAAACTTGTCATATATTTAAGAACATTTGTGTTCAGGAATAATCGGGGTAAACAAATTCAAATTCTTATTTATTTAAGACTTGAATGAATTTTCAAAATATTATATGGTATCAATTTGGAAAAAATTAAGCACTGTGCATACAGAAATGCATCGGTTAGGTTAGGTTACAAAATACTGTGCTAAAAACGTAAGTTGTGCGTGTTTTGCATCATTTGTGGTTATTTGAACTTAGATCATTTTCACTCATTTTTATAAAAATTGTTTTCTCAATTCTAGAAAACTACGAAGATTGTTTTTATTTACTTTTTTCTAAATAAATTAATAAGAAACCAGTAATTATGCATGTAATTAACTGCAAAAGCCACTAGCAGGCTTGTCTACAGCTAGTGATACGATTATTAAAAAAATGTTTTATTTCAAGAAATGCAATACGAATAGAATTAGAAACTAATTTATCTATACGGTGGCAGATGAGATCTACACATCTCTTGTTTTTAATTGGACCAGCTGTGATAGTATCTGGAACTTCTTTATATGATAATTTCACATTTTTTATAGAAAGATTTCTTCTTGAACTTTCGGATTAAAAATAAGTTACGCCTAATAATGACAAAAATAAATCATATCAATAAATATTGAATAACAATATTATTAGTTAGTTAAGTATTTAAATTATAAAAAAACTAATAATAATATTATTAATGAGCATAATATGTAATATTTATTAAGAAAATTCGGTTTTTGTTGTAATATTAAACTTAATTGATCAGTTGATTTTGATGGTTGACATCAACAATATTGTTTTGGTTATGGTTAACTATAAAAGAAACTGATTTCTTTAGGTACAAAGATGATAAATTGGCAGTTGAAGGTTGCAGGTTATGAATTATAATTTTATTTTGAATTTTTATCCAATGATGTCGGTTTGTCTGTCTAGTATTGATTGTGAAGAAACCTTGTTTACCTTGTTTAATTGTTTATATAATGAAAAATAGATCAACCCGTCAATCCCATCCGATAGGCAGGACTCTGTACACAAGTATCTGTAAAAGAAAACCAACAAAACTAAGAAAGCAAGAACTTTATTATTCAACAGTTTCTTCCCTCTGGGAAAAATCATTCGACCTCTGTCCATTTTAAATCTTTCCACGTCGGCTCTAGTCGCGTTATATATTTATCAAAGCTTTCACTGGTACAGACAGACATATTAAAGTAGTTTTTACTAAACACTGACATCTTAATTATACGTTTTAAGATTGTATGTCCATATATGTACATAAAGAACAAAGTAATTTAATTTAGAATTATTCGTGTTAAGTGTTACAGATTGTTAATATTAATTAATTAAATATTTCAAATATTTCAAATTCAGTTACGTTTAGATACCGTAGCACCATGTTTGGATGACTTTGCATTAATTTATTATTTTATACATCGTCTAAATTCAAATACAAACAACTTAAACTTTGATCCCCTTTAAGTTATTGAACATTTTGACTAGACAACGTCTGTTCAATTATTAAACCTATTTAACTAAATATCAATTATTTCCTCTAAACTGTGATTCGACAAATAAGAGACTCTAAAGTCAATTGACTGTGAGACTCCAACCTCCCACCAATTCATTGTAAAGAAAACTCACTTTTTTATTTCCAATATCATCTGTAATTATCGGGAAAGCTCAATAACCAAATTAATGAAAAAACAATTTTCCACTAAAAATCACTTTATTTGTCCAAGACAAATTCAAGACGACGTTTCAATTTCAAAGTCGTCATCATCAGCTGCTACATGCACACAAACCCCACTGACAGTGAACTGTGATTGCTAAAGCCAAAGCCACACTCTCATAACAACAAGAAGCTACTTGACCACGCCCCCAAGCCAACAAAATATATACAGTACTACAATACAATACAAAGCCAAAGATCAATATAACGTAACATATGTTATATAATAATCAGAGATACAAAAATGAATATAATCGCAGCGAAAACTATAAATCAAAAAAAGAACAAGTAACAATCACCCTCCTCCTCCCCCCCCCCGAAAAACATACAATCATAATATACATCTAAAACCTACGTAGAAAGAAATATACCTACATAAAATACACTCTTTTTAATTTTGTGTGTGCAACATGATGAAGAGTATTGTTCATAACTCGTACCAGAAGGGCTTTTCCTATGCTTAATCGAACTTCCGTGTGAGGTGAAACCAGCACTATATAACAAGGGCTATACCATTTCTTTGATCTCGGCGCGGTGCCGCAAGCCGTGTCCGAGCACAGGTCTGACGTCACGGTGCAGACACTGTGAGAGCCGCGTGAGCTGTGCCGTACGCTACACCCTCCCTTATCCGGTTGACGTCCTTCTTTCCTTCTGTTATACAGTCCTGGACGAAGCTCGATCGCGCACCGTAAAAGGTCCCTTTCAGTATTAATAATGAAATATACAAATTTGTTCCCGTTTTAAATTCACTTAGAAGAACAATAGAAAGTACGTTTACTAACTCTTGACTAGAGCTATTTACATGATGCATCGAAACTGCAATCAAAATATACAGAGTGTGTCAAAGTTCAAAACATGTTTTTTTCATGTCTCGTTTTCAGTGTACGTATCACCCATAAGACGGATATTTTGATGAAAAATTAAAACAAATTTATTTTTACCTTGGTTATGGGAGTGTTTAAATATTATAAATTTATAACTCAATTACTAGACTTGTAACTAATATAGAACATCACCTATAACTATACAAAGCTGTAATAGATTAACTATTTACATATTAAGACACACAATGTTGTAAAATTCATGGTTATCAAAAAATTTAATATCAAAATTAGTATTTATGATTTCTCTACGATTTAATTTATTATCGTTTAGCTGAAGCTGATAAGATAAGCAATGTTAGTTTACTCTCTCTCTATTCAGACATATTATTAATGCAACAGTTAATTCCATTTGAATTCATAGTTTAAGGGACAATAGCAGGTAGCATTTGATATTATCCTTATGTTAAAATAAATAACCCTGATAAGATATTGCTTACGCTAAACCCTATTCACTCTCCACACCTAGATATTGCCAACAGTTTTTAATTTTATTATCCTTATTTTCATCAATTTGTCAAAGGTCGGTAGTAATTACTTTCTTTTGAAGTCTTATAAAAGTGTGTAATAGTTTTAAAATGATAAAATTAACTACTAAAAATATATTTGAAATGTTAATGATTTACAGATATGCAGAGAGAGGACGGACACAAATGGAAGTGTAACAAACTTTCAAAGATCTGTATCGAAATGAAGACATATTTGGAAAATTTTCAACCGTTCAAAATACAGTCGATTCATGAACGTATGATTTCAATAGAAGACTTTATTTCTGTGAACAGATGATGGAACTATGTGTGAACGATAAAACCCTTTACGAAAACAATATTTTCACCAATAAAGCAACTTTTATTTTCATGGTGATGTTAACATGGAAAATATACAGTAGCCTAAAAAAAGAAAATGTTTGAGTAGGCCTATTGGGTACTAACATTATATCATGTGAGATATAACCCTAAATGGATCTCAGTAATTAAAATCGTTCAAAATAAAATTGTCTCATCAATTTTCAGCTTTGTGAAAACGCCCCCCATTTTACACTCCCCTGATACATTTTCAAGTCGTATGTATCAATTTGGCCAATTTGTAATATCTAAAAAGGTGATTTTGAACATTTTAAAATCTAAACCAATGCCACCAAACCTATTAGCAGCCGTCTAAATATTGAACAGGTAATATCTGTCTTCTCCCATTTAAAATACAACTTAAGTTTAACTATTCTTAACGTGTCACCATTAAAGCAAATATGTTAAAATAAAAATGTTACTGTGTACAATTTTATCCAAATATTGTTTTAGTATTAATCAAATTAATGTTGTGGGCCATTATTTCTAATTATTGTCACTATACAACACAGCTGTATTAAAGCCAATAAACAAGAAATTTTTATTAACCATTTATGGGTTAATAAATAATAATATCTACGAATTAAATACAATTTAATTTTAAACATTTTATTACCCTAATCAAGTTAGAAATGAGTCAACGGCGGAACAATATTGCACAAATAATTTCTCAATCAACTAAATTCATTTGTCACCATGCTTCACCTTTTTTTCACTATGTCGTTAATAATATTGGATTTATTTCTTATCTCTGATATGATTAACACGTTCTGGATCAATGAACACATTACTTGAATCTTACCTACTTTTTAGAATATATAATTTAGAACTTAAAATCCATTTCGTTACTCAAATTGAAACGGTTTACCCCATGTATATTAATCGAAACTGTGGAACATGCACGTCCATTATTATCGATTTTAGGTTTTTATATGATTTTGATCTGAAAAATAAAACAATATATGATTCTATTACTTAATTTAGACTAATGCGGGGAATCTCCTATCGCTAAGGAGGCTGGTAATTTAAACGTTATAGATATACAGGTAGACGATTATTAGTGTTTTCTACTGAAAACTCCGTTACAGGTTTACGAAAGACAACAAACAAAAGAACTACAAAACTTTTAACGATTACTCTTTATTAAGATTGTGATTTATTATACCTGATAACATCTGTATCTGATTTAATAGATATACATGTGCGGGGATTTGTGTTTATCTCACAGGAAACTAGAGTAATTTGTTTTATAAAGGCCAGTACACTCGTAAAAAAACAATAGGGAGTTTGTTAAATATATCTTGTTTTAAGGTTTCGAAACAGCAAAGTATGCAATAACCAAATTTTACATTCATTTGTATTCTGTATTTAAATAGGTTTTAGAATATTAATTCAATATTATTTATAATATTCTTTATATATTCTTTATATTATTCATGTTACCTTTACGTCGCTATACAGAATCGGATTTTCAGTAACTTTTTTTCGAATTCGCTCTAGTTTCATCCTATATCTCCTTTTTTTTTCACTGTAACCACGAAAATAAATAAGGTATTGAGTTCAAATTAGGTATAAGCATTTTATGTTATAATTTATAAGTACACAACACAAGGACCTAGTTTTATAATCTTCAAATTGTTTTCCTTTTAAATTTTGGTTTTTAAAGTTAACGGGTTTGAAGATATTGGACGATAAAAGGTTTAAACTATCACCATTTTTAATTTAATCAATTATAAAAATTAAGTCTTTGTGTTTGGAATCGTAGCATACAAAATGCTTATACCAAAATTTAACTCAATATCTTACAATTTTCCGTGGTTACAGTGAGTTTAAAAAATAACGAATATGAACTAAACTAAGGCGAATTCGAAAAGAAGTTACTAAATATTTCTCATTTATTTGGATATGTAATATCCCATCCTGTATAGCGCGCTTACAGTTTTTGTGACACCCTGTATATTTCAATGCACAATATCGTCTAAATTATAATTGAACTCTAGAAACTACAATAAAACAAAGATTGTAGAGAAATATTTTCCAATCATTTTCACTAAAAGCTTTTACTTTTTTTAGGGTCATACGCTATTGTTTCATAAGTTGTTTCTTCAGTAAAAGCTAAAAGTTCACGTTGTAGTATTTCTTACCCAACAGAAAACAATACTCTATTGTGGCCTTCTAAAACTTGCTTTGTTCTATAAGTACATAAGTTTTCTATTCTGTAAAATGGAATGCATTATTCTTACTCTTTTTATTATTTTCTTCAAGATGGTATTTTATAAAGAAAATTAAATATTCTACGTATATTATTAAACAACATATTTAAGTTTATCCACAAAATATTATCTTTATTTTTACATCCATATTTCAAATATGTATATTTTCTAAATTGTGAGTCACGGTATATTTGATGTAGAGACTACGTTGGTTATAACAACAATATCAAAGTTTTCAATCATGAAATACTTTTGTGGCGTCGATATAAGGTTGTGTAACGACACCTAGTTCAGGAATATGGAATTTTATTTTATGAATACATACTAACATTTTAATAATTATTCAAATAATTGAGAGAACGAAATCCAATAATACGTGGGAAGTTCTTAATAATTTTCGTTAATATGACTAAAAGTTTTGTAAACATTGACAAAATTTAAAAATAATATGAAATTGACAAACTCTTTACTAAACAAACCAATTATTAAACAGCTTTCTTTTCTCAGATTTTTTCTATTATTTATTTTTGTACGATGAAAATCATTGCTAGTTATTTATTGTTTTCTTAAATGATTTACTTAATGAGAAAATTAGGTAATTGTTTTTCAGCTGAAGTTTGATATTATTTTGAATACTATTCCAATTTTAATTACTATTCTATTTTAATATTTTAAGAAATATTTAGTAACTTCTTTTCGAATTCGCCTTAGTTTAGTTCATATTCGTTATTTTTTAAACTCACTGTAACCACGGAAAATTGTAAGATATTGAGTTAAATTTTGGTATAAGCATTTTGTATGCTACGATTCCAAACACAAAGACTTAATTTTTATAATTGATTAAATTAAAAATGGTGATAGTTTAAACCTTTTATCGTCCAATATCTTCAAACCCGTTAACTTTAAAAACCAAAATTTAAAAGGACGCCAATTTGAAGATTATAAAACTAGGTCCTTGTGTTGTGTACTTATAAATTATAACATAAAATGCTTATACCTAATTTGAACTCAATACCTTATTTATTTTCGTGGTTACAGTGAAAAAAAAAGGAGATATAGGATGAAACTAGAGCGAATTCGAAAAAAAGTTACTGAAAATCCGATTCTGTATAGCGACGTAAAGGTAACATGAATAATATAAAGAATATATAAAGAATATTATAAATAATATTGAATTAATATTCTAAAACCTATTTAAATACAGAATACAAATGAATGTAAAATTTGGTTATTGCATACTTTGCTGTTTCGAAACCTTAAAACAAGATATATTTAACAAACTCCCTATTGTTTTTTTACGAGTGTACTGGCCATTATAAAACAAATTACTCTAGTTTCCTGTGAGATAAACACAAATCCCCGCACATGTATATCTATTAAATCAGATACAGATGTTATCAGGTATAATAAATCACAATCTTAATAAAGAGTAATCGTTAAAAGTTTTGTAGTTCTTTTGTTTGTTGTCTTTCGTAAACCTGTAACGGAGTTTTCAGTAGAAAACACTAATAATCGTCTACCTGTATATCTATAACGTTTAAATTACCAGCCTCCTTAGCGATAGGAGATTCCCCGCATTAGTCTAAATTAAGTAATAGAATCATATATTGTTTTATTTTTCAGATCAAAATCATATAAAAACCTAAAATCGATAATAATGGACGTGCATGTTCCACAGTTTCGATTAATATACATGGGGTAAACAGTTTCAGGTAGTGGACGTGGGTATTCTACAGTTTCGTGTAGTATGATGGTTGTTCACAGTTTCAAATAGTGCAATTGGGTGTTTCACCGTTTCGAGTAGTTGTCGTGGGTGGTCTACTGTTTGAAGTAGTGTACATGGGTGTTCACAGTTTCAAATAGTGCAATTGGGTGTTCCACCGTTTCGAGTAGTTGACGTGGGTGGTCTACTGTTTGAAGTAGCGTACATGGGTGTTCACAGTTTCAAGTAGTGGATGTAGGTGTTCTCAGTTTCGAGTAGTGGACGTGGGTGGTCTACTGTTTGAAGTAGTGTACATGGGTGTTCACAGTTTCAAATAGTGCAATTGGGTGTTCCACCGTTTCGAGTAGTTGACGTGGGTGGTCTACTGTTTGAAGTAGTGTACATGGGTGTTCACAGTTTCAAATAGTGCAATTGGGTGTTCCACCGTTTCGAGTAGTTGACGTGGGTGGTCTACTGTTTGAAGTAGTGTACATGGGTGTTCACAGTTTCAAATAGTGCAATTGGGTGTTTCACCGTTTCGAGTAATTGTCGTGGGTGGTCTACTGTTTGAAGTAGTGTACATGGGTGTTCACAGTTTCAAATAGTGAAATTGGGTGTTCCACCGTTTCTAGTAGTTGACGTGGGTGGTCTACTGTTTGAAGTAGTGTACATGGGTGTTCACAGTTTCAAGTAGTGGATGTAGGTGTTCTCAGTTTCGAGTAGTGGACGTGGGTGGTCTACTGTTTGAAGTAGTGTACATGGGTGTTCACAGTTTCAAATAGTGCAATTGGGTGTTCCACCGTTTCGAGTAGTTGACGTGGGTGGTCTACTGTTTGAAGTAGTGTACATGGGTGTTCACAGTTTCAAGTAGTGGATGTAGGTGTTCTCAGTTTCGAGTAGTGGACGTATGTGGTCTACTGTTTGAAATAGTGTACATGGGTGTTCACCGTTTCAAGTAGTGGATGTAGGAGTTTCATCATTTCAAGTGGTGGACGTCGGTGTTAAAACTAGATTTAAAGTGAGAAGTAAATAAAAACTTCACAATCACTAATTTGTTAATGTTTCCATTCCTGTGAATTAATACTTTTTAAGAATTCACAAGCTTACACAATTTTCAAATAAATTAAATAACAATAACACAGTTTGACCTTCTCAAAATTTGATATAACGTGTGTAAGTTTTGTATGTGCAACAATTTGAATTGGAGTAAAATTTATACCGTATTTTTGTGTGCTAACGTAATAGGCTATCGTCCATTCGAGTTGGTGGTGATAAAGTTTCGTTTTACAGTCAAGGGTGTCTGAATTTCTTTGTTTACATACATTAAAATATTGCTACGACTGTAAATACTAAACCACAATCATAATGCAAGGAGCAAGCCATAAATCTATTAATACTATTTTGTTCAAGTTGTATTATTTATCCTATGGATATTGTTGTATATTAAAACGTGCAGTGCAGTAGATAGTGGATCGACATTTTCTAAATCCACGATTTACTGAATTTATTACAATTTGGAAGGAGTGTGGTCTATTGTTCACAGAACTACTATTGTCACCAATTGTTTATACACTTAATAATTATTAGACGAAACTACATCCTCAATGCCTTTTTTCTATGGAATTTAAAAATTCTTCGAATTTCGCGTTGTTACAAAACTTCCTTTTTTCATTTCAGTATTGCAATGATAATGGTTTTTTTTAAATAAAGAACTACAGGTAGTATATATATATATATATATATATATATATATCTCGTCATTACCTATGCTGGTAAATTTATTTATTACTCCCCCTCCTTCGTCTTAAATGTTTACAGTTACATTTATACATTTTCAACAGTACAAATAACTATAATATTTTGCATATTGTTTTCAGACATCGTTATTAAATTGTTAAATATATTAAATATTATAACTGTTAATGTAATGGTGGTATTGAGGTAATCGTGTAGTATCGGAAATCATTAAACAAGTTTAAAAATGAACCAAACTGATGAATAAAGTTTTAAACTGAATCGATTATCACTAAAGTTTGTCCAACATTTCTTCATTACTACTTTTGAAATGTTGGAGAGACCAGTTGAAATATGATAATTTTTAACAATTTAACTGTTTAGTTAAAATTTAACTTCAACTTGTAATATTCAATATCTCTTAATTGTTGAAAATGCAATTCCTACTTTTAAATTAAAACCTGTAAAATATTTATATATAACTGATTATAAGTTTTAACACTAACGTAAATGGTAATATTTGATTTTGAAGCGTTTGCATTAAAGAATGAGATGAACTATGTAAGCAAATGCAAAATTAAAGATTTCTCTGAAACAATATTATTGCAGTTTTGTTCAAAATTTCTGTCCTAATAATAACTGAGAAAATCTCGAGGGAGTAAACACAGTAACCGTTCATTACTCAGCAAGTCAAACACTTTGGTAAAACAAATTTCTAAACCTCAAAAATTAAATTTATCACGTCATTTAGTGAACAAAAGGTTTCTTGTGTTTGGAATTAAGCTATTATTAAGGATTGGGTTATATAGTTTCACGGCCCTACATTAGTTAACAGAGGTTAAAACAATTACTGCGAGAAGTTGTAAAAAATAAGGAAACAAATGAGCTTGTAACTGTGAAACGGGTCACGAATTGCTCAAAGATATATTATAAGCCAAGACAGGAGGAAATCGAGATCAATCAATCAGTTACCGGGTAGTAGAAAGCTAGTGATGAAGGCGAGACCGTCGTACGTTGCCAGGGCACCATAGACGTCGTTAAGTTCTTCGGGAGAATAGTCCAGGGAACCAAGGACCTCGAAGGCTTACAGGCCAGGAACGGTTGAGCTCCAGTAACAGAGGTGAGAAAGCTTCGTATAGATCAGGCTATACGAAGTGAGGCTAACTTATATTCAACTAACTTTCTTGTCGCAACACTACTTTCGCTCTTGGATGAAGATAGTATCACAATTGTATTAATTTGGGTTATTGAACCACCATTGTATGTAAAACCATTGTATTAATTTAACTTTGGAGTTTGGGTGACATTTCTGCCGGATTATCAAAATTGTATTCGTTACTATCCTCGTAACAATAGGCTGATACATTATTTGTTACGAGCTCATTAATTGATATTTATATTGAGGTTCGTACTTGTAATAAACAGATCGACGGATCAGTTCATTATGCGTTTAGTGTAATCATTTTAATTACTCCAATTTCTGTAATGATCATCGGATACATTCTTCAGTACAACGGTGATTCAATCAGGTAAATTAATCAAATGGTTTTACTATCAGATGACAAATGGTTTTAAATCAGAGAGAAAGCAATGTTGCGACAAGAAAATAGGTTAAATTAATCGCTCTTAATATAGTTAATACACGAATAGAGTGCACACGAAGTTTGCTCACCTCTCTGTTACTGAAACTAACTGTGCCCGGTCTGTGATTCTTCATGGTCTTTGATTTCCTGGACTATTTTCCTGAAGAACTCAACGACGTCGACGGCACTCTGGTAACGTTCGACGGTAACGCCCTCTTTCGGTACCCTCACTGCCTACCTCCAATCCGTTTTTTGATTGATTAATCTTGATTTCCTCCAAACTTCGGTTTCTATATCCTTGAGTGATTTATAACGCGTTGGGCAGTTACAAGCTTAGCTGTTTCACAACTTTTTACATCTTGTCGTAACCATTGTTTACTCTTTGTTAATTACAGTGAGGGCTTGAAACTATATAACCTAATATTTAATACCAGCTTAAATTCTTACACTCGCTGTTCTAATATGTTATGATAATAACACATGTGGACAGTCCTTACATTTAAGAGCTACATTTACTTTTTAAAAACACAATCTACAACTCATTGTCAATACTAAAGGGTTACAATAAAAAGTCTACATCCAGTTGTATAAAATAGACACCATTTCTATATTTATCCGTTTTATGTTGGTAAGAATTACGAATTTGAGTTTGACGAATGTTTGCAAACGTCTGAATGGAACATATAACAGAAAAAAAAAACATTTGATTGTGTCTATTTCCTTCATGAATTGAATCAAAGAAATTATAAAAGAATACATTTAAATTGAATAAATATTTTAAACAATGTTAAGACAAGATTAGGAAATAAAAAAAGGAATATTATAATCATGTTTACTACATTATTGTATACATTTTATATTGCACATACTTTAAATGATTTTCTTGATTAATTGATATTGTTCTGAAACCTTGAATGCCATTCAATTAAAATATTATAGAGGTTTATCTAATAAAATGGGAATCTGCTAAAGACATTAATGGACTATTTTTATTCAGCACCGTGCTCAAACTTTAATGTGTAGGGAAGTTATAAATTTAATTTACGAGTTTCCGATTGTAAATTAATGTGGAGAGTTGAAACTAATAACGATTAACATGTTATTTTGTTTTTGCACGTTGACAGTTAAATTTATTTATTATTTTTACATTTTTATTCATGGTTTTCCATAGTGTAAACTATTCAAATTTCAACGTGAAAGTGATTAAGTTATTTGTTTTATATAAATTTATTTATATCACCGTATTCGTTATCACTTAGAAGGAAAAAGCAGTAAATTAAATTTGCGTGTTTGTCATTATAAATTAATAAAACAATTGATCCTAGTAAGGAATAACATATTATTTTTTTGAAAAATTACAGTTAAATTAATATATTAATATTATTATTTACATTTAATCAAGGTCTTCCACACAGTGAACTATTCAAATTTGATGGTAAAAGTGATAAAATTATTAATTGTTTTGTATCAATTTATTACAAATTATCATTTATATGTCTCAGCCTCATAAAAATATTGTTAATTGGAAAAAAATACATAACAGATAAATTATGATTTTGTGGTTTATTTTAGTTCGTTCGGTGGTTAAGGTTTTGTATGCAATAATAGAGCAAACAACATAGCGCTAAATAAGTCAGCGCTAAATAAACCTGGCAGAACTTTTCAAAGATAACCTCTGTTATCCCTAAACACATTACTAAAACAAATAATGTATCTGGTTTTATACACTAGATATTAGTGGATATAAAAGGTGATTTTTAAGTATGAAAACGTCATACCTGAGAGGTACTTGGAGGTAGAAACAAATGTGAATCTACGTCGTTTTAGAAATTTTGTAGGCTTGAAATATTTGTCTGCAATCTTTATTTAAACTTTATTTTTTGAAATAAGAAGGGGGACATGTGATACATGATTTTCATATAAAATTTGACAAGTAAACGATGGTAAAAATGTTGTTATAAATGTCTTTGTTTTTGAGTTAAAAAGAATTTAAAATTACAAAAATGGAAACCCGGGCAAAATGCCCCGTCAAAACTTTTGTATTCAGTTTTTCCTGCAGAATACATCCAATAACGAAGCATAAAACAATTATGAACCATTATAACTTAATTTTACAAGTGAAATATGGAGTTAATAAGTTTCATTGTTGTGACTTAATATAAACTGCTGATTTAAACTAGACCTAATTTTACAAACAGATATTATTTGAGGTTAGCAAACTGCCAATCTGTAGAAGGGAAGCGCTTTGAATATTTATTGTAAAATGGTATGTTTTCAAAATTTACTCTATTAGTAATGTTTTTTCGAAAACATCTATTTAAATTAATTTTATACTATTTAACGTGAATAATATTAGTTGACATAGCCATTTAATTTATATTTGCGTTGTTAATAATTAGTTATTGTTTATTATTATAATCATTATTATTTGTAATGTTTAAAGTTTGTTATTGGATTTATTCTTGAAAATATTTTTCCGTAATTTGCAACTTTGAATTATTACAACTCAAACACGAAGGCATTTGTCGAAAAACTGCTTAACCAACTTTTTGGATCAAATATTACATGAAAAGCATGTAACATACCCTATTATATATATATATATATATATATATATATATATATATATATAATAGATTGATTTAATATGGCGTACAAAATTTCAAATCTAAAAAAAGAATAATTTTATAAATTATATAGATCCCCATTTGCTTCTGTTTTCAAGTATCCCCCTTTTATGTAATACTTAAAAATCACCCTGTAAAACAATATTAGGCTTTTGAAATTGAGTTGAAAATTTTCTCGACCTTTATTTTTGTATTTACTAAAAGGTAAATGAGGTAATTTTTTATTATGTCTCCTTAATTGCAAGTAAAATATTTTCACATTTTATTTCTAAGAACCTTATTTGTGTACAGAGAGAAATTACATTTATTTCGTATGAAACCAACAGGGAAATTTGTGACCTGTTTCACACATAGTGGAAAGAGAATTTAACTTTGAAAGATTCTACAATTACGTTGCAGAGTAATGTGGGTTGTATGCATGATTGTTCTCCAAGGAAATATAGAGATCAAACGCAAGGGCTAGAATGTAGGGACACTTAGGTACCATCAACGTTTCATATGAATTTTTAAGGCATTCAATTTAAGTTACATATCATATTTTATTAACGGGAATCTTAATTATACGCTCATGTGTTACGGACGTTAACATATGTTATAAAAGTTGCTTACAAATTGTTTTTGAAAAAGAAAAAAGTGAAAGGAGTTCATAGACAGAATGAGCAGAAGTCTAGCAGCTCATTTTAACTAATTTTAGTCTTCTGTATTTAACTACTCTCTTTTCACATTAAATATTTATGTAATACTATTGGTTAGTAGGTTTAACTCCATTTTCTACAACTGAGTTTATTTAAATATAGTTTAAATTGAGACTCTTTGTCAGCACTTTCGTTAGCACACAGTAAATCTTACAGGTCGACTCCTCATCAAATAATTAAGCTTTTTCATATCTATATTTAAGTATAGAAGGATACATGACGGGTAAAAATAAAACTGTCGAGTTTATCTAGTGCTCTCTTTAGCAGTGCAACTCATCTGTGCAGTTCTTCTAGTCCATGCCTGGTGTTTGCTGTCCCTCATCTGTGCATTTATCTTTAGCCCATGTCTGCCATCTCTCATTAGTGCAGGGATAAACATTTTTGTAATTGTTTGTTAATATACACATACAGTGAAGTACAAATCGACCTGAAGTTATCCCCCAAGTCCTCACTCTTCAAGTTAGTGTAGTTGCTATTCATAGGAAAAGATTTTAGCTTACAGCTGTGCAATGATTGGAGGTAAATTAATTCAGCAAGTTATAAGTCTGAGTATAGTTGTTATGAGTTAATGACACAAGATAAACAAGTAATTTAAATAAGTTTTAATATATTAAAAAATAATAATAATAACAATAAACACTTAATGAATACTTACAAGAGGGATGGAGTATTTTACTATACCTTTTTCATGGTCGATATAAAGAAATAAAATAAAATAAGAAGAAGTAAAAGTTATATTTTTATCTTTCTTGCGTATAAGTTGTCTAGCGACATTATTTGAGAGATGAACAAGTGTATGTACTTGTGGATGGGGGTATTAGAATTATAGTGATATGTTTTTGCACCATTTATTTACATCCAATTTTAGAAAAAAATGTCAAACATCAAGGCAATCAATAGAGTTGTAACTTCATTCATTCCCCATCTATAAGTTCATAAACTTTGCGTCTCTACGATTGTGTTGAGGCAACTCATCAAAATTGAGGTTTTATTGATTCGTTTCCTCTAAGCTGCATACACAGAGAGTCATAAAAGAGACGTCTCAACGAGATTGGTTTCCATTATTCATATTTGTAACTCAATAATCGTAAATTTTATATTTATTTCTAAAGGATGTTGTTTTCTCTTCTTGTACTTATATTTTTGATTTAACAATATGTATTTGGATGACGTAAGTGTGGACTCCACAACTATAAATTAATTCTCGTAATTAACTGCACTGTTCCAAACTTTTATTTTTAACCAAATATAAGAAATTCAAAGCTATATAAATAATAGAACCAGGCACTGTTGCAGTCGTCTAACAAGCTTAAAATTTGCCTTGTGTACGGAAAACTTCATTAAGGAAAAATGAATATTTTGTTTTTTAGTTTATTCAACGTTATAATTAAAACTGTGAAATTTTTAATATCTATTTGTTGTTGATATTGTTAAAGTCTTAATTTATACCAGTAATATTGAGGATGGAAATTCTAAGTGATAAAAAAATATAAACAGGGTTAATTTACCTCAATCAGATGATCCTTATCATAATGTACCTTAGAGTCTTAGACCTCTTGGCTACCCTTAAAAGAAACAGTATATAATGAATTGATAAGTATTTTATTTGGGTTCCCTCAGTTGTTATCAATGTACATTTTTACGAGCTTGTTGATAACTAATTGACAACACTGATCATAGACCCAGCAACTATTAATTCTAAATCCCTTCGTAGAATATCATTAATCTTAAATAAAATTATTATTATTATCTACCCACTGATGTATTTATTCTAACAATTAATTGTTTAACTAAAGCGTATTTCCGTCTCTGTGACTTAATTATGGTGTAGTAATTCTACTTACATACATTTTAGTTATTTTAATCGTGACTTGGGCACACTTGCAATGAATATAAAATTAATTGTTTTATTTCATAAAAGAACTGGAGTAAATAACTGGAATAAAATTTGTTTAAATTATAAATTTCGTTGTATTTTATTATGACTCTAGAAAATTGTTAAATAATTTTATTTATTTCCATTCTCTTATGAATTAAAGAATTTATAAACTTTGTTGATATTCTGATTTTGTATTAAACAATGTAATAATTTGCCTTTATAAAAAGTGAAAATCATTAATCGTCCAATCAGGAAATATAAAGCAATACGTATTTTATGTTCAGCTTGAAAAACAACATCTCACACATTGAACAATGATAATTCATGATCATCAATAACCAGATTGTATTTTTAATGCCGGTTAAATTTGTACGATAGTATTATTATAATAACATTGACTTCATATAATATCATTATTTATTTTTGTTTTACATCGAGTCGACAACACATATCACTCCAAACTCTACAGCATTACATCTCAAGTGTTAACTCTTTCGGATGACTGAATCCGTTTGACAAATTGCCTTTTCAACTCTCTAAGGGTATAGATGGAAAAGTTAATGAACTTTGGGTAGATATACATCTAAATTAGATTTGACGGCCTGGCACAGTAAGGATTAAATATAATAACCACTTTACAACGAAATAATATAAATTTAACAAATTGAGTACATCCCAACATGTTGTTTACACCTTGTTCACATTATATTCATCGATAATCTATAATATATATTTATAATATTAACTCTCCAATGAATTTAGAGTAATTGTACTATTTATAATAATAAATGATAGTTGAAACTGATATATTGCTTTGCCGGTTGCAAGCTTACCAGAAATAGGCATATAGAGTACAGTAAGATATTGGAGTGGGAGTATGGAGAGGTAGGATTTATATTATATTCTTTATAATCCTATGTAGAACTACAAAGTCTATTCGCTTTTTATGAATTGCCAATATATATATATATTCAGATAGATTTTATATTGTATTTTATGTCATGTTATCGTGTGTGTTCAGTGTCGTTATGTGTTTTATTTAAGTGTTAAGTCTACACCTGACGAAGCCGGCTGTGAACGGCGAAACAGTGCTGTAGTGTTTCTACATAATAAAAAGAATTGCTCTGACTACTGAAAAAGGTAACTAATATATAGGTAGGATTTGCTTGTAAGTTTCATGAATCAGGATTTACTTGGGTAACTTGAAGAAAGGAGTGTCAGCGTGTGAGTGACTTGATTCATGCTAATAAAAGAGCAACTTGCAGTAGATAATGAGACCCCGTAGCAATTGACGTAGCAATTGACGTTCTATTGACCTCATTTAAATATGCCAATGTCTTCTTGACGTACACTGACCTAAAGGTTATTAGCTTAGCAAGGATACGACGATACTTATATACTATACGAGTTGCTTTATAGATTATCATACTCTATTCTTGTATTGTTTCCAGTAATTATTGGTTATACTCATAATTGGCCTAGAAGTTTTATTTTCTAACTATAGCTTAAAATTATCCTGCATTTGGATTCACTACTCCAAAATATTGTCAATGGATATGGATAATTTATTTAAAAAAATAAAAATGAAGGAAATTTTAAGTTGAATATATATGTGTGAAAAACTCTGGCAATGGAACCTGACGTTTGTTAAATCTACGTTGAAAGAGTGAAAACTAAGCACTAGCCTATGGATTGAAAATAAAATAATATACAGTTTTAATATAAAAATTTAATTCTAATAGTCGAAGGTTTCAGTTGTGTAGCTCAATTTCTAATTTCAACATTTATAATTTTGTTTAACATAGTGTTAACATTGATTTACATTTGAAAACATTTTTATAGTTTTAAACAATCTACAATATGTCTGTATAAATAACAGATTGAAGTAAACGTTTATATCGAGTTATCAGATTAAAAGAGTCCAGGTTTTATAATGTATTAATATTGGGTTATACCTCTATGCACAATGATTTAAATCATTTCAGCCATTTCTGTCACTATTTTGTGTTGGCTAGTCTGGTCCAGCTGATTGTAACTGACTACTTCAACCTGTTAATGTAATTGTTGTTATTCAATGTCAGAATTTGATATTATTAGTTGAATTGTGTATTTAAGACTGCTTACAAGAGCGGTTGTTTATTGTCGAAAACTTTAATAAATATGGTTCTTACAAATAGTGCAGCGAGGTATTTCTTGTAAAATTTGGTAAAGAAGTTCCAAAGAAAAGTGTTATTCAGAAACTTATTAAGAAGTTTCTGTAAACTGGCTCAGTAACGGAAAAAAAAATGAAGGGAACAAATCTGTCTTAACAGAACTAAAGTTACAAGACATTGAAGTTGCTATTAGTAGATTTCCTGTGAATGCCATGGTGTATCAGGAAATTATTTAACAATTCATTGTTCTGCTTGGAGAAGATGAGAGCTATTGTTGGTTGAAGCAGTACGGTGCAACTTATACTGTGAATACGTTGTATGCATTTTTAATGAAATAATTATTATCTCCAAAGGTTTTAGGTCAGTGAGATTTCTCGATCTGTCTACATAAGATCTTTTTCTTAAAGGGGAATTATATGAAAAATCAAGTATTCAAGAGTAATCTACACACTTTATTTAGAGCAGTAGAAAATAAATAGCCATGTTATGCGGAAATCAGTGAGGTCTAAGAAAAGTTTCCAGAAGCACAGTGAAGCGTGTTGACAAGTGTATGGATGTTAATAGACATCACTTTGAACATTTATTATAAGTTATGATGATGAATAAAATAAAAAATAAAGTTCAGTGAAATAAGTTCTTTATATTCAATATATTTGATTACCAGGGTCTCTTTTAAGGTGATCAACCTATATAACGAAAATAATTGAGCAAAAATATTGCACAAAGTTTCTCACACCTAACCCCAAAATCAAATTAAACTATTCGTCACAAAAACGTTGATTAATTATTTTTAATCAATAAATGGACCATTGGTCTTGTTTGTGATAACATGTTTATATATTTACATAAGTCCTAAATTTGCTTTGCTCTAAATTCGCTTGTGTCATAAATAGTATTTATGTAAAATAGTGGTTTTACTGGCGGTGGAAAATGTTAATTTTTTATTTTGCCATTTATTCTTGAACTATAATATATTTGTCTTGCGATTTTAAACAGTTGTTTCGTTAATTAATTTTCATATTTTACCAACTTGTTATATTTATTTTTAATAAATTGCGCCTTTTATTTATTAATTAAATAGTAATAGTACCATGGCTGATGGTTTGGTTTTTACCAAAAACTCGCGAACGATAATTTTTGAGAGATGGAGACAAGTTCGTTTTAAAGGGTCCCTAGAGGTTAATGTTGAAAAAAATTTTTAAAGTCAAAAAATAAAACGTTATTTTCAAGTTATTGAATGGTTTGCGGGAGCAAACTTCTTTTATTTTATACAGAAATTAGAATATAATGACTTCTGTAATTCTTAGTAACTTGAGCTACACAAAGAGCTACTGCGACCAACTTGAAGCGAAATAAAAGTTGAAAATGCGTGAAGCACAAGAATTCAGGCTGGTAAAATATTTTTTTATTCCTTATTATTACAAATTACTTGAAGTATAAAGAGTGTCTAAATTCAATTATTTCTAAATGCTCACAATAGTATATTGTTAAAAGGTATTAATTGCCATGAGAAAATCAGAAGTACGACAACATTACAGCTAACTACCAAGAAAGTTTGCAATATTTATGTAAAATATACAAATTTGAAGCATCCCTCTAAACTATTTTAAAATTTAGAATATCGCTTTTTCAAACCTCGACATAAATTAGTACATTGTAAAAGATGACTATGTAAATAAATGAATGAATTTCATTACTTCAAAGGTATATTTAATTATAAATAAAAAGGCTAGTGAGGGATAAATATTCTTACATTTGTTAATTGTATAAAATATTAATTTGAAACAACTAATTATACATTTTATACTGACGCTACAGTTTATTTAATGTTTAATCTGACCGTTTTCCTTGGATTTGAATAAAAAATACTTTTTATGTTTTCAGTAATACTATGTCATAAAATATTTGTTTGGATTGTTTTCAACAAATTTAATGATACTCGTGACTGCACAAGATTTCAGATCTTAATTAAAACAGTTGTAATTGCTTCAGTGTTTTTTAATTAAGAGTTGGTAATTGTTTGTTTAGAATTGTCCCATATTTTTCTGTATAAAATAATTCATTTCATTGTCAAGAGTAAGAAAATTTATTTCAACTGATATAATTAAAACTAAATTCAAAACAGAGGTTTTTTCAAAGTATTGCATAACTAAATTAACTCAGGTTTCATAATAAATGTGATAAATGAAATGTATTATCTCTAGAAAACTATCATAATAATGTTTTCATTTAATTGAGAGTCATTCAATTTGATTTTATAAAGTCATGTGAATGAATATACTACTTTCACGTGCAAAATGTTTGTTGTAATGTTTATAATTTTATGGATAATTCATAGCCTATGGTAGTAATATTTAAAAAAACTGTTCTAAGAACATTTTATACTACAATTATTTTCCATTAATAGACGAAATTGCAATGTTTCTTTTAATTTTCATTTGTCAAGTCAAATAGTACGACTAAGGACTTTATCATCTGATTTACATGTAAGTAATATTTTAGTTGTTTTTTACACTTGTTTTTAAAAACATTTTCCTGGAAAAGGACTTTACAAATGATACTTTAGTTTTAATAATAAACACAATTAAATACATAATAAATGATGTTGTGTTCACAGCTGTTGGTAAACAAAACAATCAATACACAACTAAAATGAAACAAGAAGAGACACTGATTGTTTTATTACGAAAACTGAAAGTATTCATACCCCGCATTCATCGATTACTTAAGTTGGCTTTCCTTATCAGGATCTTTACCGTACAAAATGTGAGTAATTATTGTCGAATCAAACAGGCTGTAATTTAAAAATGACAAATTTATCAGGAATCAAAATAAAATTCTGCAGTAGACTATGTATTTTATTTTTCTGTCTAAATTTGAGGTTAGACTGTCAAAATTCACATTTTTGTTTATCAGTGATAGTCTATTACATATCGTCAAAAAATCATGCAATCTGTAAAGTGTTTAATGCAGGTTACGTATATGATGTGCTAATTTGGGCGCTTATGAAAACAAACCACAAGTATAAACTGTCTTAAACTACTAAAACTATTGCCATTAAATAATTTATTAGCTGGTTTATTTGATAACTAAAGTACTCAATAATTGTGAAAAGTCGTATTTTAAATAACATATTCGAAAGTAACAAATATAGGTTACTTTCCTATATAGATAGGAATAGGGTTTACAAAATGATTTACATTATGCAAAAATAACGCTTAAATTGTTTCTAATCTTAGGATTGATTGATAGACATGTCATAACCAGTGAATTAAAATGTCCATTATGGAGAACGACGTAGATAAAATGTTTAAATAATGAATCTGTCCGTTTCAAATTATCATAGTGTAATAAGATATAAATCCAATTGGTATATTATTATATTACCTGATTCAGTATAATTATATTTGACAGTGCTATATATTTATAATGACACTTCAAAATTGTAAAAAATATTTGTTCCAATATACAAATAAATTAGTATTATTATACATTACTATTAATTTTTTATATAAAATGGTCAAATATTAACAACCAGTTTAACTTGGATTATTTTAACAATATATTTTTTTTAAAGTCAAGCAAATGCCATAAAACGAAAGCTTAAACCAACAAAGTGTTCTATGCAAATAAAAGATTATATATTGAGAAATTTTTCTTAAAAAGTCGTAAAAACTTATTTCAAGTCATATAAAAGTCGTACCAAACTTGAGACCTAAATTAGAATTAAAGTCAATAGTCCGAACATGGAACAATAAATTGCAATAACTCTCTTTTAAATGTCTTTCAGTTTTCGCTTTGGATTTGTACTAAAGAAGTACTAACTTTGTTTTAAGTGTATTAAAGATATTTTTGAACGGTACGTTTTAATCCTTGCCGGTGAAATTGTGTAATTTTTTTTAGAATTAACGTTCCCTACGCTTACAAGTGAAATCAATTGATACCTAAAATAGATGACACTTTTACATGTTACGTTAGATTTTCACGCATTTATTAATTTACAAATAAATTTTAATTTAAGATTTATATGTAATTTTTATTTTGTAAAACATTAAATAGCTCTCAGATACAATAATTGTAAAAAAATAATAATTTGGCAAGCAAATGCAAATAAGCTGATATGGTGGGGAGAGAAGTAATTTTTTTTTGTATGAGCATGTTTGTTGTCGACATACATTTCAATGTAAACAAATATCCAAACACAATAAGAAGTAATATAGTTTTTGTCGGAACTAATTAACAAGGCACATGGATAGATCGATCCATTCTTCACTGTTTTAATTATTTTTGTTAGTAGCACTCTATTGAACGATTTTTTTTTACGTTATACATTTAATAAAATTCAACATTAATTCTTACCGGTTTATCACTGACTTATATTTCCCATTATTAGGGTTGTGAAGTTTAAATTAATTTAATTTTATAATGATGACATTTAAAAAAATGATTTTAGTTTACAGAATGTATTTTTCTGAAAAAAATGTTTGTCAAAATTGAAAATTGGCCACCATTTCGAAATAGTTATTAACATGTGTTTCTGATTATTAACATTTATAAGCCCTACCTTAATTTATTAACACACGCACTCAATTTTGAGGTAACTGTACATGACTTATTCACATGGGTTTTTTTCTATATTGTTTAAAAAGTATTCCTAAACAGGTAATTTGAATACACAATCTATAATTATAATTCAATGACGCACGCAGTATGTGTAGGTTGACACTTTCATATTGTAAAAGATTAGGTGTTTCAACGTAATAAGACGTGATGGACGATGTGTTCAATCATAAAGACTGAACTTTTCTCTAATATTTCAACTGAATATTTAATCAGATATCATTGAAGGAAGCAAACGTTATTTGAAACCTTGTTTTGTAAAAATAACAAACATTGATGTAAATGTAATTCGTATGGATTTCTACAGTATTTACCATTTTAGTTTTAATATTTAATAACACAAATTGCTGTTTAAAATTATGTGTATATTGAACGTTTTTGTATTTTTAAATTCGTTGCAATGTTTCTACAAATCTAGAATCATTTAGCAACAAGTTATCTGAGGAGAAAATTCACAATCATGCTTTATTTGTTGTTGTTTTTTTCCTCTCAATATAATAATATTAATAAAAATGGGATTTGTAAATCAGTTGTTAATTAAACTTTAATATATTAAAAAATTAATTAAAAAATATATACATTAAATACTCCCAACGCAACAGAAATATCGATTGGATATTGAAAACTTACCGGTGTGAACAAGCCTTCTAAACACTGTGCTACATGAAAAACAAGTATAAAAAATACATAATGTGCATTCGGACTTTCGAGTCAAATTATTTAGCCTTTAACTTGATATTTTAGAAGTTATGGAAAGAACATAAAGTTTCACCTATCTCACTAATATTACACCCAAATGAATAAATGTGGCCATTTCATAATTATCATTTTCTTGTAGATCTATGTAAATGTGTTTGTGTTAACTATTATATTTATAAATATTACAATCAGACCCAAATTAATACATTTGTACTTTTGTACTTGCACTGAAGTAGTCTTAAGAATAATGCATAGCTCGTAAAATAGCCATCTGGTGAATAGAAAAGTGACATATTAAGTAAATTGTAAATAATTTATCTATATCATTTTATGTTATGTTATTGTTACAGGAAAATATACATTAACTAATACAGTTTTATATATGTTCTAAGCTGTTATAAGTGCACTGGCTCATCATTAGATTCATCACCATAAAAAATTAATTAATACCAACTTAGTACTAATATGTCTTGTACAAACAATATGCCTTTGAGAATATGTCCGCTTAAACCAAAATAATAATATTAACAGTACATAAATATCAAATAACTTCAAAACTAAAATAACATACTACTATATTTACTAGGGCGACAAAGAAAATTAATAATTTTTTTCAAAATGTTATTAACTGTATGGAAAAATAAAGTACAGTCTATAAGTATAACCAGTATTGATGGTTACTATTAGTTGCAATAACTTTAAATTTAAAATTCAAGAATAAACTATAACATATTGAAAGTGTGCTTGAACAACTATATGCAAAACAGACAGTAAAAACAATTTGAAATGTGTAGATTTTCATAAAACAATCTGATCATTTATGATAATAATTTAATTAAACAAAACTTATCAAATAATATGCGACCTTTACAAAACGTACATCCTTCTGAAGTAGCGCTATACATAAGAAGCTGTATTATTTGTGATATTATTTTAGATTGCTACTTTTACTTCTATAAGAATTGAGTTAGTTAAAAATTAGACAAAATAATATGACAACTAGTCTAGACTGGGTGGCCAAGGTTTTAACTTGATTTTAAAACTAATAAGTGTTATTACAATAAAAACAATCTAATAATTCAATAATATAGTATCTGGGTAATATTATCTTTTATGTAACATACAATCCAAATAAGTTTATAAGCTTCCTAAATGAAACAAAAATATACAATTTATTTCTAAAAGGTAAACGATAACCTACTGTTCTGTACATTATTCAAGCCATCGTTAAGAGAGTTGAACGAATATTGGCTTACGTTCCGGAAAGAGAAGGATTTCACTTCACCGGAAATTAGACTTTCAGAACAACCACTGGCTTAAACGAGATGAAGGTATTTTTTTGTTTAACCTCACAAACATATATATTATTTTGTAATTAGTACACAAAAGGGCAATTGTACATAGTTTTAATCATAACTATATATTTATTATAAAATACATTAAACTTAGTAACACGTCTCAGTGTGTTGTAAGAAAATTTCTATAAATTTATGTATCGTATAAAAATACATTAGGTTCATCAAACTTATAACTCAACTACTAAAGATGTCAAAATTTATGTTGAGAAAACATTAATGGAACAGTAATAGTGGAAATCTGTTATTCACGGCTCTAACTACACTAGAGGTGAGGGTTTTTTTTATTCCAAATGAAATTATTTTTGATCAAGAATCAAATGGTTGCTAATTTGAAGATACATTCAAAAGAAAAATACATATCTATATACAAATATTTATTCGCATCCAAAATCCAGTTGGGGAATATATCAATAATGAATTGAGAATTGCCGCTTTCGTAGTCTACCTGTTCTTTGCCCTCCCCCTATGTGGTCACATGAACGATTCCATCCACTCTGTACCTTTTCATACGCTCTACTTTGCAACCATCCAAGACTTAATAATATTACACATCTGACTATTTTATCCTCTCAATAATTTCTCTATTTCTTCATTTGTAAGTGTTCTGAAGAAATTATTTGCATAGATTGGTCTATATATTATTTCTAAAATTCTTCCTCCGAAAATATCAGCGTATTCATAACATTTATTGCCCACTTTTTCAAAACGTAGGTGACAATCAGTGTTTAACCTAGCAATCGGTTTCTAGAAGTGTAAAACGCAGTATTGCCACACATGATTCTATTGTTGAGTTCATCTGATATCCTGTTTTACAATTTACTTAATTATGTTAAACAGGTGAATTCCCTAAATACTTCAAAGATATATCTCTATATTCTCAGCTATTGCACATCTGTTGTACATTTATACTTTCAGCTGTTTACATTCTTAGATATCTTGTTTTGTTTTCAATTATTTCAAGACCTATCTTTTTAGCTTATACTACCAGGGTTATTAAAAGCTTCTTTCGGTGACTGCAGGTTTCAAGCCACTATTACAATATAGCAACTACTGCAATATAGACATTATTGAAAAATAACGACTTTTTCATGTTTGTTTGCACAGTTACATATTTGGCTTATTCTGTTATTATTCCATCAACTTGCAATAAAGAGATTACATTGTAAAACGCATGTTTAAAATAGTATGTCTTTTGGGAACCGCCTTGCGTCACAATGAGTTGGTCAAGTTGGGCAAATCTATGATTTAATTGTCTCGAGGAAAATCAATCCATGTTATTATTAATTTTTCAGATATTATTATTATTATAAATATTCATTTTAAATCAGTGTTTGTGTTTTTGTTAATGTTAACTATGTTGTTTTTGAGTGTTCTATAGCCGGGTCCACACTGAACAAATGTTTGACAAACATGTTCGACAAACAAGTTTGTTTTCATGCTTTTATAACAAACTTTTAAACAGTTTCTCAAAAACATTGTTTGACAAACAAAAATTCGATGTTTTGACAAACATTTTTGTGTTTGCTAAAAATTACATTTTGTTTGTACAACAGTCTAGTTTGAGCCAAGCTAGCAGTAACTTTTACACAGTGATGAATGAACTTGTGATGTACCGTCGTCGTCGGCTTGCTTGTTTGGCTGCGGCGTTTGTGGTTATCAACGAACCTCGACCCCGAAGATGGTGGCAGAGACAATTATTACGAAGAAAGTATGAATATAGTGGAGAGGATTTACGAACAGATTTGACAGCTGGCTGTTTGTTTACAAATTTTACACGAGTATCTAACGCAGACTTTGAAATACTAACTAACAAGATTGGACATATAGTTTCTAAAGAAAACACAAACTTTCGCTTAGCAATAAGTGTAAACGATCGTTGGCGAAGTTGGCAATTTGATCAATGTATTGGAACTCTTGATGGTAAACATGTTGTAATACAATCGCCAGAGAACAGTGGGTCCACGTTTTTTAACTACAAGGGTCAACATAGCATTGTATTAATGGCTCTATTGGACTCGAACTATCTGTTTATATACGTTAACGTTGGATGTCAAGGACGTATATCTGACGGTGGTGTATTCAATAACTGTGACTTGTGGAAACTCGTGCAAAATGGTGCAGGTTTGCCTGTGGATCTACCTTTGCCTGGCAGAATATTTGCTGTCCCACATGTAATAGTGGCTGATGATGCTTTTGCCTTGCACAAGCATATAATGAAACCATTTCCGGGCCACCAAGAGAAGGGAAATAAGGAAAGCTTCTTGAATTTGCAGAAGAAGCCTTTGGCGAGGGGATTCCACTTGAAAAAGGTTAAGCCCTCATCGTCACTCAATGGTTCTGGAATTTATGAAATAAGTTCCTGATTCATACTAGACACAGTTGTTCTTGGAGAATGTTTGTCGCCTAAAAATTTAAAATAAGGAAGACCTCACCAAGCGTTTTTTTTCTCCAGACGTTCCCATTCCTGACTTAGGCATTACTGCCTTTTTCTCTCTTCTATACTGTAGGCTCTCAATAGGCTTTCAATTTTCTTTTTAACTTCGTCAACATTGTTGACTCCTAACTCAGTAGAAATACTCATATAAGCATTCTTTCTTTTAAACTTATTTTTATAGTCATTATCTGTAATATCCTACAACAAGTTTTTAGTTTCGTACAGTTGTATCAACGTAACTACGTTTTCGTGATCCCACAAGTCCTTATTAATTTTATCAAGAAATAATAAATTTAAATATAAAACTCACCACTATACACAAAATATACCCGCAACACAAGTGTCTCTGACTAGTAACTGGCACAGAGTGACGGCAAACATCACGGAGTTTTCGGTCAACGAGCAAACATTGTCTCCAAACAAATATGGCGGCACCAGTCAGCAACTGACCCCCACCACTGCTCGAGTTTTTGTTTGTTGGCGCGTCCACGCTGGAATAAGACAAACATTGTTTGTCAAACACAAGAAAGTTTGCCTAAATTTCGACAAATTGTTTTAGAAAACTTATTTGTCGAAAATTTGTTCCGTGTGGACCCGGCTTATGACAACGGAGGACCTTCTCGAACAATAAACTTGATAATGGCTGAATAGCCGAAACGGCCGTCGTATAAAAAAAATGACCAAAAACAGAATATTGTGGACGGTGAGTCTTACATTTATTTATTATTTAATATATTAATATTTGGAATGGCGAATAACAAATTTTATAACGTTGGTATTAAAAAGTCGTGAAAAATCTTTCATGTAAAAATATATAAAAGTTGTACTGCATGCAACTAATTCAAGTTTATTAAATTGCTTAGCCAAGTCTTAACAAACACCTATATAATATTCTCATAATACTTGCAGAAAAATACTGTTTTACTTTCTAAATATTATTTTTGTTTACTTACTGATAAAGAAATGTAATACATTTTGCCAATAAATGAAAAATTGAGAATTAAAGACCCCATGTAGTGTCTTGACAACAACTACTCACGATAAATTGAAGTGATGATTACTGACACGTCGAAACTGGTAATCCTGTTGAGTTTAGAATATTGGAAAGGTAAATAAGGTAATAAATATATTTAGCACTTACATTGTAAAACTATGTTACATTTAATCCTATTTATTTCCTTCGATGATAACTCTGCGTTATTGCGTCTCTTGTTATTAATTCCGTACCCATATCCTAAATTCCACTTTATTTCCCCACTATTTCATGTTGATTTTGACGCGATGATAAATTGGTTTCCCCTAATATCCTTTATGTTTGCACGTTAAATATTGGATCCGTTGAAATTTATTCATGATGAAAATTGTTATTTTATGCAGGAGTTTCTGGATAATTATTAAATGTGATAAAAATATTTACATATTTCAGTAAGTAAAGTAGGAATCAGGTTTATATTCAAAACGAATATTGTGATACCAATATAAAATGTTAGAATAAAAAACACTGAAAGCACAGAGATTATAAACGAGGGGAAACCAGTTTAATTCTTACTGCCTGGTTTTTTAATTTAATACTGAAATTAATGAATTTACCAAAGAAAATTAGTTTTCGAAGCAAATTTAGAACTAACGAAGTTTATTTCTTTTTGTTTTTCCACCAATAAAAACATTCCCATCTATTATGAAATTTACATACTTAAATTTAATAATATTAGAGACAAATATATTTTAAAATTAGAATTAAGTACAATTTGTTACTTCAAGAAAAGGACATAAAAAAAGTTTATTAAAAAGATTTTTAAATATTCTTTAAAAATTTACTTCACATAAACTGTAGCAATGAAACATTAAGTGTAAACAAAGAATAACAAAGTTCATTAATCCTATTTTATGTGAATCAACTTTAATTAAACTTAATGGTATGAAAAAAAAACTGTATCATCTTATTGGATAAATATAAAGCTAACACAGATTTTGTTACAAAAAACCACACATTCATCTTCTTTCATTAACAGTATTGAACAATATTCTTCGTGTAGATTACTTTAACAAGGATAAAGTTATTAGTGGTATCATTTTAAAGTTGATTTTTACTCGAACAAACCAGGTATGAAAGAAACCAGTATTTTTACTAAAAAAAGAAGGTATGTGTCTAAAATTATTAATATAGATAAAATATTATGAAGAAATCCATTGTGAAGAATTTCTGTTGTTGTTCATAGTGAAGAATTTAATGTAAAATCACCAATTAAAATTTTGTAGTTATTAGAAAATTAGGAAACATGAAGTTCTCCTTAAGGCCAAGGTATAAATAAATGATACCACTATTAGTCGAATCCCTTTCTACAATTTAACACGACAATTTTCCTTACGTAAATGAAAGATGTTAATGAGGCCTAACCTAACCTAACCAGGGTATTCTATGATTGCAAAAGGAAGATGGATTGTCAGATGAAAGCATTTTGTTCAATATTTCATGTTATTTTCTGATTCCCTTTTCGTTTCTGATGGTTTATTTTATATGTTTTCTTCAGACACGTGTAAATAAATATGATTAAAAATAAAACGAAAAATCAAATTTAAAAAAGATAAATTTTAAATATGTACTTCTAAATAAAATCCAAATAAATATTGATAAAAGATTACATCACCTTCTATAGCATGAAACTTTTAAACGATCTTTTTATTCAAGATCCGGTTAATTATTCGATTGATTTTATTGGTGCTCATTTATGGAGTCAGTGATTTATACAACTTCAATTTAAAAAAAAAAAATTACGTGAACTAAAATATTGACAATTTGTGGGTCAAATGCGTTTTCATATTGCATTGTAAAAGATAATAATTACTGAAATAAGGAGACAAAAATTCTGTTATCAATTCTAGTTAGTGAGTGAATTTAAAAACTTTTAAAATTTTAAAAAAATACAATGACTTTATATCATAATATATGTTTTTAAATGATAAGATGAAGTTTTATTTGATAACTGAAACTAAATTGAGTATAGAATTATTTTATAGTTATTTAAAAACAACGGCAATTAATTAGTTCTTGCTATTTAAATCAAGTAGTATTTATATCCACGAAAACTAAATCTAGAACTCAGGATAGGAAATAATGATCATTGGAAAATTTCCATCCAATAGGGACGTCCCCATAAGTGTATCAAAGTGTTGTTAACTGGAGTAAGGACATAACTCTAGAATTGCATTCGCAAACAAAATATCCTGGGGTATCCAAACTTTTTGAACACCCAGTAGAATATATTAAAGGCTTTTATTTGTGTGATATATTTACTTTAGATATTGAAAGTTTCGTTACGAAATCCAATGAAGATGTAATGATATCTTGTATACCAAATATCATATATTACTTATTGTGTTCTTTTCAATCTTTAAGTCGAACAAAATATATATTTAGTAATGCAAGTCGCAATCAAATTTGAAAAGTTTATTTAAACAACGTTCGATATTTAAATTTGAGTAGGGATTTTGAAATCCCATTCTCGACTTGAACCACTGCCAACTTTTGTATTATTTTTTCTTTTAAGATTGCCATGAATAATGCAAGAGTTATTGCTATATATCTGTATAAATAGTCTATATTACCAATGACTACAGTCATTGATATTACTAAAGTCTGATATTAATGAATATAGAAATTTTATATAATTACGGAATATAAAACTTGGCATATTAATTACGGTGTATGTCAAAATATGTGTAGTTTCTGTAATAACTGTAGTTTCTTTAAAGAAACAGCTTCACGTAGATTACAATATGAACTAAAACATAGTTATACAATAAAACATGTTAAACCAAGCAGTAGATTTTTTTGCGGACCTTTTTCGTTTTATGGGCCAACTGCCATTTTAACATAGAAACGTGTGTTAAAAAAAAAAAAATCATTGAAATTTAAAATAATTAGTTAGTATACGTGTACATATAAATATTGTAGAAACATTAATCATGAAGGAGGAGAAAATTCACTTATGTTCTTTCAAAATTAGTCGAAACATAACCTAAAGACAATTTTCGATGTGAATATTTGTTTAGGAACTGTAATTAATTTGACCTCAGTTTGTTTGGGTGGTTCATGGTCCACAATATTCCCATTATTCAACATCCCATCTTGTCATTCCTCGGGTTTGTCCCACCTGACCAGTCATTTTTGACAAATTCTTAATTAATTTAATTTATAACTTAATTTAATGTTAATAGTTTAGACTTACGTGGAATAGAGAAAGACGAATGGGATTGCACAAGTGGTTAAAACAAAAGTTTAATCGGCCATTTTTGTATCACTACTACAATACATATTAATTTAATAATTAAGGAGTGCGAGACCCAAAACCTCAAAAACAACAACCCCCTCACTTAGGTGGTATCAAATTGAGTTTTTATTTGCTTTTAGAGATTTCTGAGTGAGAGTATTTCAAAAATGTATCGTCTACAAATATCTGAGATTACCCAATATATGATACTTTATAAAGGTGGCGATCCACATAATGGATACTGTATACTTAGAATCGTTACGCATATTACGTGACACACTTTCTGGGGATAAATAAAAACTTCGTAAGCTTTGTAAAAACATCCATTGAAAATATTTACAGGTCTAATTCTTACTTGACGTGACAGGTCTAATTTAAAACTTTTCTCTACCGGCTTTGAATAGTTCATCAAACAGAACTTTTCAAAAACGATCTTTATAGATTTCAATAGATTATACTATGAAAAACCAGAAATATTTACATATTTTGTAAACGTCGTTTAAAGTTTCAAATACTTTTAAAAATCGTATTAACATTTCACAATATATTTCCTTCATAAAATGAAAAATCACTCTTAAACCTGTCAAGAGTGTAAACCCATCTATCATCACCATTTGTGCTCCAGATTTCTTGACGTTTATAAAAGTTACTTCGTAGCCACGTATTCAAAAAGTCCATCAAAAAGTTATGCTTAAAAATGACTTCTCAAATAAGAACAACTTTACAACTTTTATAACTTTAGTTAACAAATGATAAGTATGGCTTTTATTTTTATGTGACAGTACAATTTGTTTTCTTAACTTTTAGAGAGGGTTGTAAACTAAACTGTCCAAAAAGCAATGTGGCGATATTCATAACAAGGAAAGTACAGAATTCTTAATTTAAAACAAACAAACATATTTGTTTAGTACTTTCGGGATTTTTTGTTTTCATGACTCATAAAACTGATATTATAAAGTGAGTGACGGGAAGATTTGAACATTTATTTTTAGTAAACTTGGTTTATTATAAAAGTCTAACACCATGTTTAAAAAAGATTATATTACATTTAATAAAGTTTGGAACAGTTGTTTCGTTCAAAACTAACTTTAAATTTCGTTGTTTAACTGTTCTATTCTCTAGAAATAATAAAGTTTAAAGATAGTTCAGAAATGGGTTGGCATAGCTCAATTTGCAGAGGTTAGCCTATTTTACTGGAGTAAGGACAAATGAACCATGTGACGTGTTGTGTGTGTGTTTCCGAACTTCCCTTACAAAATTTAGGATATTGTTTTTTGGGTAACAAGAAGCCAAATACTTAATACAACAAGGGTTGAATCTTGTTTCGTTGTTAGTCTGTCCATCTGTATGTTTTTACAAAAAAAAAGTTAAAAAAAAACAGCTCTACAGAATTGAACCAAGTTTTTGTAACCCAACTGATTTCAAAATGACGGCCATTCAAAGCAGTTAATTTGAAATAACTCTAAAACTAACCATTTTACAAAACATTTACAAAACCAACTTGTTACTGAAAAAATGTTGACATGGAAGATTTTGTATTCGGATAAATTGTATATGGTTTGTTAAATAAATATCCATGGATATTTTCACTAATTAATTAATTTTTCAATATAAAAAATAATAACTTTAATTTAAAACGTAAGCTCTTTTTATCATTAAATAATTTGATCATGTTAAATTGTGGTTTATTTAATGTAGATTCTAAACAGTTCTCTGGCTATTTTACATTCATAACCTGGTGTGTGTGTGTGTGTGTGTGTGTGTGTGTTTGTTTCTTAAATAACAACATTTATTACAATTACACTCTCTCAACTATAATAGTACATATTTTAAGGACAGTTTAACAACTGCAGTACCGGTCACAATCATTGATATATTGTACATAATATGTTTCTGTCTAGTTTTTGTTTCTGCAAGATATAACGAAGTAATTTGTTCCTGAACCAATATGTTTATTCGTAGATTAATAATCATTCTATTCTGTTTATCCATTTAAATATGTGATTTGAAAATATATCACGTAGAAAGGGGATCACTGCGGTAGTATTTTATTTAGAGAATTTATTACAACTAATTATTTTTAATTTTTGGTATGTTTGAAACTTATTTTTTATACATTTCAGTAGAGCTGTACAAAGAGGTGTACAAACAAATATATAAATAATAAGTACTATAAACTACTTCTAAATATTATTATTTAAGTTACTGTAGAATTGTTTTCCATGACTTTTTCACGTATATGAGTCAAAAGGTTTATTTTAAATTTATGTTTAATATGTAACAGAGTAAACGAATTCGTAAATAATATTGACAAACATTAAGTTGTTATTTTGTTTTGTATTTAAATTATATATAACTGAAACGACAAAGATTGCGTACAGAACTTATATGTTCATGCAGAATGAAAAGGAATTTTTAACACTTCTTTTATAAATGCAATAAGGTTAGACATTATTAACAATGTTTTATTATTGCAATGTTAATTGTTAACTACGAAAGTCATGCAATTTATCTCCTTTACTTTATTTTATTTTATGAAACTCTAAGGAAACATTACCTAATAAACAGTAAATTTTCAATTAATCATTCGAAGTCGGCAATGTTCCAAGTTTTATTCTAGTTTTTGATTTTAAATTGTACAGTTAAACTAGCAACTCTTAGATTTATATGAAGCAATGTTTATTGTTGAAAACTTTGTTTAATAATGAAACGATTACCGTTGTTAGAGACGAAATGTAATATCCTCAGTTTTGTTACTTTCATTCGACTTATAGCGCTCAACAATAGAATAACACAAAAGCGCTCAAATAAAAAAAACAAATTAGAGATAATTATATATTAAATGTCTCTCTAAAAACAAAAATTTTCCGATGATTTCATCTTTAATTTAAATCCTAGAATAGTATAAACTTAAATCTGGAATTCTTTCAATAATTAAGTTCTATATGACTTAGAACTTTGAGTAGACTTTTTTTATTGAAATATATTTTGCTGATTTTGGGGTCTGAATATATTTAATTACGTCCAACATGTTTTATTAAGATAAAATACTTCGATACCTGTTTAAGCACGTTTTAATATAAACATTTTACTTATTTTAGTTTTGATAATCATAAAATTCATTTCACTTCACTATCGTTACACTACTCTATGTTAAGTTGTATATTCCTGCTCATTGCACTTTATTCAACATTTTCACCCTTATTAAGATTTACGTAATATTAACACTTTGACTCATTGATTTACACAATGATTTACGTTATTATTTTTGTATGAAACACTCTTATTTATTGTCCTGAGATAATGTTTGTTGATGATGTTGATATTGATTGTTTGGCTTCTGTAGGGCAAATGCGCGTCAATTTTGTCACCTCACCTTCTAATTCTTTGTGATTTTGTTTTAAAGGCAAATCCTTCTCGAATACCATTGTATTTTGAGATAATTGTGATTTTCCTAATGATTATTTTTGGGTTTACCTGTATTTAATCACGTAGGCTAGGTTCTTGATCTCCGGTTGTTTGAAAGCTCGTCAAATAATTGCAAACTACTTCTTATTGAGTTCAATGTTTGTTTAACTCTTAGAATACTAATGATTTGTGTTTATTTTTTCCCGTCTCAATTTATTTTTTCTTACGCCTAAATGTATACACATCTACATATACACCTGACATGTCATTAAATATGTACAGTAAAGTTACGTATTCCTAGGTTTATACTGTTTGATAATCCTTGAGTGCTGTGTGAATTTAATTTTATGTTATTAATGTATGCTGTATAACATTGTACATAGTTGTATGTACAATACATGCATATGTACATTTTACATTGTACATGGTTAATATGCTTGACCATATTGCCATGATGTATAACGTTATGCTCTCGTTTTCTATTATGTCTGAACAATTTTCTTCCATTTGAATATTTTCTAATTATTACATTTGTTGGTATGTTCTATTTTTCATTTAGTATGTCCTTTCTGTTTTAAAACTGATATGTAATTTGTCAATCTTTTGAAACACAAATTAAGTACAATTATAGTGTACACGTTTTAAATGAAAGAATAATTTCAACAATTTATATATATAAAAAAAGTATGTAGAAATTGATTGTACCAAAAATTAATGTTAAATTTATAAAAGTGTTACTTTCGCTCTGAATATTACTATAATGTTTAAAAATTGATAAATGTGAAAAATTATTAAATTAAAAAAAGAAATTTAAAGTAAAATTTATTACGTATTAAACAAATTCTGTATTGTATAAATCATTTTAAGAGTAGCCTAAACCCTTTCAAAACCAGAGTTGTGTTTTCTATACTAGTTTTTACCTTCTAGATGAATTTATTAAGAAATTAAATGGAAAAGCTTTCAAGTAAGGAATATAAAACGTTTCTTTTAGGTAAACTTTTTCCGAGATACAGAATGATATTTCTCCTGGCAATTTAACTAAAAGCTTTTATATAAGACGTGAACGGCAATAAATATATGCATTCAATTGTTTTGCTTTTAAATAAAGATCAATGACGACCCCCCCCCCACTCACCAAACAGTATGATACCAACAGTATTTAAATTTTTTCAGTTTTAATGAATTTATATAACTTTTTATATTTACTCTTTATTATTTCAAAAGACGGAAATAAATAGATAAATGTAATTCTATTACAGTAAATAATAATGGACAATAATTTAAGAAATAAAACACACGGGAGAGATTTAATTATAAATAAAACACAATACAATTGTGCCTCAGCATTGAGCCCCTTTCACAATCAAGAAAATTGTCTTGAAACACGAATTTAATTTGATTAAACAAGTTTTACGATGAACTAAAGCAGCGGCACTGTCTTCAAGTTTAATAACATTGCATAACGTGCAAGGCCTTACAGATTATTGTAGCTTACAAATTATTATTATTATTAAAGTTCACGGCAGTTTCTGAGTTTTAAAACGTATTTTGACACAAAATAAGAGTTGATTGAAATGTATATAATTTACTATCACATGTATATTATAACATTTATACATTTAAATGATTTATTTTTTATTATATATATAAAACAATTTCCTTAAATTTTTAACTCTCGTCTTAAATTTCAAATCTGGGAAAAAATAAGCAGTTTTCATATCGTACAATAAACTGGGCTGTCTGTTTTTGTTACTTAGATATTGTGTAATTTACAATTGAATTTATTTTAATCATTATATTTTTTCACATTTACAATACTAATAATTACCTATAATATGATTACATTTGTTAGGTAGTAATATTACGTTATTGTAACAGAGTAAACGAATTCGGAAATAGTATTGACAAAAATTAAGTTGTTATTTTGTTTTGTATTAAAATTATATATAACTGAAACGACAAAGATTGCGTATAGAACTGATTAGTTTATCTTTTTAATGCGTGCAGAGCGTACTATAACAGTAATTTATAATGAGATGTAGAGGGAGAAGTTCAGTATTGACAATATCTGTAAGTTATATTCACAATTTGTATTTCAAAATTTTAACTCACCTCTCAGTTTTGTGACTAAGACTTCCAAATTGTACTAATGTTTTCCAAAAACAACCAAATTTCTCAATAAACTAATACAAAAATTATAATACGTGTCGTCTTGTGCAGGTTATTAGTAAGAGCTAGTAAATTGTTAAAACGTAAATATGTTTTCAACCGTTTGTCCAGACGTACCTAATAACTCCACAGTTTTCCATCCTATTTTGTAACATAGAAAAATATGTGTTGTATTAAGCGCATCTAATCTGATATGGTTTTATTGTTAAAATGAGACAAAACTTTGAGAAACACTGATTGATTATTATCTGAAGTTCAATATATGTTACTTAAATAAGAGATCATTATCGCCGTATCATATAGTGTGTTATATTCTTTTTTTTGCAATTATTTTTTATGCCTTATATATTCGTCATTTAGTATATTGGCTATAACAAGGTAATTTCTCAAAATATCTACGATTTCATGGACAGGCACATCCGTGTTTAAACTTATTACGTAGAAAGGGGTAATTTTGTAATTAGGTTACATTTTTGTTTCTTTCAACAAATTTATGAAATCTACGCTGCTTTTATTATTATGAGTGTAAGAATTCATATTTAACCATATATAATTTATGACTAGTAATACATAGGTGTAACTACCAACATCCAAAAGCACGAAATATATTAGCTAAGGGAATCTAAGGAGACTAAAAGTAAACAGTACTTAATATCATGAATTAAAAAAGTTATATAGGATAATATGTTAATAATAATATTAAATATTACCTTTTAATGTTCCGTCTTGTGACTTTTTTGGTCGTTCGAATGTTACGACGCGTTTCGGGACCGCAATCCCATTGTCAAGTACACTTACACAAACACAATGAAACACATAACACGTTTAACACACAAAAACACAACAGTTACAACACTTTTAAGAAACTTAATTGTGCTGGACAATTTCATCATGTAGGTCGTAGTGTGGTCCATGGTACACTGTCGTAAACTGTCTAACGAAATATATTACTGTAGTTAGAAAACCGGTTTAAAATAGCCTAGGGCTGTGTCATATAAACTATTACTTTTAAAATCCAGCTGATCGTTTAATAATTTAGACGGATTGTTATTAAACTCCTTATAAATTTCGAATTCTTCTAAGGCGTTCAAAAGTCTACCTTTTTTGCAAATATGAAGTGGAACCAGATTTTTGTTGAAATTAGTGTATGAATGATTACTATTAATTAAATGTTGAGCAAAGTTAGATTTTAATTTATGCATGTTTGTATGCGGCAAATGTTCATTAAAACGGTCTTTGAATGCCCTACCCGTCTGTCCCACATAAATACTGTCACAATCATCACAATTGATTTTGTAGACACCCGACTTCTTCTCGATTGGAATTACACGTTTGGGTCGTAATAATTTTTGAATATTATTGTTGGTGCGAAAAGTGACGGTAATATCATATTTCGCCAATGTATTTTTCACCATATGCGGAACGGTGTTAGAATATTCCATGGATACGAATTTTTTATTCTTATTCTTAGACCGTGTGATAGGGTTCTGTTTATTTCTTATATGATTATGCAAAAGTTTATCAATCATTGCTTCATGGTATCCGTTCGCTTGGGCTATATATTTAATGGTTTCCAATTCATCGTTGAAATCGTGTTTATCCAATGGTATGGTGAGAAGGCGGTGTATGAAACAGTTGTATGCTGACATTTTTTGTGATATTGGATGGTGTGATGTGGCATGAATGGTGGTATCAGTAGTGGTAGATTTTCGGTAAATTTTATATTTTAGTTTATCATATTCCTTGGTCATAGTCAAATCAAGAAAGTTTATTTTATTATCTAATTCGGTCTCCATAGTGAATTGCATTTTATGGTTGATTTTGTTGAGATAAAGTTTTAATACTTCCGCTTGACGTAAAGTGCCATCAAACACGAGAAAAGTATCATCAACATATCTTGTATAAAATAATATTTTTGTTTTATGTGGGTTGTGATCAGACATAATAAATTCGTTTTCTAAATGGTTCAAGAATATGTCCGCCAAAAGTCCGGATAGCGGTGAACCCATAGCGAGACCCTCGTTTTGCACGAAAAAATTATCGTCAAATGTAAAATAATTTTGGTTCAAGACGACCTTAAGTAATAACAGGAGTTCGTCAATTTGTGATGTGCTGAGCTTATTATAGCTGATTAAATTATTTTTCAAGATGTCAATGGTATCTTGGACGGGTACGTTAGTGTAAAGATTCACTATATCAAACGAAATTAGTTTATGTCTGTGAAATACGTCTAAGTGTTTTGTTTTTTCAACAAAATCAATGCTACTTAAAACACTGTAGTTATTATGTAAAACGATGTTATGTTTTATCAGTTGTTCAAGTTTTTTTGATGTCCTGTATCCTGGTGCGGTTGTATAGTTAATTAATGGACGGATTGGAATATTTTCTTTATGTATTTTGGGCAGACCTGTGAACTGAGGAGCGAAGGCATTGATCGGTTTTAAATATCGTCTGGTAGAGTCATCCAACAATGACGTGCATCTATTGATGGTAGAATTTAATTCTTTAACGAATTTCTTTGTGGGGTCAGTGGGTATTTTCACGATGTTATTAACATTGAAAAAATCATACGCTTTTTGGTTATAATCTTGTTTACGAATAACGACTATGGTATTGCCTTTATCAGCTTTTGAAAGTATGGCATCATTGTTTTCTAATTTAGTTTTAATTTGTTTTAAACATTTAAAATCATTACTGTATATATCCTTTAAACTCCCGCCTTTTTTTCCATAAACTGTGTCAGATTTTAAGAAATTTTTTAATTTGTTATTAATGAGAATCCTAGTCTCGTCCTGCAGTTTCTTACTAGGTAATGTTTTTATTGCAGATTCAGCATTAATAACCTCACGCGTTAAAAAGTTTTTACTCAATTTTGGGACGTTGTATTTTAACTTTGCTCAACATTTAATTAATAGTAATCATTCATACACTAATTTCAACAAAAATCTGGTTCCACTTCATATTTGCAAAAAAGGTAGACTTTTGAACGCCTTAGAAGAATTCGAAATTTATAAGGAGTTTAATAACAATCCGTCTAAATTATTAAACGATCAGCTGGATTTTAAAAGTAATAGTTTATATGACACAGCCCTAGGCTATTTTAAACCGGTTTTCTAACTACAGTAATATATTTCGTTAGACAGTTTACGACAGTGTACCATGGACCACACTACGACCTACATGATGAAATTGTCCAGCACAATTAAGTTTCTTAAAAGTGTTGTAACTGTTGTGTTTTTGTGTGTTAAACGTGTTATGTGTTTCATTGTGTTTGTGTAAGTGTACTTGACAATGGGATTGCGGTCCCGAAACGCGTCGTAACATTCGAACGACCAAAAAAGTCACAAGACGGAACATTAAAAGGTAATATTTAATATTATTATTAACATATTATCCTATATAATATTATTCAAAGTGACTTGGAATCCAAGAACCATGCAACTAAAATTAAAAAAGTCTTCGTTAATCCATATAAGATTTATGACTAGTAACACGGAGGCTTAGCTAGCAATACCTAAAAAACATTTGAACGAGAGAGATGTTGAAGTATTTAATGTATTTTTTATAACGAAGAAATATTATTGGTTTTTTACTTTTAAAATTAATTTGTCTTACTAATTTACAAATATCGTCTAACAATTTATAATAAACTATTTAAAAATTAATATTTACTTACTGAAGAATGTTTTTAAGTATTTGTTATTGATATTATTTACTAATATTAATAATTATTACAAGTAAATAAAAAGTACATGTCAACCCAGAAAGACGGTGTCTTAACCAAAGCTGTAAGGTGAGGTTAGACGGAATTATTTATTTAAAATGTTTTAGTGTTTAATAAAGTCTACTAGTTCATTCATTACAGGACATTCAAACTTAGGAAATTAAATTATGAAATTTTAGGATGTTGGATCAAACTTGAACAAAATACTTGAAATTAGTAAAGAAAATGGGTTGATAATTTTTCTCAAATTTGATCTTTATAGCAGTAAGTAGCATGAAAAATTTCAATTCTGTATAATTTGTCGTTAAAAGAAATGATTTGTTTTGTATAAAACACTCAATGGCGGCTAGATAGACTACTAATTATTCTATGGTATATATACATCAAAATCCATAGTAGGCAATAGAATACCTTCTTGTGGAGTGCATGTAACAGCTGATTTCTTCAAACTCTCCGCAAATTGAACTGCTCTGATGATTTTCTGTCTAAGCAGTGAATCCACTCAGCTACACAGGTGATCTTGTCGACAGCTGTCGAGTTATCTATCCATCTAGCTGAGTACCTGGTGTATCAGGTAAATATATATATATATATATATATATATATATATATATATATATATATAATGAGATGCGTAGTTCAAATGCCGTAAAAATTACAATAGAGCTTTAATTGACCTCATTTGTATCCATTATCTCATTTTTAACCAAGTACTTCACTCTGATGTCAAAAATAAAATAAAATGTAAACTCTTATGAAAAGAGCCTGCATTCTTTGTTTCTGTATGTTATTTCCTGGTCTCTATTTTAAAATTTATGGAAAGCATGTGTGTTACTAAGTCTCGGGTTCATTACTGTAAGGTAAATCAATTCAAAGATATTTTAAAATGACTGATACTAAATCATGAAATATTTCACGAAAAGGAAATATAGAATTATTTTACCATGGGTGTGGTATTTAAAATAACTAAATGTAACATTGAAACAAACAAAAATGTACAAAGCAACTTTTCATTTTTATCTTTAATAGTGAGGAAAACATTATTTAAATTTGAATGAGTTCCCATACACAAAAAATTCTAACGCGTAATTAATTTAACCCGTACACGCAGAATTAAGTAAATATGGTTGAACTCTATTGCTTACAATAACACCGAAATTGCGCTTTATTCCGTTACAATACAGTTTGAAACTCTGATGAAAAATGAAATGTTCCTCTTTGTCGCTAAATAATTAAAAACATGAAACCGCTTGGGGAGAACAGCCTATGCTATTTTTGCCACAGTTGTAATAACGTCATGGTTAGTTTATTTTAAAAAGAGTTATACAATAGTCGAGAGATCAATCAACCTGAAACCTTCAATACAATATGTTACCTGTCATAAGTAAATTATTTAAATATAGAACATTTTTGTTCCTGCTTTTGTTCTAACTTGTAAAAAATAACAACAAAGTAAAAAACAACATTCCTCCATTAATATATAACATATATGCTGTTAGAAAAAAGACCAGATAATTTATACAATAAAAAAAAATATAGTAAGATTGATTAAACTGAAAAACTATTTTAAACATAAACAACAAATTTTAAGATTTAATTCAATTAAAACATTGAAGTTGTGGAACTTTAAATACAAAGTAGTGTATTACCTAAAATATATTGTAATGCTTTCAATAATATTAATTAGGAGATTAAAAAAAGCGAAACATAAATTATTCAAAGTTGATAAAAACAGATGAAACAAAGATTGATTTGTTCGATTCGATCAAATTATAATTAAAATTATCCTCTTTACAATATTGGAAGTTGCACGAAATTTTAAAGTGAAGGATAGGTTAAGACACCTTATTTTTTTATATGATTTAAGATAAATTATCCCTACTTTATTGTTTATTTGTGTCAGAAAACCAATGTTCATGTTTTAATATTGCAATTTTTGTTTTAAATTTCCCATTTAAAAGTAGTAAATATTACAGATTTTATATAGACACATTTAAATTAAAACGTCTATAGTAAATATGAAAAATAAATAAATAAAAATGGATTATTGATGTTGAGATAAGCAATAATAGTTTAAGGAAAATCATCAGGTAAAAATTATTTAATTTGAAGTTTTAGTAACTTCAATTAAATCAAGAAACGAAGCATACGGGTTTGAATTTTACTGAGGTGTAATCCTGGATATATAAAAAAAACAAAAATAAATTGATTTTACTGTGTTTTAATCTGATATAGACATATCAAACATAAACTAGTTTAGTCCGGAAATGTTTACAATACACAAATTCTATTTTAGACTGTCTGAATTATCGACAGTAAGAGTCGCTTCTAAGAAGTTTCAGTCATGTATAAAATTAATTACGAATTCGTATTGTTTTGTTTATTTTTGTAATTGTCCAAAAATACGGAATGCTGTTTTTTTTTGATAGTTCCAGTGTCAATTCTACACGAATTTAAACTCCTTCTACGACGCAAACTAACATGCTTTACCTTTCATCCTAATTTAGCTGAAAATAAAAACTATATTTATCTAATCTTAATTTTCGATGTAATTATGAATTGAAAAATATAGTCTCTAACTAAATAGTGTGCCAAATAACTTTCCTGAATGAGTTTTCACAAAAATATATTATTTTTTAACTTTTCAGAAGAAACATATATTTTTCTGAAACAAAAAAATTCGTTCACAGTACATCTTGTTGAAAAAAAAATTACACATTTAAAAATTAAACAATATATTAAAATAATTGTGCTGATGTTATAAACATAAATTCTTATCTTGAAATCCAGGACGTTACTATCTATCTAGGATTGATGAACACTATCGTTAAAAACGTATTGAAAATTTGTTTTATTAAATGAAATCAGGTATTTTATTAGGACTCAGAGAACGTTAAGTTTGTTGAAAGTATATTTCTTTTTTATGTGGAATTTTTAAATAAGACTCTCATAAAACAAAGAATTGAAGAAGAGTGATAGATTTTTTTCTTATTGTTTAAGGCGAAAACCCTTCGGTGATCATAGCCTTATAAATAAAATAAAAGAATATAACATAATATCTTCCTAATCATTAAATACTGTAATAGAGTCAGTAAAGAAAAAAGAGTTTGTTAAGAGTGATCTAATAGGAAAATCATTCTGAAAGTGGTCTATCTTAAGACTACATATAGAAATGTATAAAGTCGACATCAAAAATGTATTCCACGTTTAACACCACAAAGATTAAATTTAACCACATGTATAAACTCTGTACAATATACATCGTTAAACATAATACAAGTAATTACAAACACTAGATTTTGTATCTGTACAAAATATGTACGTAATCCAGAATAATTGCTAATTATTGATTTAAGCAAGAGAAATTGTTTGGTTTTAAAGGAAAGACAAAAAGATTTTGATTCAAATTAATTATCTGATATTCGTTTGAAAACCAAACTGTTACAAATAAATTCGCCAAATTTAAATATATTGTACTCAGAATTTTAAATGTCTTCCATTACTTTGTTTTAACTAGAATAAACATATTTTATATATTTGTTGAATATGAGTAATATTTTATGTTAAAATTGTAGTTACTGCTAAGTTTATATTCGTTATAGAAGTTTACACATTGTAAATTATTCAAAACTGATAAATGGAATAAGTTTGAATTGAAACTTCTGTAACGAAAGCTACAGTTGTATTATTGTGTAAATTGATACACACAGTACAAAATACTTGTTCATACAGCGAGGTAGCACTACCGCATCAATCTTTTAAAGTATATACACAGGAAGAATGTTATTATTGCAGTTTTTTAATTTATTCGTGATTTTCTTGTGCATATTATCTTGTAATCAGAAGAGGTTGAAGTCACTAAAAAAAATAAAATAAAAGAATACTTAGGTAATATTTTGAAATTGTGCAAAAAGTCACATTAACTGTTTCTTGAAAATAACTAATTTATAAACAAAACAAGAAAATATTTTTTTGCCACCTACAACAGAAAATAAAGATGATTTTAAATTGTTTTGCATTTTTAAGAGTACCTTCCCCACAGTTTCTGACTGACCTGTATCCTCTATGGGGATACGCAATTAATTGTGAACAAGAATAATGAATTAATTCACGTGCCCCCTACTCCATCAATTACACATATACAATCTCCTGTCGCGTTATATTGTTTTTATGATTCCATTGTATCCAACAAGCCAAGGAATCTTTAATTTGGATATTGTGAAAATGTAAACGATACATACTAAACCAAACACACCACACCACACCAGACCACACCACACCAGACGACACCAAATCAGACACCACACCAGACGACACCACATCAGACGACACCACACCACACCACACCACACCACACCATACCACACCATACCATACCACACCACACCACACCACACCACACCACACCACACCACACCACACCACACCACACCACACCACACCACACCACACCACACCACACCACACCACACCACACCACACCACACCACACCACACCACACCACACCACACCACACCACACCACACCACACCACACCACACCACACCACACCACACCACACCACACCACACCACACCACACCACACCACACCACACCACACCACACCACACCACACCACACCACACCACACCACACCACACCACACCACACCACACCACACCACACCACACCACACCACACCACACCACACCACACCACACCACACCACACCACACCACACCACACCACACCACACCACACCACACCACACCACACCACACCACACCACACCACACCACACAACACAACACAACACAACACCACACACCACATCACATCACACCACACACCAGAATTTTATTAAAATTTAAAATCATTGTTTGGTAAAATAAAAACCAGCGTTTTACACAAAACAGTTTGAAAATTTCTGAAATGAACCTCTAATGAAAAGAACAGTTCTTCACTTTAAACAACGAATTTATTTGAAACAAGCTACATATTTCAGTACATATATAATTTCTTTTTTAAAGATCACAAAACAAGAACAAATAAAAAGTGGACCTAACCTGGTTAAGAATGGGACGTGTCATGGCACTACTTTACACAAAACATCAATTTAATTACAGCATAAAAATACTTTAAAACAAGAACTGCATCCAGTTGACTGTTTTCTTAAGAATTATATTTCTTGATTAAATTGTAGCAAGTATTTATTCATTTTTGAAAAGGAGGAATTTCACTTAGAGCGTACATCTCACCCGACCAAATGTTGAGTTTAAGAATAATGGCGAATGAGAATTACTTTTAGAGACAAAAGTGAAAGCAGGTAGCGGGCTGGAGGAGCACCTTCGACTTACCTAAGACTGGGCGCTATTCTGCTGTGTTGGTTACAAGAAAAAAAAAGTTGAATTTCTAGCTACCTATATTACTATTTTTGTTTTAGATTTATCAAAGTGGATGTTACACTTTATAATTTCAATTAATCAGGGTTATCGTATTTTGTATAAAATTTATTTGATATTATTTATTGATGCAGGTAATTTCAAGTAATATCTGTTATTGTCCTAATTTTATGTCATTATCTTTGTCTTAGTTACATGAGACATAGACATACATGTGTACGTGACATCATCTCTTCCGTCTTTCAGTAACTTTTCAAAGCACGTTTAACTCAATTAACCCAGTTGTCCAAGTTACCATGCTCTACTGATAATTATATTAGAGACAGTTTACTACATATACTGTCATATATTCCCAACCCTGGATATTGTAATTAACTGTCGCAATTCCACAGCCTTCCCTTATCCTACATCTACTTATACTTAATTTTATTTCTCACATAGACGTGGTATGGTTAAAGTTATGTGGTAGATCGAACACAAAATTTGAGCTGTGAGACCAAATATATCAGTTTTTAGAATCGTTGAGCTTATAACACTAACTATGCGGGAAATTACTACAAAACTAAAATTTATTTTTCCAAACACCTCAAAATCCGGAATACCCATATTTCCCCCACTTTGCTAAATTGAGTCCTCTAAGGAGTTACACGTATTTTTCACCCTCTCCCTTAAAAATAAAACAATCACCCATTTAAGCTGCTATAACACTCTTATATATAAAAAAATTGGCTTGCCAATATACATTTATAATTGTCAATATATTTAAGTTATTACACAAGTAAGTGTTGAAGAAACGACGTTTCAAAGACTAAGTGATTATCTTCAGTTGTTACTTGGGCATAAATTGCCTGATATTAGATTTTAAATAGAACAAAGATGTTTCCTGAGTAACAACTGGAGATGATGATTTAGTCATTCTAAGGTTGCCATGTCGCTGCGTCATAAAGTACTTCATAATGTATTACGATTATTTCTCACGTTTTCTCAATATATCTAAGTTATTACACAAGTTTAGAAGAGACGACATATCAAAGTTAAAGTCAACATCTAAATTTGTATAGAAATCATAGAGTTTGAACTGAAAAAGCCTTTCAGTGCAGGCGTTAGTCAATAAAGGTTAATAACTTACAACAAATTAAAACACCCCCACATTTATTTATTTAAAAACACAATTATTTATTTTGTAATATCCACTTTTAATTAGTGGATTTAACAATTAGGCTAGACTAATTAAAAGTGGATATTACAAAATAAATAATTGTGTTTTTATTATCTTTAAACATGGAATTCCACCAAGAACCATCGGTCTCAACAGTAATGTAAAAAAAAAAAAAAAAAAAAAAAATATATATATATATATATATATATATATATATATATATATATTTGTCGTTGTAAATTACACGTTTGTTGGCTATTGTGAATGGATCTTTAGAAGACATTCCTTGAATTTATGTTAAAAATAATATTTTAATGTTATGAACAATAGAGTGAGTCTCGAACCATATATATGTATTTTAATTAATTAATAGTATTTAATTATTATAATTTGTAATAACATAGTAAAATTCTTCTTTTGTAATATTAAACTGTTTTGCCAGTATTGGGATTTATGTTTATATTGAAATTATAATTTTAACATCTTTTATTGTAACTAAAATAAAACGTAAGTTATTAAAAATATTTACAAAGTATATTATACAGCCCTAACGCTAAAATGGATTGTTACCACTGTAAAATGGTTACAATAGTTTCTGAATGCACTAATATATATTATATAATAAAACATGAACTCCAATAAATATGAAAATTTACAGTTTCTACAAAAAGTGAAGTGTCTACAATACTGGCGTATTATTTTCATGTGCTTTGAGTTATATAAATTTAATATACTAAATTAGGGTGATGTCTTTCTGGACAAAAAATAACTTTTAAATTTTTATAATTATTGCTATAATAAAGAGTGTTAATGTTAAATCAAGAGTTATATAAAGTCTGAGAAATATATCTGATAAAGTATAAAACTAACACAACTATAATATTGATTCGTTAGTAATAACAACTTATATTAAAAAAGAAAGTCTGAGGTTTTGCTGGAAAACAACAAATCTATGAAGAAATATAGAATTCTCTCAAATACAAAAATAAATTTTCTTGATTCTAAAAATTGATGGTAGATAAATTAACTATTGTTTTAAATACTTATCGAAACGTTGAAGAGAAGTGTAAATTACATGAAAAATGCTTCAATATTTGTGATAATATTTCATAAGGGGAAGAAATTTGGTTGTTGGCAGATAAAGGTTTTCCACCATCTATGGGAAACATTGATGTTTTCCACCATCTATGGGTAACATCGATGTTATCCACCATCTTATGGGTAACATTGAAGCTTTCCACGATTTATGGGTAACATTGATGCTTTCCACCATCTATGGGTAACATTGATGTTTTCCACCATCTTATGGGTATCATTGAAGTTTTCCACGATCTATGGGTAACATTGATGTTTTTCGCCATCTATTGGTTTCTTAAAATAATACATCATAGCTAGTTTAAAAATTATTATTATGAAAACCTACCTTTTTCTTTTGAGTTTTTGAAAAATCTATAACACAGGAGTGAAATTATCCTGCTATCCATTATAAACAGACGATTCCTATAAAGATATCATCGCAACTGATACAATTGAGAAATGAAAACAGATGAAATTGAAGTTAAAATACATCAGAGCAGAAATAAAGCTCTTCGAAAACTCACAGAACAGGGAATTGAACGGAATAATTGTGGGGATGATGCAAAACGAAAGTCAATGAACCCTCAAGTGAGTATAATATAAAAGCTAGCGGCTTAAAATAAGGTCGCTCAGATGGCAGTACCACCACAGAGAGTGAAAAGAAAAACCTAAGACGGGAGAAATAAAAGTGATATCATCGTATAGGATGGCTATTGTTTAAGTAGTATATACAGACCAAAAAAATGAATAAAGAACAGCTAGAGCAGATTGAGGATACTCCAGCTATGGGGATTGATACTCTAGAGCATGGAGAATTTCCTCTACTTAGCAATATGTATCTAGTGGCTGGAGCCTCTATCATGTTCTGAAACCAAAACCGAGGACTGGAAGAGAATTGGTGCAATTAGGACCCAAACCACCAAACCATAACTCTTTAGCAGCTTTAAAAACATCAAACATGAAAGCCTACCTGGGATACGGTAAAGTTTACTTTACCAAATTCCAGAAGATTTTCAATCAATTAGAAAATTCCCTGAGGATAATCCAGTACAACCTCCACCACAGTAAGGCACCCTCTGGAGTCTCCTGTCAGCTTTTTCTAACTGAGGACATACACCTAACTCTAATTCAAGAATCCTGGATTATTGGAGAAAAGATAGGAGGGCTGGGAGATGCAAGAGGTAAGATCATATACAATTGTAAACCCGCTATGCCGGTCACAAGCCCGGGGCCTGTCGTTAAGTGCAGGAAGGGTGAGTGATAGAGGAGTAACACCTCTATAAAAAATATTGGCCCATCTGACCCGAATGGTAGTAACTTGTAAGGGCCCCCTCTCTAGAGTACTAGATGAAAATCGGTCAACGGTTATGAAGGTGAATGAATATTTATTCCAATTTTGGAAGAGGCGGAAGAACTTTAGTCAACGGCTCTGAAGACAGAAGACGATAAATCCCAACGGCTGAATAGACGGAAGAATCTAGAGAAGTAAACCTCGAAAAAAGACCAATCTCCGATAATTCGGATTAAATGAAGCAATGGATGAAACTAACGGATGTTTTACCCTAGGTGGCAGCCAGTTGAACTGGGAAATCCACCCTCTACGGAAACTGGCTAAAGATTTTGGGGGGAGCCATCTATTGCTTATAGGAGATCCTAATAACCCTTTTGGAGGATAGTTCTTTGTTAAGGAAATCACCACAAAAAAATTTGTTTCTACAAGAAAATAAAACATTATCAAAGCAAACGGAAACAAGTGAAAAAACTTTTTTGATGAAAGACAAGAGGAACTGAAGGCAAGGAAAACATTAGAAGTAACTCTAGATGATTTAAAGCGACACATTAATGAGTTAGAAACAAAAGTCACTATGCTGGATAAAGATCAAGCAACCACAGCGTATTCAAGCGAGTACTCATGATAAAAAATCAGGTGGTGTTGTATCAATGAATGATAAGGAAAGCAATAACAAAATTAAAAATAGCAAGATGTATTCCCAAATTGTAATGAATGCAAGAAGGGAGGAAGAAACTTCAATCAAATATATTTGATCATTTATCGCTTAGCAGTGAGACAACCAAGAGAAATTATTTAATAAATATTAACTAATGAGATCAGTATGTTAAAAAATAAAACCGTTAAACTATCAAGGCCAAAAAAGAAATAAACTACACTTTACGTATGTAAAACATTTCTCTGAACTAGAAGTATTTTTAAGAAATGAAAGATAAGTTATTTGTCTTATTTCGGAAACACACTTCACACTAAGATTCGTGGTTTCGTTTGTTATCACAATCCTCATCCAGCCAATAAAGCAAAAGGAGGGTCTGCGGTATTGATAAAAGAAAGTATTTCACATCATGTAGAGCCTACTATATATATATATATATATATATATATATATATATATATATATATATATATATATATATATATATAAAGAGTTGATGCAAGTAACAACAATAAGCGTCCAGGCAAAGAAAAATCGTTTAAAATTTCGGCAATCACCAAATTAAAAAAATTGTCCACCTAGACAATCACCAACAAAATACAGTTATAAGAGACTTTTTAAGACTTTGGAATGTTACTTTATAATTGGGAGAGATTTTAATGCGAAACATAAGCACTGGGGTTCAAGACTAATGACTAATGAAAGGCAGGGTGTTGTATCAGGCAGGACAAGACCACAAGTGTGTTTACCTCTCTTCGGGATCACCAACCTATTGGCCTACAGATCCGAGAAAAATGCCATCTGATTGATCTTTTTTCATTTCAAAGGAAATTAGTTGCAAGTATTCATATGTTGAAAATAGTGATGATCTATCTTCTGACCATACTCCAGTAATTTTAAAAATTAGTGAGTTTTGAATGCAGAATGAAAATTTCCCAAAACTGTGTACCAAGAGAACTAACTGGGACATATACAGAGAAAAGCTTCAGGTATTTATAAATCTTCAAACTCCAACTGTAAAGGAAATATTTTTTAATAATTATCCTACTCATATTATTTTGTACTATGCTAGTATAATCATTAGTCGATCTGTAGATTGGCCTTGATAAATAATAATACTAAACAAAATATATACAATGGTTCATATAATAACTTGGGAACACGTATTGTGGTTAAGTATAAACTACGATATGTGTCTTCTCCTTGCTTTCTGTTTCAAAGATATTACCACGGTGAAGATCACCTGCAGGTCCAAAAAAGTTGGAAGAGACGTCATCATGTGTTATATCTAGGTTCCCTATGATTCGGAGGAAATTCCACCTTCTAAAGAATTAGAGACTGGGACGAATTTCTCCGTGGACGAGAAGAAGTATTTCCTCGACGGATTAGATTCCAACTGTCATCACATAGCATAGGAACACTAATAATAGAGGAGAGTCCCTCTTAGAATTTGTTATCAGTAAAAGTTTACTGAGAGTTAATGTTGGTGATGAACCAACCTTTAGAAACAAAGTAAGGAAAGAAGTCATTGACATTACAATTTCCACAGAGTATAATAGTTCTTTTGTAACTGACTGGCATGTCTCGGGTGAAATTTCAGCATCTGACCATTGTCATATTCCATGAAATTTACATTTTGATTTTGATATTCAAAAGTTCAGAACTTCCAAAAGAACTAACTGGAACTCCTATCATAGAAGCATAAGTTGGAACCATAAATGATATTGATTCAATGGCGGCTAATATAAAAGAGGCCATTATCAACTTATATAATAATAACTGTCCTATCCAGTCCGTATCTACAAGAAGGGGTGAAAAATGGTGGTATAGAGATTTAGATAGGAAAAAGAAAATTATCATAAATTCTTATCCGAACACAAAACATAATTAAGATGATATAAAATATCTTCTTGAAGAAATTTTTGCCAAGAGATTATCTCTACTTAAGCAGTCTCTTAGGATATACACTAAACTATTTCGAAGAAACCGATTTATTCAACTCTATCTGTTGATGGTCCTAGTAGTGGTTTAACTTCGTCAGGTAGACAGACAGGAAGTGTTACTTAAAACACACTTTCCAGATAGCATGGTAATGACGGATACTGACATAATCTATAATAAGAATGGGACAACCTCTCGTTCTGACTGGAAAACCGTGAGAGTAGTTATTTAGTTATTACAGTATCTAGGGTTAATTGAGCTATACATAAATTTGATCTTTCCAGCCCTAATATAAAATGGTCTAGGTAAAACTCAGCTAGTTACCAGGTCACAGAGGATACGAAGGAAACGAATAGGCGGACAAACTGGTAAAAAATGGGAGCAAGAGATCCTTAATTGGCCCAGAAAATTACTAAAGCCGTAGCAAAAGATAGTATAAAACAATGGCTAAGCTCAGAAATTGAGGAACGATGGACAAAATACTCAACTGGAAAACTATAGACTACGGATTACTGGTTCAACCAAATCGCAACTTAACTTCGTCGCCATTGATACCATTGGCTTCGTTGAAAATCATTGCTTCTCCTGATGACCATGACGGTTTCTAAAAGCATTTAAATACCTTGTGGTTATTCCAATGAAACTTGAAATGCAGACTACAGAATCAGCACCTAGAAACCGCAGAACAAATATTTAAAAAGTGTGAAGCATTAGGACGTAGAAAACAATTGATCTTTCGGCCAAGATATGACCATTGAAGCAACATGTAACCTATTAAGTAGGCTGAAGTAACCAGGGGGTAAAACCCACTTCTATTTATAATAATAAAATACTTCCTTAACTGTAAAAAGAAATATCATTTTAGATATTTCAGTTATAACAAATTACTTTTGATTGTATGTAAATATGGCAAACTAGTATTAATATTGAACATTTAATGTTGAAGCTATAGATAAATAATATTAAAACATACCTTTTAATATTTAAGGCATTCCGTGCTTCTAATATAAGATGACATGATTGTACGAGTCATTATTAAGTTTAGATTAGCCGTATACCTAATGGAAATTAAATGTTCAAATGGAACCAATATAATAAATCAATACATTAACTATATGTTTAATATTTATTAATTTTTGAAGAATTTAATATAATTAGAAGTGTACTAATGATTGAATATTAATTGCAATCCTTATTCTAATATACAGATCACTTAGCTGTTTAGCAATTGATGATTATAATTAATTCCTCACTATCAACTCAACTGCCTTAATGTCTTTAAACGAGAATCTGCAGGTGGATCAACCTATCCCTCTAAATTAATTATTTTAAGCCTACATCACACATAGTCTTGCTACTATGTAAAATTTACAAAGCTAGAGATATTGGATAAACAAGTCAGGTGTATAATTTATATTTTTATAATTATCTACTATACAAAAACGGTAATGCACACGAAAATATTTTAGGCTCTTAATTAAAATGGCGATCAACAAAAATAAAACGATGTTTCAATTGGATTATTGGAGAGTAAATTTGAAATCAGCCTTCCATAAAACATACAGGAACCAACATTAACACTTAATTTCGATACAAAAAAGTTTAAATTATATTTTAAAAGTACAATAAAAATCATTAACAATGAAGGTATCTTCAAAATGTGAATAAAATTAAAAATAAATTGTAATTTTAGCCTTATTTAATAAATTGAAAATTGAAAATATAGCTATGTTTTACAAAATTATGGTTCCCATTTTATCTTTTTTTAAAATTTTTCAATTTTAATTTTTTTTGTTTAAATCTTACTCGTGAACATCAAACGATGGATGAAGTCACAGATTTTCAGCCTTTAATCTTCTGTCCTGTATTTTCACAAGATTGCTTCCTCAGAGTGAACACTAAATTAAACAATTTTTTGCGGTTTTATCATATTTACGAGCCAAAATTAGTGTTCACACATCTGAAAGTACCGAAACATTTTGATAATTTACGACTTCAGAATATGAAATATATCTCGTATATTCAAATAAGAGAGATTTGAAACGATAAAGCAGATTTAGCACTTAAAGCTTGTGCATAACGGAATATAAACCAAAGAAACCTTTTAAGGAAAGTCTGTGTGAACGTCTCTAAGGAAATCATCTGAGAAGCGTCACGTTCAGTACATATTGAACTAAATTCAAATCAACAGTATTCAAAGCTACAGATGCAAGAGGAATTAATTTTGTTCATTTCATTATATGCGGTATGGGAAGTGTGTATGCACATTGTAAACAAACTGATAAGTGTATAGACGTTTTAAATATAACTGAAATAATAAAAATAATCTTTGTAGATTGATAATGCACGTTTTGATAAAACAACAATAATTATTGAAATGTAGTAAATTACTGGATAAAAGTTTTATCTATTAGTTTTTGCTTTTGCTTAGTTGATATTCAACTTTTTGAAATAACGCAAAGGTCAAAAACTATTCCATAAAAGACATGACTACTTTCACTTCAATATCAGTCAATAAGGACAAAATTCCATTTTCTTCTTACGTTTTAACGTGATCTGCCAAAATGGATGTAAATAATACTACAACAACAACATTTATCATGTCGATATCTACCCGATAATCCTTCAGGGGCTCACTAAGAGTGTGTTAATCCCGAGGTAATCTTTCTGTATATACACTATACTTCATCTAATCTTAGGTTAAATCAATCTATTTCATTTCTTGTTTGAGGTCTCAATTTACCACCTCTTGTTCATTTCCGACTATAACACTATTATCCGTTCATTCCAACATTAGTACCTTTGTCTTTTTAGGTCTACGAAAATAGGTGTACGAGCCCCCTAGTCTGATCCAAATTTTAAATAATTTACTAAAAATATTTCAACAAATACACTGTTATCACTTTTTATGGAGTTCGTCTTTTAAAACTTTACGTTCCTTTCATATACGTAACAATGAAAGTTGTTTTTACATTGTATATCTTTCATGGAACTAAAAACAACAAAATATTACGTTTTCTGTTTGAAGTTATTTGTTAACGATGGAAGTTCAAATTTATTATTATATATTTTTTGGACATTAATTTGCCATCATTTGTGTGTTAAAAATCAAAACACGACGTTTCGGGAATAAGAATCAATTCCCGTTATCAAGTGACTAAAAACAAAAAAAACACGAAACTAGAAACTAAGCCTATGTAAGAAGTAAAATTAAATAAGAATACCACCAACCTTAATATCTAAGCATGCATCTCAGAGCTAAAACTGAGAAGTCAAAAAACACAATCACGGTAACACACAACTAACGTCTGTTTTGATTTTTAACACACAAATGATGGAAAATGTCCGAAAAATGTATAATAATAAAATATTACGTATCTAGTGTCCTTTCGATAAGATATTTTTCTTCAATGTCCTATTCTATTTTGTAAATAGAAGATATTTATTGTTATTTCTTAAAAAGAGAGATTAGCATCATGTAAAATGTGGATAGGAACATCTTTAGTATAATCTATTATCTTCAGACCCTTTAAATCATTTACTTTGCTGAGATACTTCTGAAGTGTTAATTATTAAAATAAGATAAGAAAATTATAATCGTGATCATTCACCTAAGAGACTAGTCATTGAACTAAAAAGAATATTGTGAGGGATTTTAAAGATTTTTCCATGTATCGTTGGATTAGTAGGTACGTCATTTTACAGAATTTATATATTAACATAAAATATTTATGGGTACAATAAGGAAAAACGGCAGTCGAAATATAACGAACGAAGAGGGTAAAAACGGTCATTTCAAATAAAGTTTCTTCTTAATTCAACAAAGAAATATTTATTACAAAGACCGCTCATAATTTATTATATTTAGAAATAAAACGTGAAATATTATGGCTTAAGACTTAAGATATATATTTTATTTCAATTTTAGTTTGGCTTGAATCTTGCTTTAAAGCTGCTTCGAGGCAAAGATTTAAAACAATAAACCAGTGTTAGGTAAACCATTAAACTTCGTAAAGAAGTAATCTAATCATCTGTATAAGTGATCATTGAAACTAATGGTGTACAACGTTTAGATTGAGTTGCAAATTATGAAGATTTCACGATAAACGATTTTTAAACCTTACTGGTAATACATATTGGTTAATAAAAAAAAATTCTTAAATTTTTGGAATTGTTTTTAAAGAAACTTACACTTAAATTGTTGTGCTCATAGTTTAATTAAATTCACATTACTACTCATCTTAATAAATTCAAGCCAACTCATATTAACGTATATTACTAATGTAAGTCAAATTGGCTTATTTCGTATCGGGGAAAAAATTTACATTATTTTACTGCAGTAAAATTGATTTGTATTTCCTACAATAATCTTCGAAATATTTGATGTCAATAAATAGGAACATTTCAGTATATTATGAATAATAAAAAAGGGCTTAAATCCCAAAAATCAAGAGGAAATGAGAAAGAATTATTTTACACTAATTCAGACTCATAAAAGTTTTACTTCTGTCAAAATAATAAATATTATGATCACAAAACTAACTTTGATTAACAGTTAGATTTATTAACGAGATAAATATCACTACTTTATATTTAGTAGAGATATTTTGAAAAAGAACGAAGAAAGTAATTGAATCTTTAGTATTAATTTCAACTGCTCAACGTTATTTATAGGCGAGGGAATGAAAAAAAAAAGGCAATTTTTTTTGAAAAATAATATAATAAATTGAATTCCTTAAATATTTCAATATCAATAAAGTTACTTCAACTAATAACATTCATAATAACTAAATTAATACATACAGGCACTATGGTTAATTTAACTTTATAAATAACTCACACAGACATCACAAAACCTGCTGGTTTCCGATAACATGATCCACTGTAAACCTATTTATCTGCAAATGTGCTGAAGTAATGGACCGCAGCATCCCTAGGGGTTATTTCATGTGTCATAAACTCCAAAAAGAAACAAAACCCTTTTCTTTCCTGACAGAATTATGTTAAGGTCTCAACTCTTATCTCCTTATTTTCCTTCCACACAATAGAAGTAACATTATACAGATGTAACTTTGTATGTTTAATTTTTTTCAAAGGATATAGTTTTATTTTTTGCTCATTGTCTGATTGTAGTTCAGAGAAATAAATTAGTATCATTTTATCGTTTATCATAATAACGTTTTTAGATCAGTAGATTTGGAAAAAAATACCTAAATATTAAAAACATAATAAAGTATTTTAATATTACCACAACATTAGTCTAAAATTAGTCAGTAACTTTCATTTAATTTTAAAATAGGTATTTTGTTAAAAGTAATTTTTTTAAAATATATAATTTTTATGTCTTTCTAAAGAAGACTACACAATTTCTAAATCATATATATATATATATATATATATATATATATATATATATATATAAACACTTAGTAAACACTTAGTTACTGTATGATATTTATTCCGTAATTAATTTAATTTATTTAATGATTATTTAAGCAAGTATATTTTTAATTTATGTAGAAATATTCACACACATACCGACATATACCACTCACTCTTATAATGCAACAAAAATCAAAAGGTGTTTCAAAATCAAATAATGGTAAGTGAGAAATTTAATCAATACAAAATTATTAATAGAGAAAAGTGAATGATGTGAAGTGAAACTCAAAAAAATGTTTTCTACCATAAAAATCCAAATTTTCTCTGTTGGCAAGTTTGAAAGTTAATAATAATAATAATAATAATAATAATATATATATATATATATATTCTATAATAATATATTTTACTATTCAGTTTTAAACTATTTTCAGCAGCCTAGAAGTTCAAATATAGCCTTTTTAGTTAGAGTATAAAGTTTTTCAAAATTCTCTCTCTTAACAATTGCAGTAGTATCGTCTGCATACGAAGCAACAATGAAGTTTTTACTGAAAGTTAAATCATTTAATATAAATTAAAAGTAGTAATGGTTCTGAAATTGACCCCTGAGGAATAGCAAATGTTAGTTCTTTCTAAGAAGAAATGTATTTCATGTCGTTTTTAAAGTACAATCGTTCTATCCATTTGCCCAAATAAGTATGACTTAACCCATGCTATTGCATTAAATATAATATATAATAGTGTATATCGTCTAGTTTTGGGTTAAGTCTCTCTTTCGTCTTTCTTATCAGATCTCTCTTGACCAATTCTTGTTCACTTACGATTCTGACGGTATTGGAGTATTCGAAGGTTAGGAATCGGTGTTGATGATTTCCCCCTCTTTTAGTTTTAAGGTGCGTTGTTATTCGACTTTGAACATCGCCACAAAAATGATAGTTTCCGTTAAAAAATAAAACTAAAAATGATGTTTCGTTAGAAAGAGTCTAATATTTTATTTTATTTTGTGATTAAACTGTTTATTGAGAGATATATTTTTGTTATGAATAAATTCTAAATGTAAAAAAAAAGAAAATAGATAAGGAACATGTGCAATAATATATATATATATATATATATATATATATATATATATATATATATATATATATATATATATATATATATATTAAACAGTAGAAATGATTATAGCATGCAATACCGATAAATTTTTAGCCATATTTTATGAAAATTAATTTGGTCTGTATTACAGCATGACCTACCTATATTAACTCTATTGTAAATGATTGGAATTTACAATTTTGTTTTATTTATTTATTTTACTTAAAGTAGAAAATAATTACAGTTTATTAAAATTAAAAACAAAACACATACACACATTTCCCATTTTATAAATTTAAAAAATAGGATCAATTTATTTATTCAAACTGAAACCCATCCACAGTGAAATATGATAGCAAATGACTCCCTTGTTAAAGTAATCATGTTCGATCTGAAGAAGTTCCTCTTCGTTAATGCTCTTCAAATCCTCATCATTGTTGAAACTATGGGTGTACCTTTGCTCCTTTGAATACTCCCATAAGAAAAAGTCACACACAGTTAAATCAGAAAACCAGGTTAGCCAATCTAAAAAACAATGGGCCGCGCATATCACATTACTTTTTGCTCAATTGTACAAACCATATTGCAACTACAAAAGGTAAAAAATTATACACAAAATAATTAGGTTATAGGCTTCTAATGTCATTGTTGTCTAATTTGAATCGTACAGCAGTTTTTATTTTAATTGAACAGTTGTCAAGAAGGAATCCTGCAATAGTAAAACGAATAAAAAGTGTTTTGTGTTGCCGCATTTTTGTTCCTATAAATACCAGTGTGTTTACATTTTCACGCAGCGTTTTTTATATGTTTATTCAAAACTATGTAAAGTTTCAAAAGAATCGGTTGTGGAATAAGTATTAATAGAAAATCAAAAGAGTGCACCTCATCGTGGGACACACATTATATTAAAAAACAAAATAATATTTACGTGAAAAGCTAATCGAATGCATTAAATGATACTATTGCTGCAAGAAACCTAAAAATGAGCATTGGAAATATTTGTTTGTTGAAGTACATGCATTGTTAACTGCAGCTCTGCTAATAATCTATGTTGTTAACCTTATTGCTATTTTTACAAACGGGGGTGTTAAAACTTTACTAAAAGTTTCTACATCGATTAATTTGGCTACATATGATACTGGTAAATAAGTAACTCTAAATAATAATGTTTTGTAGCCCTACGAAATATAAAATAAAATAGAGCTTAATATCTATTGAATACTTTTCGAATGATTAATTGAATATTAACAATTATTTAGGAATAGTTCTATATGACAAAGATTGAAATATTTAACAAGTTTAGGAAAAAATATTGACTTAATTGAAAATATCCATATTTTTGTTACTATACAATTACGAATTTGGAAATATGTACATTTATTTATTTGGTACTATTTACTTATTACTACGACGAGCTTTGCATAAAAGTTAATTAGATTTCATGAATTTCATCTCTTTAAAATAATTGTTCTGTTAAATTAAATCAGAGTCCTAAATATAGTATTTGCTAGTTTTATAATGTAATGTCATAAATGGAAATTACGAAATCATTAAAAGATAACCACTTTAGATGAATTTTATTTAAATATTGTTACAATGTACTTTCTCCTCGGCATTACTGATGATGCAGATCTCTGTTATACAGAACAACATTCTTCCAAGCTCGTCTGTTCTACCATTCCCTTGTCCATCGTCTAACCTTCAGTTTCCCAAGATCCACATTCTTTATCAATCTTTTCCTAGGGATTCATTTTAATCTTCTTCCACAGACCTGCCAGGAACACCCTTTTCACTATGACCATGTTCTGCACCACTGATCCTCCCTTGCCTAATAATAGTAATAACATTCAAATTTTTGTATAAAACGTGCAGCTCGACTTTTTCTCCACTCTGCCTTTAAAGATTCTTCTCAGAATCTTCCTCCCACCTGATAATTCATTCTGCCTGAGTTTTGTCTTTTTCCAAGTTTCGAAAGTATATACAACTAGTCATTAAATGTTTTTTTATAATTCCTATTTTACATGTTCTCGATACATTTTTAGATCAGAAGTTGTCTTTGAGGCAAAATAACATCGATTGCCCATTGACAAATTGTATAACAACCTGTGAGTGCAACAGTATGCATAGCCAAGGAATAATTTTCCTGAAACTAGAACCTAGTCTCAGTTACAGACACCGAGTTCTGTATAGAAGTTACATCGAAGGAATTGAAGTTTAATATAACTTTATGTAGAACTGGATTAATAAATACCTAGATTCAAAGTTAAAAAGAGCTTGAACCAAACGCTAATAGTATATTTTAATAAAAGTTTATTTAAAATGTGTTAATTTTGAAAATGCATATTAAATAAAACAGTGTATGGCAAAGCGTGTTCTTCTGTGCAGATTTAGAAATTTCTACATATCTGTACATTTTATTATTCTGCTCTAAGCTATAAAACAAACATGGGTTTGTAAGTACTGTAGGTTTGGAAATTAAAACTTGGAAAACAAGGAGTAGGTTTTATAATGCAAATTTTATGAATGTTATAAAAATGTTACTAAAAACCCAGACAAGATAAAATGTTTAAAGTGAGATTACCATTGTGTATTTTATGTTCGTAGATATTAAATTGTATTTATCAGTGTTGTAATCTGTTACGGAATAGTAATACATATACGTACAATAACGACTTACAATGCCTAATCAGTAATTACATCATTATCTAGAAAAAAAACTATTGAATTAAGAAAAGTTTTGTTTTGTGTAGATAATCAAATTCAACACAATATTGTAAAAACTGTTAGTCTAAAAACTACAATTAACTAAACTATTCTTAATATTCATTTATATGTTGAATGACAAATAACATGAACTGATTTTTGCATGCAGATCCAGATATTTAACCAAATTTAGATATATATTTTTTTACACTCAACACAGCTGATTTGCATCAATTATGCGTTTATTTTATACAGGAATGACAAAATTAATCGGTTTAAGATGTTAAGACATTTCTGCTTTCGTTAATGTTTGTGATTTCTACTCAACCGTTTAATAGTGCTGTGCTACATTCATCTAGCATAGTTTATACTACTCACACTGCTAATATGTGCTTTCTCTCCAATCGTTTAATAATTGTACTGTCTATAATTTATATCCTTACTGCGATAACATGTGATTTCTACCAAATCGTTTAATAGTACTGTGTTACTTTCATCCATCATACTCTATACTATTCACTTCTCTAACATGTATTTTCTACTCAACCGTTTAATAGTACTGTATTATTTTCATCTTGCATGGTTTATACTACTCACTCCGCTAACATGTGCTTTCTACTCATACGTTTAATAAATAGTACTGTGCTACTTTCAGCCACCATAGTTTATACTCGCTAACTTGTGATTTGTACCCAATTGTTTCAAAGTATTGTATTGCATTAATTTAGTATAGTTTATATTACTCACTAAGTTTGTTTGCCGACTTGTCAGTCCACAACTGAGGTTAATTTTTTAAAACTCAATATAATGGGCATTTCAACCATATAAATTTTATACACTAGCATTTACTGTTTACCACAGTAGTTACACGAACTTTGTAGTTAGTCCCAGCAGGGATATTAGTTTGCCTCAAAGACATTTTATTGTTTCTAGAAATTTGGTTAAATAAATTGTCTACGAGGATGATAAAGTTGTGGTTTAGCTACCAAGTAGGCTTCCAATCTCCTTATCTCCTTAAGGGGTTTGCAAGTTATGTATTTATTACTTATAATAAGGAAAATATTGAAAACACGATTAGAGAGTATGAGATGAGTTAACTTTTCTTTAATTTAATTTGAACATTAATGTTAATAACTTTGAATTTAATTTAATTTAGGTGATATCTCTCTAACTATTCCACAACAGAGTTCAATAGTTAGGGATGTTTTTATATCAATGATTAATTTTGTGTTTCAACACTGAACCTAAATTCAATATAAATAACAAGACAATTTAACTTAGTTTTAATAATATATTATATATAATAATATATATAACCTGAACATATTAATGCAAAGGGCATACAGTTTATTGGTATATATATATATATATATATATGTCTTTGATTTTAAAATTTGTTCAGAATAGAATTTTACAATTTTCTTTATATTTGTTTGATCAGTTACAAGAATTAAAAATGTAAGACGTTCTCATGTAACTAGCTTAACACTTTTAAAATGAGCTAGTCATTAACTAGGTTTGACTAACTCGATTCTGCGGGATAAATTACATATCATTCTGAAATATATAAAATGAAGTAATATTAAACCCAGTTTTTGTGGATTATAACACGGTTTTTTCCCTTACTATGTGATTATGTTAATTGAAACTAACGTAATAAATATGTTACACAATTAATAATATTTAATAAATTTTTATAATTTGGAAAATAAATTTAAATAATTATACAATATTCATAATTTGAGTGAAAGTTTAATTTTCTGGATTATATAAGAGTAACTGGAAAATCTTCTAACATAATTTAGTTTGTTATATACGTATTCAATAATCTATAGACGACTCTCGCAATCTAAGTCAACAATATGTTTAATAATAGCGAACCTTGTTCAATGAAAGATGGAACAGATTTGTCTACAGAGACTCACTCCATTTGTTTCTGAAAGATTAAACGAAGTAATTTGTTCTGAAACAATATATCTGTTCTTAGATTAATGGAGGTTCTCTGTTTTTGAAGCCACATCTCAACTTGTGATTACGAATTTACTAAGATGCCTTTACTTTAATTGTAACTGCTGTCACACTTTTCTCATAATAAATCTACTGTAAATAAGTGGATATACTGAAATGTATAAACAAATATTAAATTTTTTTTTGGATTTGCTATCTTGTCGATGGATTAAATTTCAATATATTACTCCCTTTATTTTTATCCTTACTGTTTATCACAAAATAAACACTTTAGAAGCGCGTTCCGGTGTTCTGCGTGCCTTCGGTATAACATTATTAAAATATGAATACATATTTGATAAAATACGTAATCCAAAACCGTTGGAATTCTTAACTGGAAACGTCTAGTTTGTTTTAAATAACAAAATATTCATATATTCCTTTATATTTTGTCCTATACAACGTGGCACAAATGCAACATTTTAAGTATGTTGGTTTTTAAATAGTACATTTAAATTTGAAATAATATTGTTTGAAATTGAAATTGTTACCAATATTTGCAAAGAAGAACATTTAAAATCTATTATTGTGCTTAAATATTTGTAATGTTAAATGAAAAGACAAAACTAGAAGACATATTTCTATTATAAACTTAAACATTATACCATCCATACATATAGTGTATTTAAAACAACATAGTAATAGTAAAATTCTCGTAACAAACATATCAGGGCAATTACTGTCAAAATAAGATGGAGTCGAGGCTTTCATAATCGGTATGAATGCACTATTACAAGTCTATTTGTAGATACTCGTTTGCAAAACTCTTTAGTGTGAAGCTCACTTTTTGAGATGATAGTAAATGATAAGTACTATAGTTTACCCAATGTGCCAACCAATGTGCACAATGTGTTTAACCAATGTGCCAATGTGTTATGGTTTCTGAACTGTAGAGTGTTCATGTTCTGTGATGTACGGAATAAGATCAAGGATAAGACGTTGATTCTATTCCAAATGACTAAATGTTTGTTATTTAAAGCCAATTTTAGGAAAATTTGAAGTGAGGGTAGAACTAAAACTGGACCCACTGGCAGTCAGGGTGGAATTAAAAGCACTGGCAGAAAACATCATCAGATCGAAATTTGGAAATCTCTTGGAAACCTAGCAAAAAAATAGATTTGATTACAGAATATGGAAAATTGGGGAATATGAAGAGGTCGACTGCCGCAGGATCCTTAAAAGATTTGAATTTATTATTGCAATACATTATTATATAAGACAAAACCTATATCCATATGTTGAATGTTAATGCATAATATTATAGTCGTTATATGTAATGAAGGAGGGCGGTATTGAAGCAGCACAACGATTCAATTTACTACAGTTTTTTAAGTAGAATAACTTGTATACTGATAAATCACCCTCCCAGTCATCATCAGTTTGTTTATGTATGGGCTTCACAAAGGTACTAACTAATCTTATTGTCTTCAGAGTGAGAACAGTTCACTATCTCGTTGTACAAACTGGGAATAATACTTTTACCAGATTCAATACATTGCGATATATAAAGCAACCACAAAAATTACTAAATTATCATTATTTAGTTTTCAGTAATAATATAACCATGAAGAGGATAAAGACAATCGTTCAGAATTTAAGCCCTTCATGTTAACACATAGCTCAGTAACAAATACAATGAAAAAAATTCCGATGTGGTATGAATTTTAGTTACAGTATTAAACAAACAAATTTCATTAAATTAGGAAAAAAAAAAAAAAATTTAAAATAAATAAACAAATCCATCAAAAACAAAATAAAAAAAGTAATATTCTTACAAATCATAAAATTGATAAGGGAGCAGTTGCGAACTTTGGGGTTACGTTGCTTTTAATTTATTTTAACAAACCGCGACACATTAAAGATATTCTGGAACTGGAAACAAGGTAGAAGTTTTTATTTAAAAGAAATATTTGTAGCAAAATATATCGTAGAAAAAATAAATGTTGATAATTTAAAAAGAAATTCAAAGTTACTTTCACCTTGTAACAATCTGAGGTGTTTTAGAAAAGCGCGATGGAAGGTCGATCTAACCAAATTAACGTCCAAAATACATTTAACTAACATAGCAAAAGAGATACGGACTAAAATGATTACTTTACCTTAAACTGTAAGTGATTATACAACCACAGAAAACCCAGGTTTTTTGTGAGTTGGTTCTACAAACTACAGACTAGTGCATCGTCGGTTCAAATTTCAATCAACAATTTAAAGCAGTTACTAATTATTACTGAAGTAATTACACATTTATTAATACAATTTTGAACACAGAGATTGGAATTTGACAAAAAATGATTAAATTGAAATAATTTTTATATTCATTGTGACAGCAGGTTTTTGTCAAATTTTTCAAAGAGGCAACATTCTCAAGACATTTTTTGTTTTATTGATTGGTAAATCACATACAAGCTTTCATCAATACCAGTACGCCATAAAACGTATCAATCATGCTTTAAAAGTAGGGGGGGGGGGCACTACCTAAAACCAAAGCTCCAAACTCTGTTATTGTTTTAACCTACATATTTCTGATAAAAAATGTATCTTACTTACCACCTGTACATTTATGTAAGTCTTAATCCCGATGTTGAAGTAAAATAATTTATAACAGATACTGTAAATAAAATTATGTATTATTTTTGTAGAAACCGGCTAATCTCTCAAGAGGGATTTAATTACACAAAATTTCCTAAACAAATTAGCTTAGAAATATGTCAGTTTGTTTGATGATATAGCTACAGTCTTTCATAAAGGAAAACTCATTTATCAAACAAGTATATTACCATTTGGGTCAAAGTATAATAAGTGTATGTACAAAGTATGATGGATAACAACAATGTTTTGTTTGTACATCGTTACCCCCATTTATCATTTCGTTGTTGTCTTTAGACTTTAAGAAGGAAAACTGTTTGTTATATGCGAATAATGAAGAATGAATAATTAAATAAGAACAATACTTTCATCAAGTTGTTGAGTTGGTTGACAGTTTATTAAATGAAAGAAATTCATATTCAACATTGTTCATAATAGTCTTTATGTAGACAAAAACAACATTAGTGTATACATTAATTGTTGGAAATAAAAGACTTTTACTATAAACAATAAACACATTAAATGAAAACCCATTTGTGTCAAATTTAATGTATTTTACAATTAACATTTTGCATTCAATTAACAATGCTTTTACTAAAACGCTGCATACGAAAAGTGTAACATCTACGAAGTATAGTTCTGTACCAAGTTGTGTTATTTGTACCCAAATATCGAGTCTTCAACTGTTGTTAATAGAACACAACCAACAGAGTTACACGCTAAGCATATGGTGGTGACTTGCTAATATAATACGAACAACATGAAATACTTAAAAATTTAAATATTAGATCTAAACAGAAAGTAGAGCTTTTGATCTGTGTTTCATTTACTTAATATATATATATATCCCAACGGTAAGGCGGGGAGAGGAGGTATGTACAAGTTGTGTTCAATAAGGAGGTTCAGATAATTTAATAATAAGTTTAAAAAAACTTCCCTTTAGACATGTAACTGTATAAAGTATTGATATTTTTTAAAAGCTATATTACCAACTTCTCTATCAAATTATTTATCCATCGATATTTGTAACCAGTGTTACTGATAAATCTTACCCTTTAGAAGGTGAATGTAACAGTAATGTACGTAATGTATTACGACAAAGTAATGAATGGTAGTAGTAAGTCTAGTAGAAACATAACACATTATTACAATTTATCTATGTATATAAATACCTCATTGGGGTCAGGAACAAGTCAATTTAAATTGAATAGGGCTTCTCCTGTTTCATCAAACTGTTTGCATCCTCAGGGTGGGCACTACACATCAGGCACACAATACAGTGAATTGCAGAAAACATAACACACAATATATAATTGAATACAGTGATACACGGGTAAACTTTTAAAAAGACATCCTCTTCGTCTTAATTTGGCAAAGGTACTGATGGTAAGGCTCTTATCGATCTCTTATTTAATTTGTTAATGGTTTCATGTATGTAGTTTGAGATAGTGTTCATCAAAGTTTATAATTAAGTAATATAAGAGGGTTTTTTAAAGTTTGAATAGATATTATTAGATCACTGAATAAAGAGTTTTACTGGGGAAAAAAACCCTTCAGACACGATTGTGGAATGTTATGTTTTGGTGTTACTTCAATAAGGGACTCACCGCTGGGCCAGGAGGGAGGGGGGGGGGTAAAATTGGGGCCAAAACTTTTTTTTTTAAAACGAGATAACAAAAAATTTGTAGCTGCTTACATTTTCCATGATAATGGTCCTTAGTAGTTTTTTCGTCCGACGCAAGCGCTCAAATTTGAGGCATCTTTTGCACAATTAATTGTTCGTATAAGACATTTTTACTAAAGAAAAAACTTGCATTTTTTGAGTTTAGCCAGATTTGTGTACAGTAAAAAGCGCTAATGGGCATGTAAGTGTTTGTACATGTAATACTAAGTATTTAGATAAATGTTTGCATTCATAGATTTTTGCATACATATATACACACACACACACTACAAATACAAAAAGTGAATTTTCACATTTTGCACATTTATATGCATATACTGACTAATAGATGTGCATTTTTGGATTTAGACAAGTATAATATATATGCATGAAAATATTTCTACACATATTTGCACATGTAAGTTATGTATATGTATATGTATAAACTGTCTTGTAGTGATTGTTAAAAAAATAATATTGAGTAGACGAGTTAAGTTTTAATATATAAAACAGAGAACATCAACCTTATAATAATAAAACTATCGTAACTTCAATTTATGCTGAACATCTAATATCTATTAACCACACATATTCAAGCATGAAAGACAATATGGAAATATTATATGTAGGTAAAAATAATAGTAGAAGAATATACCATCTTGTCAAACTTTACAGAAAACTCCTTCATATTTCTGAGTGATAAATTCTCAAGGTAATGGACAAATATCTCTCTCTCTCTCTCTCTCTCTCTCTCTCTCTCTCTCTCTCTCTCTCTCTCTCTCGTAGAGAGCAACGTAAGTATTGAATAACGGAATCATGCAATAAACACTCACAATTTCCATTAATGCATAAATATCATACATGACTGCATAGTAAGTCCCAGATAATTAGAATTTGAAACAGGTTTTACACATGTACGCATTAGAGATGTTTTATAATAATAAAAGGTAATTAATTAATAATAACGAATATTGAAATGGAACATTTTTTAAGTTTGTATCTTTGGCACTAAAGATTTCACAAACATACATTTTATAAACAGAAGAAGGTAATCATTTTTACATTCTCTTTTGTATATCTAAAGTATGCAGTTGAAAAAAGTTTTATTACTAAAACTAAAATTTAAGAAATCTAAACTATAATATTAATACAAAATTATAACAATCTGTAGATATAACAGAAAATGCAATCCAGTTAAGCAAACGCAGTTTCATTTAATCTTAAGTAATCGTATTATACTCAGTCAAGGATTTAATTTGATTAGAACAACTTTTATGATGAAGTTGCGGACTACAATATTTTCAAGATTAATAAAAGCCCAGAGCAAGACAGGATAGTTGAATATTGAAGCAGCTTCTATGTACGTAGTTTGATTTTAAAAATTTCACAAGTTAAATATTATATTATTTGTTTTTTAGATATGCCTATGTTATATACTAAAGCGTAATATATATATAATACGTGAAAGAGCTGAAAAAGGGATAATCTTAGACATAAACGTTTATTTTATTAGAAGACTTTTATATCTATAATGACAAATATTGCTGTTTAACCGAAAATTATTTTGGTGGCTGTACAAAAATTAAAACGACAAGATTGTTCAATTTATTCAAAATATCTAAATGAACACGTTTTAGTTAATATTCTAAAAAATTTAATATCGCGTTTAGTTGTACTCTGTCATTATTTAATTAGTGAAACATATCTGTGTGACGGTGCATCACTGAGCTCGCCACCTAGTTGAGCAGGTTCATTAATCACACTATTCTTAGCAGGCAACAGCTGACTTGGTAGCTAGGTTGAGCAGACCACACTAGTAAAACTGGATCAAGTATTAGAACCAGTCTTGTTCTGTAGAGCAGTCATGTCTTAACAAAGTTAACAAGTATTAATTTTGAGCTCTTTTTGTTAAAATTTTGTTGGTAACCATCTTTAAAACGAGATGAAAAAAGTATTTTCGTTTTTCGAACAACTAACAACTAATTTGAATAAATAAAAAGGTATGGATTTGGTAAAATATTTTTAGTTATTTATGGAGAAAATCTCACAGTCATATTATATCAGAGAAGAAAAATAAAGGCGTCAAACAAAAAAAAAAAAAAAACAACTTAATATTTGCTCTGCTTTTGTTAAGCCTTTAACAAATCGGTAGATTAAGTAGCAATTAGTTGTTGTGTAGATAATGAAATATTTTCTTGTGATTTCTCCAACTCTAGTTTGCGTTAAAGTTTAGTTAAATCTAAAGCTCACTTAACAGCGGGGAATTAAATTTGTTTTTAAATTTTTGATTCATTTGTAGCGTGAACTGTACAAGATGGACTAAATAATAATACGCATAAGAAGTATGGTATTTGTAAATATTTAAAGTGGAGTTTATTCACGAAATAAAAAAAAAAGGATTAGTTAAAGATTAAATTAGTGATAACAAACTTTGAATATCAATATTTTGATAACAAGAGCTATTTTCTGTAATTATTGAGAAAACCGGGGATTTCAATGGATTCTATAGTTACTCTAATTAAAGGCCGAGTTGGTAATATATTAATTCTACCCACGTAGCATCACGTACCGCTGGGGTATATTTAGCGTGGTAATGGATTACTTTAATGATTTATTAAGTGGTAATTTAGCAATTAGGCATAATTAGTTGGTAACATCTATGTTCTATGCAAATCACGAAATTGTGAACACTTTAGGTGTCCTTTGACCACTGTAAATTAAACCTTAATGTTGTCCCCCCCTCCTGTTATCCGCATGCACCAATACACGTGTTTCTAGTTAATCCAATCTCCAATTATTGTAGTTACTTATTCACTATTGTTTCCTGTTAGAATTTGAACTTATAAAATCACATTTTTGTTGGTTTCCATTTACATTGTACATTTAAAAATATAAAATATTACATCCTCATGTAGTTAGTGTTTCTACGTTTTATACAAATTATAATTTTTTCCCCATATAAGATCTCACCTCAATTCTTTTAAAACTTCGGGATTCTATATGTAAATTGGTAGTAGGTGAATGTTGGAACCAGATAGTCCCTCCAAAATAAATTTATACCGGGTGTTTGAAAAGTCTGGGTACGGCTTAATATTTTACAAACCATAGCAGAAAACATCTATAAACTTTGCACAGTGTCATATGGCAATGTAAACTATTTTTCCTTGCTATTCTATTGCCATGACATGACAACCATGGGGGGACGGCCCACAGAGGAAGTCATAGAAATCTTAAATGTAAGCACGGGTCGAGTGATACCTCATTTCAAAGAGCTCAGTTAATAGAGTTGAATGCCGCAAACCGCATCTCATAAGATGTATCCAATCAGAAATGGCGGGTTGTTTTAGGTACACATTGTGAAGAACATTATGCGCTGTCATTTCTGACTGGATCGTCGTATTCAGATGCGGGAGGCGGCGTTTCACTCTACTAACTAACGTTGTCACTGACTTTTGTAACTAACTTACCACTTCATTTTAGAATAAAATTTTTTTTTTTAATCCAGTCAGAAATGGCAACGCATAATGTACTTCACAATGTGTACCTAAAACAACCCGCCATTTCTGATTGGATACATCATTGTGTAGTAAAATGTAAATAATTTTATATCTAAACAAATTTATTTTGTGTTTAAGCATATTTATTTTTACAGTTTTAAATAAAACGTAAAGAAAGATTGGGATATTGTTCTGATTCCCCATTGTTTAAAATTAATTATTTAGGAAAAATTAAAAAAAAAAAAGTCTTGAATTTCCATGGAGGGAACTGCTAACACTTTGTAGCCCAAGGGAGGTAATATTGCCTGGAGATAAATGGTTATAAAGTCTCCCTTAGGATTTACATTTCCCTCTGTACAATATCTTACATGTTAACACGTGAATTGCATATATTTATGTAAATGACCGCCGTACATCAAAGTACTTGACACTAAGTTACACGCAGAGAGATATTCTAAACATTTATTGGAATAAGTAAAGCATTTCATAAATCATTTCACTGTTGTCTTGAATTACTTTGAAATTGAGGAAACAAACTTTGTTTACAAGATTAGGATAATATTTAATATATTTATTTGAGTGTAATATAACAAATGTTGAATTCAAACTGAACGGCGACTTACAGGTATTTTATAATAAATTCAACTCCCTAGATCACTCTAAAGTGTAGGATATTTTTATTTTAATTTATTTTTTTTAAAATAACAGCATCGTTATCTACGGCACTGTTTAAATTCTTTATTCAATAAATAATGTAAAATATACAGGTTATCTAATGAATGTACACACAGCACTAGGATATAGAGGGCATTTAATTATTTGACTGTGTACTCTATTGTAGGGCCGTTGCAGAGCCACAGTGAACCGTCGTCGCATGTTTGAACCCGGTTGGTGGCGTTATGCCCTGGTCTAGATTAGTCTAACAAACATAAATTCAGGTTGTCACATAAAAATGCAGTTTGCAATAGATTTTAGTGAACCTGGAACTATAATTCAATTCAATTTAATTCTAATTAAGTTGGTATAAATAAATAATATGTATTTATAATGTCTTATTAAGAACAAATAATAAATACAACATCCATTGAGCCTTGTGGTTCATAACAATATGAAAAAAGTGATCTCCAAACCGAACACTAACACAATTAACGTTAGAAAGTTTAATAAACTCTTATGTACATTTCGGTAACATAGCCTCCATCCTCAGAGGGTTATAAACTAATACTAACCTTAAAGTGACACTTATAAAGAGTTAAGCGTAAAGAGTTTAGCACATAGGTCAGAACGGTTTCCCGGGAACTAACCAAGCAAGTGGGAAGGTCGACGTGCCACTGGATCCAGTTACTCTAATATAACCATTACAAATTACTAATTTAACAAATAATAATAGTAATTAAACATTTACATCGGTATAATTTTGTAAGTAGAAGAAATGCATACAGTTTATTGTTTAGGAGATACTTTGTTTAAGAAATGCATAAAGCAAAAAACTATTAGTACAAACACTATTTTAAATATCTCATACACTTTTGTTCTTTGTCTTTTATAAGCAGAACTACTAAATTGCGTAGTTTAGATTGTATAACACAAAATGATTGTCATAATTATATACATTTATATAAAGTGTAAGTATAAATATATTTTGAAATTTAATCTCCAGTACTGAAGTAATTAGATTATGCCCTTTAAAAGCAGAAAACAAGAAAACAATTCATGAAAAAATAGGTCTTACTAATTTCTGGTTCAACATTTCCATAGTTACTTCTAGGAAACTCCCAATGTAAACACTATTTTTTGATTATTCAACATTCATTAAACATTCATTATTCTTTGAGGTTTTTTATCAAAACGATTAATGCATTCACATTGTACTAGATAAGAGTCCTATTGTAATATTAAATATATTTCTATGCGATTTGACTTTTCCGGCAAAGCGGTGTAACAAATAATGTCAATAAAACATTGTTCGTCTATTTTGATAAAAAATATTTAATCTAAAAATCTAACTTGAATAAAATTAATTCAATGTTTATTTTGTGTAAAGGGGCAATTCTGTGGAATGAATCCATGTAAACAGCGTTAACGCCGTTTCTATGCTAAACAACTTTATCAGACGGAAAACACATTTATACAAATAAAACATTTAATATATACTTGAGTGATACAAAACAACTTACGGTGAAAAGTTATAGAAATAAGTTTACTGGAAGTGGAGCGATACAAATAATCACAATCACTGCCATTTATTAATTGAAAAGTATACCATTATACATTTGCAATGTAAAAGAAAGAAATAAAGAAAAAAGTGACACAGAACTTGTTCTAAATAAATAAATCATTCTATTATTGTGTATTTGCTTACTGTGTAGTATAAGCTGTTTAACGTTAATGCAAGTATTAATTAAATCCAAAATAATTGACATTTAATTTAAAAAAAGTCATTATAAAAGGATAATATTGTATAAATTGTAATGAGTTATGATCTTTCACAAGTTTAAACTTTTTTACAAGTTCTGACTCTGAATAATCGTCAGAACTGAATATCCCGACTTTCAAAAGCCACTAGTTTTATATTTTAATGACAGTTAAACATTCAAATTATATCCGTACACAGACGTGAAAACGTGGCCATTATTCTTGTTAAGCGCTAAAAATTGTTCCTAAAAGTTACGAGTTTGGAATTGCCACACAATAATTGTTTTGTTCTACGTACTTTGTGGATACTTTTTATTACTGAGATGGGTAACTATGACTATTATTAAACTCTGAGTAGGCTATTCTTGAAAATGTGCAATTATTAATATCAACATTTTATTAACAATTACGTATATGATTATTTTCAATTTCAAATATTTATTAAAAGATTACTCTCTTCAACTATTTAGCAATATGATTGGAAATAGTGATACATTTTTGTTTGTTTAATTATCAACAGAACTGTTTGATTATTGGTTTGTTTCATTTTCAAGGCTTCTCGAGATGATTATGGTACTGTTATTTGATATTATCGGACTAACAAATTATACCTACATTTTACTTGTAATGTGAAAAATAATTACATATAGCCTATACATACAAAATGTTTGTTTGTACATTACAAGGCTAACTAGATATTGAAGATCATATAATACATACAGTCAAATATTGCAAATTGTTTTTATACATTAAGCTGTACTAAATACTAATACTGTATTTAATATACATCAATAATGAATGAACCAGTAGATACACACATTTATTTACTGGCATGTAAATACAATACTACGATATGGTTCAGTCAATTGGGGTTACATTAAAAAAATACAGAAAACCGAAACTTTTTACAGTCGTGTATTGACTAGAACTTTAAATTTGAAAAGAAATTTTGACAAAATACTATACTTTATTTTAAGGTGTACCATTAATATAAAAAAAATAAGTAATTTATTTCCAATAGTAGTTGTATTGCCCACTGTCAATACTTCACTGGGGTACAAGGTTTTATCAGTGTAGTTTATTTATAAGAACTATTGCTAATAAACACAAGTTGTACAATTTACTACAATTTATTAATTTTTCTCACTTTGAAATGACACTTATTCAAAATACACCACCGACACGTAAAAATAAAAATAAAAGAAATAACTTCAGTCACTTTTTAAGGGATCTTCGAAGAATTGAGAACTTGTACGTGTTCAGGTAGACCCTGTGTAAAATAAAATAAAAAATACTTAATTCTTTTACGATTTATACCTGAAATTATAATAACCAACAATAAAACAGAAAAGTAAAATGATTATCGTATTCAACCTACTTCAAAACTAATGAAGGTCCACACAAAGCAGGAGGAGGCTTCCGTCCAGCATGACATCGGTCGATATAAAACCCCAAAGAAAACGCGTTACCTACCCCCACCTCGGGGGATCCCCCAAACATGTTATTGAACCAGGTCAAATCCGTCACTTTACTTTAGCGTATTAACAAAACGAAAATAAATTTATTTTAAAATTATTGAAGTTATAGGCCCACATGGTACAAAGGATCACCAGTAAAAACATTACGGATAAAAAGAGTTATATTGTAATTTTGAAAAAAAATAATACAATTTGATCACCCATTTAGACTCCACGATTTTATAAATAAATTAAACCATATTTGCAATACCAAATCTTGTGGTTAGGTTAGGTTTCAAGTTTTAAGACACATAAAGTGTACTCTACCATTACAGTCTGTTATATTTTTATTATTTACTGCTCAGTAACATTTGTAATCTGCTCTTTACAACAATGGAATCATTTTATTTTTCTACATATACATAGTATATGTTGCACTAAGAACATATGTACTGTTATTCTGAAAAAAAAGAAGAAATTATCAACACAAGAATATACAGTGTGTTAACAAAAATATGTAATAACAATAGTTTGTGAGGCAACTTTCTTCAAAGTAAAATATAAATTTTTCTAGTTTGAAAAGTATTGGAAAGTTTACTCTGAATTACAGCAGAACTTTTTAAATACAAAATTGAAGTCAACAAGTATTTGTGATTAAACTATTTGTGTTTTTATCCTATATTTTACATAAATAAACAAACAATGATACACATTTTACTTTAGGAAATCCAGTAATACGGCTTACACGTTCGTAAGGAGGTTAAAAAATGGTCCAATTCGTATCAGTCTCAAGATCATATGGTAGTTTACATAAGCGAGATTAGATGGTTAAAGATCTACCATGATAATAAACCATAAAATAAGGATGCAAATTCTATTAAGGTAAGCATTCAATTTCATTCATTTTTTTGAAGAATTGTTTATTTAAGATATTTTAGAATTAAAATAAATCTGTTTAAACAAAAATCTTATATTATATTTACATATTCGTTGTAATGACAGTAAAAGTGGAACATTTTAATATGGAGAACTTTCCACTATAATATTCTAAGCTACATTATGAAGAGATAAATTGAGAATAATGTGGAAGTGTAATTTTGTGTTTATGATCTTGATATCTGAATAAATATCAATTTAAACCATTCGAGGTAACAAATTGTTACAAATGTTTATGGTTAGTAAAATAATGATATTCAAAACTATTCTATGATGAAAGTATAAATATTCATAGAGTAAGATGTGTGAACAGTATATGTGTCGAGAAGATAGACTTTCTAACGATGATTTACATAAAATAATTATTCGTTGTAAACCTCCAGTTTTCTTTTCTTTAAAAAACAAGTGCAGGAAATTCCCGTTTAAAAACATTTTATGTATAACTAAATGCATTTGTTATTGATTATAAAAATAAACATGTTAAACAGCTCAGTTGTTATCAAGATGTAAATATTTCTTATGTGACACTTATAAATATTAAATTTTGTTCATAAATGTATAAAAAAAAAAAATTAAAAAAATTGTTTATATTTGTAAGTATAAAATAGAATTATAAATACTAGGTTCAAAACAATATAAATATCTACGTTCTTCAAAAAGTACAACAAAATTTGAATATTTTACACAAATGTAAAAAAAAAGCTTTCTCCTTATGTTTAAAGAGTGTGAAATCAATAGTGCCACAAAAGTACAACTAAACCACACCCGGAATGATAAATTTAATTAGAGTTTAAACGAAATACTTTATTCTACTTTATCAATTCCAAAAAGTGAATTATCATATTAGTTAAGCAAACAATTTGAGTGTAGGGCACGAGTAGCGCGTAAGTAATTATTTTTTTAAATACATTAAAAAGAATAATAATAATTTGGGAAATACATTTTTGACTATAAATTGATAATATTAATGTATTAAAATAAATATATTTGGATGAACACTTGATGGTCAGATACCTTTAATGTTCCTGTTTAAATTCTTTAAATGTGATCTACAAAAGTATATTACAAAACACATATGAAATCAATACAAAATTAGACACAATAATAATATTCACGCAAAATAGAAAACCAAATAGTTTTAAATTGCCTTGCAATATGAAGGTAAATAAAGTATTATATTAAGAAAATTTAAATAAATGTGAATTGAAAATTAATTTAATTTATGTTGTGGACTCTTCACTCACCATTTATCAATTAAAAATGGAGTTTATTTTCTTGTACACATATCTTTAAATATAGTATTCATAAAAGTAAAGAAACATTTGTCTTAAACTGCGTTAAATCAACCAACCCCAAATTGGTATTTCTTGTATTCTATTGCTTTTTCTGTTGCCATTTCAAACATATGAATACTAAACTGTGAAGCCATTACCTAATATACTGTTTCTGTACAAGTAGAATAGAGATATCGTCATAATTTATTTCATGTACGTGCTTGAAATTCGACTCTACCAATAAACTGACTCTATTTGTTTACAAGACTGTAAGTTACAAGAGACAAGAAAAGCCATGATATATTCTGTGCCTCAGACGCGGGAAAATTTGTTGCTTGAAGAACCAACATATACTGATAAAAATAGGAATACTTTATTTACACGAAATATGTCTTGACTTTGTTTCTAGTTTTAGTCTAAATTACTAATTGGTATACAAACAATTAAAAAGTGCGAAACAATTGTTTGTAATATCTCAATATGTAAAATTTAAACGAATTTATTGGAATACAAAACTATTTCTTAAGCACAGTTATACACGAATTACCTACAAACTTTAAGGACGACAGCATTGTTTGCTTTTAACACTAATTGTCAAAGACGACCACATTAAGCTGTACGTAGTGATCACAACTAAGTGCTGCATGCTTGTCTGTCAGCACGAGTTACATCATTTGATATTTGTTTATAACTTAGTCTAAGTAGAATATCCCTTAGCTGTCGTGTAAATTGTTTCACTTGGGAAAATTGTCTTTATACAAAATTTCAAAAAATGGTATATTTTGTATTTAAATCACGATTATGTATTTTTTCTGTTTTTATATTCATGTTCTTGTTTATGATATGTTAATTTTAATTTTAATCTTCAGTTGGCGACCTCCAACTAGATGGTAATCAGTTTGATGATGGGATTACTGTCCGAAATGTGTAAAGAAATAAGTTGTTCAAAAGAAGTCACACGGCGAAAAACAAATAAATACATATACTACAGAGTTAGTTAAAATGTATGTTATGTCAAAAGTAATCCGTTTGAATCTTACCTTATTCATCTATCGCGATTTCGGTCATACGACCATCTTCAGAGAATAGAAACTTCACAAACACAAATGTACAGTCACAACACAAAACATATTTCACTCGTGAAAATGTTTTTAATTCAATGTCACTGTTAAACTCGTTGTTATCGACGTCCGACTGGAGAACCGACACTCTCATCAGAGTAGAGAATGTTTGGTGTTGTGACTGTACATTTACGTTGTGAAGTTTCTGTACCCTGAGGATGGTCGTATGACAGAAATCGAGACAGGTGAAGATTCAAAAGGATTAGTTGACGTATCATACATTGTAACTAAAATTTCACTAATCCGTGAGCTAACAAAAATCTAATTAAAAATTCACAGGGTGACTTTTATGACTGGGCCACCATTGGGATCTGTGAAGTCATAAGATTTACAGAAAACTTGAAACTAGAGACCTTATCTACTTTTTTCTCTTTTAATAAAATGGTGTTTGATTTTTTAAACACTACCGCCATTTTCCACGATGGCGTACAACTTAAAAATTTCTTATAGAAACTTACCTTTTTTTGTTGAATCCGGATATTAAATGACATTTTAAGGCTTTTTATTCTTAAGTATTTTTTAAAGTATTTTTCCTCGCTTACGTTATAAAAGTTTGCCAAAGTTTCGTTAAACATCATGGCTTAATATTCAAATAAAGATTGTAACGGAACAAGAAAAGGTAATAAAACCTTTAACTTATACTAAAGCCTATTTGTGGTATGTTCTACTCGCAACAAAAACAACGTACAAAATAATGCTTAACATTTACTTCACTATGTTTATTAATCCTATGTTTTGAAAATGTGGAAAATATGTCCTGTTACAAAGTTTACCAATAAATGAAGTATATTGGATTTTGTATGAAAACAAAGTCCTCATTTTAAAACGAGCTACACAATTTTGTGTATAGTCTTGTTTTGTGTCTTTTTTATAGAAATGTGTATATAATTATAATCACCAGTTAGTGTTTTATATTAACTCAAAATGACACACGTTTGTTTTAACATAAATAAAAGCGTATTTTGACAAATAAGTTTGAGAGTTAAATTTCTGCTTTACTCAATTAGAACTTTCTTATATTTATTCTAATTAAGGTAGATAATTTTATGGTATCGTCGTATAAGGAAAAGATTTGTATACTGATATTACTCTATTTAACTTACGGTTAAAGAGTATTTTATAATAATAAGTAATATTTAGAAGACCCTTTAAATATAACTATAACTTATAAAATTGTTGAAAACGTTTTACATTTTACAAGTCTATTTCTAAACCTATATTTAATGACTTGTTTTACTGGAATTTAAAGATAAATAAGAATTATAAAATTGCAGTCGTTCTAACTTTTATATTGTTAAATTCATCACTAAACCATTTTTCTTAAAATGAAAACAACGATTACTTATTTGAGTAAAATAAAACTATTTCCGCCCAAAATTAGAAATTGAGATTAATTGAATACATTATATTTAGTAGAATTCCCATAGTAAGCATAAAATTTTATATTAAAAGTGAGTAATAACGATTGAAATTATATTTCTGAAAATAAAACCAAAATATATTTCGGAAAAATGTTTATGTAATACACAACTGTAGTGTTAAAAAAATTATTGGCTTTCAAGTTATATACATACATAAAACAATATAAGTTAACAATATAAGTTGAAGCAATAACTGCTTGAAAGGTTTTTAAATAATTTAACCACCATAGTCAAATCAGTACCTTATTGGTAGAATTTCAGTAGTAATAAATTTGTGTCAGGACAACTGATAACAAAGGTCACAGCGAGATTCAATCCCCCCCCCTCCCTACACAATTGCAACAATTTAGGTGTTAATGGCTTCACCTTTTAGCAGTTTTGACCCCACTTGACCCCAAACACAACCCAATCAGTGTGTGATAATGCGCAATAACTAAACTTAATTGACGTCAAATTTGACGCCTTTTTGAAATCTAGTAGAATATATGACGCGACTATTACGAGCACTGAATACAACGTATCGTAAAATTTACCTTTCGTACAAGAAAATCGTCAACAAGGTGATTCGAGTTTTGAAAGTAACAAGTCGTAAAATGTAAGTGGCTTAAAAATTATTGACTTGTAAAATATAACTCTCGTAAAGTGAAATCGTAAAATTTAACTTTAGTTTTTGAAATTAAATGACTCGTAAAAAGTATGATTGTTTTTCTTAAGGTTAAAGGTGAACGTGAAACAAAGCTAGATTAGTTTTTTGGAAAGATTTTTTTTTTAGACGAACGTGTAAAATTAAATTTGTATGCATTTGACGTTTATAACGTTATAGGAGTTCTATGGATTTGTTCGTCATTTATTTTTCGAAATATTTTCATTTTCAATAAACGTTTTATTTCATCACGTCTTGTGTATAATACAGTACCGGTATTTCTGAAACGGTTAGTCCTATCATCACCAAACTACCTACGTTGTCAAATTTGGCTGTCGTGTATAATGGGTTGTTTAGTCTAGATGCATGAAGGGGAAAATATTTTTGAAATTCAATTAAACTTGGTGTGGGTGATTTATATTTATTGTTTTCTGTAAATTTAATTAGATCCTTACATTAGTTGACATATTACATTTTTGTATAACATATACCAGTTCTCAATAATATTTATTAAATAACCTGTCTGCCATGTTTATATTATAACAGCATTGATTTGCAATGTGAAAACTAGTTCAAATATTTTTCACCCATGTTTTAAATATTTGTGTAAATTTATAATAGATATTAAAAATTTAAGAGTTGTCCATTTTTTTGTTCAACAAATAATAAATTTAATCCATAGCAGTCAAGGTTTTTAATATAACAAATATAGTATACAAACAAAAGTTCTATTATGTTTGTTTTAAAAATTTACTAATGAAATTAAATGTTTAAAGCGGAACGATAAATTAAAATTCTTAAAACGAATATGTGTGGGTTTAAAATCTGGATTTAAGTTACATGTTTTTCTCTTTGATATGTACGTAAACTCACTTAAATATATTTATTTCGATTACATAACAACAGAAGGGAAGTTTTATTGCTTTTTTATAATACAACTAAACAAAACAGGAAAACGTCTATAACAAAACATTATTTATTCAAAAAGAACATTTCTAAGATATCGCTTTATATTCTATTTGAAAGCAGTATATTTTTCTCTATTGTTAAAGTTTTCTTTTTTTTAAAGAAAGAGAATAAATTATTGATGCCATTAATACTATTTCGTCTTAAAAAAAGAAAATTATACAAAACTTCTTGGTAGTTCCAATAAATTAACATTCTAGTTTTAAATAAACAAGGTTTCATTGCATTAAAAGACGATATGATTTATTTCCTTTAATTGTAATTTTTTTTTCAGACATACCTCATTTACTACATTCAAACTAGAAAATTATATATTGTTTGTAAAATAGAAGTAAAATATTTGCTTTAACGTGACAAGATATATTTTAGACTTAATGTAGAGAACAGGTAGTACCAATGCACCAATGCGTATAAGGCGATGAGTTTTAAGGGAAAGAAATCAATATATTAAATATTAGAGTACAGTTTGATGAAAATGCTTTTGAATAATATACACAATATAAGCAATTGATATTCACAATCTAATTTAAATAACGACTATATTGGTCAAAAACGATAAATCAGTATAAATCATATCGGGTGATCCTATTTCCTTGTCCTCTTTTCCTGAACATTCTGTACTGTATTGGAGATTGTATTGTTTTGTTTTAACAGTGTTTACAATAAACAACAAAATGAAATCATTCACACTTTTAATGAGAAGTGGAGTATGGTTGTGTTGTTCTATTTGGTTAATAATCGTAATGCAGAAATTTTAAAATTACATATTTCTATGAAGAATTGATACTTCTAAAGTTGAAAAAAATATCTAAGACAAATAAAAATTATACTCAACTAATATTTTATCAAAGGAAGTTAGCTTTTATTACAGTTCAACAAAATCTCTATACTTAGAAATCAGATTGCTTCTATGTATCTTCAAGATAAGACAATTTTATTTTATATGTTTAAGTGGTGTAGAGAAAATTATTTGTTCGATATATTCATTTTAGGTTTTCCTGGCCTCAGTATTGTGTAAAGCCAATGAAATTTCGATTAATAAATTTTAATATGTTTTAAATCACATAGGAGATTTAGTGGCAATATGGTTTTTAAATGGATATTAAATTATTCTAAGGAAAATTGAATTAAAATATTTACAAATAGCATGCAGTGTAATGGTATCGGTAATTTATAAAGAAATTTAAACAATTTTTACCTATTGTATAAAAACTGTTAAGAAAATTACATTCGAGGGAATAACGGAGAATTTTTAACTTTATTTTTAAACATTATTAAAATGTGTCAACAAGTTTGGGCTCTAGAACGTAGTACAAACGCCAGAAGCAGAATGAAGGACTTCACTCCAAAAAATAGATTCATGGACTCAAGAACTTCAAAACGGAAATATCCGCAAAAACACCATAAGATTGTTTGTTGTATCACCAATAGTTCTCTACCCTATGTATATTATGTCAGAAAGTAAAATACCAAGATGTTTGAGACGTGAATCATTAACAGTTTTACTCATAAAATTGATTGCAAATTACGCCCTCATATTTTATTCAGTTAATAGACACGAAAATAATGAAAGAAAACAATATCCATACAGGAACTGAAGTATGTAGTGTATAAAGAGGTTACATCAACATTCTGTTGGTGTTTTACAAAACAAATCATCCATGGTAGTTGCCGGTTCCAATCTATGTAGAATAATATTGTATCAATCTATGAAACAAAGGACAATGTGTGTTGGAATCTAAGGATCTGTTATCATCTCGCAAGTCTGTTTACTCTTCATATGTTTGTTTTACATTTTAATCATGTTTTCATACAACGAAAGATGTTCCTCAAGGAGCGGAAAGTAAGAAATCTATTTTAAACAATGGTTGAATATAGAATAAAATAAACAGTGTCACAAGTACTTATAGCAGCTACCACAAATATTGGATTATCAAGAAAAACTGAACAAACAAATCCAAAGACATGGTAAAATATACCCATATTCCAAATTTGATTAAAATCAGTCTACGCGTTTGAGCTATAAAAGCACAGACGATAGTCGTAAATATATAAAAATACATCATCTTTGAACTCAGGGTATATACTCTTAAAACGGATATATCCATCAAAAAACTATATATATATATATATATATTTTTTTTTTTTGACCCATCACAACAACTTTGGTACACTTCGTACATGTGAGAGAAAAATCGACGAAAATAAGGTGATTAAATTTGAATATTTGAAGTACAATTTAACTCTTTACTGTTTTATTATACGTCATCAATTATATTGAGCAAAATAACGAATTGTTAAAAAAAACAACTTTTTTTTGTTTCATATAACTTTCAAAACGATGTTTATTATTTTTGGACGAATAATTAAGGAACGATGTTTACTAAACGCTTTAACATTGCTTTAATGAGATTTAAGTTCCAATATGGCGGCTCTTTTTACCTCCCATTACGTTGTTGAATGGCCCATAAGAGCCAATGTTAAATTGTTTACGTTTTTGATCCGTTTTCTCAGAACGTGTTAAAGATAGGAAGTTCATATTTGTAAACAGTATTTTATATTTTTTTGAACAGTATATTTTGTACTTATAGCTCTACTTTTTTGGTTTTCTATATAAAAACATGTTAGCTAGAAGTTTTCAAATATGTATATGTATATTTTTGTAAATTTTAAAATAAATTGGTAACCTTATAAAATAAATGTTTATATTTGTATAAATGTAGATCTTTGGGTTATGTTGTATGTCGTTTACATAGTGTACACATTTCATAAGTATTTCGTTATTAGTTTCTGAAGAATGAGTCTCATAAAAAAAAAAAAAAAAATGGTTATCGCAAAAACACAAAAATGTGTGTTTTTGTTTGGCCTAATAAAAAGTACCGTAATATCTCATGGACCCTAGCTATCATCAATGACTTTTTCTTCAGTACAGTTTCCTCCTCTTCTTGATCCGAGCTTCTTTGGTCATCGCTTCCGCATCGGCCTCAGCTTTCATTATTCAGACTTCATCCAGGTTCTTCAACACACTTATAGTATATATTTAACAAAGTCTTTTACTCGTAACACCTTCCAAATATTTAACCTAAATAAGCTACGATTATTACAATTAATAACTGAATCCAAAACACCAATCTAAAGTGTTTAGTTTCCTGCGAATTTTTTTTTAAGGATTCTTGTCCAACTACATTATTGAAAACTAGTTGATGTTTTACAGTAAAGGAAATGGATTTATTTTATGTAGTGGTGTACCTTACTACTACACTAACTTCTTATTATTTTGTTAATCAAATTTTAATTGATTATTAGTGATTGGTAAATTATATAAATCAATGAAACTATTCATTACTTGTTTCGGAGATCATTCATCTTCATAATTTACTATACATTGACAAACCACTCATACAATTTTATTTACGTATAATTATTTTCTGGTTTTAATTATAATATATATGATATTTTCACGTGCTAGGAAAATTTAACACGATTTTCATATTCAACAAATATAATCGGATCGCTTTATCTACAAATTTATGGCGAGATTATATTCATAGCTAATAAACAAATTGCATTTGACTTAACAGACAGTGATGTAAAGTTCAATTGAAGATTACTTAATTAATTCAACAGTTTATTGATAGTTAGCAGACAACTAATTGCCAATACATCATCAGTTGGAAAAAGTTTTATATAGTCATTTCCATTTCACTACGATGTTCTAAATAAAACATTACAAAGTTTTAAATTAGAAAACACCGGAAAGTAATGTTTTTGTTTTGATGTCCCTCCTCCTCTATAATGATTGAATGATAAATAAAAGGATAATAAAATTTAGTTATCTAATTAAAAGACCTTCGTGGAACATTATAGAGTTCGCCAATTTTGAAAATAACACATTTGTAGCAGGTATTAACTAGTTGTTTCCTCATTAGTTGGTAGGAACAGAAATCTAAATAAGTTATAAATACTTGAATTTAGTTCACACTGCCAATTTACATACACGACCATTCCATTTAATTCTTTAATCCGATACTATTCCCAAGTATTTCACATTATTTACTCATTTTATTTTTGGACTTAACCATCAAAATTATTGTTTAAGTAGATTACTTTAATTTATTTTATTATTTGGCATTATTTTTATCGCTATGTTGTCTATATTATTTATAAACCTTGTAAGGTTTCTGGCTAAATTTTTGCTTCTGTTTATAATAATACTGAACGAGATTTTCCGTAATTTTATCAGCACGGAAGTTGGACTTTGTGCAAATCCATAGTTTTCCTTCAGAATACGTATTACAGAATCGATGTTTAATTTATAGCTACATAAAGTACAGGATATTTTACGAATTAAATCTATATTTCTAAAGAAAATTTATTTTATACTTTTTGTTTAACACTTTACGTATTATAGAGCATAGAAGATGAGACAAATTATTATTTTTTTTATCTGATAGTCCTTTATAAACAATCATTTTCTTTTTAAAATTAGGCGCAAGTCGCCAGACATTGCCGCTAGAACTCACACGCTAACTTCTACACGTGGAAAGCAATTGCAGTCCAGTTCAAAGCCAGCTACCTTAAGGCTAGCATTTTATACACTAAAATCACCTACAACTTTGAAATCATAGGTCAAACCAATGTTTTATGTTCGTTCCAAATTGATTATAAATAAAATATTATCGCTGAAATGTCAAAAATACACGAAAGACTTAATCGCTAGCAAAATTAAAAAAAAAACAAAAACAAAACAAATAATAACTACTGCACTGATTTAGTAAAAAGTTTCAGATCAATTAGCGTTTAAATCATACATCAATTTTGTTATTGTCGAAGTATAATATAATAATATTGCCGTTATAAATTTTACAAATATAATTATTGTAATCTATAGAAATTTCGATTTCATCCTAACAGCAAAAAGTATTTATAACTTGCAATTACTATACTTATTTCAGAGACCTTTTCAGTTTCAATTTGTATTCCAATTACATGCTATGTTCATTTCAGAAAAAAAATATACGGTTGTTCCTACAAGTAAAAAAGTAATGTGAGAAATAAATCAAAAATTCCGGTTTCTTCTTCAAAATAATAAATTTCCATTTCTATATATTGTACATAAAAAACAAAACGTCTCTATGTCTCTCTATTTGTATGCATATAACTGAAGAATGACTCTTCCGGTTTCCATACGCTTTTCATTCGTACTATATAGGTTTATTACTGGCCAAGTTTTAGTCATTATTTTATGAAGATTTATTCAGTAGATCCCAAGTTATAACATTTGTCTGCACACGGGTGCAACATTGCAATATGTATGTGTAATTAAATATAGCAATACAAATTGTAAAATAAATAAATGTATTTAAAACATTTTATGATTATTTGTTTATATAATGTTTTTTCTTTCTTTATACCCGTCTGATTAGTGAAGGCGGTACTTAGCTTATCGTAAGAAAAACCCAACCTATGCAACTGAGTTTGATCTTATGGAAGTCTAAACTACAGCTAGATTGACTTTTAACCAACCGATCCAGGCCACCTACAAATAATGTATATTGATATAATATAGGCTATCATTACACAGGGTTCTTACTAAATGAATATTTAACATGCTTTGTCCAATAAATTTAAATAAGTAACTTCAGAATTGGATCCAATTGCTACAATAAGCTAAAATGAGATTCCAGATCATAAGCTTGGATAATATGACGAATTATTCTTAAAATTCCATAAAAAAATATAAAATCTTCTTATTTTGCGATCAGGGGACATATAATTTTATACGAACTATTGTTTACTATAAATATAAAATTAAATAAAGTATAAAGACTGCAACAAAAACCTGTTTTCTTGAATAGTTTTAAAAACAATAATTTTTCATTTTTTCATAAATCAGACATGTATTATTGTAGTTTTATTTAGACAGAGTAGAGATATAGGCGGAAAGGGATTTCCGTAAAAGGAATTAAATACTGAATTTCTCGTTTAAACTAGTTCATTTACCATAGTTCCAATAAACTTTACTTCTGTAATATTTTACTTCTTTAAATTTACAGATTTTAACAAAAACAAATAAGAACACAATTTTAGCTTTAACAAATAAAACGTCACATTTTTTTATATACGCTTGGAAACCATCAATCATTCAAAATATTTGTTTGGAGTTGAAAATCAAGCTTGAAATATTTATTTGATCAGCATTTCATCTTTTACTGTAATATCTCTACAGGGAATTTTAAATTCCTTTCTTGACTTGGCCCACTGCCAACATCAGTATTGTTCCCTTAACGATGTCTTGAATAATGCAAGAGCCAGAGCTGAATCAGTAATAGGCTGTATTAGTTAAGTATGGCATCAATTAAAGTAGAAATTTTATTGAACTACAAAATGTATAAAATTTTGTATAAAGTATTGAAAATAAGAAATATCGGGTCATATATTTGTAAAACATGAAATAATATAAGTTTCTATGTAGACTAAGAGTAAAATAGTGTTTATGTAAATACTAATAGTAAGTTTATGTATTTACGTTATCAAATATGTACTTCTTTAATAATGAACCTAACCATATTGTGTCCTAGTTGCCAAACCCCTTTTAATTTCCTTTCCAAAAACTCATTTAGTGACTATAGTCCTTTAACGAAAATGACGTACATAAAAGCTTCCCAGAGTTTGAACAAAGAGTAAGATTAAATTCAAATCCTATCAAATTACTAAATTATTTAACCTTCAAAATCTTCTTGATGTCATTTTTCTCATTCACCATACATTTAAACATCTTTTTCTGTTGTTCTTATATTATTATCATTGAAACAATTGTTCCTAAACTATATTTATTTTGGTGTGCTGACACACTTTGTTATTACATTAGATTTTTTTGCTTAGAAGGCAAAGGAGTACTTCATCAGATATTCACTAATAACAAGGATATATTTGGTTAAATTTAATTACATTTTGACAAACATGTTAACATAACCTTAGTAGCTATTTATTATAGGAACACAAATATATGTGATATAAAATTTATCCTGCATGTTAGCTGTAAACTCTGATCTTCATTTACTCAACATCGAGAAAACATCACTTAGAAATAAATAAAAATTATAAAAAAAACATTGCACAAACATCTTAACATGGTCTTAACTAGCCAAAAAATTTATAATTGATAAATAAATATCAGGTTAGATTATAAACTGTCAATTATAGTTTTTAAATTGATTTAAATTACTGTTGATAACAATGATTAGTAATTACTGCTTGCTAGTAGAATTATACCCTAACAAAATTCTCCATTGAACAATAAAACAAATAAAAAAGGTATATGCATAGTTAACAATATTTATGCCAACAGGATTTATAAAGCAGGCGTACAGGCACTTTTGTTTTAGCAGGATTACAAGGATTAATAAAAACATACTTTCCCAAAGGGATTTATGTAATCTCTATTTAAATCTATTCTCAGATATAATTTTATAAAATTACTCTTTAGATGTAAATTTATTTAATACTTTATAAATAATAGAACGACTTATTCTACAACAAAAACAAACAAACAAAGAAAACACGGGAAAGATGTTTCATTCCGAATTAGTAGTTTCATAAATTATAAATTCATACCTTAACGTTATTGTTTCAATATGTTTTTGTTATGATAAAATTATCAAAACAAAAAGATATGAATTCTCACTTTTATACAATATTATTTACATTTTTTTTTATAATACGCAGGTAAATCAAGATTATAGCTGAAGATTTTTCAACATTTTAAACTATAATCAGCTTAGTGAAATCCTTTTTCAATAGACTTTTATAAAGTTACTATAGAAAATAATTGTCTTTAAATTACGACATAAAGAGTATTAACAGTGCAAAGTTCTCATAGACAGTTTGATTTTGTTTTATAAAAACAAAAAATAAAATACTCACAATGAAGCAAGTTTGATACATCTCACAGGTCAAATACAGTTGTAGACGAAATAATGGAAAATTTGTAGAACAGATAATTGTGCTCAATTGCAACAAAGTACAAATAACACAATAAATCAATTTGATTTTCTTTATTTAAAACTGTAATAAAGTATTTTACAAATTCAGAATATAAAATAATACCACACTAATAAAACAGATTGGAAGAGATTTGAATTTCACCAACACTAAAACGGAGTGTGGAGTAATTTTAACAAACCTGTAATTTCCTTCTGCTACCTCAAATGAAGTAACTTATTCTAACCACGGATACTAAAACGAGAACACAATACCAAGTAACGAATGATAGTCAGGAACTTTCAAGCAGCTGTTTACTAATTACACACGAAACAAATACTTCTAGTTATTATTTGTATAAGTTACACTTAAAATTTGTACGTTGTACATAATTTAATTGACTACAATTAGGCAATTGTAAACATGCAATTGTTTTATGTAAATAAAATACAAGTAGTTTCCTTAATTAATATCGTAAATTATTCCTCCAGGACTTACTTTATTAAATTAAATACACTTTGCGGCTTATGAGTCTTTAAGTAGTTTTTCCTTTCATAACTTTAACTTTAATATAGGTAAATTGAAATTCTTGAGTGTTACAACAGTTGCTATTCTCATTATAGTTATCATATTTATTACACACATTATCAAACAAATATTTACCACAGAAAACAATAAAAATGCATTTATTTAAAATCAACCAAAGGAAGTGGAAACGCTTTTCAAAATGTTTTACACTGATCTAGACTATCGGTCTAACAAAGAAAGGAACAGTTTTAGTCTAGAGGAGGAAACCAGCCCACTACAATATTTGACAAGGGAATATGTATGAAAGAATATGTGTGAGAACCTTGGGGTAACAGAAAAGAATGGATTAGTGAAGCATGATGTGTACATTGTTGTTCTTTATTTAATAAAGATCTGTAGGCATAACCTATCTTTATATTGATTAATTAAAAGCTGATAGTCCCAATAAGATATAATCCGTGTTGTTGAGGAATATCGAGAGAGAGAGAGAGAGAGAGAGAGAGAGAGAGAGAGAGAGAGAGAGAGAGAGAGAGAGAGAGAGAGAGGATTGAATCACACACACACACACACACACACACACACACACACATACATATATATTTATTATGAACATTAAGAGGATTGAAATAAACTTTAAAAAATTTTTTTGGACACTTCTATTTTATATACCGGGTGTTCAAAAAGTCTGGAAACCCCTTAATATTAATTTTATTCAAACGCAGAACAATGAAACTCTAGGATTACGTCCTCACTGTAGTTACCGACTTTTTGCTTATTTTAACTGTCTTTTTTCACTTTGGGGGGACGTCCTGTGGAAGAAGTCTAAAAAATCTTAATGTAAGCATAGGTTGAATTATACCTCAATCTAAAGGACTTTCTTAGAGGAACACATTGCCGCAATCACGACTGAAAAAGGGCAATTCGTTTGGAAATGGCAGCCTCTTAAAGTTTGTTTGATTTTAATTCTAAATTCAATGGAAAATTTTTAGTAAGCTTTAGTTTAGATTACAATGTCACTTAGTGAGACAGAACAAATAACCATTCTGATGATGAGGGGTTATGGGGATAGAACTCGTTCATATGAGGAGGTAAGCCGCTTGTTCAATGAAACTTGCCCCAATTGACCACCTATTCAAAAATCAACAGTGTTGAAGACCGTACAGCGCGGTTCTGTAACAGATCGGTCAAGATCCGGACGACCAAAATCAGCAACCAATGCGACCAATAAGCTACACAAGGACACCACTTCGAGCACCGTCTGTAATACCTTTCAAGGTTTGTTAATTTTTTTATAATTATTGTCTTGCAATGTAAGTAATTTAAACATAGGCCTAAACAACTGACATACTGTCTGTTCAATTTTTTTAATAATGATAATTGTCCCCAATTACATCTGTGCACTCCTAACGTTTTAAACAATTAAATCGACCATTACTGATATTTCCTATCCCTCCACACTCCAGCTGTAAAATTCTCATAGCTAAAACACTAACATAACCAACACGGTTGAGTATTCACTTCTGCCTCTTAATCTTCGCAACGTAAAGTTAACAAATTGTAAAAGGCTGCCATTTCCAAACGAATGGTCCTTTTTCAGTCGGGATTGCGGCAATGTGTTCCTCTAACAAAGACCTTTAAAATGAGGTATAATTCGACCTATGCTTACATTTAAGATTTTTTAGACTTCCTCCACAGGACGTCCCCCCAAAGTGAAAAAAGACAGTTAAAATGAGCAAAAAGTCGGTAACTACAGTGAGGACGTAATCCTAGAGTTTCAGTGCTCTGCGTTTATTAATAAAATAAAAATTAAGGGGTTTCTGGATTTTTGAACACTCGGTAGGCTATATAAATTAACCCGCCATGCATGCAACTGTCATCATCAGCTGTTGCGGACAAATCAACGGAGCTGCAGGCGGTTTCCACACCGATATTCATTTAAAATGTATAATGTCATTATTTCACTAGAACTGAACTTAAAATTATAGTTTGTTTTTGTTTAAGTTATTGATTTAGCCCAAGTGAAATCAATATTTTTATTAGCAAAATTGCAGAATTATTCCTTTAACTAAACAACGATTTTGTGAAAAAAAAAAAGAAAAGATTTGAATGTCATTTATATATTTGAAATATGTATTGGTGCATTACAAAAAACATATTACTTAAATAAAAAAGAGGACTTTTTAAAATATTTTATTAGTTCTGAAATAGTAAAATGAGAACATAATAAAGCACAAGGCCCATGATAAAATTGTAATGGGGGTAATGTGATAAAATAACATAATTAGAATAAGGAAATAATTTCACACAGAAAAGTATAAGTTTGTATTTAAATAGGTTAAGATTCAGTTATTTCAATATATCTTCATAATAATCAGATTCTACACGGAGCTGTGTGTCATAGTCATTGTGTGTTAATTGAGTAACATAAACTGTATTCTGGGTTAAAAAGGGAAAATTACAACACTACAATACCAGTGATAAGGATCCAATATGTTGGAAAATACAGACAAGTCCTGTTTGGTAACGGGCTATTTGTTTTTTGTGTAAACTTAGACGTTTAGATTTCTAAGTCTAGAACAAACTTGAGGTATTTTAATGGGAAGGTTCTGGTTTTTTTTACAAAGGAGAGATCTACTTCAAAAAAACTCTATTGATGCTCATTTTGTCACAAGAGTGTGTTGGGTTTCCTTAGATTCTACAGGAATATAAATTGAGGCCCTTTAACAATATATAATTTTTAATTTTATTTATTCTCGTGAATTTTAAGACAAAACTTATGTCTATAATCACCACGTAAATAAAGAGAGTCAATGACACAAAGAAAAAAGGGAAATTCAGAGACGTACATAATAGGAAAGAGTGGAATTAATAGAATTGAGCCAGAAATTTAGGAAAATTGTGACATAAAGTGGGAGACACAAAGAATGAAAGAGAAACGGAGAGGGATAGGCAGACAATAGAAAGGAGGAGGGAGAGACTGAAAGATGGAAATATGGAGAGAGATAGAAATACAAAAAGGTGGGGGATGGTAGAGGAATGTGAGTGAGAAAGAGAAAAAGGTGAAAGAGAGAGACAGAAAGAACGGGAGAACGAGAGACAGAGAGAGAAATTAGAAAAAGATGAGGAAGAGGATACGGAAGAGAGAGAGAGAGAGAGAGAGAGAGAGAGAGAGAGAGAGAGAGAGAGAGAGAGAGAGAGAGAGTTAGAGAGAATAAGAGAGGTAGGGCAGAGAGGACAGGTAGTACGAGATAGAGAGACAGAAAGTAAGAGAGGTAGGGAAGTGAGGCAGAAAGCACGAGAGAAAGAGAAAGAAAATGAAAAAGGAAAAGAGTGTGTGTGTGAGAGAGAGAGAGAGAGAGAGAGAGAGAGAGAGAGAGAGAGAGAGAGAGAGAGAGAGAGAGAGAGAGAGAGAGAGAGTGGTTGATTGATGTTTGCCTTTATAAAGAGTGAAGTTAATTTAAAAAGAAACATAGGTAATAAATTTGTAAATAAAGGAAACTAATATAACATATATTTAATAACATTTACATCATTATAAAATTAAGATAAACTAATAAAATAAGACTATAAAACAGTTAGAAAATAAAATTACAAAGATTTTCTGCCAATCGAACAAAACCAATACTTTATATATATAATTATTATTTTTAACATCCGTCAATGGGCTTATTGCAGAAGTACTGTATCTATTTTGCTTTCCAACAATAATCCTTTGTTATTATCATATTATTAGGGTAAAAAATTTCTCGGTCATCATCGATATGTAAAACATGTAAGAAAGGAGCGTAACATAGAAACCCTAATCCTTTGTATATGTTAATAGGTCGGAACAGTACAAGAGTTGGTCAAGAGACAACTTATCTTTCGGTAAGGGAAATATAACCTAAGATAGCTTGCAAGATGTGGGTCCAGTGTTGGTACTTTGGTGTTGCCGCACTTCTACTCATCAAAAAAAAACCCATGAGAGCTTTAAATATAATGTATTAAAATTATATGTTCAAGTGAAATTTATGCTTTTAGATACAATTTATTCATGTAAAGTTTCCAACCGATTGACTTTCAATTCATATCAATTTATCTTTATTTTAATGCGTATATCAAAGCGTATTAAGTGTTATAGAAAGTTGTGGCCGGTAAAACATAATATATACGTGTTTTGAGGATATATCCTTTTTGAATATCCTTAAGTCCAAAAGAGTTATTTTTTGGAGTAATGTCTATTTGTTTATTTGTCTATTTGTCTATTTGCCAGTCGTTTGTCTGCCTGTCTGTTTTCTATATACTAAAAACAGTAAAACCATCAGGGGATTTTTAAATGGAATCAAGAAAATTTAAACTACAGTTTCTCTTTATTTCTATGAGGTAATACAAATTTTAATTCAGATAATATAGTAGTGAAGGAGATATAATTGTGTTGTATTGCTGTTGTATAATTAAATACTATAGCCATCATAAAAGCTCTCGTTTAAAATGAGCCAGTTATGATGTTAGTTGTTTGAGTATCATTTAAGAAAATTACGGCCGTTATACAGAGTAGAGGAGATTCCATTCCTGGCCCATCTTCCTAGATAAAATACAAATCATAAAATTTAAATGAAATGAAATTTACATTTTTGTCTTTTAAGAAATGTTAGACAATAACGGAAAATTTCATTGTTGGTATAACAAGCGGTCAAAGGATCTAAAGATAAAGGTGTGGGTGATGCTATAGAAACCTATTAAACCTATCTAAAGATGTGGATCAAAAGAATGGAAAAATATTCTTCTACTTTGTGGAAAAATGTGAAAATTTTATTTACAATATCTCGTTTGTTGTAGACTTTAGAAATATAAAAGTTTAATCTTGCACAGAAATGAAAGAGTCCGTTACATTACAAAGCCGGTTCTATTGGCCAACATATTACGTCTTTTGCTTTGATCTGTTATTTTATAATTCTTACTCACTATTTTTGCTAACATAAAGTTTGTTATGTAATAGTAAGACAGTTCATTGGCGTTTCAATTTGAAGTACATATTTGTGATAAGCATTGTAGGTAGTAGTTGAATTAAATTTAAACGTATATTCAATTTCTGAAAATGATTATTTCTATTGTTATATTGAAAAAAACCTAACCATTAAGTTTGTGTTACACTGAAAACGAATTTCACATTTATCATATTAACCTGTCAAAATAACCTGAATGTATATTTTAATGATATTTGATGTTACTTAAACACAAAAATTATAGTTTAAGAATATTTATAGTTTATAAATACTTGCCATTTACCATGGAAGAGTTACGGATTTTGGAGGTCTACCAGATTCGAGTTACAGAATCACTACAGCCTCTCTGTGATAGGATTTATCTGATTCAGTGTTTTAAATAAGTGCAGATACGAGATAACTTTATTATTATTATTGTCTCGTTTGAATACATTCGTAATTTTTTTAATTTACAAATATTTCGAACCTAAATTGCTAAATTTTATTTGTCTTAAAACATCAATACTTATCGAACTTAATAGAAGTTACTGAATTTATTATTTAAAAAAAATTACTTTAGAAAGAACTGCAGTAAGTTTTCTATACAGCCTACGCAAAATTTATTATACTAAAGATCCATTTCGTTTTAAAGAGTTTAGTTACAATCTAATATGCATTTGCTTACTTACTCTAACATAATGAAGTATTTCATATTACTTAAACCTATGTAGTTTTAATTTCTATATGATTTTTATATATATTTTTATTCACTTTTGAATTGTTCTAGCATCTTTCCAAATTGCTTGGAATGAGATTCTATTTCAGCTATCTATAACAAAGGAGTTTCAAATTTTTAAAACCTAGCGTTACTTACTAATAGACGATTTAAATATATTTCCAGTTATTGTGAATCTGTGTTTTATTGGTATTGACTTTAATTTAGTATTAATTAATTTTTTTAAAAATTAATAGACTATCATTATGAGATCCCCCTTACTTGAATGTTTAAATTACTGATTTCTCATATAATTAGTTGTGTTTCCGTTCGTAAGACGTTTAAATTTCACTTGACACACACCTTTCACCTTTCTTTATCAGTAATTATTATTGATTTAATTTTTGAATTTTACTAAACACTTCTTTTCGTAATGCTTTTTATGGATATCTTGACTTTGAAATACACTCCTTACTTTGATTTTATTTAAATTTTGAATTTTAACACATTTTATTTTGATATAGCTCTTTTATTACGTCTGGTTTGTTTGATTATTATCCATAGACTAACCATGAGTTGTTAATCATCCCACCTACGTTATATATACGGGATTAAACATTTACAATTGTTTTTGGATTTCATTTAGATTTCATATGTTGATATTTGCGGGCTTTTCTGATTGATTGTTTCATTTTTGCAATCTTGTATTTTGCAGAAGAAACTCTTAGAGTTCACAACGGCCAATTTTCAGGTTTTTTTTTTGTATAGTTTGCTAATTGCTTGGAAACTTCAGGTTCAATAACCATAATGTCTTGCATGTGTATTTATTGTAATTTGAAACTGTTCTGAATTGCTGTAACTTAGTTTGTATTAATGTAATTTTACTCTAATGCAATAGATATCTCTGACAACTGATATATCACTTACCTATAAAATAAAAATGTTGTGTTATTTAATGAAGGTAAGAAATGTTTTGAAAACTTTGTTAAATCAAAAATTATGCCAAAATAAACTAAAAAAAGAAATATTTGTTAATACGTAAAAACTAATATAAAATTTGTTAAGACGTAATATTTGACGTTACTGTGACAAGTAATACTTAACAGCAAAACCACCCCTGGAATTAAAATTTGAATATAAGAATTGAAACTAGTAATAATGTAAATAACATGATAAAGGTCTCACGTATAACACATTTGTCATTTTATATTGTTTGTCAATATAGCTCTAAAGAACAAATCGTGTATTACCCTCAAGCCTGTCTACGGCTTCTAAGAATGAACTGATACTAGATAGTCACTGTACATAGTGTACATGTTATTAATTAGTTCCTTGTCGATTGAACTTTTATACTGAGAAGTTTTTTTATTCTTCTTTATATCGATCAATTCAAATGTAATTGGAACTACAGTATAACAAACACAAAGAACACAATTCTTACAAAAAATACGCCTAAGTATCAGACGCGTATTCAACGACAAGGTCGTCCCCCCCAGCGATACACGAGCTACACAAATCAAACTATAACAAACTATAACAAACACCTTGTCTTTGAAACGCGTCTGATACTTATGCGTATTTTTTGTGAGAATTGTGTTCTGTGTGTTTGTTATACTGTATAATGTTTCTCATAAGTCAAGTTCAACATTTAATGTAATTGGAATTCTTTATGATATATTCAAACCAAGTAACACACTCAGTAGCTCACTTTAGAGAGTACGAGCTTCGACATTCTGTGGGAACCTAGCTGGATCTACACCATTTTAATCTAGTCTTGGATTAGATCCCTCTCTTTCACATTTCTTATTAAATCTTGTTCTTTTCCGACCATGAACAGCGGTTAGAGTGTTAGAGAACTAGGGGTCCTTAATTGTATGCTCTTTTCTTCCTTTAACAGTCGACGTTGACCAGAGGTTTATCGGAAAATCTGACAATAAAAATGTTTAAAACTAAAAATAATGAAGAGCATTATAATATAACAGAAGACAATATCAAATAAGTGGTGCAGAAATATTTTACAAACTTTCTCACAATCAAAGTAATCTTATAAAAACTATTCTTTCGCAAACTTCTATGTTGGTTGTTGTAAATAAAAAGTAAAAATCATCATTGGACTTATATTTTGTAGGTTATTTTAAGCAATATTTTATATTTAAATAAAGTCAAAACATGTTTTAATTTTATCATAAACTTGTCTTAACCGATCATCTTAATAATATAAGATGAAATCAAGTTTAGCGAAGACGGAAGGTCCTTAACAGTAATTTTCAATTATTTGTAAATTTGTTACGGGTCTAGGTCATATATTCGCAGTCAAATATTTCAATTGTTACATTTTGAGAAATTATTCATTTTATAACAGCTCCATGACCTAATTTTGTGTTTTTACTGATAAATCGCGAACAGAAAGTTTTGTATAAATGCGACCAATACGCATTTATACTTTATATTTATACCAATACGCATTTGTACTTAAAATGTCATTTTTATAATACTTCAATTAAAATTTTGTGTAGCGAGTTTAATTACGTGTTTTGTCATATAACAAACAATCCACACTTTTGAATGTTCGAAAAGGTTCATATTATTATTAGTAATAGTATTAAGTAAAGTATCAATTATTCGTTGAAGAATCCAATATCTTGAAACACCTTTCAGTATTTATTTTTATCTGACATTAGAATTAAACAAGTCCAATTTGTAAACTTGCTTCCAACTTTATCGCTGGCAATTTTTTTTCACGAAATTGCTTCAGCTACGTGTTTTGCCCCACAAATACAGATTGCATGCCATCAGTTTAATGTAGCAATGCCAGGAATTGCAATTTTACTTTCGTATTAATGTTATAGACTCAACAAGCGATATAGTGTTTTGGCAACAATTTATGATCACGCTTAAACAACTTGGTTGGTTAACAGATAACGAACAGTCAAGATTATTAAGTTGTTAAGGTTATGTAAAAAAAGGCAAAAGTGGAAAATGTCCTGTTTTAAACACCAAGGAATAGGCACATCGGAACCAAAACTACACATACACAAACAAAAACAAAATACACCTTTTATACCCTTTAATTTCACGAACATCCCTATTAACTGAAATGATATAACCCTCATACGTGATCAGAAAATGCCTGCATTTAATTGATAACTAAAGTTCATTTATTACATTTGAATTAGTTTTATACCAACTACTAGTCTATTTAAAATACAATCCAAGACCACATTAATGTACGAAATTAAACCCAAACTTTGATTTATAAGGAACATTTACACTTCAAATAAAGTATGTTAATTTTGTCATATCATTGTTACGTGAATTATAAGAGATTAAGGTTTTTATTAGTGGTACAATGATAGCGTCACAGCATTTCTTATGATAAAGCTTTAAAATCATTCGTTACATAAAGTGTAGAGTTTATTAAAGGATTTATATAATATGAAAAATCTGAAAAGTAAATAAATATAAGCAAGGAAAAATAATGATAAAGAAATATATTTAGTTAAATTCAACAGTAACTAATTATTAACGTCTTTTCATTTATTATAATATTACATAAATTGATTTTATATAATTAAAATTCCATTCTGCAGTGACGCTGTATGACGCTATTAGAATTGTTTTAGTCCTAATTAAAAAACCAATGATACGGAGGTAGGAAAACTAATCTAAACTTAGAAAATGTAGTGGAATAAAATCCTGTATCAAGTCATTACATATGGTAGCATTCCATTGCGTTGGTGAAGAAATCATCACGTCCGAGTGATACCTATATCAACTATATAAAAACTATGATCTATGTTACGAGATACCCTATTCTTAAAACTGTATCTTTGTAGTCTTCAAAGCTGGGCGGAATGGAATCCGAGACAGAGTCAAACAGTTATGTACATATATCATGGATACAACAGATTGATGGTTATTGTGATAAAGTTGGACTCCTAATTTAAATACAATTAATATGCTTGAAAAAGTCATTGGATAAAATTCTTCTTGGAGAAAATTCAAAGCTATCCATGTAACAGTGAAAATAATTTAACGAAGTAAAAACAATACTACCGGAGTAAAATATAAGAATCCAAAACTTAGTCGTCAATCACATAATGGTGTACGAAAGTCAAAGATTTACTGAATGAAAATTAAGAGCTGGAAGGAATAATTTAATTTAAGGTAAAATTTAACAATGTTACGTTCAATTGTAAAATTGCACCGTTAGCATTTCTTTAGTAAAATATGTAAATTCATTTTTGGCAACATTATTTAACCTCGGATTATTCCTGGAAATAAAAATCAGTTATCTTTTGTTATGTCTTTTGTTAATAATCAGTTATTCTTGGTTAAATTCCTGAAATTATCAGTTATATTTTGTGTAATTTCCTGATAAATGATAAATTATTTTAAGGTAATTTCTTGAAAATGCTCATTTATACTTAAATACCTGATAATGATGCGTTATTCTTTGTTAATATCCTGACAATGTTTTACCTTTGTTATATTTTGTGATAATGATAAGTTATTTTCGTTAAAATTTCTCTTAATGATAAGTTATACTTTGTTATATTTCCTGATATTGATCGAGGATACTTTGATAAATTCTTGATAAAAATCAGCTGTCTATTGTAAAATTTCCTGATGATGTTCAGTTATCCTTTAGGAATTTCTTCCAATAATCAGTTATTTTTGTTAAATTTCCTCCCAATGATAATTTATAATATGTTATTTTCCCTGATAACGATCAGTTATCCATTGGCAATTAAAAGATATTGATCTGCTAAATTTACTCGTAGTGATTAGATATCCTTGACATATTTTTTTTACAGAGACCAGTGATCTGGTCTCTAATTTAATATTACCTTAAATTACCTAATAATGATTCGTTATTTTATTTTTTTGAAATTTCTTTATAAGTAATTTTCTTTAGTAATATTGGAAAACTATAGTAAAAATCCTGTATATAAAACAGTTATTAAGAATGTTGGTTTTGACAGAAATCCCTAGTTTGATTCTTGATCTACAGTGATATAATGATTAGAAGGAGGAGGGAGATTGGAATTTTTGAAATAAAAAACGAAGTATTTATTAGAAACATCTATAGCGCAGTAAACAATACTACAAAGATGAATTCCTTTATTTGATTTTATTGTTAATATATGAAAACGGCAGTGTAATAATTAGTGAGTGGTAAATTGTAAGCATCACTTTCATATTAAGGGACATAATATTGAATATGTAAAACTAAACGTAGTCGGAGAGCCCCAATTAATCTAGTGGCTCTCTCACCTTGTGGACAAGGAGTTTCGAGCAGTGAGGCTTATCAAGTGTTGACCCGACATTGAACCAAGCTAGTTAGAAGGTAATCATGGGCATAGCCATACATCACCCGACGAACAATGAATCATACTTTTGTATTTATTTATATGTTCTAACAGTACGATTTATGTATATAAAAACGAATACACTACGTTTATAGAGTCAACTCCCGTTATCAAGTGGTAAATCAGAACTTATTAAAAGTAAAACACGTCAAAACGGCTTTCTGGCTCATTAATTACAACTAATAATCTAGGAGAGGAATCCAGGTTTAACGCTACGTTAAAGCAGTCGAAGAAGTAAGAATAAAATGAAACTTGAGAAAAACAACACCACAACTTACAGACCTACAATACACGACAAACGGAAACAACAAATTTATAAGAGATGAGTGCCAACAGAGTGGGAGATTATTCAAATTATTAGTTTTACTTTTATTATCCAACATGGCGACCAGGCTATGTGAGAGTTTTAAATTATTTCTTCTTGTTTTTCTTGATAACGAAAGTTTATTCTCTCGAAAAGTCGTGTATTAATTTTTTTATACAGAAATAATATCAAACTTCCAATTAATCATATCAATAATTATGTTACACATCTACTATTATCAAATAAGTTCAAACCGAATTTTGTTTATTTCTTAAAGACAATAAACAGCCATATAATGAGTGATCATTTATCTTTGCTACCATTGGCTTACGTAAACTATTGAGCTTGCGGCAAATGGGTAATTATTTATTATTATTATTATTAATTTAGGTGGGGAATAGAGGATCGTGGATCTTTTAATACTTGGTTGGCACAACGGCCACAGCTCAGACCTATCGACTAAAAGTAAATACCACTCAGTCAGCCAGCACGTGATGAGGGACTACAGTATTACTAATACTCTAAATAATCACTAAAATTAGATATAATATAATTAACTTATTTATCAATATTATTATACACTAGGGATTGACTCTAACAAAAATAGTGGTCCTGATGTAGACACTAGCCTAAAATGGCCGCCATTCTACACTGCACCGGCGATCGCGGAAAGCCAAAATGTTTGCGCACCACTTAACCCGGGGTCGACTGACCCTACCCAATTTGACTATTAAGCCATTATTTTTTGGGGGGTTTAAACTAGGAACAAAAGATATATACAATTATGAATCCGCGTTAAATGTGATACTTGCAGCCTTCCAACAGGTCCAGTTCCTTCCGAAGGTATTGCACAACTGCTTATCTTTCGTGCGTGACCCTACTTCTGGGCTCGCAGGGTGGGGGAAAATGCAAGACATCATCCGCTGCCCCTGCATTTGTGGCACCCGGCGACTGGTAAGGCCCCGAAAGCGGACAAGTAACTGCTACCCTAAGTGCAGGGGGGATTGTGGTGGGCAGATCACCACAGTCACTCCCGCTGGCAAGGCGACGAAGACCGCGACTCTTGGTCCCCACACACCCTCCCCTCGGCGGAAAAAGGGTGGTTAGCGTTTGCGCGGGGTAAGGAAGGAGTAAGGAAAAATATGCAGATGACAATCAACTGACAGGATAACAGAGGGCCACCAAGGCTAAAGACAACAACACTACCCACAATCAGACACGACGAAGAATAAAAGGGCAGAAATGAATTTACAAATTTTGCAAGGTGCCAGTTTCGTTCTGGACTCACCTATTTTACTTCCACACCATACATTTAACGATGATGGGGCGATTATTTTGAGAATAAAAATTTGGAGTACTCATCAAGGATGGGGGATAATTATTGTTATTCGGTGTAACAGATCACCACAAGCTGTTGAAAAACTTTAAATAGGGAACGTTCATTACCCTTTCATGGCTATTAAAAATCCACTTTGAAAACTTAAAAAAAACCCGCCATTATCTAATATGGCAGCCAACTTTAATATTTCTTGTATAATATTTTATAATCAATTCTCATTTTAAACAAAATGTTAGGACTTTTGTAAATTTTTGATAAGTTTGCGAATTATTTAAAAATTGAAGTTTAGAAAAAATGATCTGTCATGAATTTTCGATATTAGATTTTTCGTTCATTACTTTGTTGAATCATATTAAAAATTTAATTAGGAAGAGCATAGAAAGTGTAAAAACCAATGCAGGACTAAACGTGAAATACAAAATTAGCATTTTGAAATATATTTATATTCTTTTCGATTCATCATTAATTTCGTTCCATACTGAAGTTTACCAACAGTTAAAAGGTTGATATAACTGAAGTCTGTTTTAAATGTGATAAGAACTGGCAACAAATACGTACTTAGACTACTATCCAAATAGAAGTAAGCATGATCGAAGGTTTTAGCTAATTTTTAGTTCCACAAATTATATATTTTACCTTTAGTCCTGTTTTGGTGTTTAAACTTTCTATACAATGCCTAATTGTTAACTTGATTCAACAATGGGAAGTACGAGTCAATTCATCAACAAATTACAAAGAATATAAAAGTCTTATACTTGTATGTAGAATCAGAACATATCATACAATATTAGTTCTATAAGAAATTTTATAGTTATCCGCCATATTGGTTAATATCGGCCATTTTATTTAGTTTACAAAACGGATTCTTAATTACCATGAAAAAATAATAAACTTTCCTTCCACATATTAACAGTTTACAAGATGCTAATAGTTGTAAAGATAAAATGATCACCCTGTATATTTATTCTGGTTGTAAAGCCGGTAATTCCCTCATGAACAAAATTTTATTAATGTTGGGTGTCTATAAAACACGCAAATTGATATTTATTGCGGTCGTAAAAGTCTAGTGTTGGATGTGTAATATTTTGTTGGGGAAATTATGAAGTTTAGTAATACGTCATGGGTACGTGATGACATTTTCATTTCTTTAAAGGATCTTTTATATGCGTTGTTGTTGAAAATAAATATTTAATTTTGACGCAACTAAGTTAGGAATGTATGCATAGACATTTAAGATATTCAAGTTTTAATTAAATTATTAGACTGGATAGTTTTAGAAACACATTAATATAACTATTAAATCCAATGGGTTTGAAAAAGAAAATCATACTGTAATATGTGTGATGATTTTCAAGGTTTGAAACTTACCAAAGTGTGTAAAATTAGTAATTAATTATTTGTAAGCTATTGATAAATAATTATTTATTTTTATAATTTCGCTATATAAACTAATCTAATCATATTTTTTAGATGTGCTTCCACATAACAGTTTTTAAATATTATAGTCTTTAGGTAGTTGGTGTGCAATGATAAATTGTAGACACACTGGTAAGATAGTATAAGGATACATTTAGAAGCGTATTCATAGTTTTGAACAGGCACGAATTTAGAATGGTGGTTGGCATTTAATAGGGATATATTTCAAAAACAGATCTCTAACATAATTACAATATAACAAATAATATAATAATTAATTTCGAATTGTTACATAATATATAATAAAGTGTGAAAAATCATTCCAAAAACTTTCTCATTCACATCCTTAAAGAAAAATAAAATTGAACCAAAATTAATCATCAGAAATCTTGTCAATTCGGTAATTGTCACGGAAAAAGTAATAATTAGGACTGATAAAGAAATAAGCACCTAAACTTGCTTCAATTGTGCCATAAACACGTCGTAAGTATAGGTTCTATGTATCAAAATCGAGGTTTTGGTTAATTAATATTTGTTGGTGTATTTGAAATTTAGTGATATAATAAATATTTTTGCAAATTAAACCTAATCTTTTTCAAAATCACTACAGACATTATATTTATTACAATTTTAAGCAAACAAAATTAGTAAAGAGTTTTAATTTTACTAGAAAATTAAAATAACTTTGAATGTTGATTACAATTAATTGTGGAATAGAATGGGCGTATGAATACTCGGTCTCCATGAAGGTTTAGAACATCTAATGCAAGAAAGGAACTCTAAGTGGCTCTCTTGAGTACTGTTAATTTTGCTGATTTATTTTTACAGCATTCAGTTTCTTCAAAGTGTTATTGGATATTTGCAGGAGAAGTAGTTTTGACTCATATCAAAAATGACAACATGTACTTATAAAACTTTGAAAAAAATGGACAAAGTAATGTTTTAAGATAATAACTACATCGAGATTTGAAGCAAGGTGCAACTCCACTAAAAATAAGAATTAACATGTGTACTTTCCACAGTATTGTATGTCTAACCGGTTCCGTTCATACATAGTTTAGGTATTTAGAGTGAGAACAATATCATCTTATTAACTAATATTCAATTTGAAAATAAACTAAACTTCTTTAATAATATTCCTAAACCTTGACAGAATACTAACGGCATATTTTATTTATATAGATTGTAATTTATAACTTGATTCGTACATGTTGAAACTTTAGTCAGCGGGTTGTGAGATTATATTATCGAGTCAATTCATTTCGCTTCAGGTTTAAATGGGCTTAGTCAAAGATTACTGGGATGACATTTTTTAATTATTTCATACTTCAAGGTACAAGGTAGCTCAGTAGGCTCAAAGAATTACAATGGAATTACGATACAATCAGTAGATTACTATATAAAAAAGTGTTTCAAATTAAAAATAATGAAAAAAAAGTAAACAGTTTTGAATTTAAAAGATAATTTATGAATATGTGTCTTGATTGATGGTGTTGGAGTGTTAGCATATACTATATTTTTTCGTTAAAAAGTATTAAAATGGTGTGACAATCATCTGAAATGTGGGATGGAGAGGGGGTATTTTAGAAAGCATAAGTTACACTTCAATAGAGGTGATGAGTTAAGATATATTTCTTTATTAGAAGTATGGTTTTCAAAAATAGATCGATTGATTTCCAAATATTCCAAGTTATTGGGTTTTCTACTCTTTTGCTCCATGTGGAGAAGTTTATCATTTGAATTAGGATCAAAATTATGTCCTGTGTCTAATACATGATATGCAATATTTGAATTAGATTTGCCATACTTCCAACTGTGTACATGTTTTTAAATTCTATTATTAACTGACCTACCGGATCGACCTATTTATTCACAATTGCTAACCATGAATGTTTTCTTTAATTCTAGTTTTTTATTTACCAACAATCTAGTTCTACAGCATTGGAAATATCAATAAAACCCATGGAATATTGTTCATGGGGGGGGGGGTATTTATCAGTAGATGACAAATTAAAGTGAGCACAAGATTATTCGAGTTTTTAATTATTATGTTGAATTGTTCATATTATTAGTCTATTATGATTCAATCGGTGATTTGCTGTCACTTGTGTATAGAAAATTAATTCACGGCGCTTCCAGAGTATTAGACCTCAAGTGTGAAACTAGAACATAAAGAGAAAAGCACTATCCTAGTCTCTAGCCCAGGTAGGCCTACATATTGAAAACTAAAAGTATATCTATAATCTATGTAAAATACTAAAGCCTAAAACAAGCCCTGAGCAGTTGAAGTTAATAACATAAAACATTGATTCTCCGAATAACAAAAACGTTTCTACATTCCACGACAGGGCGATTCATCGTAATGGTATAATTTAAAAAAAAGAGGTTTTTATGGTGGTACGGGGAATCCTACAATTTCCTTATTAGCTATGACTACTCACGCCTTTCAAGTTATTAATTTTAAACTTGAGTCTTTTCTTAGATTATATTTTTAGTTTTAGTTTCCAACATGTCCCTAGGCTATGTTGTTTTTCTCTCTTTTATGGTCTAGTTTCACACTTCATAACGAGAGTTGATTTATACTCTCAAAACGTCGTGTATTAATTTTCTATACACAAATGATGGCAAATGTCCAATTCATATTAACAACAAGATTATTAGAGTATCGTGTAAATAATGTGTCATGTATCAATGTTAAGTAAAACTTTTGTAATTCTTAATTTACATAATTATAAACTGGAGTAATTGGATTTTTATTATTTTAGAAAATAGTAAATAGTTTATGCAGTCATATAGTGTCAAATGTAATTAACGTTTAAATTAATATTAAAATTGACTGCAATTGTTTAATAATGCCGTTATTGAATAATGTTTTCTAACCATGAACTATTTAACCGAGACTTATGGTAATATTCATGTTCCATGATGACTTTATCAACTAATTACATTAGGAAGTCTGGAGTCAATTTAATTACATTTACCAGGAGTACTGTTAAAATGTCCTTACTCTAATTAGACTACTTAGAGTATTGGCTGACTTACTTTGTCGCAATTGTAAAAGATACTGTAATTAGAAAATTCCGTTTGTTCAGAATAATTATAACTGTTTAAACAAATAATATTAAGATGCTTAAAACCTAAAGCGTTTCACTTTTCAAGCATTCTTCAACTAATGTTTGTGATTGACACTTAAATTAAAATCGTTCTTTTAATTGTCTTAAGTTCTACTGTTCATTTAAGACTTTTAGTATTTCATTAAAGTATAAAACAAGTTTACAACAACAAAACATTTGAATTACCACAGTCAATTAATATTTAACAAAGAACTGACAAAGTTATAATAAATTGTGTACAATTTACATTTTGACTTTGTTCTACTACTGACATCAATTTCGTTAATGGTTTATTTGTTTTATGTTGAACAAAACAAATAGAGCTTTATTTAAACATTATTATCCAATTAGTAATTTTATTATATTTATATATGCCTAACATAACAGAAATAATTACAAAGACTTTGTGACGTAATTAATTACTCATACATGTACAAACATATTTTCTGACAATATAAGAACTAAACTCCTAATACAAAAATAGTGGCTACAAAAATGTCAATAATTTTAGAAGTAACCAAATTTATGTAAAAACAACTTATGTTTACTTGATTCCTTCCCTGTTCTATCTTGTAAGTAAGAAGCATAAAACTGGTTTAGTTATTCCTGTAAACATGAAAATAATATCAAAAGTACCAGATCTAGTGAATAGTTTCAATAAAATATTTAATAAATACAAGCGAGTTTGTCACTGTAATTTATAGATTTAAGTAGATGCCGAATTAGTTCTAAATTCGACATGAATGATTTTAATTTAGTCTAGTATTTTAAAATATTATATTTTAATTTAAACATATTTAATTCATATTTATTTTCAAAGTATATTGTTTCCAGGTGTATAAATTACACGTTACAGAGGGTCAATATAAAAATTCGTAATATTTTACAATAGTACATTTAAACAGTCGTTTAGTTCCTACGATTACCTTGTTTCAGGTAAACGATTTATTCCATATAAATAATTAATGTTCAATCAAATGCGTAAAATGATCAATAATATTACGTTTATATATTTTATTTTTTATTGGTGTTATTTTCCGCATATATGTAATAATAATTAATAGTACTAATTAGCAAACTTTAATTCGTCTATCTAAATTATTAGGAAAAAATGTTACAATAACTGACAGGCATTTCTCAGACAGCATAACGCAATTTAAGCGTTATAATACCAAGAATTTTTGATATCACGGAATTATTGCAGTTTGAACAAAACAATATTTAAAATAAATAGAGTATTTTTAATAAAGAATTAATTTTAATTTACGTGTATGGTGTTAGGTTAGGTTAGGTTGATACCCAATACAGAGGAGTAAATAGTTGTTGCAGCGGCTCTGGGATTGTTGTATTGCAGTAATTTATTGTATTAGGCTGACACGCAGTGCATAGAAGTAAATAGTTAACGTAATGGCATTGGGATTGATGTATTACAATTAGTTATTTTATAAGGTTAACACGCAATGCGGAGAAATAAATAGTTATTGTAATGGCTCGTAGATTGTGGTATTACAATAGGTCATTTGATTTTATTTACTCGCAGTGCAGATAAGTATATACTTGAAGTAAAGGTTGTGGTATTATTGTATTACAATAGTTTATTTTATTAGGTTAACATTCAATGTATATCTAAATAGTTAATGCAACGGTTCTGGGATTGTTGTATTAAAATTTGTTATTTTATTTGGTTACCATACAATGGAGAGAAGTAAATAATTAATGTTAGGCTCTTGGATTGTGGTATTATAATAGGTCATTTGATTTGGTTATAGCACTGTGCAGAGAAGTAAATACTTGATGTAATGGCTCTAGAAATTATTTATTAAAATTTCTTACTTTATTAGTTTGAGATGCAGTGCAGAGAAGTAAGCACTTGGTGTAATGGCTCTGGGATTATTGCTTAACAATATTTTTTTGTTGGCTGTGCAATGCAGAGAAGTAAATACTTGATGCAAAGGCTGTGGGGGGGATTGTTGTATTTTAATAGTTAATTTTATTAGGATGACGAGAAATACAGAGAACTTGATACAATGGCTCCCTTGTTGTTGTATTATAATAGTTTATTTAATTTGGTAAGCATGAAATATAGATATGTAAATAGTTGTTTGTTTGTTTTACATGTAATAATACTCAACAAAATAAATTTGTTTGAAACTAAATTGTTCCATAGGATATTAACAATATAATTTCATTCATAGATACGTAATGCAAGAAACAAATAAACGAAATAAATCTTTCAGACATAATATTAAAACTTTAATAATTCTTATCTTCATAGTATGAAGTGGTATTATTCTTATATTTTATGAAATAGCAGTTGTACAGTTATTGCAATATATGAAAAGAACAGATATATTTACACAAACGTATTCCAATAATATCGTTGTGCAATGTACTACGTGCAAACAATTGTAATGGGATGAAACTTGTTTGTAACTGCAATTGTACAAGGAAAACTTTATTCACAAATACTAAAATAAAAATGATCATAACAATTTTGCAATTTAAATTCAGGAACTTATTATAATTAAATATGAATATATGAAATATGAATATAATTTTAATATAATTAAATATTACCTTCAGTAATTTGGTTTTCGTCAGTGTCCTGGCAACAGCTTCGGCCTCACAGGGGTATTTTCAAAGGTTTAACTCTTAAGTAACTCCAATTACACCGAGACATGGATGTCATGGAAGAATATCACATGTACATATTTTTTTCCAAGACTGATCCTCATAACATCGTAAACTACAAACTTCAATATAAATCCAATTCTTTATATCATAGTAATATTTTAAGCCTAGAAATAAGTTTACAACAACGATGACTCAGTTTTTGTGCAAGTCACAACTCATCACAACAACAATGACATTAAACTTTGACAACCACTAAAGGGCAATAGACAATTAATTATTGAATGCGTTTTAGTATTATATACCTTCTTTTTATGTATTGTGTAGTCTAGTAATGTGAATAAAAACGTATCAAGGTAGAACCTTTGAAAATAGTTCTGTTTGGTTGAAACAGCAGTCAGGATACCGACTACAAACATCATTAATTAAAGTATATATTTAATTATATCAAATCATCTAGACCAGTAGGAATCAAAAAAATAAATCTTATTATAAGTTTAATAAATCTGAGTCCAGTAAAATTAATGAAAATTTTTAATTCATTATTAAAACTGATTATTTGTAAAGAATTAATAGTTGTATACATAGTTTTTTAACTATTGTAGTGTAAACAAAGTATAAAAAATTCACTTTGTTAAAATGTTTCATTACAAACTTTTTTTTATGCATATATACAAGAAAATGTTTAACTATGTTAAACTCTACATCAAAGAATATGTAAATACGTTATTTATTCCCTTTGAATAAGACTTTAATTAAAATAAAATAATGGAATTACATTCAAGAAACAAATATTCTTTTATTTAGAAGACGAAAGAATGTAGGTTTTCTTGTAAAATGTAGATAGTTACTTTCAAATGTAAAACATATATTTAAAACGTTGGCTGAAAATAAAACTCCCTTTGGAACGAAGTTTTGTTATAGTATAATTATGTAATGTTACAAGATTACATTTCAATTGATATTTTATTAGAAACTGTTAAAAGTAATAAATAAAGTAGTATGAAATTAAACTATTGTTATTTATATTTAAATTTTAGAAATTAGTTTGATAGTCAAACATGTTTAGAACAAAGTGTTAGAAATAAAATATATAAAGCGACAATAAAATACAATATTTCTTAAAAAAAAAAAAAAAAAAAAAAAAAAAATTAATATTCGGTTAAGGATTGAAAAGTTTAGTCGCCTGTTTCACGTTGTTTCTTGTTGTCTTATTTTAGATACCACTTTTTCCAATCAGATCTCTCTTGACTAACTCCTTATCTTTTCCTCTATTACAGCATTGGTAGGCAGGGATCTTTTTTCGTTTTCTTCTTTTTTTATTGTAAGGCCTAGAAGTTCTTTTTCTTTTCAAATAACATATGGAAAAAAAAATGTAGCTTACTTTGGGGTGTGGCCCCTTAACAATTCCTTTTCAAGAGCTCTAATTTTGTTTAAGTTAATATAATGAGTAATAAATTATTTTTATTACCTCTATAGTTCCGTCATGTGACTTTGTGTTTGTCTTATTACAAAGACGCGTTTCGGAGTCGTAGCTCCTTCTTCAGTAATTTCACTCCGTAGAGGTCGTCAAAACATTAAATATAACAAAAACATTAACACTATACACACAAATATATACACGTATACATTGATTTTAACATTATCTTACAAGCGCGTGGTTTCATGATTCGCGAACTACTCATTATGTTTAATGTGTTTTAAATTACTTTACTCATTAATTATTTACCACTCATTAATTAAATATGTTTAATGTTTTGACGACCTCTAAGGAGTGAAATTACTGAAGATGGAGCTACGACTCCGAAACGCGTCTTTGTAATAAGACAAACACAAAGTCACATGACGGAACTATAAAGGTAATAAAAATCATTGATTACTCATTATATTGTATAAAGTGACTTGGACACCAAACAATGAACATTAAATTTAAGTTAATTGTTCACAAATTACATTATAGCATGTTATTTATAATTGTTATTTACAATCAAATATTTTCACGTAATTTGTCTGTGAAATTATGATTGTCTTGTTACTTGTATCTTTATCTAGTGGTTTGCGCTATATTTTAAGTGGGAATTTACAGGGAAACAGCCAAAGTTACCAATTCACATTGTGATAAATATTTTAGTCAACAGGCTATCTTTGTCAGCCTCTTATTGGTATAAAGGAGTAGAAGATGTGGTTATTAAGTGATATAAATTTGCCAAAACAAATATATCTACGGAAAATTTATTTTAATAGTCATTTAGAGGTATTCCACACATTCCAAGTAATTTATATAAAAAAAGATGACAAACATAAAAAATTCTCAAATTTACATACTGTAATTTATTTTAAAGTAATTATATTTTAGAAAATAATTCTTCCTTTATTTAGGTTCATTTATTGCAGAGGCTAATTTAACATTAATTATACGCTGTTGAAAACAACTTATATAATAGAGACAAAATTTAAGAGTAACAACTTTTATGTAACGAGAGATTTTCTTCTATCACTCACTTTTTTTGACACAGTTCACACAAAGTTTTCTGCTTCATTCCAGGCAAATTGTTTTTATGCACGGAATAGACATGTAGGATCTATCTTGGAAGAAAATCTTTTCTTCTTATATTTTGGATTTTGAGTTGAAAACCTTTCTCGTTTCTTAACCAACACAAAAATATTGTAAATAAAATGTATTTGTGCCATTTGTCTAACAATTTGTTTTATTCTTTTCTAGAGCACCAATTAAGAGTATAAAGCACAAACAGACTGCGCTAATAGACTGTTATAAATCTGTCTAGATAATATGTTAATAATAATGACTACTAGAGTCGGAATGGGTGGTTATTAAGTAATAGGCAAGTTTAACACAAATCATATAATGAAAATATTATAGACAAGGTATTGCATATATTCCTACTAATTTTTTAGACATTTCGTCTCGTCATTTAATTATACCTCTATATGGATACAGACGTCTGATATATGGCTCATTGTTATTATAGTAAACAGTACCTTTTTTGAATTTATGATTTCAAATACGAACGTATTAACTGAAATATTAAACAAATTTAATTTTTTTACCTGTCACAAGATTAGACACTTATGAGATATTAAACATGTTTTTTTCCAGTACTGATTTTAAATATTTAAATAACTTATTGATATAGAAATGATTAATTTATCAGGTAACTTTCAGATTTATAATGATTAAATCAAAATTATCTCGTAATAGTTAAGTAGTTAAAAGTCACAGATAAACTAATAGTAAATTAATGAAGATTTTTAAAGAATAATAATAAATATATTTTACATGGATATTTTAAAACTAAAAGTAAATTTAACAAATCTTTAATATCTGTATTACAATAACGTAATTAATTTTTAAGCAAAAGGTAGGTTCAAGTTTTAACGTATTGTGCTTCAATTGAACGATACCAGGGTGATATATTTTTAGGTCAGCAAACACGTGCTGTTCACCTTAAGCGGTTAGTGTTTTCTATTATTTAGCCTCTCCAGGGAACATATTGCTTCATTGTTTGGGGATATATTGAGTTTGTTTTGGACGTATTTCCTTCTATAAAGTTGGTAACATTTTGGTTTATGAAACATGTGCAACTATGCCTATATGTATATTTATATAATTAGTGAAATTAAATACAATAGTAATAATAATAAAAGAAAATATAAAAAGTCTCGTAAATCGTTTAATATCATTTAATTTAGTAACCATTTCAGTTACGTATTTCGAAACCGTCTATGCTGTTTTTTATGTTAAACAGGGATGTATATATTAGATATATAAAAGGGGAATAATTAATTATGAACCAATTAATTTCAAATATATTATGAGGAGATTTTCCTTTTTTGTTAATACCTTTGCTTCTGTTTTTACTAAGAACTGTATTTGAATTTATATTCAGTACTAAACTAAATTTTCAAATGTGCCTTCTATTAAAATATCACAATTTTATCACGCCTGTTTTAAATGCTGTTGAAACTTACATTTGAAAAATTTGTAGACGATGTTGGATTTAAATTTTTTCTAATTTCGCGTTCTCACGCGAAATTGTATCATTTCAATATGCATAATTTGCAAACAACATTATATAAATATTATATTAAAGAACATTTAATTTTGAAAAGATGATATTTTTTTAATGATTATAAATGACTGTTTTGTTCGATGTAGACTTTAAGCAAATGAAAATTGAAACACATAATTGAATACAAGATTCATCGCAAATATTGCACTTTGATAGAACACTGCATTAGTCTTATTAAAGTTTTGGATAAGTGTTATTCCTTCTAAACTCGAAGCAATTAAACATTTTAAATTGATCTAATTTAAAATAATCGTTCACCTATATAAGCAGTAGAGTTTTAAACTTTTAACGAAAATTAAAATATTGTCTTTTTTTGTAGTTTTAACAATGGAAGGAAAACATTTCCCTAGTAAATTCAATAAAGGCGTGTACTAGTGACATGGAACGGATATTTATTTTTAATTAAATGCTTTTACGAATAAGATGAGCTGAGTATACAAAAGCAACATTTCGCTAAAAATAATAATTACATTTATTATTTAAACTACTTCATTAAATTATGGAAAATGAACATCATTAAACTTTAAACACAGAAAGTGTATTCAAAACGGTAAATACTGTGGCCAAACTTACTGTCATTGCTTAAAATTAACCACCCCTTCCATATATTCATTTAGTGAACTAAGGTTTCCCTTGTAATACAATATTGACGGGATAGAAGTCTATAACTTTAGATAGTAAGCCCCTAGGGTCGTTGCGAAACCTACGTTTAAGAAAATTAAATACAAAGCTAGGGTTAATATAGATAAATGCATAACTGTAGTACAAACAAGGATATAGGCAAACCAAATTTTAATCTTTATTTTTTTTGTTTAATAAGAGAAATAATTCGTTAACATTTGTAATAATAAATAAGACAAAGCAACCTTTGTAATATATAAAGAACACAAGAATATAAACTATTCCTTGTATTTTTGTTTTTGGCACTGAGCTTAACTATTTCCCTAGACTGACTGAATTTTAATAATTCGGAGAATATTCTGTTTCAGTTTAAATTTTGTTTTGCTATTGAATTTCACTTAGTATATTACCATTTCTGTTTCTTAGTTGATTAATTATAGTAAACTAATCTTAAAAAGTGTTTAAAGTTCACACAGTAAAATGTAATTACATATATTTTGCTGCATTATATCATCACTAAATGGTAAGCAATCATTTGGTTTGCGACAGTTTGTATAATCGAACAAATATTTACTTCTTTCTTTTGTCTTATTTACTTACTTCTTGATCTTCGACATCAGGCAACAGCTTGCCTCAAATGGGCGATGTGGCTCAAAGTCTGTTGGTTGGAGGCTGCAGCCCTTATGTTTTTCTCTGGCGTCATAATGAATACACTTACAGTGTGTACGGATAAGAAGTCCAGGAATCTAGCTGTATCTGTGCATTTTTTCATCCAACTTGTTGTAGATCACCCTCTTTCATCTTACTTATGAAGTCTCTCATGACAAATTTTCTTCTTTTCTGATTCTGACGTTATTACAGTATTTGAAGTCTGTATTTTCAATGTATTAACTTTTTTTAAAAAGGCAAAGAGGTCTGCAAGATGTTTTTTTGACGTTAAATCACGCCCCATTCTAAAAAAGTGTACTGAGATATAAATGCACCATATAATTTTGTGAAAAGTCTGAATTTGAGTGTTCTGCTGTTTATATCATACAAGTGTCCCTACCACTAAGTTAACCTACGTAATTACAGGATAAAGTGTTGTGATTACTTCTTGTAGACATTGTTAATTTAAAATAACGATTTAACAAAAGTAGGTTCCATAGCAGGTGTAATGAGTCAATAAGTTGGGATTGACAACTCAATCTGTTGAAGGTTGGCGGTAAACATGTTTAAAGTAATAATATTAAAAAAAATGTGATAACTTCTAATTTATATAATAAAAATGATAAGAAAAAATATTCTGAACTTTTTATTACAAAACTTAAATTCGGTAAATTAAATAAAAAATTGTCTCCTTATCTGACATCTTTCTACCCTTAAAACGTATACATTCATTATTGTAGATAATTAAAAATGTAACCATTTTAAACGCCAGAGTCTTTAAATTTCTACTTTTAGCGTCAAACGTTTACAGTAATCCCTTTGATGGTTATGAAAGATACGTATTCTGTTCAAAGTAATATACAATTGAACTTGTAATAAAACAATATTGTTTTCTTTTAAGTTTTGTCTTTTGAGTGTATCCATTAATCAAATATTTCCGGATGACGTAAGTTTGTAATAATTGGTTCCCATATTTGTGAGTTATTACCCAAATTATATAACAATGTCACCAAAGATTGTAGATTCAGCTCTACCTCTTGCATTATTCAAGACTTCGTTAAGGAAACAATACTGATGTTGTCAGTGATCCTAGTTAAGAGAGATTTAAAATTTCCTGTAGAGTGGTTTCATAAAAATGTGGAATATAAATAAACATTTCAAGTCTGATTTTAGTTCCAAATAAATATGTGATTTAATTCATAGTTTCCAAAAGTTTAAATACTAAACTAAGCCGTAATTTTTCGTAGGGCTAAAAGTGTATTTATGTATTTTTTTGGTTAAAATGTGTCAATTTAGAAACGACCTAGGTTTAACAAATAAATAATGAGGTTGGAATTATACAATGAAGTAAAGTAATTTAAAATCTTCATATTTATTGAATTCTGAATAAAGTTTTGTTGCTTAGCATTATTTCGTACTTTTATCTTGAACAAATAAATGTTATTGGACTTTCATGGTGAATTTGCACTTCAAAGTGTTTAATTCAACAAATATATAAAAGTAATTTTAATATTATTTCAACAACAAAAATAATTTTGACTTTAATTGGGGAGTTTGAGAGAAGAAAGTCAGATTTCTAAAATCTCTAAATACCAAAATATTCAAAGCGTACGCCCAAAGCATTTTGTCATTTTTTAAATCTTATCTTATACTTTAATATTATTGTACTTTTCTGAAACTTTGCCAAACTTCTTGAATAAATATTTTAAATTCTTTCAAACCTCACTCTTAGAGAAATCTGGCTGCTTTGTCTAACTAAAGAAATGGTTAAAACAGTTACTTGACAATTTCAATAATTACATTCAATATTTTCAATAGAATTGAAGTAATGCATCAATGTTGTGTTAGTATGAATTTTTTCCAATTATGTAATAACCTACATAGGATTCAATATTAGTTTATTTTACCCATCTTAATGATCTACTTATTAAATTGTTTGGTTAGAAACCATATTAACCTAATTTCCCTATTATAGTATAACACAACTTGGAGTCGTTTATTAATACCGATAATTGTTCTCTTTTGCAGTCTTATAGAAATTTGCAACAGTTTTAAAATTGTAAAATTAACTTCTAAACAGTGAATTGAAATTTTAATGATTTAAACACATAGAAAAAAAAAGAAAGACACAAATATTTTTGTGTGCCATATTTTTAAAAGTCTGTAACCTGATAGAGTGTCAATAAGTCAACAATTGAATCTTGGATATTTCGTAATAAACTTATAATTAGAAAACGGAAAAATCGCTACATCTGTTGAAAGATCAATAAATCTTTTACTATCCCTGGAAGTAAACCCCCAATGTTTCTAGTAAGCAAATCACTCTATAAAGATGTAAGTATACTGTTCATGGTAGACTAACATTGGAAAAATATCATTCATTCAAAATATAGTTAATTCACAAAATGGTTGGTAATTATTTCTATCTGATACTTTTAGTTTAGTGAATTAATGATTGAACTATTTGCAAACGATAACACTTTTCACGCCAACTACAATTTTAACAATGATGCAACTTTTACCCTGTACTGTGATGACAACAAGCTGAATAAGCGTTATTAGCCCACTGAAAACGCTTATTGAGCTAAACAGCAACACATACAATAGTCTATAAAGTAAATGTTTGGGTCGGCCTATTAGGGACAACATTTATAGTATTTATTTATTTAGTTAGTTAATTTTAAGTTCATAAGAGAAAAAAACTTAGATGAGTATAGGTATCTAGAAAAAATGCTAAAAGCCAAATTACACCACCAATTTTTCAGCATTGTGAACACCCACCTCCTCGTCTGCGACTTCAATAGGCTATGATTTTAACTTGACTGTGGTCTACCACTATCACCGAAACGTGCACAGTTATTTGGATGCAACTTTTCTCAACACAAAAATGGAAAGGAAAGGTTCTGTTGAATGGCCATCTAGGTTTCAGACTCTATGGTTATTTCCTTTTCAAGTTATTAAAAAACGAAAGTTTATCATGACAGATTTCTAAACTTGGATGATCTGAAAAGTAAAATTTCACATTAGATTAAACATATAAATGATATGAAATCAATGGGCATCTTCTTATACTCGCCTAGTACATTGCCAAGTCTCTCTAAGTAACCAATTTAAGCATTTTTAAAGTTTAAACCAATGTTATCAAACCTTTTAGCAGCTGCGTAAACATTTTGCAGGTACTATTTTTCTTTTTCCATTTAAATAACAACTTAAGTTGGAGTATTCTTAATTTATCATAAAGCCAATATGTTAAAATGAGAAATGGGAATGCATAAAGCTTTTACTATTTTTTTTTTAATACTAACAACAAATAGTATGGGCCATTTATATATCAATATTATCACAATGAAACACAGATGTACTAATGTCAATAAAAAAAGAAGTTTTTCATTAAGGGGTCTTCTTAGTTTTTGAACTCACTGTAGTAACAAAATCATAAATTGTTATTTACCTCATATTTAAGGATAAAATAAAGCAAAAGCTTAAAGTTTCAAATATTTAATAGTATAATTTTTATATTTTATCCTTGAATATGGAGTTTCAACAAGAAATATCTGCTATTACATTAAAGTTTACCTCATATTTCTTCGATAGTCGATTTAAAGAGGGGTCACAAAAATATAAGGGGTCTGAAGATATGTAATTATTTTTAATATTATTTGTAAATTTATTAAAGTAATTGTAGATATTAATTAATTCCTCCAAAAGTAGAACAGATAAAAAATATTTTGTTAGCCAAATTGTTTGTATGGTCTAGGATAATACATAAATGAATTGATATTATTATGTATGCATTTAAGAAAGTTGAAAAAATTTATATTTTTACAGAAAAGCCTTGTATTATTTTATCCAGCATATGTTACTTTCGTAGCTTTCTTAGAGCTTTCAAACCCATTTTAAAACTTTTAAATAATAATTTTAAATTAAATTTTTGAACACTCTGTACTTTTCCAAAATTATGTATCTTAATCTATAGTTAAACAGAGTAAACAGCCTTCCGTACACAGATAACATGATATTCTATGTCAATTACAAGCCTAGTAAAATGTAATGTAGCTTTCTAACCCTCATTTTAGCATCTTTCCATGTGAATTCTACACAGAGAAACAAATATATATTTCAGCCTTGACTCACACAATCTCAATATATAATGCATAATGTTGTTGTCGATGAAGGGGAAATATTGAAGCTAATTGTGACCTTAAAATGCTTATTCTAGAATCTTGATTTTTAATGTAGAAATGTTTAATGTTTTCCTTAATATTACTTTAATACTCGTAGTAGTTTCCCATTAAAATAAACTATTCTTGTATAGAAGTAAAAAATATATATTTCACTCCATAATTCATTACTCGACAACTAGTGTGTTGTTTTTTATTGGAATCTATCTACAGACGATATAGTAACCTTAAAAAATAAAGTTGTATTTTGGTAAGGCTTAATTATTATTATTATTATTATTTATTTATGTATAATAATTTTGAAAACTCATTACAAACAAATTTATGGTATTATTATGTATAATTTACGATTATGTATTTTATTACTCAAATTGTATATTCGATAACTTGCATATCAATTAAAAGTACCAAAGATTGTAATATAAAATAAACATATTAAATTGCCTCAGTTATTTCTCAACAACTGACCCATGAAATTGGTTCCATCACGATGACACTTTCTCTATAGAGAGTTTCATACATCAATAATCTCTTTGTAATGCAAGGAGTGGAGCTGAACACATCATTGTGCTAAGAAGAGGCTTCTACCAAATAGGAAATTGTGTTCAATAAATCATTTCGTACAATTATTTCCTGGACTTACTTCCGTTATACCTGTAAACATTTTTGTGTAGTTTCTGTTTTTAACAAGTCCACGCCCTTCACTTACCTAACTATAGGGCCTATTTGACTAATTGATTGAATTTATTTCCGCATCAGAAATATTAATGTAAAAAGGCAAAGCACACAGTGAGTATTTGAAATTATACACAAAACTATTATGTAAAGCGAAATTCACAAAAAAAAAATAATAATAATAATAAATAAATAAAATATTGAAAACAAATTAATATGTAGCTTCTAATAGTTATATAACTTTACCCAAAAAAAAAATTTTGATTCAAAGTATTATAACTTATTTACATAGATTATAATAATGGTTGGTGTAACTTTTACCATTATATCAAATATGCCATCCATAAGTACTATGTATATAATTGAGAAGATTAATCAAATATAACTCATAATATTTGAAATCTTGATACCAAACTTTTTAACACTTATATGACCTCAAATGTTAAAAGGTTATATTATTATATATATATATATATATATATATATATATATATATTGACAACTGTTCAATATTACTCTACACAAATTATTTTAATTACTTTTAAATCCTACATTTGTCATCACGATTTCAAAATCTTAATCTTTCACTTAAGTTATTCATCAACTATAAATTATAAAAAGAAGTGTTAAAAAATAGATCATTTGCTTTTTGGTGCACACGAACTATATTAATGTTAAAAAATCACTCATTTTATAAGAAACAAAATCCACTATACTGCTTTTAGTGTTATTAGAATCAAGGATATGTCACCAATAATTTCTGTGTATTACATATGTTGATATGAATTAATTTGAACAGAAGCCATTAATTTGTAAACAACTGAGTTTACAAATAGTGAAACACAAATAACTGATTGTAGACTAACATAATTTTATTTTATTGATTAAGATAAAAAAATCTATCATACGATACATTTTCAGTAAGAATAATAAATTTTACAAAGCTTTGTCAATGTAAGGCAATATATATTTTGTATATATAGGAATATCTACTTTCTTGGATTAAAAATCCTTGTATTTTTTTTTTTAAACAACTGTAACCATCAACAGTTGGATATGAGAGCTAGAAACCGGTGGGATGTCTGTTTAATGGAGATCCAAGGCGAGCTTTATGAGATAACAAACACTTATTATTTTGTTATTTATTTGTTTTTATTTTGTTATTTTGTTATTAATACAAACACATATTATTTTGTTAAGAAAAACAACATTTGGTACTATTTTTGTTATATTGGTAAGTATAACAATACAGTTTTTCTATATTATGAATTGCTTTACACACGAAATAAACAGTCCACAAACAATAAACTAACTACCTCAAACACCCATACACAAAATGAAATTGTAATAAAGCTCATTACTATATTTATGCAAATTTATCTGTCGAAAGGATAAAATGAACCATAGACACCGTCTTAGAAATAAAAACAAATAATCCTAAATGGACAAAAATATACCAAAGTCATTTCAGTAAAATGTTCGTGAAATATGAAAACAATGACTGAAGAATAAAAAACTCTAAATATTAAAAACAGTTTATCATTTAAATCAAGAACATTTCTTTAGTATTTCCATCTCATTTATAATTGAAATCGGGAACAACTTTTTCGATGACGCTGTATAATTGTTGATAACACTTAAATTCGGTAAATTAAATAAAAAATTGTCTCCTTATCTGACATCTTTCTACCCTTAAAACGTATACATTCATTATTGTAGATAATTAAAAATGTAACCATTTTAAACGCCAGAGTCTTTAAATTTCTACTTTTAGCGTCAAACGTTTACAGTAATCCCTTTGATGGTTATGAAAGATACGTATTCTGTTCAAAGTAATATACAATTGAACTTGTAATAAAACAATATTGTTTTCTTTTAAGTTTTGTCTTTTGAGTGTATCCATTAATCAAATATTTCCGGATGACGTAAGTTTGTAATAATTGGTTCCCATATTTGTGAGTTATTACCCAAATTATATAACAATGTCACCAAAGATTGTATAGAAATAAAAATAAAAATCAGTTCCTAATCTTTTATGTTATTAGACGTGGGTAAATAATACAGTAATTATAACAGCTTGGGAACCAACTGTAGTTGTTACTAGAACCAATTTTTTATAAATATTTTAATTTAAGCAAAGTGCTTATTAACAATCTGAAGGCGGACATACAAACCACTCCACTCCCAGGGATAATGTATTCGAAATTTTACCTAATAATAAACTAATTTTACCAATATGTGATAACATACTAAGCTGGACCAGGGATTTATTTAGGTTAATTTACGCACTGTTTCACGGATTGCAATCAATAATGTACATACAAATTGCTCCAAACGTTGACGCAATATAGTCAGGTTGTGAATAAATAATCTGGTATTAGCTGAAAATGTATGGATCGAATCTGTCAATGTTTTGTTAGCCAGTGTACAAACATTAGTTTGTCGTAATATGATTGCATTATCTGAATGATTGAAGACATTTCAAAGCGGTCAAAGTGATATATTTTACTAAGTAAATAAAAGTGTATATCAAGTGCAATGTAGGAATAAGCAAAGGACGTAATTCTTTAGTGTATTTATCGAAAAATAATTATAATTATTTGGGAGAAAAGAACGTAAGGAGAATTAAGTGCTATCAACAATTATACAGCGTCATCGAAAAAGTTGTTCCCGATTTCAATTATAAATGAGATGGAAATACTAAAGAAATGTTCTTGATTTAAATGATAAACTGTTTTTAATATTTAGAGTTTTTTATTCTTCAGTCATTGTTTTCATATTTCACGAACATTTTACTGAAATGACTTTGGTATATTTTTGTCCATTTAGGATTATTTGTTTTTATTTCTAAGACGGTGTCTATGGTTCATTTTATCCTTTCGACAGATAAATTTGCATAAATATAGTAATGAGCTTTATTACAATTTCATTTTGTGTATGGGTGTTTGAGGTAGTTAGTTTATTGTTTGTGGACTGTTTATTTCGTGTGTAAAGCAATTCATAATATAGAAAAACTGTATTGTTATACTTACCAATATAACAAAAATAGTACCAAATGTTGTTTTTCTTAACAAAATAATATGTGTTTGTATTAATAACAAAATAACAAAATAAAAACAAATAAATAACAAAATAATAAGTGTTTGTTATCTCATAAAGCTCGCCTTGGATCTCCATTAAACAGACATCCCACCGGTTTCTAGCTCTCATATCCAACTGTTGATGGTTACAGTTGTTTAAAAAAAAAAATACAAGGATTTTTAATCCAAGAAAGTAGATATTCCTATATATACAAAATATATATTGCCTTACATTGACAAAGCTTTGTAAAATTTATTATTCTTACTGAAAATGTATCGTATGATAGATTTTTTTATCTTAATCAATAAAATAAAATTATGTTAGTCTACAATCAGTTATTTGTGTTTCACTATTTGTAAACTCAGTTGTTTACAAATTAATGGCTTCTGTTCAAATTAATTCATATCAACATATGTAATACACAGAAATTATTGGTGACATATCCTTGATTCTAATAACACTAAAAGCAGTATAGTGGATTTTGTTTCTTATAAAATGAGTGATTTTTTAACATTAATATAGTTCGTGTGCACCAAAAAGCAAATGATCTATTTTTTAACACTTCTTTTTATAATTTATAGTTGATGAATAACTTAAGTGAAAGATTAAGATTTTGAAATCGTGATGACAAATGTAGGATTTAAAAGTAATTAAAATAATTTGTGTAGAGTAATATTGAACAGTTGTCAATATATATATATATATATATATATATATATATATATATATATATATATATATATATATATAATAATATAACCTTTTAACATTTGAGGTCATATAAGTGTTAAAAAGTTTGGTATCAAGATTTCAAATATTATGAGTTATATTTGATTAATCTTCTCAATTATATACATAGTACTTATGGATGGCATATTTGATATAATGGTAAAAGTTACACCAACCATTATTATAATCTATGTAAATAAGTTATAATACTTTGAATCAAAATTTTTTTTTTGGGTAAAGTTATATAACTATTAGAAGCTACATATTAATTTGTTTTCAATATTTTATTTATTTATTATTATTATTTTTTTTTTTTTTTTTTGTGAATTTCGCTTTACATAATAGTTTTGTGTATAATTTCAAATACTCACTGTGTGCTTTGCCTTTTTACATTAATATTTCTGATGCGGAAATAAATTCAATCAATTAGTCAAATAGGCCCTATAGTTAGGTAAGTGAAGGGCGTGGACTTGTTAAAAACAGAAACTACACAAAAATGTTTACAGGTATAACGGAAGTAAGTCCAGGAAATAATTGTACGAAATGATTTATTGAACACAATTTCCTATTTGGTAGAAGCCTCTTCTTAGCACAATGATGTGTTCAGCTCCACTCCTTGCATTACAAAGAGATTATTGATGTATGAAACTCTCTATAGAGAAAGTGTCATCGTGATGGAACCAATTTCATGGGTCAGTTGTTGAGAAATAACTGAGGCAATTTAATATGTTTATTTTATATTACAATCTTTGGTACTTTTAATTGATATGCAAGTTATCGAATATACAATTTGAGTAATAAAATACATAATCGTAAATTATACATAATAATACCATAAATTTGTTTGTAATGAGTTTTCAAAATTATTATACATAAATAAATAATAATAATAATAATAATTAAGCCTTACCAAAATACAACTTTATTTTTTAAGGTTACTATATCGTCTGTAGATAGATTCCAATAAAAAACAACACACTAGTTGTCGAGTAATGAATTATGGAGTGAAATATATATTTTTTACTTCTATACAAGAATAGTTTATTTTAATGGGAAACTACTACGAGTATTAAAGTAATATTAAGGAAAACATTAAACATTTCTACATTAAAAATCAAGATTCTAGAATAAGCATTTTAAGGTCACAATTAGCTTCAATATTTCCCCTTCATCGACAACAACATTATGCATTATATATTGAGATTGTGTGAGTCAAGGCTGAAATATATATTTGTTTCTCTGTGTAGAATTCACATGGAAAGATGCTAAAATGAGGGTTAGAAAGCTACATTACATTTTACTAGGCTTGTAATTGACATAGAATATCATGTTATCTGTGTACGGAAGGCTGTTTACTCTGTTTAACTATAGATTAAGATACATAATTTTGGAAAAGTACAGAGTGTTCAAAAATTTAATTTAAAATTATTATTTAAAAGTTTTAAAATGGGTTTGAAAGCTCTAAGAAAGCTACGAAAGTAACATATGCTGGATAAAATAATACAAGGCTTTTCTGTAAAAATATAAATTTTTTCAACTTTCTTAAATGCATACATAATAATATCAATTCATTTATGTATTATCCTAGACCATACAAACAATTTGGCTAACAAAATATTTTTTATCTGTTCTACTTTTGGAGGAATTAATTAATATCTACAATTACTTTAATAAATTTACAAATAATATTAAAAATAATTACATATCTTCAGACCCCTTATATTTTTGTGACCCCTCTTTAAATCGACTATCGAAGAAATATGAGGTAAACTTTAATGTAATAGCAGATATTTCTTGTTGAAACTCCATATTCAAGGATAAAATATAAAAATTATACTATTAAATATTTGAAACTTTAAGCTTTTGCTTTATTTTATCCTTAAATATGAGGTAAATAACAAGTTTATGATTTTGTTACTACAGTGAGTTCAAAAACTAAGAAGACCCCTTAATGAAAAACTTCTTTTTTTATTGACATTAGTACATCTGTGTTTCATTGTGATAATATTGATATATAAATGGCCCATACTATTTGTTGTTAGTATTAAAAAAAAAATAGTAAAAGCTTTATGCATTCCCATTTCTCATTTTAACATATTGGCTTTATGATAAATTAAGAATACTCCAACTTAAGTTGTTATTTAAATGGAAAAAGAAAAATAGTACCTGCAAAATGTTTACGCAGCTGCTAAAAGGTTTGATAACATTGGTTTAAACTTTAAAAATGCTTAAATTGGTTACTTAGAGAGACTTGGCAATGTACTAGGCGAGTATAAGAAGATGCCCATTGATTTCATATCATTTATATGTTTAATCTAATGTGAAATTTTACTTTTCAGATCATCCAAGTTTAGAAATCTGTCATGATAAACTTTCGTTTTTTAATAACTTGAAAAGGAAATAACCATAGAGTCTGAAACCTAGATGGCCATTCAACAGAACCTTTCCTTTCCATTTTTGTGTTGAGAAAAGTTGCATCCAAATAACTTTGCACGTTTCGGTGATAGTGGTAGACCACAGTCAAGTTAAAATCTTAGCCTATTGAAGTCGCAGACGAGGAGGTGGGTGTTCACAATGCTGAAAAATTGGTGGTGTAATTTGGCTTTTAGCATTTTTTCTAGATACCTATACTCATCTAAGTTTTTTTCTCTTATGAACTTAAAATTAACTAACTAAATAAATAAATACTATAAATGTTGTCCCTAATAGGCCGACCCAAACATTTACTTTTTAGACTATTGTATGTGTTGCTGTTTAGCTCAATAAGCGTTTTCAGTGGGCTAATAACGCTTATTCAGCTTGTTGTCATCACAGTACAGGGTAAAAGTTGCATCATTGTTAAAATTGTAGTTGGCGTGAAAAGTGTTATCGTTTGCAAATAGTTCAATCATTAATTCACTAAACTAAAAGTATCAGATAGAAATAATTACCAACCATTTTGTGAATTAACTATATTTTGAATGAATGATATTTTTCCAATGTTAGTCTACCATGAACAGTATACTTACATCTTTATAGAGTGATTTGCTTACTAGAAACATTGGGGGTTTACTTCCAGGGATAGTAAAAGATTTATTGATCTTTCAACAGATGTAGCGATTTTTCCGTTTTCTAATTATAAGTTTATTACGAAATATCCAAGATTCAATTGTTGACTTATTGACACTCGATCAGGTTACAGACTTTTAAAAATATGACACACAAAAATATTTGTGTCTTTCTTTTTTTCTATGTGTTTAAATCATTAAAATTTCAATTCACTGTTTGGAAGTTAATTTTACAATTTTAAAACTGTTGCACATTTCTATAAGACAGCAAAAGAGAACAATTATCAGTATTAATAAACGACTCCAAGTTGTGTTATACTATAATAGGGAAATTAGGTTAATATGGTTTCTAACCAAAAAATTTAATAAGTAGATCATTAAGATGGGTAAAATAAACTAATATTGGATCCTATGTAGGTTATTACATAATTGGCAAAAAATTCATACTAACACAACATTGATGCTTTACTTCAATTCTATTGAAAATATTAAATGTAATTATTGAAATTGTCAAGTAACTGTTTTAACGATTTCTTTAGTTAGACAAAGCAGCCAGATTTCTCTAAGAGTGAGGTTTGAAAGAATTTAAAATATTTATTCAAGAAGTTTGGCAAAGTTTCACAAAAGTACAATAATATTTAAGAATAAGATAAGATTTAAAAAATGACAAAATGCTTTGGGCTGTACGCTTTGAATATCTTGGTATTTAGAGATTTTAGAAATCCGACTTTCTTCTCTCAAGCTCAACAATTTAAGTCAAAATAGTTTTTTGTTGTTGAAATAATATTAGAATTACTATTATATATTTGTTGAATTTAAACACTTTGAAGTGCAAATTCACCATGAAAGTCCAATAAGATTTATTTGTTCAAGATAAAAGTACGTAATAATGCTAAGCAACAAAACTTTATTCAGAATTCAATAAATATGAAGATTTTAAATTGCTTTACTTTATTGTATAATTCCAACCTCATTATTTATTTGTTAAACCTAGGTCGTTTCTAAATTGATACATTTTAACCAAAAAAATACATAAATACACTTTTAGCCGTAGCTCAGTATTTAAGCTTTTGGAAACTATGAATTAAATCACATATTTATTTGGAACTATAATCAGACTTGAAATGTTTATTTATATCCATATTTTTATGAAACCACTCTACAGGAAATTTTAAATCTCTCTTAACTAGGATCACTGACAACATCAGTATTGTTTCCTTAACGAAGTCTTGAATAATGCAAGAGGTAGAGCTGAATCAGTAATTGGCTGTATTAGTGAAGTCAAGCATCAATTAAAATGTACTATAAGTTGTAAACTTGATGTATAAATTGTGGAAATTTTGAAATCTCGTATCATATGAATACATGAATGAAAGTAATATTCGGTTTTGAATAGACTGAATTTAAAATAGTGTATTATTATTTTGTGGATTTAGGTCAAGAAATAGTGCATAATAAGTACTAAAATATATATACATATACACTGAGATGACAGTGTTCAATTTACAATAAAAATAATTGTTTTAAATTTTACATGTTTTAAAAATGTACAAATATTCAATATTACTAAGACTTTACACGTGAATTTGTTATATAAAATATTAACGAAACAATCATAACTATTACACTTGCGGACATGGACAATATTTTATAACGTTTATTTAATGGATTTTAATTCATTTACAAAAGACTCATTTTACTGAGAATATTGCCACGTGTTTTATATAGTCAAAGTGTTTGGGTTTACTTTCTTTAGAAGTTCAGAAGATTAAACCATCTATTTTTTAAATTCAATTTATTAAAGTCAACTTAAAGAGTTCTATTTGGTTTTGATATTGTTTAAACATGGAACAAGTTTATAATTTATTTGATTATATGGATAGATAATTACTAAAATAAATGTATTATAAACTAAATATATTTAAAAAAACACTGTTTCAGTAAATGTATAATTTATTCCTTTTACCATTTACAATTTATATTTTGTGCTGATTCACCAATTAAATTAGGTGTTAAAAGGAATAAATGTATTTTCCCTCAATCTAATTTAAATATTTATAACTAAATCTGTAAAAGTAGTTGCAAGTTACTGAATATTTTCGTTCAGTGTTATTTTCAGTCATAGTCGCGTAGTTTGTGTGTACTTTATTAATGTGAAAACAACATCTGAAAGTTTAGATAATAGATCAAAGTTATTTCACAAAATTGAAAGGTTTCTCCATAGGTTTACCTGAGAATGTATTGTATTAAAAGCTTAGGATTTACTTCATTACATATATTTTCAAAATAGTTTATATAAATATAAGACGAAGTTCATGATCCATTTTCATTTTTGACTGATATATATATATATCTGATTGACGTTCTTAGTAACAAATAGTATTTTTGATTTGTAATTAGTTTTGTGCATCATTATGTGAAAGCGATTTTTTGATCGATCATTTTTAATAACCTCTATTGTACAAAAGTTGTGAACGCTTAAGCAATAGGAAAGATGTCACTCCAGTTTTCACAACCAGCATAACCAACAGTAAAACAAGTTAATGTTTCAAGAATTGAGTACAACATAATAAATATGTGCACTAATAATGACTGAGGGTGATCACTTCGTCATTGAAACGTCGGTCGTCTCCATACATTTTTTCTAGTCGTGGAAATCGGAGTGACTAATTTTCATTGAATATTTTGTTGGATATTTCAAAATGTAAACAAATAAATTATTTTTGACAAGTGGTATTTTTTCTGATAATAAAAAATGGTCGAAAATACTAATGAAAGGCTATCTGGCTACTATTTATATTATTTAACAATTACTGTATTAATAATTGTTTTAAGTTTACTGATTGAAAGACTGTAAATAATATTAAAAGTAGAAATTGCAGTAAGTTGAACAACTCGCTAAATTATTTAATTTTCCTTCAATGCGGTTATAATACAACATTAAATATCCTACTTACAGAACTTCCAAAAATCCTATAAACTAAACCCAGCTTTTATATACCAAAGTTAAATGATAAAATGCGTAGCGTTGTGTATTTTGATTGTATAAAAATGTGCAAATATTGACACACTAGGAATTAGATGGCTTCTACTTAAGAGACAAAAAATTGTGTTCTGTAATACAATTAATTATATTATACAAACATTTACATTAAATCAAATATATAAATATATATTGTAAAAAAACGTACGTGATTTGTTGCCGAATTCAACAAAGTTATATTGACGCTTTATATGTTTAGAACAGTGTTACACTATTTTAGCCATGAACACATTCATAGCATTGTATGGAATGTTGTATGGAATGACAAATAATTTTAAAACTCGACTGTTTGGTAGTTACCTCTTTTATCAGCGAAACTCCAAAATTCTTTACCGTACAAAAGAATGTGTTTTTCACCAACAAAATATTTAGACTAGATTTTACTTGAATAATTTTATGTCGTAACAAAAATTAAAACAAACACATTATTCTGGTTTGAAAGATATTTGAGAATTCTGTATTGTTTGTATCAACAATATGGTTTATTCGGATGTTTGCTATTTATTGTGTATATAAAACTAATACATGAAGTTCATATATTGTAAACTTGTGTGTAACAGGTTTATATTTAGTCTTAGCTTTGACTGCTTAGGCTTAGTTTTAGGCTTGAGTTCTTTTCTTAGGTTATAGATTTAGTTTTATTTTCTAGCATAGAGTGGTTTGGGTTTTACATAGAATCTTCAAGTATTTACTAAAGTTTGAACAAAGTAGCAATTTAAGATTTTCAAAGTGCAAGTCTTTTGTAACAATTTAATGAAATTGTTTTAATATTCTAGCGAAAACTACGGAAACCACGTTTATGGGGAGATAGAAATTAAAAAAAAAAGAAGTTTTTTTGACTTCTTAGATGCTACATTTCTGCTTAATTTAGTCAAAATCGTTAAGAGCTGATTTTGAATTATCGACAAAATTGAAGAAAAAAATCCCCTTGTTGCATAGTCTTTACATGCCATTAATATGATTGAATTGGATCCACTAGTTTAGGCTATAAATATACAGAGACAGCATTATATTTTAAAACATTTGTTTCGAAGTCTTAGGACCTCAAATTGGTTATTTTTGTGATAAACTCGGCACAGATTTTGTAGTTATCACAAACTTTGTTTATATTATTTAAATGTGGGAACGTAAAAACATATTTATCAATACCATCACTGAATATATACAAAAGATATATAATCAAAACCATTTACAAAAGTTAAAAATTAATTTATTAATACATAAGGTTCCCCACTTATTTTTGGCAAACCCTTATGGTGGATTATATTCAGCAGTAATATTAAAAATAAGTATATCTCGCAAAAATATTATATTTACACTAGATAATATAATGTATTAATTATATTAAAAAATGATAATAATTAATAATCATAGATAATCTATGTTGGTGATTTTCTTTTTTATGCTCTAGGTTTTAACACGTGATAACGAAAGTTGCTTTATAATCTTGAAACGAAGTGTATTAGTTTTTATATACACGAATCTTGGCAGATGTCCGAATAACCATATAAACATGTTATGTTATAAAGTTAAACAAATTTAATAAAGATACAAAATATTGTACAAACTTTCTCATTCCTTCAATTCCAAAACCAAATAAAACCAACCAGAATTAATCGTTAACAAATTTGGATTGCTTGTGTAATGAACTAGTCCTCAGGTCCAATCTTATTTTATTAAATAAAATGCAACTTTTGTGACTCAGGTTAAGGTTAGTTTTATGTTTTTCTCTGTAATTTTTCTCGGTTATTCCGAAATCATTTGTCACTTACTTTTTTACACCAATGTTTTTGTTAATAAATCTTCTCATTTCACTAAAATGTGAACGAAATCGGTCGAGCGGTATGAACGTAATTTGTGTTTACCGATAATTCACGAAATCTTTAGATGAGATATGAACGGATACGTTTCAATTGACTTCATACTTTAGTGAACATATATCGTAATAGTTAGAGCCGATTTTAAGAAAATCGAAGTTGTGTAGTTTTTTTTATATGGCAGCTACTCCAAATTTTGAAATACCGTCAAAAAGTTCTGTGGATCAACAAAATATGCCCAAATACCAAATTTGATTAAAATCGGTCCAAAAAATTGGGCTTGCAGAGACAACAGACACCAGACAGTCATTATTCCATAATCCCCTATTTGGGACTTTAAATATATATATAAATATATAAATTTTATCTTTACTGTGAAAATTTGAAGGAAATTTAGTTAATTTCTGTTAATTTACTTAACAACCTATTTTGTAAGTAGTAAAATATTAACTTTCAGAAAAGAAATTCTTGAACCTATTGTACCCAATTAAATGGCAACATTTGGGAAATACATATTATACGAATGACAGATATAATTTCAACATATTTTTGCGATAAATTGGAGAAAGTTTTGTTTAAAAACAGCAAAAAAAAATAATAAAATAAATAAAATCAAGTTTATAATTCTCTAAATATGACCATTTATTAATTATGGTTTTTTAAAAGAATATAAATGGAATGTCATGGAGAATATAAATTCATATTCGTTACACGGATTTGAATTTGTTTGTTGTATCAATCAAATGTATTAATAATTGACAGATAAAGGCATCTAATCGTGTCCAATTAAAAGATAACTACTAATCATTATTAATTACTTTGAGGTTAAATTAAATTGATGATACGTAATTTTTATTTCCTAATTATCATATTATCATCATAGTATTTTACGTTACCATTGTTAAAAATTCCTAAACGTTAAAATGTATTAAATGAAGTAATATGTTTAAAGCGATAAATTTTGTTTTGAAATTTTATCTGATTTATTTGTTTGTAAAGGGAAGAAAGAGTGTGCAGTATGAATAGATCTAACATAATAGATTAATTGAACTAAAACGTACCACGTGGTTGGCTTTTATGAGAGCAAGTAATAACGTTTTCTTAATGTTAACATAATGCTTTCTTTACAAGTATTGCCAGTTTTAACTCACATTGTCAATGCACATTTTGAAAGTAGAGCGACTATTTATTTACTTGGAGCAATCGAATGCAATGTGATTTTTTTTTGTATACGAGTATAATTTTGACAAAATTTAATAATGCTTTAAGAAATCATATTTACGATGGCTGTAGGGTATATAATATGCAATGTATTGGGTTTATAAGCTCCTCTCATTTTTGACATACGATTAATGTATTATTGATATTAACATAATGTAGGTAAAACTGGAATAACAAATTAAAAGCATATGAAAAGTCGTAATTATCTTTGAAAATCATTTTTAATCATTATGTATAATATATATATATATATATATATATATATATATATATATATATATATATTTGGAAGCGTATTTACAATTTTATTTGATGTCGTTAAATTTATGTAAAAAAAGTAAACATATGCAAATTCTTATTAATTAATTATTATTATTTTAAATAACATTATGTTCTGTTAAAAAATAAATAAAATTTATTTACAATTTAATTTTATAAAATAAAATGTTTTAATTTATTGTCCTTAATTTTGGAATACAAAATTATAAACACGACTATAATCTTATTTATTATTATTTAATAAAATCATTTTCTCTAGAAAGAAAGAATGTTAGTTTTGAGGTTATATTTACAAATTTATTAGAAAATATAACATGTTTTAATACAAAGTCGGTAAATATCGAATTCAAAATTATATAAACGTCCAGTCTTTTTTTTAAAATCATTTTAAATTAGTATATGTAGCAAAGTCAGTTAAGTTATATTTGGGATAACATATTTCCAACTGAATTATATATTTTTGAATGTTGTCCCATCCAGATTCCCCTTCATGGAATTTTAAATGAACACCAAATTATTACGAGAAAAATAAAGAAAGTTAATAAAGAGGCTTGAAAGAGCTATACATTAATATTAAATGCAATTGATGTTTCAGCCTAATTTGAACCTAACTGATTTTATAACCAACTTTATCTAGAAAGGTTTTTAACACTCCCAATATTAATTGCTTCTTCAGTTTAATCCCTATAAAAGCAGTTAAACGAAATTTAAGGGAAGTAGTCATTGTTTTACTCCTACTTAATACTAAGAGTTCATGGGATTGACTCTAAATTAAATTAAAACTCAAGTTCTTCCCAACTTTCATATGACTTGCAGTAAGTTTTAACTCACTAATAAATTACATTTTATGACGCTCAGAGACGTTTTAAAATAAAGTTTTTCCAGTTACGAGATTAGTAGAACGCCAATAACGGATTTTTGAAATTATATAAATAAATGTAGAGAAAATTTAAATTAATCTATTGTCCAGCACATGAGACTACATACTACTTTTTGAAGAGGCTGTATTTGTTTACGAAATGAATGTCCTACTATTATGAGATAAAAACGTCTGAATGAGTTGATTTTTATTATTACTTAAGCCACACAGATTACACGAAAATCTATTGTGGATTTACGTTTCCAGATTTTTAGTACATTATCAAATTTTGAAATCACATTGAGTAAAAATGTGTTCTTATTTTTGTTTGAATATGTAGAGTTTAATGATCATCTCATAATCATTATAATAACATATTTTTATTTCAAACTAATAACGATCGAGGTTTTTTTTAAAAAATAGGGAAAATACTGGTTTGTGCAAAATGCATACATTATGCACGTGTGTTTGTGTACATGTATGTGAGTTGTTTATGTTGTAAGCGTAATAAATTCAAATTCGATTTGTTGATCGATTAAAAATTTGCATGCTTCACATTGTTCTATCCCACAAATATACAATACCTCGAATAATTGTAATATTTATATGTCCTCATGTGTCCATTAATTTTGAAAGCATCATTTCTGTGTAGGCTTTGCTTGTACAAGTTATTTTTTATTCATTTTACATTTCTTTAAATTAAAACTAGTTCACATACTTCAGGAACCGTATCCGATTAATGATGGTGCCCATATCCTCTCTGCGTAAGAATTGTTTTGTACAAATTATTACTTTATTCCTAATAAATTTCTTTAAATTAAAACTATTTTATATACTTTAGCAACCGATTCCGACTCCTGATCGTGTCCTCTCAATGTAAAAGTTGCTTTGTAAAAGTTACTGCATACTATTTCTTTAGATGCAGTATTTACACGAATTCGTCCTTAATTTAAAATTCAAATTTTGTAAATCACATTCCAAATACCAACTTTGAAAACAGTTTGTTTCACACTGGATATCCAAAACAAAAACAAAATTCTGATTATGTGTGCAAAATGTATTGCATATCAAGCAGTTGCTAGGAGTTTCCTGTAATTTTTGCTAATTACTTATTTCATTATATAGTCATTTTCTACTATAATTTTTAAATTATAATTAATTGTTGTTGTTCAATTTTTTTAAACTACTACAAAAAGAAAACACTTTAGAGAAACATTACTGATGCCTCATTCGGGCGCAATTTTTCAAACATGAGATATTTTGGCCAAACATTTTTTAAAACTTTATATTTTAATTTATATATATACACATATGGCTGTACTTTTTCTTTAAGCAAAATGTCGCCTATTAATATTGCCTTATCTGTAATTTTGGACACTCGTTAAAACAATCTTGTTAAGTTTTTTCTTTAGTTACTTCTTCGTTTTATAGACGGTCACAGAAAGCATTTTAGTTTTTTATAAATAGAATGAATGTTTAATAAATGATAACCATACATTGGCTGTTTAACAATAAACAATAAGTATTTTTAAAATGTTTACGTGAAATGAAAAATTAAATTTCAAACTTCTAATAGCCAAAAAAAGGTATTTGCAGAGATCTAGTTTTCAAACCAATATAATATCTAAATGTTAAAAACTAACTGTAAATGAATGTTCTATGATAAGCATAATTTCCCAATAATTTTCGTTTACTCTGTAGGCTTCACAATTGACATTATTTAATTCCCTCTTTCATTTACGTAAGTAAACAAAAACATATTTACAATGGTGGAGTGCATTCTGTAATAACCAAGTTCGTTCTTTGTATTTTACAGTCATGTAGTCTCTTTTCTGTTGCGCTCATTTCCTACGCATTTTAAGTGACTAACCTAATTACGTTGCCTCCGACACAACACAATGAAGGGTTTTATTAAATTTAATGCACAGTTGTTGAAACATTATAAAAGTAGCTCTTCAAATATATGAAGATTTACTAAACATTATATTTTATATTATATCAAATATGTAAAATTAATAATTCAGATTGCATATAAATATAATTTAGTTCAATTTTAATTTAAACATTGCAATTAATGTAAAGTATAATCAATAAATTACACAGGATTATCTTCGAACTCAAAGTTGTTTGTTGTCTTACAACTTATTAAACTTCATTTTGATTCTTTAAGATTTCAATATCCACCATCCCTTTGGAACATTATTTTTTACGATATACACAAGCAGCTGTAAAGGTAACGCATTCACGTCACGAGGCGTGCATCGTATTAGGTTTGCAAATATAGAATTATCCACTTTTTAGCTACTCTATCACCTACTAAAGTTTACACAGATATTATATCTTGCAAATGCAGTTTATATTTTTTCACAAAATTAATGTAAAATCTAGAGAAAAGAACAAACATTCAAGTCTACAATTGAAATTTGAACTTTTCTTATTGTTTTACAAAACTTCGTTAACTTAAAGTAATCTTTTTAAAAATAAGTTTTTTTATAGAACAAGATATTATTTTAATCTTCCTATAGAGCTTAAATAAATTGCGAATATTTATATTTAATAGAAAAAAAATGAAAGAGAAAATATTATTATTTAGATTTGTTGGTACTATCAATAACATACAAACATAAAAACTGTTTTTATAATCCTGGGATCTATTATTCCATATTTAAACCTAAAAAGAATGTATATGACTACGCGACTTTATTATTTTCGAAATTATCTGCGAATAAGCCAAACAAAACTTATATCTAAATCTTCCTTGAAATCGGGATTTGGAAGTAATTGATTAAAGCTGAAAAAAATCCAGAAATATATTTGAGTTTAAGTTTAAATATTCGGTAATGCAAAATTCACGCCTTAGAAAACTTTCTGCCTTTTCTAAATTATAATAAGTGTTACGTTAGGTTAGGTTTAAACGTTACCTTTGAAATGAACATTTCAATAAACGGATCAAATAACACGACAGCTCAAATAATAGAAGGTGAAACGTTGAAATAATTTTAAATTCATAAATTTAGCAAAATAGGGATGGTTTTGGATTAAAAGCTTTGACTATGTTATTGATAGATTAGCTTACAATTTCATATCTCATTTTATGTGCTTATTAATATCGAAATATTATGGGAGACCGTTATAGAACTATATATATATATATATATATATATATATATATGTGTGTGTGTGTGTGTGTGTGTGTGTGCGCGCGCGTGTGTGTATTTAGAATCGATGTTTTGTTTGTATTAGAGAAACATAATAACAAATAAGACTGTAAAATTGATAAAATTAAGATCTTGGATTTTTCAATACATATACTTTCAGCACGGAAGCATTGTTTGCTTGCCGCATTTATTTAATTTTGTTCAACAGAAAACTAAAATGTTTATTCTTAAAGTTAAAAGTAATAGGTTCAAGATAATGGGCTTATGGAGGAAAAGTTGTTTATTTTGGAAAACATCGCTTTTGTTCCACCGCCCGAAAGAATTACAAAGTTTGTAAGTTTATAATGAGGCAATATTCTAACCGTTGAGACAAAGTTAACAGACAAAGATGGAAAATGAAATGGGAATAGGAAGTGGTAGAGAGATAAGTACTAGCCAGAGATATAAAGATACAGAGTAAACGTGGTTTTATAAGAGAATATTCAAGATAGAGAGGGAGAGGGATAGAATGTAAATGATAGTGAGAGAAATGAAACGTAAAATGGTTTTTACATCTAAGTAATATCACGAGAGATAAAATTAAGCCCAATGGAGTGAGAGAGAACGGCAATCTTAGAAATAATATATTCATCAAGTGTTTATAGTATTAAATGTATTTAACAAAATACTATATAGGGCAGCACAGCAAAATTGTTTTTAGATTGATGTATTACTTTGAAATAGTATCGTAGCGATTTCATCCAGAGTTCCATTCTTTATTATTATAATTTATTTATTTTTATAGTAAATAAAAGTGTATTTAAGTGAACGGTTATGGAGAAAGTTTTAAACGGCCGCCATTTTGATGTTTATAAAATAAATTATTCGTGTATGATACACTTGTAAATCGTAACATACAAAATGCTTTTACCAAATTTGAACTCGATATCGAAGCTATTTCTGGAATTATAGTGAGTTTTTGTAAAAAGCTATTGCGACTAAACTAAGACGAATTCTAAATATTTACTAAACAATTTTTATTTATTTGGATACGTAGAATGCGATCCTCTATAGCTCACTAAGGTTTTTGTGACATTCTGTAAATACATATTATTTAAAGGAATGTTATTTTTGTAATCCTTAGGATATATGTATCAAATAAATAAAGTGATTGTTTTAAATTCGGTCGTGAAAGAGATAACAATCGATATCGTCCTAATAATTTTAATAACCCAAACATCAATATATCATTGAATTGGAAGATCAGCTACGTGTTGATAGGTAAATCGTAGAGGTTAAAATTATATGGGGAACCAAAATAATATATATTCTATAATATGCTAAATTGTATTAGTTTAAACAGAGCAATTGAGACAAGAGATAGATGTTGAGTTATAAATAGGGAATATATGAATCTTATATAGAGTTTCAGTTAATACCGTTTTGAAAATAAAGACATAATGAAAGGCATTTGCAAATTTAGTTTAAAGTGTTAAAAGGCTAAGATATTAATACTGTATTTTATTTATAACTATTCATTGTGAAAAACAAACTCTTACTAATAACTCATTTTGTTTATTAGAAATGCCACGAAATGCTTATATATTTGATTGTCCCATGCAGTTTAACAGAAATTATTGAAGCATATTTAGAGATTGTAAAAATTCCATAGAACTTTTCAAACGTTGTTCATATTCGAAATTTAGTGAAAACAGGAACATGTATTCATTAACTAATACCCTATCACTTAAACTGTGAAATGTATTGGGCAGGTTGAATTGGATAGTCCTAGTTATAAATTTAGAATCATACATTTTTATTTGGTACAATCGTAACTGAAATTTGAAATGAGTTACAATAATTTTTTTAAACTGTATATACGTGGAAGTAATCCCAAACCACAATGCATATTTCGGAAACGTAGCTACCACCTCTGAAGGATATAAACTAATAGTCATCTCACTAACGATGATAGCTATATTACCAAAATGTAATTAATGGTTTATAAACTTTCTAAGATTAAACGTGTTAGTGTTTTATTTGAGGTTTGGCGATTACTTCTTTAATATTGTTATAAACCCAAGGCTCATTCGATGTTGTATGTATAAATGTAGTTTTGAAACACACATTAATTATTTGAAATGCGGTTCAAGATTGTCAACAGTCAACATTTGCCCTTGACCCTTAAAATCAAATTTTATACACATTTATTTGATCCTCTTAAGGGTATTGTTAAATTAAGAGATCTTACAACGTGGACAAAGATTATTTGTATTTATTAAAAAAAACCATAAAATAAATGAACCTAATTGCAAAAAATTCCACTAATAGTAAAAATTTCTATAACAATGAAACTGGGATGAAGTAAACCAATAACGTTAGCAACATTTAAGCGTCTTGCAGTTTCATTATTTTGTCTTACAGTTTAATCAAGAGTATTTTTTTTTTGCACGCCCTCTTATTATTTATTATATCTATTCTATTAACTACATTGGTATTTATCATTTGTTTTAAACATGAACTTATTGTAATATAAATTAAATACATAAAACAGAACAAATTATCAAATAAAATAGTAGACACAAAAGATATGCGGAGTCTATTAATAACTCCCCCCACCATTCATTAACATTTCTGCTCCATCATCATCATCATCATTATAATTCGTTTCGCCCACAAATTCTCTATTTATTGTTATAAACACTAGTCAATAACTGATAGACCTATATACTAGTTTAATGGTGCTCTCATAATTACCTCCTCGTGCTTAATTTAATAATATTTTAATAATAGATAGACTTTTTCTACGTATCTAATTCCCTGTTTCATTTTTTGTAAAAATATTTTTGTATGTAATATTTGTATTATATTTTACAGATCAAATTTATCCTTTTCTTTCATAGTTATCTTCAAGATAATATTTTCCAAATTATTTCCCTACAAAACATTTCGTTGATGAATTCATACTTCTTAACTTCTTCTCATTCTGATATTAATATTTGTTCTATTCGGTATTAGTACAATTATTGATTCATTTAATCTTCCTTCTTTCCCAAAATTGTCATTAGAGTCAGACCTATTTTCATTACAATACGTTGATCTACGTCTGGTAAAAATTTTTTCTACATACATCTCCTTAAAATTGTCATTTCCATTAGCTACAGCAAAATTGTTTTGTTCAAAAATACCGGTACCCTTGCATTATTGGTTTATAATCACTGGATGTGTTTAGCATCAGCCTATGAGTTATCAATGACATCTATATGTTTACCACGTGATTGATATTAACTTCATTTACAATCCTCATTTCGTCATAGAAAATAATCAATTCCCCTAAGAAACCCTAGAAAACTCTTACTCTAATATTGGCTCGCGAGTTTTACTAATGCCAAAAATTAAAACTATCTATAGCCCCTCATTATCATTTTCATAATTTCTTTTAATACGTTCATTTGACTGCAAAAATTGACACTCACTATTGATTTTATAACTTGTGCACGATATATAACCGGTAATAAAGACAAAAAGTAGATTATTTTGATAATCGTTTTACTTATTTTATATTTCTACTCCATCGCCCTTTTCTCTCACTCTACACTTTTTGCTACAAGCCTTGCTGAAATTTACGCCTAGCATTTTAAAACTAACCTTTTTCGGTTTTGGCTCCTGAAATCAATTTTTTAAAATTTTTAGGTAATTAAACTTTTTGTTATACCATAAGTTACCTATATCACACTTTGGATCTATGATCAATCTTGTGTTTACCTTCCTTGATCTTCACCAATACCAGCATCTCTCAAAACCCCTCTTAGGTTTACTTACTACGATTTGCACACCTTATCATTTTATTTCTAATTGTCGTTTATCAACCTGTCCCAACAATTCACTTACCCCGAGTCTAACCCTACTCTCTGTCATTCACTTTCGTTGACCATCACCAAAACAGTGATTACATACGTAATTGCGTCTATTACAGTAAGACACTATGTGTATGTAGGTTCATAACCTCTTAAAACGTCAGCACGTGGTTACTGTACTGTAATTCTACACCGTAACCGAGATGTATCTCATTACCAATCTTTTATCCCATTCCATCTCAACTCATATATTCTGATCTATTTCTTCCATCTAACTGACTACCTATTGTCCTAATAGTTCCTGTTTGTCCTGTACGCTATTATAAAACTCCTCTCGATTTATTTTCTTATTAGCAGACATTCCTGACATTCTCCAACTAACTCATTTTTTCTATACTTGTTAATAAAAAGTTGATTCATAAAATTGTACAATCATAATTTCCTTCTGTAACTCATGATTCAGAAAAAAAAAGTTTTAAAAGGTTACATTATTTATTTAATTTCCTAAGAAAAGTATAAATTACGTTTTTCTCAATGAAATTTTTCACACCCTTTATAACAAAAACGTTCTTGCTCAAAGTTTTTGATACAACATAACTTAAACTTAGGGAACACATATTTTGAAATACATATATCTGTATACAAAAAGTGTTTTTATAAATTGTATATTAATGTTTTATCAAAAATTAAGATAACTTTAATTTATATCTTGGAAGCTATTTTTTATTTATGTCTAGAAGTATGAAATCAATAAATGAATCCCATCTACGAAAACAATACATCATTATTTTATTGAGCAGATTATATTTTCATTGGAGCTTGATGCGAGTATCTGTCGTCATTAACAATTTTGAAAAGTTAATCAATAATAAAAATATGAAATTTAGTAACCGAAATTAGTTTATTTATGGTGTGGTTAAAAATTTAAAGAAAGATTCTTTATTATATATTAAAGTTCATACTAAGATTCCTCTTTTTGTCAATTTTATCTAAAGTTATTAAGACAGAATAATATGGAACTTAAATTGTAAATTTTCTGGTCAGTTCATTTAAGTAAGCAGATGAAAATCACTAGAGCTACTCCTCAATTCCATCAAACAGAAACAATAAGTGCATGTTACAGATGTCCGAAAAATGTAGATTAACAAAAGTACAGGTAAAATTCCATTCAGGCTGTTAAAATAACTAAATGATCGACAAATTTACAAGGAATTAAATAGGTGAATCCAAAATCCACTTTTGTTTCCCAATCCAGTTGTGGTCCTGGTGTAACAACTAAGAATAGACTATATTGTATATTTTGTTTAAAACTTATTTTATACCTACTACTCACTACTTATTTAAATAAACACTTAGTATTGTGTAAAAAAAAAAATCTATTGAAAAAAATAGAAAGCTTTAAGTAAAGTTTACAGATTTTTAGAAACAATTTATAAAAAGAGAGCATAATTTCAATCCTTTTGTTTTTATTTACATCAATGAGAAATTCTTAAGTAATAAAAAAACTAATGTTAACATTAAACAAGATAGTCTACCTTATACGATCGGTTCTTTTATCGCATTGTATCTTATTAAAAATATATCAGTATTATAAAAAAATAATGTTAAATAAACTACTGATCTGATAACCTTAACTTAATTGGATTTTCGGCAATGCGCCATGCTGCGTCCGTTCCTTGTATGTTAAATCGCTGTATTACATTAGTAAATCAATCACAATTAGTGTAGACGGCTTCTTGCAAAATACCATCAAAATTATTTGAAGTTTTAATTTTGTTGAGCTACAAAAGGAATTTTACAAGATACATTTTGCCTTTACCAGCGACTCTGTAATTATGTATATATTTGTTTCTTAACAAGTTTATTCATATAAAAGAGAAAACAAAAACTTATTAACAATACGGCACAAAGTTCCGTGCTTGTGTTACCATCTTTGCAGTACCCATTTTTCATGGATTTTAAGTACATAATTTAGTGAACCTGGCTCGATAGTAATGTTTTCCGTTGTCGTTACATTACATCTAGATCCAGATTGTTCTTCTTATTTATAATACTTGCAGTTTGTATAATAGTTTAAAACGAATGAATATATATATATATATATATATATATATATATATATATATATATATATGACTGAATTATATATACTCATTCATGATTATTACGTACTTATATATAATTTATACTATGTATCTTTTTTCTGTGTGTTTAAATCTGTTAACTATATCAATATTACTTTTTATGTTATACACTTCATAAAAGCAAATGTTAACTTCACCGTAGCTGAGAATGTTTTGTAGGGTGAGAGTTTTTTTTGCAAATGTAAAATTATATCTTCTTTATCAACAGTTTTACAAGAACCTACCACATAACCCTCGTTTTATAATTCTCATATTTGTTTTTCCTAACATCCTTACTTATGCTAAAAACCAAAAAAACACGTTGGTTAAAACACAGAAAAGAGCAATTATATGAACCGGGGGTTGTTCTCTAATTATAACTGCAGTGAGATACGCTTTCTGTTAAATGAGCTTTGCTGCTCTTCTATGTTAGAAATGGCACAATGTTTCGAAGCACTTTCTACTAATATCCAGTTTAACCGTTCATGTAATATAAATATTGTAGTTATGTTCATTAATTAAAAAATACAAAAGCTTTTATTAATCTCAAAATATTTTCACCGACTCTTGTTTTGTTCCGACATAACAAGCTTGCAAAACATATTACGGACATTGAAGGTAATTAGAACCTCCTTTTGGCTTTGTAGTTGAAAACAAAGGCTTTTAAGCTACGTATGTGGTTTCACGAAAGAATTCATGTTTCAAAGAAGACTCTTTTCTGTATTTAAATTTGTTATTAATAATTTGGTGAGCGAATAAATACAGTGTTATACATAACACAAGATAGGAAAACTTGCGGTTTTATTTCGTTCAGTTGAATTAATATTTATTTGAATATATAAAGTTCGTGGTTAAAAATTAATTGTTGGAATTGACATTGCAATAATTTTTAATCAAATTATTATTATTTTAAAATACCTACCTATACTCATTTTTTAAACTATCACACTGTTTACTTTCAGTTGAAACAATGTTTGTATAAAAAGCCATAAGTTTATTCTGAAATATTTTTAACATTTTTCGTTGAATCAAAGAATAAAACAAAATAGACACCTGTGTTTTAACGGATCATATAAATTCTTTATACTACGTCTAAGATAAAAAGGAACAATTCGTTCTAAGTAGATAATTGGAAAATAACACAATGGATTCCAGATATTATTAATCAACATAATTTGAAGATATTAGATACACTAGGCTATATAATAATAATAATATGTAATCTAATAAACCGGTATTCAAATGATATTAACATAAAATGACGATTTCATAAGCATTGTGATATTATGTCTATACGAGGACTTTTTTACACCCGGTATATATATATATATATATATATATATATATATATATATATATATATATATATATATTGTAATTTTATTTTTGGCAATACAACATTGAAATAGAATTGTTAATAAAATATAGGTGAAATATATAACTTGATATATTTGAAATTAAGGCGACAGATGACATTTTGTATATTTTCCCATTACTGGTTAAAAATTGGCAGTGTGGCATTGATTTAAATATAAAACATTTTAAACCAATATTGAAACATAAAATTTCTATATATTCAAATAATATTTGTTAATAGTTGGCAGTACAACATTGGTATTAAATTGGTACAAATACGATATTTATCCAATATCACGGAAGTGTGATATTGATTTACAAAATAAAGAATTTCATTAACCAATATTGAAACACGAAATTGATTAAATTTATATTGAAACAACATTGGTTATTAATTGGTTGTACAATATTGGTATTAAATTGGGAATAAAATATTGTTGAAATGTATAATTTCATTATTGGCGACATAAGACATTTCCGATATATGTCCAATTATTGTTATAAAACACCAATAAAGCATTGATATACTCTATTATGTTTGTATTTAACCAATAATATATGTAATTACTATGTAATATATGTAATAAATCCTATATAGTTTATATTGGGCAATTATTTAGCCTACATTATATGAAATTTTGATTACCAATAATGAACCAATATTGGTTTTATAATGGAAAAGATTTGAATTACTGAACAGATTTTTGTTCTCGGTCAATGGCTCTTCATTGTGCTATCTTACAACTCTCGGGTCCTATTTGCCGCTATGTTTAACATGTATACATTTTTTTTGTGTAATGTTCAATTAAGTCTCCGCCCAGAGGAACCAAATCATTTATAAGACTACCTATCCACGTGATGTTTTTTAATGTTAAATGATAGAATTCATTGGGATTTCCAAAATCAAATACCGTTTTTTTAAATGATAAAATAGGGAAACGCAAAATTGTCATCAATACTTAAAAATCAGTTGTATAATCTATAACCAAGATTAAATGTTGAACTAACTTAATCAAAATAACTCATTTAACAACGAAAAACAGTATAATACAAATTTGTGCATTGTTTCACAAACGTTCGGATGATATTCGTTCCAAACGAACGTTGATACGATTGTATAACTTAATTTAGTGAGATCACCATCAGGATCTTTATTTAAAATACACAATCTGTATTACAATAAAATTACATATTACAATCAGTTAATATATGTATTCCAAGATTATTAAGGTTTATTTATTAATTGATAACTATATACCTTAATGATGCATGTAACATCTGTTGCCGCTCTAATGTTACATCATTATCTCAGGTTAAATTAAAATTTTAGCTACATGAGACATACATGTATACGTAAAGTCATCCCTCCCTGCCTACAGTAACTTTCCAAAGCACGTTTATCTCAATTAACCCTATCTATTCATTTTTAGATTAGATTTACTTAACATACATTTGTGTCAGATAAATTATAATGATTTTATCGCTTTACTATTCTTCAACATTTTATCATTTTCAACAATAAAGGAGGTAGTAATAATGTTTGTATCAAAACGTAAGTTTGGGGGAAGTATATCAATTATGTTTTTTTATTATTTATGTCACTTGAAATACAACATCAAATATATATATATATATATATATATATGGTCAAATGTGGAGTTTGTTTTATAAATGTTAGCCAATCAGATGAAAAAGGAAATGGTATCTGAAGCTACTCCTCCAAAGTTTTTAAAATTTTTTTATAAATATTATGGAAAAGCTTAATTACATAAGAAGTAATGAAATCTTTAAACAAACGTAACACTAGCACTTGCATAACATGGATTAGAAAAGTGAAATCCTTTTATAAAGTATTGCCAAAGGGTAGTGACTGTTTTTTTTTTTTATTTATTTATTTTTATTTTTTTATTTTTTAAATACAGCTAAATTGTTTAAAATACTATTCAAGAATACCTTACAATATACAATAGAACCAAAATATTGATAAATGAAACACGTACAATTCAAGTGAGGTAGCTAAAGTAATGTTACATTGTTATGTGAATTGAATTTATAACGTGTACAGAAGTACGGTGATTTTTCTGAAGTAATGAGAGTGTAGATTTGATACAGCTTTGAAATAATTCGCGAGAAAGAGTTTGTGCGTTATAAGAGAGACTTTTAATGTCGTTGTAGATGTTACGTAAAGTAAAATATATAACAGAAATACATTCCACATAAATATAAAGTTTACCCTATGAAATTAAAAACCTGGTCTGAAGTTTTACTGGATTATATTCAAGAAGATATCTATTACTACCCTAATACAAATTAAATTTTAAATCGTCGGGAATATTAAATTAACGAAAAAGCGTTTAACGAGTCAGGGAACGTCAAAAAAGACAAATTGATGGTATTGGAGGTGGAAAATTTATTCAAATATTACAGGTTTAATATACGCACACTGCTGCTGTCTACATTTACAAATGTAAGAATTGAAACGTTTTCTATCTACAGATGATAAAAAATATAATATTAAAATATATCCATTTGACAACACTGTATTCAATTTATTTACTGATGTAAAACAATTACAAAGATGTGAATATTACATTTACTCGAATAAATGAAGTAGCATCAACTTCATGTATGGTCAACTGAAATGAGATACAATTGTGAAAATCACAATAACCAAATAGATAAAAACATAATTATCCACAAGAAAATCATTTTATTTGTGCAAGCTAAATACAAGACAACCTTTTAATGACTAAGTCATAATTTCACCTGCTACATTCACACAACCCCTTAATGACAGTCCATAACTGATAATAGTCCACTGTCAGTAGGGTTAGTGTTCAAGTAGCTGAGGATGATGACTTAGTCGTAGAAACACGGTTTTGTATTTGTGTTTCACAAATAACGTGAATTTTTGTGGAAAATTATGATTTCATTCTTTTGGTTATAATAGAAGGTGATGGAATAACGTAAATATATTATTTTGTCCTTTGTAGCATAATTAATTATGTCTGTGAAGTATTGTTTTCATGGGAAAAGTAGTTTCTGAAACTTAAATAAATGTGTTAAATATTGAAATGATGTAAATCCTTGAATTAAATATTATTATTTATTATTGTAATATATATATATATATATATATATATATATATAACAAATGGATTTACCCTGGTTTTTCGAGACACTGCCACCATATATATATGAACTTCCATCATCCATGGAACAATCCATCGTATTGTCGAACAAGAACTTTTTTGAATTTAATAAGTATAATACAGATTTTAACAAATTATACTTTTATTATTTTGAATATAACATACTTAGATGTTGTAACTATGGCGAAACCTTGTAGAAAAAGTTATACTTATATTAAGGATAGAAGAAGTAAGGAAGGTGGCTTTGAGGCATAAACAACGTCTCCTAGTTCACGTTCATCGGAACATGAAGGCAATGAGTGACAACGTTAATGAGATTCGCCGCCTCAAGAGAACTAAACCTCATGATTTGATGTAATAGTGATCTGGTGATTAATGGTGAAGGGACCAAATACTAGTGGTCGCCCTACAAAAGTGATGTAATAGAGATATTAGTCTTTAGTCGATCCTATTGGGATTGTCAAGATGTTGATTTTGTTTTGTTTGTTATTTGTAATTGTATTATGTAATAATAATATATATTAAGGATGGCCTATATTTACTTTTATTTATATTCACTTACCCTTTTTGAGAAGAGGATATTGAAATACTAAAGTTCTAAAATACTACCAACAAATATAAATTAGCCGCTTACATAATTTAATTGTATAATAATCATTACAACAAGTCTAGGTAAAAATATTGTGTTCTTCAAATGTTTAAGTTAATATTTATAAAAATAAAAGGTGATATAATGTTTTAAATACAATTAAAAACAGCAGCAATTGTATGTTACCAATACTATTAGTAACTAATGTAAAAAATCAAATGTAATTTAGATGTGTTGGTTGTTTAAAATGTAGAATTATGATTCATTTTCTGCTATTAATTATCATAATGTCCTTAAGCGAGGATCTGCAGGTAGATAAACCTTCTCCTCTAAATTAATTATTCTAAGCCTGCATGACAAATAGTCTTGGTATTATGTAAATTATCCAAAGCAAGGTATAAAGGTATAATGAAATAACTAAGTCAAGTGTATAACTAACCTAACTTAACATTGATCTATCACGAACGAGAAATATTATACATTCAACATTTTATAATATTGAACCCATAGTATTAGTAAAGATACATCAAATCATGTATTTAAAAAAATTAAATTAGTTAAAATTGACTGACTTTAGTAGAATAGTAGGCTATAATAATATGTGTGTATGAAATGTTCAGTAGAGCCGATGTGATTAACGAATAACATTTAGAATGCGTCCTTGACCCGAGGGATGAACTTGTAAATAACATATAACCATTTTATTTATTTCCCCTTTTCACGAAGAAATAATTTAAACACATTTATTGATTAAGTTGTATCTTTGAATTTACTTCATGTTAACATATTAATATCTATAATTTGATTACAATCCAAAATAATTTAAAAATATAAAATTGATTTAGTTATGAGTAACAGCTTTATAGTTTATTTCAATAACTATCTTAGGGAGATAAAAACCTGTGCAAATTATAGGTCCATAATTACAAAAAAATGTTATGCCATAACAATTAGTATAAAAAATAAAATGTACAATATACAATGTTACAAGTAACGTTTTAGTTACATGTGCCACAAAAATATTTAATATATTTCGTATTGAGCGTTCTTTCATTACATGTTACAATTAACGTTTTTTCAAAGCTGCTAACACTCTTTAATATATTTCATATTGAGCGTCCTTTCATTACATGTTAGGCCTACAATTAACGTTTTTCAGAACTGCTATCACATTATTTAATATATTTCATATTAGGCGTCCTTTCATTACATGTTACAATTAACGTTTTTTCAAAGCTGCTATCACACTATTTAATATATTTCATATTGAGCGTCCTTTCATTACATGTTACAATTAACGTTTTTTTCAGAGCTGCTATCACATTATTTAATATATTTCATATTGAGCGTCCTTTCATTACATGTTACAATTAACGTTTTTCAGAACTGCTATCACATTATTTAATATATTTCATATTAGGCGTCCTTTCATTACACGTTAAAATTAACGTTTTTTCAAAGCTGCTATCACACTATTTAATATATTTCATATTGAGCGTCCTTTCATTACATGTTACAATTAACGTTTTTTTCAGAGCTGCTATCACATTATTTAATATATTTCACATTGAGCGTCCTTTCATTACATGTTACAATTAACGTTTTTTTCAGAGCTGCTATCACACTATTTAATATATTTCATATTAGGCGTCCTTTCATTACATGTTACAATTAACGTTTTTTCAAAGCTGCTATCACATTATTTAATATATTTCACATTGAGCATACTTTCATTACATGTTACAATTAACGTTTTTCAGAACTGCTATCAAACTATTTAATATATTTCATATTAGGCGTTCTTTCATTACATGTTAAAATTAACGTTTTTTCAAAGCTGCTATCACACTATTTAATATATTTCATATTAGGCGTCCTTTCATTACATGTTACAATTAACGTTTTTTCAAAGCTGCTATCACATTATTTAATATATTTCACATTGGGCTTTCTCTCATTACACAATGTTACAAGTAACGTTTAATTTTTCAATATTATTAACAACCACCTAACTTTTGATAACGTTATAACTCAGAATTGAGCAAATTATACCTAAATACTGATAATGTTAAATAATTTTAAAATTCCCTTTAGTTAATTACACATTACGTACAAAGAGTAGTTATACAAAAATGCAGAAAAAAAATCATTTTGATATTAAAACGGTTTCAAGTCTAAAATGTTGTGCTAAAATGTCTGCTTCTCATTTAAATATGTATCATTAAAATATTTATATTTTAAAATGTAAACGGTGTAATAAATTTATTAGTAACTATTATTAGAAGTTATTTCGTTGATTTTACATTCTATGTAAAATTGGCAAATAATGTTGTTGGGAGGGAAATTATGTAACGCAAGATATAAATTAAGTGAACTATGCTTTAGAATTCACGTATATCCATTATCGTATAAACTGTTTTAATATATTATAGTTAATAAAAAGTCAATTGAGTATAAAATGACTTAATGAGATATAAAATAAACATACTTATTTATTAATTTTGAATCTTGTAATCCAGTGATATCTTTTAGTCTGTTTTTAGCTTTGTGAAATTGTCATAATTTCTTTATAAATGCAAAATATAAGTTTTATAAATATACGAGATATTTTAATGAAACCAAATCCGATTTGCAATCAAAATGAAACCAATTGAACGTTAACAGACACATCCTCTACATTTCTTTTACAACTTTTGTCTAAAGTTTCTTCCTTAGTATTTCATTATTTCACATTGAAATAGCATGTCTACAGCTATATGTCTACAGGTTAACCAAAAAGTAAGTTAGCTTTTTTTTTTTTAAAGAACAATGCAGTATTTGGGGAAATTGGTACATGTATACACATCCTGATCATTACGCTTTCAACTGATAAACTAAACGTTAAAATGTTTTGTTAATTCAATTACGGTATCATAATTAGTGGAAATCTGGCTCTCATATCCATTACCTCAAGTAAAATATGAATAACAGGAATTGTTACATTATATCCAAGAGTCAAGTGTATATCTTTTTAAAGTTGAGATGAAGAAAATACATTAGTGAATCGCAGATTGATACATTTTATAAATTATAAATGACAGCATGTCCAATTTAAAAATATGTTTTATATAATATACCGTGTTAGACAAGGGAGTATCATAAACATTTTAAACAATTTTGACAAAAATTTATTTAGTTTCAAAAATCTTATTGCAATAATAACTACAACTTATGTATCAATGTGATCAGACCTATCTGAAATAGAAGAATGTTTCAAATAGGAAGCAGCGCAGCGACATTTTATTTAACAATATATTGTTATATTAAATAGAAACTGATTCTCCAAATATATAAATCAATCTGGGCCATATAATGTTAGTAAAAGTTAAATAATAGGCCTATATACATTTTAATAGACGACAGCTTAAGTTATTTATAAGAATTAAATTAAGTGTCAATGAATGTTTTTTCAATTTTAAACACGTTTAAATATGAGCTCTTTTCTTTATTACTCCCATTTCTTTATCAATATAAAACTTATTTGAGATAGTATCCACCAAAAATGTAAACCTTCATCACAAATAATAAAAGTAAAAATAGGGGGAGGTATTGTTCTTCTTCTTGTATGTATTGTACAGCTGTACAGCTTCGGTTGTTTTTTTTATTTTTAAAATTTTCATTAATTTAGAAATATAACTTCGTCATTCAACCTGTTGATTAAAATCGTACAGAAAATAGGTAGCTTTTTATTTGTTTCTTATAATATTTTAATTCGTGTTTCATCTTTTGTAAGAAAATTGGATACAGTAAGAAAATTGTAATTTATAACTCTAATATTTGTAATAGTTAAACAATTGGAACCAAATGAAAGACAACGTTATGGATACTTATTAAACAAGAGAAAGAAATCTATTTACTATGAAATTAATATTACGTTTTCGTCAATATATTTACCTTGGAGATATTTCCTAATCTGTATTTTGAGATATCGAAAGTATATTTAAAATATTGTTGAATTCGACACAGAACGTTAAAGCGACCAAGCGGAATGATTGGTTAAGTGATAACTGAATAAAATCATAAAAGGCTTTTGTAAGACAGACTACAATCTGTAAATGTCTCCTGGGAAATCATCTGCGAATGATCACTTTCAGCAAATATTGAACTCAATTCAAATCAATGATACTCAAACCTCATGATGGCAAAAAATGAATTTCGTGCATTTCAATATATGAGCACAATGAAAACAAAGAGCAGAAAAATAACATGTACTAGTTGTAAATAAACTGAAGCATGACCAAGAGATGTATATATAGAGTTTTTTTCTCAATATATAGAAATAACTGTTTCAGATTACCCTATTATACTTACTCAGTATACGAGATGTAGGGTTAGTTTAGTAATTGCAAAATATTTCGACCTCCGTTTAACTTCATAAAACCGAAAAGTGGTTTCCGACGTAAGTTATTACCGTTGTCATCATTTGTAGTCTGAACGTAAGGACGTTGGCGGACACAAAAATTAGGTAGAAACAAAATGGGTCCTCGTATTAAAATAAAGAAAAATCTATTTCAAAATGGCGGCTTTTGTATAAACAGATTTTTTATCTCGACTGTTATTCAAACTATTTACATAAAAATTTCAAAACATAATTTCTTCATCTAAAGGGTTTTCTTAATATACATTATACATATCTACGAGGATTATTAGGACCTAGCCGATGTCAAGAAAGTAGTGCTATATATAACTACGAGACACATAAAAACTGTGTAATTGTTTTAAACGCCTTAGATTTCCGTAGGAAGATCCCTTGATTTAATCATTCAATTTAACATTTCCTATAAGGCTCAAAACATCACTTTAACATTTTTATTTCAGTTAGAGGATTTGCTTTTATTATATCATATGGTCGGGATGGGTTAGTACTATGATGTGTACAAACTATCAATTTGTTTTTATAAAGATTTAAAACAATTAATCACGTAAGCCTAATCTTTTTGATAATATTCATTAAAAATGAACACAATAGGCGTAATGATAAACTGTTACGCCAGTTTATTATAGTTGAAGCGGTCTTTACATAATATTTCAGGTAATCCACCCATTCACCAATTACAGGTTCAAACTCTGAAGTTTAATACATACATACATGTATGTTTCTTGTAAACACATAGGCCTATATGTTTAGTTCATAAAAATTCACTTGTATATCAGTTATATTTTCAAACTTGTATTTATTTTTAATTTTGTTTGGATAAAGAGACCTGTGATAAACTATCAAATATTTTCAAATAATTTAGAAAGGTTCCTAATATTCACAAATACGATTTACTTTCAATACTAAATATTAATTCTTCATTATTAACGAAACTTACCTTTTATCAAAATATAAAATCAAATCATTAAAGTAGAAACCTAACTTAAGTTGAATCTAGAATTTTTAATGAATTAGAACATATTTTGATGAGATAAATCATTTGCCTCCACACAGACATGTAAAATAGTCAAACAGGCAATAATATGTAAGTAGATTAATGTGTTTATATAGGATAAGTGTTTCTTTAAAAGTTCACTTCATCAAAATGACTTTCTTTACAAAGTCAAATAATTTAAACATGAAACTATGAATCGGTTAATTTGAAATATAATTTTACAACATCCATGATAGGTTTTTAAGAGAGATCGATTGTAACAGTATGGTTTATATCTAGGACTACTATGCTAGAACAGGATGAAATGAACTAATCTGTAACGTCACTGTCAATCACTTGTTGGACAGACAATCAATCATACTGAGTGACGTCATGAAGACAAAATACAGCTGACAAAGTAGACCATTACTGGAAATTACATTTTTTGTATGGAAATATCTAAATATTGTAGCTACATCACCTGACCTGAATTGATATACGTTTATATCACCGGAAATGCTCAATGTTGCCATTAAACTGTAATAATTAAAAGAGTGTATATATAATTTATATTTGGAGAGTGGAATATATTTTATAGGATAAAAAAAGTTTATATATCTGTTTTCTTCGATTGGTTGTGTACACTTAGCATTGGAATGGAGATTTGATTTATTTTAATTGTTTTCTTATTTCAGATAGTTCTGAAATTAAATGATAAAAACATATTGTTGTCCGATAATTCAGACGAACATTTGATACATTTCATTTTATTTAAAGAACTGAAAAATAGTTGCATCATTATATATTGTTACACTTTTGTCTTGACGCATATGATATCTTTAAATACGCGAGAATTTATCATTAAGTAAAAAAATAAATAAATAAAACACATCATATACATAAAAGACTCCACAATACTGATTAGACACTAAAGTTTTGCCGTTAGGCGATCAATTAAAAAGTTTTATAAAATATCGTTACTTACATAAAATTTGACTTGAAATTAGAGCACAAGCATAAAAATCGAGACGGGAAACCACATAATGTGTAATAAATACCAACAAACTCTATACAAAATCAAAATTGTAATATGGTATTCATTGCATTCACAAATACTTAAAAATACCAAATACATTACTTTATATTATTCAAAGTACAAAATGTATTTTAGATATGAAAATTAGAATATATTTCATTTTGTCAATCGAATAATAATGAATTTCAATTAGATTCAGAGAATACAGAGAAGAATTTGTTTACATACTTCCCAGCTACAAAATTTAATTCAAAAATAAAAATCCTACAATAATATTGAAATTACGTGAATATATTTACTTTTTTAACATTGAAGGAATAGAGATAAAATATTAAAATATATTTTCAGAAGGATATCTCTAGACGTACAATGGTCTTGTCAAATGTAATTTGTATAAAACCTTTATCTCCCTAATTACGAGGGACATTAGGCAGAATATATCACAAATGAACATCCCCTGAGGGCAACACTGATCTGTTACTTCTCAATTTTGGCTATTGTCATCAGCCTCCATGATGGATCTCTCGTTTGTTTTACCTTAGTAAAAATATATTTTTCCGACTTTTGTATATTTTCACTCAACATAAACATTTTTTGTATGTTCACAAGAACGGGTGTAAAAAAATATTAACTGTTTGTATTGCATCAAATAACATAATATTACATGTTAATAAAGTTTATAGAGAATAACGTTTGTAGAATGTTACAGTAATATTTTAATTACTACAAATTTGAATAAATACAAGGTGGCGCATAAAGAAAGGTCACTTTAGAGATAAATAAAACATAAAACATGTAAGTTTGTTAACACATATATATATATTTAAATTTACATACATGAATTTAGTTTACCCAATCTCAAACATGTAGTTAATTTTTTTTAAAAAAATATTAACGTTTATGTACGGAAAAGCAGTTTTTAAAGCTGGTCTTTTTTTCACGTAAACACATAAACATTCTTTCTTCAGAGTTCTCCATCACTTTCACTACAGTTTATCTTCCTGTTTCTGTACGAATGGGTTCCTTTAGATCCTTTAGTGATCGAGGGTTTAGAACATACACTTTTGGGTTTAGGTATCTCCAAAGAAACAAATCACAGGTTGAGAAATTTGGTAATCGAACGGGCCAGCTTTTGTCATCAAAGAATGTAGGAACATGCATAGAGTCACTCGCTGTGTGGGCTGACACCATCCTGCTGAAACCACATTTGTTCCATGTCAACGTTTAAATCTCGAAGTTGTGGTATCAAAACATAGCGCTCTCAGTTAACAGTAACTGTAGTGCTATTCTCTTCAAAAAATACGGACTAACTATCCCCATTTTTGATAGTTCACACCAAACAGATACTTTAGCACTGTAAAGAGGCTTATTATTTAAATAAAAAAATAAAAAAATAGTGTTAACGATCTTAGTAGTTTTATTTATTTCAAAAGTGATCATTCTTTTTGCGACTACTTGTGCAATTGCTGTAATGTTTATTTTTCTATTGTAAAGGATAAAATTATAAAAATATTACTTATTGGAAAGTATAAGTTAAAAAAAAAAATAATAGAATTCGTGAATTCAACCAAAATATAAATTAAATGTAAAGTACATATTAACAAACATTATTTCATTCACATTGCACAAGTTATGATGTTTTATTATTATAAAATATATTTAGTTAATGGTATTAATGATTAATGTTCCTAGAGACAACTTTTATAAATGGTTCATCGAATAAATAAAACTATGAATATATTGAAACATGTTTTGCAACCTCAGTGTTTGCATGAAGACAGTTTTGCAATGTTAGCACGTCAAAGATTATAAATAACCTGTAAGTAGGGTGGGATAAGAGTTATTAGTTGTGCTTTTAAACCAATAAATGTATATTTATCAATGTAATAAATAGTTTTCTGATGAAATTTGGGGAAAGTTTTTTACTTTAAACTTCGGTGGTAATTATTATTTACGTATTATGAATTGCGAGATTTATAACAATACAACATTGCACTAATTGCATCTCCCTCATATTATTTTGCTTTTGCTAACTAACATTTTGCTTTCACAAAACTCCTTTTTTTAAAGATGTTTAAATATGTACATTTTTAACTAAATAAAAATATAAAATATCTTTGGTACTTACAAAATCATAATTTTTTACTCCCATTTGTTCCGGTAATCTTTGTACTACCCATTAATAAAAATTAAATTATCCTTTGAAAACCATGAAGACAATTGCGTTTATAATGGAATTTAATTCATTGCAGAGTTTTCCATGTAAGTAACTAAATATTAAATAATGATAACTCAAAAAACACTCTAAATTGTTGATCCACAATAAACTTTAACAAATAACAATAAATAAAATAGTTAGAGCATACATCTACAATGACAAATATAGTATATAACAATGTAAATAATATAATTTACAATAATTATTATTGTAAAGATAATAATACATATAAGTATTATAATTATTAAAATACAATATTAATAAACTTATACTATTGGAAAATAGACTACAATTAATATATAATTATACGAAATTATTTGTTGAATAACTATATTTTACTGTAAGGAAATGTGTAGTTATTTTGTTATACATTGTTGCAATTTGGAGTGGTAAACCGTAAGTTATATCTCAGTTTCGAGCCCGGTTGCTCTAATTTCGTTTACATTGTCATTAGCATGTCATAAGATTTTCTTCATGATGTGAGTACTCAATATTAATTACGTCATACCAACTGCATCTTGTTATAAATTTAAGTGTGTTCTTCATTAGCATGAGACTGTTACAACATGGAATTAGAATTCTTTTAATGCTCAACACAAGAGTCATAAAGTAAAATTGAAAACATGTTGGAAAAATTATTGCTTACATTAATCAAATTGGATCTCATAATCAGGTTTTTCACTATAATCATAGTTTCCAAAATATAACAAATTTATTGTAATATGATTGTGACATAACGTAAAAAATACTAGCTTAACAAGTTAAGTTTTTGTATTTTATATAAATAGTTGTTTTGTATGTAGATGTCAAAAAAAATAAATAAATAAAATAAATAAATAAAAGAAAAACAATCTATCTTTTTCTAAAAGAATTGTAAACATATTTTTTAGATTCCACAATTAGATTGATTTGTATTTTACTTTTGTTTGAAACATCACGAATTTCATGATAAAAACCCCAATTAACTCATTTTAAAATTTGAAGGAATTGAAAATATTTCAATTAGATAAAAATATTGGTCTATATTTTCCTTATTATTTCGGTAATATAAAATTTTTAATTAAATCCAGATCCATCAAAAATAGTAGCAATTAAAAATTTTTTATAGAAAATAACTTGGAATTTTAATCACTATCGGGGTAAATCAATTTAATTTTTAAATATAGTTTCCATTTGTCACACTTATGAGGCCTAAATGAATTTATTAATCATGCACTAATTAAGGTAACGTAAAAAACTTTATAAATGAGGTACTAAAAATATTTCCTGTGTTAGAGTGCTATCCAGGAAACTATGTACTGAAAAAAAAATATAAATGGCAGTTTATTTTTAATTTAAATTTACTCATTTTATAAATTATGCTTATAACTGTTATAAACATCTACACTCTCCAATCACTCTTTTCAGTCAATAAGGAACAACTAACAACTGTAACAAACCACTAGGCCATTTGTTTCTGAAATAAATTGAACCAGAATTACTCGTATCCATTTTATTATAAAAGAACTTTGCAAGTGATTTAATATGTTCAGAGTAATAATGATAAAAATTGTAAAAGTTTTAATCTTCGGTTTTAAATACAATCATTGTTCTTTGTATTATTCTGAATTTAACATTTAATATTGATTTTAAAGAATTTCTCAGTATTTGATAAATCTTCTTTAACACTTTATAAATGAAAACAAACTAACGATCGCAATGTATAATGATCACAAATATAGTAAAAAATAAATCCGGAACATACAGTTTAGTTATTATGCTAATTAGTTAAAACAACTTGTTGATTTTTTAAAGTATAAAAAATTTAAAGTATAAAAAGTGATTTTTTAAAGTCTTTGTAAAAAAAAAAAGTTGTATAAAAAAAAAAAATTAAATGAAACACTAGAAAGTTTTGTGTAAATTATTACTCAGCCTAATAGTTTCCACTACCTTGCGACAAAATTAGGAAATATATTATAGACAAATAGTCACTATGAAACTAATAATAAACCTCAACCCAAGAAGTAATTTCTCCTTATAGTGAGGTGTTACTGTGGAGGTAGTTATCATTTAAAAGAAATTATTGTTCATCTTTTATTAAAAACAAAAAATAAAAAAGAACAAAAACCGCGAATGTAGTCTCAATTTACCAAACTCTTACACAAAAAATAAAAAAAAGGAAACTTTTCAGACAGTTCAACATAGTTGTCATAATATAATTCACGAAAAATGTGATTAAACATTTATTTAATAGATATTTTTAAAATATGTAAAAAATATACCAAAGGCATATTTATGTATTTCTAAAGGCACCATATATACGTATTTATTCTATGTAATTTTCCGATTTTGATTACAATAATAATAATAAATATAATTGTCAAATGCTGTATTAATTAATTTGTATTCATTTTAAAAGAGATCTTGATGTTCGTGTATTAATTTCAATGTTCTATTTAGTCTATTTTAACGTAACAACAATCGAAAGAAGTTTGGTTGCCTGATGATATCCAACGGCTTATTATAAGTTGAATAATAAACTCTTTGTGGAATGACACTTCTTAATGTAATCATTATCCATTTTATTATTAAGTAGTATCCAAAATAATACATTTAGGCCTACCTATTAATAATTGAAATGTGATCGAAGTGCTATATAGGTTTTTATTGACTCTGTTTCTACATGTTTGGAAGCCATTAGTCAATTGGGTTTCTTCATGAAATGATAACATTAATGAGGGCTCCGGACATAATAATATATAAGTTATTGTTTATACAGTTATTTATCAGTTATTATTGTTATTGCAATAAATTGAAAATAACGCTCAGATAAATAAATGTTTGAGATTTTATAAGTGTATAAACCACAAAAATTAAAATGTTCATTACTATCTCGTGAATAAACTCTTGATATTCAAAGTAAACCCGTAATATAATATAAGGTATGGTATACTTGATAACGTCAAAACTTTACCTTTATAAGTTTAGTTTTGAGAATTAAATTACAGTTTACTTACATCCCAACTCCCCCCAAGGATATTACCTCTAATATCAAATAGCTTGAACACCTTACCTTACCTACAAGCCAATAATAATTTTAATTAGGCTGAGTCACTATCAGTAACTTTTACTTTTCATAAAACTTAAAGTTAACAAAACAAATTAAAAATCTTTTGTTTTAATAACTATTATAACTCAAAGCAACTATTTATAGAATATCTTAACTGAATTTACTTTCAAAAGTATGTAAGTAAAATGCAGACAAATTGCTTGTTACTTAAACAAATTTATAAAAAAACATTTTTGGAATATATTAACAACATTTTTAGAGAGAATATCGTAGATGTATTGTCTGTCCGTCTTACCTGCTGTTTAAGAAAACTTTGTGCAATTAATTGTGTTTTCATCTTAATCAATATAAATTAGAGTTTTTTATTAGACAAATGGTTTGTCACTTTGTTTTTAACTGTTTACGTTTATTTTAGTCTTACTTTATCAAATATCTCAAGTAATGGGATTTCTCCTTCATTTTTAATCGAATTGATGATAACTCTGTTTATTTTTATATCACTCTATATCTCTCTTTTTGTTGGTGCCATATACCGCTGTTTGATCCTATTTGTGAATGTAAGCTTAGTTTCTGTAGTATGAGGCAAGGTTTAACAGGATTTATGTTACAATTCTACAAACCCAACTAGGTTGCAGTGGTCATAGTCGGGAATGTAAGAAGGGGCGTGGTTAGTCGATTTTATTGAGCAAAATATATTGTTTGAATTCAATGTAAAATAATTTATTTATACAGTTTTATAGGTGGTATCCCATGAAGAAGTTGCTATTTTAAAATTAGTATGCTGGACATATGGAACACCCTACAAACTTAATTTTGACAGTTATGTTACATATATATATATATATATATATATATATATATATATATATATATATATATATATATATATATATATATGTAGACAAGAGTTCCCACGAATTTCATTTGTTTATGGTTATCAAAACGAAAAGGGTAGAAAAATCAAATAATGGTACGTTTCACGAAAATGATTTTATTTGCATAAAGCATGTCTATAAAACGTAATAACAAATTACAGAAAAATAATAGTAATATATCATTGGTGTTCTAAGATATAAATAGAATAAATGATATGAATAAATTTAACAATTATTCGAATTGATGTACACCAAGAGCTTTGCACTGATAGCAACGAAACAAAAAGGAGTCATTAGCACTTTATATTTAAAGGTAAATATTTACCTTTATATTTAAAGGAAATTTAAATATTTCCAAGGTAATCAACAGTAATTCCTTTTTAATTATGATAATTAATTCACTATGTGTTGCTATAGGGTGAAAATAAACTTTTTCTTTCAAAAAGCTTCACAGGAAAAATCGCATAGAGTTATGTCTGTACATATTGAAGGCCAGTCCATGAAGTTTCTGCATCGACCTGTCCAACGGTTGCGATTATCTTGATCTAAAACTGTTTTGACCACATTAAGATTAAGAGGAGGAGTCCACATTGTTGGAGAAATGTCCCTCATGATAGACAGACTAAGATGAGGTACTATGTGATCAGTTAATATTGAAGTGTACCTGTTTCCAGTTATTGTCTGATGGGATGTTGCATAGAATAAAACACCATTCTAGTGACGGCAGCCCAAACAGTTATACCCTCTTATTTAAAGCCCTCTTCGAGTAAGATATGTGGATTTTGAGTTTATATTAATTAAAATTATATCTGTTTACTAATCCAGTTCGGTAAAATGTAGCTTTATCTCAGATTCTGAGAATACAATTCCTTCATACCACCCGGAATCTTCATCCTGTATGAGTCAAAATATAATATATGATCAAACTCTTTGCATATATAAGTGCTTTGTAAAATCTTGGAAATCTGCCAAACTCTGAAAAATATGACATACGTTTTTTCACGGCAATTATTCCGCAATATTATAAAAAAGTACGATCTCATTCATCATAGAATTTACGTAACTTTATTTGTTTAAATATTTTGTAATAGAAGTATTCTACAACTACATATTGTTACATAAATATGATAAGTCAAATTTTGACCCAATCAGTAACAAATTGATATTTTATAATATTACAAATCTGGATTATATATTAATGTTTAGATTAATAAGAAAAGACAAATCGTATATCTCAACGTGCAAACATATGAAAAAAAAACAAAAAAAACGCCTAGTTTCCTAAAATTATATCAATTGGAAGAATGACTTACCATGGAGCAAGGAATCACTAAGCAATGAGTTACATTAACACCAGTTTGTATTAGGTATTATGTATTACGAAAGAAATATTAAATGACATTTAGAAGATGCCAGGGTTGTTTATAAGATACTATCACGTACATGGCTATGATATCATAAATTATAAAATATTAATATCAGTGAAACATGTTTCAAGTTCAATATATAATACATTGTTATGTAATAATCATATAGACGATGTTATTTATATTATTTTATTTTGATAACCCTTTGTACTGCGTCAATTTCCATGACATCTGATTGTTCACCTAAAATGTGTTAATGCCTTGAATTTACTATACACATATTATCAATAATATTTTCAACTAGCCATTATAGTATTTACATGTTCTTTTATAATTTATATATTTAAATTCTTGAATAATTTGTAAGCTTTATCAAAGCTACTGCAGAATGGTTAGCATTAGTCTTGTAAATACATTCCACAAAGTATATACAATTCCATTCACGTAACTAATATTCCTCCATTTATCTCACTCTAAGTGTACGTGTGATACATCTAGCCGTGGTTCTACTGTGTGCTTGGCACAGACTTGAATGGAATTTTAAATTAACATAGAGTCTAGAAACATGTTTCGTATCAATATAATATATAACATACTGAAATTAAAAATATGTAAATTATGTAAGTACTTTAGCTGAATTATGTTTTGTTTAATTTACTTGTATAAAAATAATATTTCTTTATTGGACATGATTTGTAAGATGATATAAAATAAAAATAAAACTTGAACAAAAGTTTTTTTTGTTTTCATTTAACCCTATATATACTCAATCGTCCGCACGTAAATCGCAGTAACATTTTAAACTAAATATTCTTATCATGGCTATTATAGTATTTATCACTAATTGTTTCAGAATAAATGTTTAAAAATCAAATAAAACTACATTTCTTCACAATAGTAATAATTTGTTGATATATTTATATACCATAGAATAAATAACAGTAAAAGATAAAATAAAATAAAGGAATGTTAAAGATTTAATGCGCTTGTAAATGGATTATTTGTGTGTTATTGATTTATAGTGGTTGTTATTTAATTATTTGTTATCTGGAATTCAAATACTATTGCATTTTATTTTGTGCGTTATCATTTTTGAAGATAAACACACACACACACACACACACATGTTAATTGCATTGTTGTTGTTACTAGTATACTGTGTATTAATTCGAAATATATCAAACATTCAACAAAATACAATTAACACTTAGTTAACTAATAAATTTGAAATAGATAAGCGGCTGAAAAGTTTTTACTAAATATGTTGGCTTGTATACAAACTAATCAAGTACAAGAGAAGAACAGTACATCATATGCCTTTATTTAATAAAAATATTAGTAATAAAGTTCTTTCATTCGCCAAATGAATTGATTAAAACCTAATATCTCTTTCTAATTCTGTGTAACGTGTAGTTATTTAATTATAGACGTGAGGCGAATAATAAAGTGAAGAGTAGATATATACCTAAAGAGGTAATGTACATTGTTCAATTATTTGGTTAAATATATATTCAGATTGATTTTCAACCGTAAAAAACAAAAAAGGGAACTCGAGAAATACTACAGAAATGAAGTTTATGCATATAGCTTGTGATTTTAATATTCCGCCTCCACGCTCCTCGGTGGAGAATATTCAGCCTCCCCGTTCCTAACTGGAAAATATTTTGTGTACTATTTCATAGCTGAAGAATATTATGCCTCCCCATTCCTAGCTGGAGAATATTCAGCCTCCTCGCTCCCCGCTGGAGAATATTCAGCCTCCCGCTCCCCCCTGGAGAATATACAGCCTCATCGCTCCCCGCTGGAGAATATTCAGCCTCCTCGCTCCCCGCTGGAGAATATCAGCCTCCCGCTCCCCGCTGGAGAATATACAGCCTCATCGCTCCCCGCTGGAGAATATTCAGTCTTTCCGTTCCTCACTGTAGAATATTCAGTCTCCTCGTTCCCCACCACAAATTATTCAGCTTCTCGCTCCCCCCTGGAAAATATTCAGCCTCCCGCTCCCCGCTGGAGAATATTCAGCCTTTCCGTTCCTCACTGTAGAATATTCAGTCTCCTCGTTCCCCACCAGAAAATATTCATCCTCCTCGCTTCCCGCTGGAGAATATTCAGCCTCCTCGCTACCCTCTGGGGAATATTCAGCCTTCCTGTTTCTCGCTGGAGAATATTCAGCCTTTTCTTTGCCATGGGCCCATAGATAGGCAGGCCGTTTACGATATCTTTTTTAGGCAGTTTCTAAATCTTTTGCATCAGAAATTGGGACGATTAGTAGCTATAGGGTTGGAACTTCTATCACTCCCAACCCCTCCGGAGAGGACCCTTTGGTCATGATGAACTATTAAGGGCAGAGTGAAAACCTCTGGTTCGCTCCTGAACGCCCTGAAACTGAGCCAAGGACCTTTCCAACAACCTCTCCTCCGATACATATCTTGCCAGACTCTTGGAACGTATTCCATTTCGACTAGAGCGAATCTGAAATGAGAAAAAAATAATTTGTGGCCGTTATTACGCGAGAACGCAATCGCTAGAAGAAAAAAAGTCGTCACAAGATACTCAGGACTTTCTTTGCTGATTAATTTTAGATATTTACAGCAATATCGTGGAATTTGCTTTTGATTGAATTGCTTGAAAGGTGTCTAAGTATTAAGGTAGTATGAAAAATAAGCAAAATAGCTTTCAGTTTCATTTACTCTTAAAACTATCGCAAATGGTAAAATGAAGTTGATTAATAAAAATGGATGAAAATGGTACCCACGGATAAAATTATGTCTTTCCATGGTTTACAACAACAACAAAATAAAAATTGATTTATATAATGAAAGTAAAACAAATTAAGTACAGTTTAGTGCTTACCATAGTTAATAAAAAGACATTTAATAAGCTCAACTATTTTACATGACACCACAGCCAAAAATAATACAAATTTAAAAAAATTAAAATTTGTACGACTTTGAATCTATAGCATTTGTATATTATACCATAGTGTAAATAACATATATGTTAATGTCTGTTGTAACTTGTATGAGAGTTTATTAAGAAAAATAAACGAATTACTTCAAATTGAACCTAAATCGCGACTGCCCGCGTTTCAATTTTCATTAATTTCTATCTCATCTTAAAATTTATAATTTTCAATGAATACAATAAGTTATAAACTGTTTTTTTTTAGGTATATTTTATTTTCAACTGTTCCAAATGATTTGTTAAATACAGTTCCAACTCTGTCTTTATAACCAGGGCAGATATTTGTTTATTTGTTTGTAAATATTTTATAACGACGTTTTGTTTTTATATTTTTTATTTTTTGAGGTAAATATTTTTTAACTCTAACGAATTGTTTAAGATTAGTAAATTTTAACATTAATAAATGGAAGCCAGTAGAGATTATTCACTTTTAGCCTAGTAGTATTGAGGGACTATTGTAGTTCTTATCTTCTCTAAATATTGATTGGAGGATTAATATTGTGTTAACATTGGTTAGATTGTTACACATTTTCAACAAATCATGCTTTTTACATTCTGTCGTATTTTGTTATATTTTAGTTGTTTGTTAGTTAAAATCATTCCATAAACCAACACTTAGAATAAATACATTTAACCTATTTATTTACCGCTTGCGCCACATAATAAAGCTTTAGTGAAACACTTGGAAAATATTTTCCTATCTTTTGTTAAAATGTTACAATCTTAGTGAAAACCTTTAATTACAAGTTATTCAATGTGCTTGTTATAAACGTCTGTTACTTTCACATGACAGGTAAAACTAACTTTAAAATGTAGTTATTATGGAATGGTTTGCATTTAAAATGATTTATAAAATCCTATGAATAATTAAATATTTATAAAATAAACTTTTAAATTAGTTTTAGGACTTATTAATTCGATTTATTATGGAAGCTTTCGTCAATTATATTTACTGATATATGTGTTAAATAATTGGTTTTAAATTTAACGTTATACACATTACACTGTGGAATACTAGTCAAAGCTTCGTGAACACGATTTAAATAGAGCAAAATTCTAAATTAAAATCATCTTCATTAAATAGAATACATAGATTAATAATTATATCTTTAAAATGAACTTGACCACGAATTGAGCTTAAATGTTTATATTAAAAACAAAAATATTAAATTTGAAATTGCAAAATCATATTAAAATATATACAAATAAGATGGTAGTGCGAGAAATTAAAAAATAAATAATTACTATTAAAATATGAACTAATATTTCACAATCAATTACTATGATCAATATAAAATCCTATAGTTTCTAAAAGTCTTACGATGTGTTGCACATATCCGAATTGTGGTAGGGGAGTCTGCAGAATGTCAGTAGAAATGGAGGAGGGATACAAGGTTTGATGTTGGTTGGCGTGGGGGAGGTACTGAATGAGAGTAGCTCGGGACAAAATCTTCTTAACTCACCTAATATTTATCTAGTGAGTGCAGAAATAGAACTTTATAGATTACGTAATGACAACATATAGTTTTATTAATGAATTAATTTCTAACTTTAAAGTAAATCTTATAACTTATAAGAGATTAAGTGGGGGAAATTAGTCAATAAATAAGATTCCATTATTTATTAATGGAGTAAATTACTACTTCATTAAAAAACGCAGTTCACGTTTAATATCTTCTTAAAAATATTTTTATAGTTCAACCAACCTAACCTAAGACGTTCTTCCCTTTCCGCGCCCTTGAAACTTAGACTATTTTATATATGGAAAAATTATGTGCATGGTAAAATATAGTTATAAAAATTATCCCCCTGTCTTATAAGAAGTTATGACAGTTAACGACTTATTTTAGTGTTACTGTCATAACTCCGTGGTTGTGCAACAATTCTGAATTCAATATATATATTCGGAACTATGGCAGACATTCCATTTTTGATCGAGTTTAAAATTTCTACGATTCATAGCTATGACATTCAGAACAATGGGACCCTACAGTCCCTACTCTTTTACTTACATAACGACCGAATGCTGGTATTTTCAAGAACAACATGCCGTATTGAATGTTACGACTCCTAAAACACTAGCTCATTCTGAACCTGAAACTACAAAACTAAAACTATTCAACCCGCATTTGAAGTCTCGCAATATAGTATACTTTGGGAATTTTTTGTGAACATATAATGGTTGGACTCACCTTATGGATTCACCCAATAAGTGATATTATAATAGGAGTCTTTATGTGATACACCTATAGTTTCCGCACAGTAGAAAATACTGGCAGACTACTAAAAGTGTATTGGATGAGAATAAAGTTGAACTTTTGATTCCATTGGACCGATTTTTCACTCTATTCTTACTGCCTGAAGTGGTTTTCTAAAACCAAAGCAGGACAATATAGAGTGGGGTTTCAACTTAACCCGGATCCAAATTTAAACTGACAGTCAGGCAGGAATTAAAATCAATTCAGGTAACAATGGCAGATCAAGATTGGTTTGAAAACTATCTTTAAAATCATAATATCTTGTCCAGAAAACAACAAGTGACTTTTATTTAGTTATTGGGATATGGGAAAAGTGAGCGAAAAGAAATGAGGTTGATAGGTGGACTGAGGTAGGTTCTGCATTAAAATTCAAATACGCTACTATTTTGTTTTATTATTTCGATACGCTATTTGAGATATCGTGAAACTAGAAACTTTTAGTAATTGGGTGATATGTAACAGAATAAAAGTTAGATGGTACGTTTATTCAATTTACTAAAGCTCATAACTGCCATGTAAGAAGAACAACTATTCTCTTGTTTAATCAGAGGATTGGTTACAAAATAAATGGAATAAAATTTATTTATTTTAAAAAAATGTAGACAAATTTACATTGGTTTATTTTTTTGGAGTATATATTTCAGAATGATTATAGTTCAGTGTATCTGGTTATAAAAATAAAGAATAATACATTGTAAAGTTCAATAAACTTTAATTAATTTTACTGATATAAACATTTTGATGGATGTTTGTATAAGAAATTTATAAGACAGATCGATGTATACTTAGTTTTTTTTTACCATCAGAAACCAGCAGCAAATCAATATTAATAATTGATTAATAACCAGCTGTTTAAAATGTTGGGTTTAATACTTTAGAAAATGAAAGTTATACCTAAAGTTGAACTTGCCGACGAAGGAGATTAACATGTAACAGCTTCAACTTATCACAAAACCAGGTGAATTTAAGGTCTGTTTTAAAACTATAATTAATATTTTTCTCGTATATTAAGACTTGTAATTTGAATTTTTTTAATATTTATCAAATTTCTAAAACAACATCATCTTCTTGAATGTTAAGCTACGTAAAATTGTGAGAAACTTCTTTTGTAGGCTACAACCAACATTTTATAAAAATAAAATTACTCACGACTCATAAATGTTCTAAAACCTAAATCTGTAGAAAATAATATCCGGTATATTCAAAATTCTTACAATTTTATAGATTTTAACAACCTTGTACGCTCTACAAATGAAACATTTTTGAATAGTAGTGAATTCACGCAAAAAATATAATTACTTTCTTACGTGTAGTTTAAGAGAATGGGGAACAAACATAATATTTTAAAACCTCTTAATATGAACAACTAAAATACAGCTATTTTTGCAAATTTTTAAAATTGAATTTAATTAACATGTGTAGTGAATGATCAACATGCGATTTGTAACAATGATGTAACAAACATTATTAGGGGTTTTCAATGGAGTTAAATCCATTGAATTTAATTATAATTATAATTATAGATTAAATTTGAATATAATTGGACCGTCATTATTAGTGCCGTAAAAATTCATTTAATAATAAATGTCTAACAATGTTACTTAGAGCACATTCAAGATATTTGCGATTTTGGACATTTGTTCTTTGAACTTGTAATATTTAATTGTAACTTTTTCTCAACCAGTTAAAATGACCATTTAAGCAGTTAAATTTGGTACAACAACAGGGTAAATTGGGTACAGGAATTTTCTCGTTTAATAAGCTATTGCAACCTTTAAACGTAGTTATATACATTTTTAAAATTTAAATGTAAAAAATATATATTGAAAACGCTAAAATCAAAGCAATAGTAAGAAAATTTATCTTGAGATTCCGCACTCTTTTTCTTTAATTTAGTAAAACTGTACACAATTTTAATTTGGAGTAAATTTAATGGTTGAATAGAGTGTAATTCGTCTTGAATTCTTGTAAGTATGCTTGGCTTATTATTGAAATTTGGATTATTCTAAGGAATTTTCCAAATTTTGTTTCTACCGGTAGCGTCAAAATTCCAAAGTCAATTTTTAAATTTCAAATAATTTAATTTAAAATATATTAACCTATTAGGATGTCTAAATAGGAAAAAATCGGAATTCGCTGAAATGTTTAAACTACATTTTTAATGTAACAATTTTCCAATCATTTAAGCTTTTTATTTAGTCTCAAAGTATCTAAATTATCTAAATAATAAAATGTTATTTGTACTTTGCTTGTAAAGGCTAAAGCTGTGGCAGGTTGTTATTATATATTTTTTTAAATTCTCTTGAATCTTGAATTAACTTAGTGTTTAAAATCTGAGGGCATTGTTGCACAATGGTCTTAGAACCAATTGTTAAAAAAATCTTTCTTTTGTATAAATGAATTTGATTTTTGATAATAATTTGATTAGTACTGGAGTATACTAATACATACTTGTCCATTATACGGATACCCAATTGTAATTTAATGTTAGGTAAGTTGCAATTTATATTGATCAGTTAGGATAGTGGAATGCAAGTTACATTATATGGATATAAGGACAGATTAGAAAACATTTTAAATCCGGAGGTATAAACCACAAACTAAACACAATGACAAGAAATCTTTCCTTCTGTGTAAAAACACAAGTGTGCTTAAACAAAAGTAGGCGTTGTAGATATGTAATAAAGTTAATCACGAATTAGAGTATAATATAATTATATATATATATATATATATATATATATATATATATATATATACACACAAAAGTAGGTAGTACATATCAACGATTAAGTAAAGAAGGGCGACTGACGTTCTTGATGGGGAAAAAAATCACTCAACCCTATCGTACTTCTTTGCTTCCACGAGAAAAATTTAGAGCGAATACTTTACGTAGAATAACATTAAAAAAAATATTATAACAAATGCAACAGAGTTTTGCACAGTCATATTCCACTGTTCATTTCATACGTAAATATATTTTGTGTAATCAGTTTAGTATGAGATTTGATACATAAACATATTGTAAATTATTACACACAACTTAAAGTGGCCGCAAGCTATTGACTTGCAAATTTATAATCTGTGGTTTGGCTTTACCGTCCATGAAACATTTATTGCACTAGATTTGGCGTTAACCCAAATTCAATACAGATCGTTTCATTCATTGAACTTACTTCGTTTGAACTAGTAACGATCAATAGACATGGTTAATAGTTATAAATGTTAAAAAGGATGAAAATAATGCATTATTAAGAAAAAAAACTTCGATTTATACCTTTCAAAAGAAATGTAAAAAACTTTAAAATTTTTTTTTTTTTCAAAATTTTAGATTAATTAAAATAAATATACTTTATTACAAATAATAGATTCAATCAACAAATCTATTATTTGTTTGTGTGAATGAAGACAAAGTCATTTTTTTTTTAAATTGCAAACATCTGGTAAAGTCTATTTCAGAAAAATTGGCAAATTCATAATTTAGCAGTTACGAGAACTAGGTTAGAGTTTTCATTCTATGAATACCATAAGCATATTAGTAAAGTAAGGCTGCATATTAAAGTAACTGGTTGTAATAATTAATCAAATTGAATTAAAATTTTTGTTTAAAGTAAACTCATAATACACAAACTATTAAAAAAAAACAGATTTTCCGAAAGAGTTGACGTCGCAAAATATTTTCTATTCAAAAGAAGGACGTGGTAAGAACGTTTTAAAACACCAGTTGGGCTAAACACTTTGTGGGACGTGGGTTCTCAGTAAAATTGTTACATTATTTAAACACCCTGTTCTAAAACATAAGACTTTAATGAATGTCTACGCTATCATTATACGATATCTATGTAAGATAATTATTTTTATATGTAACAAATCAAAAATATTCGTCATATAGGTTAATTTAAAATAAGCAATTTTTACATCTATTTGCTCTATACCGTAAGTTAGCAAAATAGAATAAAAAAGAAAATGTAAAATAATAAATGGTAAATTAATTCGTTCTATATAAACAATAAGTATGTCCTAATAAATATTTACCAAATTGCCTTTTTTAAGTTTATTAACAAAAGTAATAATACATTGAAATTTTTAACTCTAAAAATGATAGAAATTACTACTATTGATTGTAAGAACATGATATGTTATATGAGTGGAAGTACTTATCTTTAGAAAATCGTAACATCTAATTTAATCCAGGAATGGGAAACTTGTGTATTTTACTTCTGAAGTCATAAGTAGGTTATTGTTTTCCTCTCCTGTAATTTATATATCTCTGACCTATATTAATATAAATTTGCTTTTAGTTTAACATAAAAAATAGTTATCGGTATTCTCTTTAAAGGATTGAGTGAGTTGATGGCCAGCCTGTAATATAAGTGAAAGTAGTATATTATAATCTCAATCATGCAAATAATTGTGTTATCTATTGTTTGAGATTGTTTCTAAGGATTGATATTTTATTGTGAAGTGTTTTTCAAAATTACAATATTTTCAATATACAAAAGATTTTGTATTCTACCTTTCTTCGATTCAGTACTGAATCTCTTACTAGAGCAGTCATTTTCAACTTAAATGTTCTACACTAACAATTAAGTACCAGCTAATTTTGCAACTGACTGATTCCCTTCTTGAAACAAAAAGCCAATACTGCTTCTAAAATTCACTGTAATCTTTATGAAACAAATAAGTATAAAGAGTGACAAAATAATTAGACAATTGTGAGGAAGAATTCACTTAATCGCAAAAGAATAAGTAGGGTCTTACAGCGATTACGTAGAAGTGTAATTGAAAACAAAACTATTAGTTTTTAATGATATGGGTAACCAATAAAATGTTTTACCATTTCAGAACTGAGTATCGATATTAAAATATGTCACAGTTGTTAATTTACGTTATTTTTATTGACAGCAGTTATAACTATAAAAATTAATCTGAAATATCTGAAATCAACTAAATGATAATAAAATTAATTAATTCTTGTCGCCGTTACTTGTCCATGAAATGACAGAACTAAACTTCTCTAATGCCAAACGTTTAACGAAGAACCAAACACGCGACCACTCTTTGCGGAAATACTAAAAGGATCTAGTTAAAAAAAAATCCTGATTTTGGAATCACTGTTCGAATAATACTATTTAACAAAAGTTAGGGGATGCTGTATAAAGTATGGCCTGTGGGCAAAGTTATGAATTAGTAAGATATTGGAATGGTATCACATATTTGTAAAAGTTATTGATTTCAATAAATAAATATCTCATAACTATTTTTATCTTTAGTTTATTTTAAAATGTATTGAGTTAATTTGAAGTTTTATAATGTTCCTTGCAAATCTTTAACTTTTCCCGTGAATCTTTAAAACCTACGTTAAAATTTTAAATAATGTATGAATAATACCGCCGTCAACGTGAATTATTATTCGGAGAGAATATCGAAATATTTGATAAAAATTTCTACTTAAAGATTATTCAATGGCTCTAAATTTTAAAAGATTTTCTTTTATCCCTGGTAAAAATATATACACCGAAAAAAAAAGTTACGTATTTTACAGAACCTTCAACTCAATAAAGTTCATAAGTTTCCTATTCTTGAGATGTATTTTCATACGTACATCAGAAGTATAGTTTTTCCCACACATGTTATGATGACTAAACAACTAAAGGAGAGAAGTAAAATATTGGTTACTCAGTGCATTTGAGTGCAATAAATCTAGCAAACGTTCTACAGAATCTCTCTTTCTCTAAATATATATTTATAAATATTCAAGATTCTTACATGTTATTAAATTGACTCAGGAATACATTGTGTCTGGATTTTCATCTAACTTGGAGATATTTTTATGTATGAGGATATATACAACTTTATTTATAAAGGTCTGCAATGAGTAGGGCCTATCAATATTTTATCTACTACAAATATGTCTTGAAATATAAAACTCCCAAGTGACCAATTACGTCCTAAATCCTCTTTTCTTCTTGGATATTTAATTTAGTTTTATAGTATTAAAATAGTTTTTGCTGTTTCTTAATTGATTGTTTTTTTTATTAGGTCTACTTGTAAAATGTATACAAATAATTACACCTTAGTTAGTACAAATAGTAACATATCGATGAATAATAACCATATTATACTGAATGCTACATTAATAACTATTTACATATATTGCAAAAAGGTAACAGTTTGAAAACGTATTATCAGGCAAGTTGAATGACTGTGCACTCGAGTGTATACATGACTATGATAAATTAAAGTGCATTTGATTTACACTTCAATCCAACTAGATGATCATTTATCGGCCAATTTAACACATCTGCTGTCATATCATTTTCGATTTATAGAATTAAATTGATTGGAACGCCAATTCTTCTGGACACCCTGATAAATTACTAAGATTTATTGTATCTTCATAATTACCAAACTAGTTAATACAAAGCCGTACAATAAAATAAAAGAATAATGTAATATTTTGTTTCAATACAATTTTTTCAATACAAATGTATAAATATTATCAAGTGAATAAGTGCATACATTTTACCATTATGAAAACATGCGTTACTTTGTGAAAACATAACTGTAAATGTTATAGAATCTTGACAACCGTACTTAATCACCCATTTTCAAACAAAAATGTCATTAGTAAAGTATGAAAACTGCATAAACAAATTCCTGACATACTAATTTGATATAACCTTTCTGCTATGAGATTCGTTCTAAAAATTTTATTATATATTAGTGTCAATTCAATGATCAGCTCATTTAGTAAATCCAATTGGTTTACAGACTGTAGTGATAATTTGATTTGAAATGAAACTAATCAACTGATATTAATTTTGTGTAATAGTTTAGTTATGGTGACAGATGAAAAAGTTAATTAAAAGTTCAATATTTCTCAATTCAAGATGTTTCTTGTTGCCATTTGCCATAATAATAATTTTGTTAAAATTTGTGTCTTTAAACATCTATTAGTTTTAAGGATAATTTAAATATTTGTAACGTTTTGTATTAGCTTAGAAAAATGCATGTGTTTGTAAAAATATTTTAATATTTCTTGCTGCAGTTCTTTAAATAAGGACAAGCTGAATCTCTATTTAAAATGCACTGGGTTACTTCTTGAGTCTTAAATACAATATCAATATGGTTTCCTTATTCATAATTTTATCTTAGATTACAATTCATCAGAGAAAACATCTCTTCCTCTTCTTAAAATAACATATTATATTTGACGTCTGTTAGGATGATTACTACAACGACTACTCAATTAGAAGAAATTGCTAAAATGATATTTTAATTTATTTAAGCGATTATTTCTACATTAATACAACCTTATAATTAATTTGTATTATTTAAAGAATCACCAAAACTAAATCACTGTGGATTATGAGGAAAAACAGAATTTTGCTTGCAAAGTCTAAACTATAAAATTATTTTAAAATATTTGCTTCAGTCTACTTTCAAACTTACCGTAAAAAAATATGGGAGATTAATTGAAATTCCTACTGGCTGCCAATTGAAAGAAGTCATAGGGACCTTTAGTTTCTGACGATTTACAGGTCTTTATCATATCTAGTCAAAATGATGTACCGGTATCTCAATGTAAGAAATATTGTTAGAGAGGTTTGAGTATCTCATCAACAGATTTTGTCTGCCTTTCCTTTATTTCCTGAAATCACCATTTTGTCAATTAAAACCTAAAAGGGAAAGGTCGGGTTTTGGGTTACTAAACTTACTATATTAGATAGATACATCTTATTAAAAAAATTATATACAGATTACATTTTGAAATGTAATAATTGTTCCCAAATTTGGTTAGAAACATTTTGTTGACTTTCCTTGAATTTAATATTTTGTATTTAAAAAAAGAACTAAACTTGTTCAGTTATAATATCTCCATTTCCGTTCCTTATTTGTGGAAAATTTTCTAGCAATAATTAGGAAAACTCAAATTTCACAATAATTAAACTCTACAACAAGACGACTTGTATAAGACCGAGTCGTCATCGTGTATACAAGTGAGTAATAAGCGTTAATCATTACAACGACGTTTTGATGGTTTCATTTTTTGTGGAAATTGGAAAGTATTATTGAAGTTTTGTATATCGTTTTGGAAAAAGTAGAATGATATTAAAATAAAAATAAATAAAACTGGAGTCCGTTATAATTCTATTATTTCAAAATTGATTTTACTAATTTTGATCAATATGTAATTTTAAAATATAAACAAAAACTACCCAATTGAAAACACATTTGATCTTGAAAAATATTTTAATGTACCTTATTAAAAGTCAAACTATCGATTATATATTCGTGTTATTGGGTAAGAATAAAAATGTGTTATTCTGTTTTTAAATCTCTTAATTACTTTTTAAAACCAGTTTAATGAAAAAGTCTTCAACAATTAATTTAGTGAACCATTGATTTATATCAAATATCTCAAATTTTGATGATTCATTATGTGTCCAAATTTATTCATGATAATGATTTATAATCGTTGCTGGCACACATATTTCATACTAATGTATAAAAAGGAACGAAAAACAAAAATAAATAATAAAATAAAACATTAACAAATGTATTTAAGACTAGTACATTGGTTTATTACATTTATTATTAATAGTTAGGACGGCAGTGGAAAACTTTTATTAGTCGTTAAAACTTGAAATGTTACTTGTTTAATTACTTTTATACTTGTAATCAAATGTCTGCAAACAAAGGGGGTGCGATTAATTAATGTAATTAGAAGTGTGAAAAATGTAAGCACATTTTACGTAATACATATCAATGTTGTATATAGAACATGAACGTTCACAGAGTTGCTTCTGTAAATGTAAATTGAGCATAAATTTTGTATATATCCATAAGCGAGTAAATCATAAATTTATACAAACGCTTTGAAACAAATCGTCAAATATAATTTCAATTAATTTCGACACGTAAAATTTGATGTCATTTATTAAATTTCCTTTGCGAATTTTTTAATAATCAATTAAACTCTGAAGGGGGATTAGTTACAACTTTTTTTTTTTGTTTAATTACGCCAAACATTAGGCTTCCGCCATTAGTTTCCTCGCAGCCCAGTACAGGTCATAGTCGGGAGAATCCATCTTTTCCGCAAGAGCTGGACATAATTTCAGGTGCTCGCAGTCCATTTCCTGCCTATTGTTACATAAGGGACAGTAAGGGTCGCTGGTGACCCCTATCCGGTGGAGGTGTTTTTGTAGATAATCATGACCCGTTAATAGTCGGAAATTAGCAACTTGTTGTAGGCGTGGCAAGTTGATTGGTGGCCTTCCGCTCTTTTCCGTTAGACTTTCCCATTTTTTGCCTTCAGCCGATACTACAACTTAGTTACAACTTGTTGAATCATATTGCATACAATATGGTCTTCGAAAAATATGTTTATATATATATAAGTAAGCATAAATAAATATTTATGTAATAGAAAAACTTTTAATTTATAAATGGCTATGGTATTTAACTCTAAACTAAATATGTGAAGTTATCCTTTTTATTAAAGTCGTTTGAATAATTGGAACCAACGGCAGAATTTCTTAGACACAGAATTCAAAAAGCATATTTAAAAGAACATCAAAAATTGGCGTCCCCATTCAGGTACGTTAAGCAGAGATAAAACAACATATACTAGTTGTGTTTCGAAATATTTACAAACCATTAAACCTTTATAAACGCAACGTTCAGTATATACTGGCTTAATATAGTATCTTTTTATCAGACACCTAGTCCGAGTTAACTTTTTATTACTCAACACATCAAACTTTAAAGAATGTGTTTTATTTTTACAATCCCAGTTAAAGTTTACTAGTTTTAACATTGATACAATGAAGAAACATTGAAATGTTCAATAAAGCAAACTTTATGAAAGTAAGCCACTCTTCAGTTCTTCTGTTCGGATACTTTACCCCTCATTCACCTTTGAAAACAGAAACCTATCAATCTCTTGGTTAGATTATCTCCTACATGAAATTATCGTCACGACTAAATAATTTAAATTTTTTTATAGAAATGTAAGCTTCCCTGAGACGATCTCTATTTTATTGACAGTAAAATATATTAAACTAGAAAACATTCCACGATTTTCATGTAATTAATCTGAACCTATTTAAAGAAATCTATAACTCATAAAAAGAGTGAGTTGTATATGTTAGAATACTAACAGAGTCGTAATATTAGTTTTAAATAGCAGAAGATATTAATTAATAACTTTTACAATTCGCAGAACGAAGGGTACCTTAGATATAGTTATCAAGTGAACTTTTGTAATAAGTAATAAAAAGTTTATTGTTACTTAACAATAAAATTATGTTTTTTATATTGTTCCAACCGTATGTCATATTTAATGTCATTAAATATATCGCACAGGCAAATGGATATAAAAGCCAAATGGTTGACAAATTATTGGTAAGACATAAGAAGGCAAAATTGACGAAAAAATATAACATCTTACAGAATAAAGTAGACAAAAAGAAATATGTTGCTACCGATTATACCGAAATAACGCCCTCCATCCTAAAAAATGCCTTCCAAAAACACAACATCAGTATCACACACAAAACTAATAATAACATACAAAAAATTTTGCGTAAAAAACAGAAAATTCCTACAGAGAAGAAGTCAGGCATGTACAAAATAACGTGTGATGACTGCGATAGTTTTTACATCGGACAGACAGGCAGATCGTTGATAGAAAGATACAAAGAACACTTGCCCAATAATAACGTGTATAATATTAGATCAAACTTTGCACAACACATTATTGACAACAACCATTCGTATACCAACTTCGAAACCAACCTGACACCACTTCATATTATTAAAAAAGGACCAAAGATGAATGCCATCGAGGAGTATGAAATTTACAAGTCATTCAAACAAGCACCAAATGATATCCTCAATGAAAAACTGTCCTTCCAATGAAATGCATTATATGAGACAGCATTGAGTTACAGATAAACTGATAATATCAGCCATTAATCAGATAACCTTGGCCTCACCGTAATATCAGTAGTTCGCGAAACATGAAACAGTGTGCATGGAAAAAATAGTAAAATCAACGTTTATGTGTATTTATTAAATTGTGTATGTAGTGTCAATGTTTATATGATATTAATGTTTTAACGACCTCTACGGAGTGATAATTGAAGATGGAGATACGTCTCCGAAACGCGTCTTTATAATAAAGACACAATAAAAGTCACATGACGGATCTATAAGGTAATATAAAATAATTTATTACTTATTATATTACGTATGTCATAGTATCAAATTTGTTTTGACAGGAACAACTATTATATAATATGTTTAAAATTACTATGTTTCTAGATTTAGCTCTCAAAGCACTTGGCAGTTATTAAGAGAAAATAAGTGTGGTAATTGTACTGAAATTGGAGGTATAAAGTGATGGTTAACAATACACTAAGAAGAAAAAAAATTGAAATTGCACTTTATATTAAAAAATTAACCTTATTAGATAATTAGTTTCTAAGGTAACACAAAATTAAATATTACAGGCCATTGAAAAACTGCTTTATATATTTTACTTTTATATTGGCCTTTCGTGGTGTAAATAGTAGAGTATAACCTAATCTTAGGATCCAGTTTTCTCTGCAAACCATGTATTGGTAATAATTATGTGTAACATAAATTATTGTTTTTAAAAATTACAGCGAAAAATTTGTTAAACCGAAAGAGGGTATTTTAACAGATGAAATATTAGCGCGTACTTATTGAGTGATGGCGCTTGGCCTTGTTTTTACAAATAGGTTATCAGTCATTTTTTAGTGGTGTAGAAAGCGAGTGTCTCCGTGATTCTTAATCCATCATCCACAGATTAACTTCGTCTACTACACTGAACTGTACCGTTGAACAAATTTGTAGTCATTTCAACAAATTAAGCTTCGAACTAGAAATGATTTTCGGCATCTTTGCTCCCAATAGCAAATAATGGAAACCATAGTTGTAAAAACTACAATCGTATATAAATAATAAACACATGCCGCTTTAAATGTATTAATTAAAAACGAGGCTATGCATGCAATAAATTATTCCATACTACTAATATCATCTATTTTTTATTTTTATTCCAAGAGTTATGGCATTTATAATCGTGCTGAATCAATACAACAAACGTTAAAAAGAAAACACATGATGTTACATACACGAAAAAAAAAAAAAATAGTCTGTTTGCATATAGAATCTTCTGATTTGCCAATTGCATTTGGAGTATATTGTTTACGTATAAGTGAGCACGATAACAGAACAAAAATGAAATTAGGAACATGAGTTTTGATACAAGAAACTATAGTGCACATATAGAACCTATTAAAATTCAAAACAATTAATTGATAATTGGAAACCGTCTAGCATTTAAATATTTTTTTTTGTTCATGTCTCGTGTCTAATTTTAAACTAATAACACATCAAATTAGAAAACATTTGCATATAATCAATTCAGCATGTAATGAATTACCCCATTTCTCTATGAAAAACATAGTTTAAAAATATAATTTTGAACTTTGTTGGGGTTTGAATTAGCTAGAAAGATCGATTGTTCAGTTTTCATATATTATAGAAATATTTATTATGCTATTCATTTACACAAATTCCCTTATACAATCTGTTGCCCTAATATAAAACTTCTATAATCTTCAATCCAACGTACATACATATTTCAACAATCGGTTCTATTATTGAAAAAATACTATTTTATATTTAACTAAATTAACTCAATAATACAATTCAATTTATTTCTTCCTTTAACAATATGATTCAGAACTACCTAAGTATCGTTGCAAAATGAGACAATGACTCCACTATTTACATTCAAAACACTCATAATAGGGTATACATTTGGTTTGCTCACCCTTTAGACCAGTGATGGTATAAACCCGCAAAGTCTAATCAATGGAGTTATTTACAGAAAGGCTATTTCTGATCAAATAGTGGCTGTCGTCCGAATAACTGTTCCTCCCAGTCGGTCTCTTCCATATCGATTGATCAACCCCATCGGTCACTTAAACGTTGACCTCATTATTTTGTAGGTTAGTTTGGGATATATAGTTTTTTTCACTATGTTGAGCAGATTGCTTTTAAGGCAACGTTTGTATCAAATTTTTGAAATTTTCGCAACAACGGAGTACTTTCTGTGCATGGAAGAGTGACTTAGAATAAAAAATAAATTTTCATTTCACCATAACACCTTTCAATAAAATTCGTTTGAATTTGACTATCCACCACATATGTACAGTTTCCAGTGCCAAGACAATGTTTTATCTCTTAATTTGCTTTTACAGGCAGGTTTTGATATGCCATTATGTAGACTTTATTTACATTAACGAAAGAGTTTTTTTTCTTAAAACTCTGGTATTGGAAGGAAAAAAAATTAAATAAATATTGGTATTTAAAAAAAGTGAAAACGAATTTTCCTTAAAAAAAGTTTCTTGAACTTAAAGTAATGTTAAATTAAATTTTGATGTTTTGCGTTAATTAATCAATCTTATACTTTAAAACCCGTATCTTACAAATAAATGTAATATGGCTAAAGTGCTCCATTTTCGAAAAATTTTTATTTATACTCAATTATCTAGAATTCTAACTGTTGAAAAAATAACACAAACCCATAAGCTATACTTTAAGCTTGTGAAGATGTGAAAATTAATTAAATAATCTTCGAGATTAGTTTTAATTTCAGAAGGGAGAATTGCAAAAAAAACTGTTTATATTTGAATTCTCTTGAATTAAAAACAAAAACTCATAAATAATCTTTAATTATATGAAAATATCTTAACGTTGAGCCAGCCTAAAGCCGTTATTTTAATTTAGTTACGAATTATTCAAAGTGTTTTATTATTAAGTTCCATCTACATCATCATTTAGATGGTAATACTAATTTATACTTCAGCAAATAATATCTCGTTCAAAAGATATTATATAATTTTAACCTCTTATTGCGTTTCCTAGTTTGTTTATTTTTATATTTACTAAGGAAAAATGTGTAGTCAACACTTTAATGAAGGAATATTAAATTTAAATGGATGCTATTCCAATTTAAAATTAGTTTTGGTATTTAATTTAAATACAACTGTGATGTATATAAACAACCGGAATATTATAAACTTTATATATATTTTGAGCGTTATAATAATTCATTAAATTAGTATTATAGAAGCAAAGAAAGAAGACTTAAATGTGTAAAAGGTGTAAATCAATTTCCAGGTAATATTGTAGTTATAAAGTTTCTCCGCGTTACAGCAGTTTGTACGCTGAACATTGTTTAATAATGATAATAGAATAACTTTTCAATGAGGCTTTTTGTAACGAAAGCTAAAGTGCATGGTTATGTAAATTGATATTCAAAGTTCTTGTTCATACAGTAAGATAATGTCATGTCATTTTGTGAAACTTAGTTAATGATAGTTGTTGTTTATTTCACAACTAGTTTTAACCTTTAAAGATCACTAGTGAGTGAAGACTAAAGGATGAAACTAGTTGTGAAAAAAAAAAAAAAAACTGTGAATTATAACAGCAATTTTCTTTTCTTTCATAACAGAAAATGTAATTTGTGAAACATGTGACTTAATAGCACCTAAATATAAGTAAATATCCAATAACGCTGTAAGTCTTATTTGTGAATATAAGCAGTCACTTATAAAGCTAAAATAATTATTTAGAAAATACAATATTTAGTTTCTGTATATTAAACTATCAACTATTTATTTATTTTCATTAATCATATTAAACCTGTTTTGTATTTCAACATTTTAATGACTGTGACAAATTATTTACTGTAAATATTGTATTAATATTGTGTTAATACATTCTTCTTACTACGTACGTTTTATGAAATTTACTAATAAATCCTAAGATTTATTAACAAAATAGTTATTAAACTTATAACCATATGATTTTATCATAATATCTTATAAATTGCCCACATATACTTATGAGTTCTGGATTAATATAATCATGGGAGTTATTCTATTAGAATGAATATATTATTCAAAGTATTTAAAATTTTGAAATAGATTTTGAACTGTAAGAGTTTATTGTAACAGCACACATAAGATGTTATATATACAGTAGGCAGGAATTTATTTTAAAATAAAGATTACTTTCTCTTCTTCTTAATTTTATAACAATAATTTACCAACATCTCTTCCAAAACTGTAAATTTACAGTTATTCCCTAAATACGTCCAACTTTTACCATGCGATGTTACTAAATTTCAGGTTGTACCTCAGAAATTAAATAGATGTAAACAGTAAAGTAACATAGGCCCTATACTATATCTTAAATTAAAGAACAATTCGTTTTAACCATTTTTTACCCTTTTAACTTTTATACAAATGACTATTTTGTTTATCTAATTGTCGAAGTAAGTTGTTAAACATTGAGTAACAGCAAAATATTTGACTAAAGTTATTGCTTTTACATTAGTTGTTTGTGTTTTATAGTATTAATTTAGACTAGAAACTAAAAATAATGAACAATCTCAATAGAATAAAATAAAAATACTATTATATTACAAATCTATTAGACGTCCGTACACTATTGATTACCAATTTAATAAAAAATAATTAAATGAAAATATGTTTTTCACTTTCATGTCGGAAGTAAAAACTTTTAGTCAAATGTCTGGAAGAAATTTTTTCTAAATTGTGATTAGAAATTGTATGTTAAAAAAAGAGATTTTGTGAGTCTACTGTCTCCTAAAAGTTGTGAAAAAGTTAAAAGTAATCTAAAAGATTCTGTTTTAACGTTGTACAGTAAAATTGTAAATATAATAATACATTATACGTTTTGATGTTTTAGAATTTACCTAAAATATTTTTATGCACATTTATTTATATTTTATATTCAATGTAAAATAGTAACACAAAATAATTAAATGATATTTTGCATGTGTATTTGAAGTTAATCGTAATTCTTTGTATTGTACATCCTTTAAACTAATAATTCTTTGGAAATAATTATATTTTAATTTCATTTCACTTGTAAAAAAAATTCTATGATAAAAAAAATTCAGGTAAATTATAGCTGTTTAAATATTTATATTTTCTAATGTTACGTAAAAATACATTTCGAACTCTGTGTGTATAAATGATATAACTTTAATGTGTTCCTTATATATATTTTTAAACAAATCATTCATCAAAACTTACAATTCGGTGAAACTATAAAAATTGTATTTAATAAACGAAATACTCATCACTGGCCTACGGGACTGACCACGGAGTTTATTGACTTCCATTTCAGTATTAGTGATCTAACTCTTTTGTTTCCACACACTTAGGTAGAAGTGGAAGGTTTATTACTCAGCAAGAAAATACATTTATCCAGTGTATTACACAATCTCATAATAGTTAAAATTTATGTTGCTTAAACTACAACTATACGAAACATAATTTCAAAACAAGCATATATAAACTGCCGTTAGAAAACAAAATTATTTACGTGTAGATTTCCTTTTCGATCGATGTAAATTTTTCAGTGAAATGCTTGGGAAATATTTCTCTATCTTTTTTAAAACAAGTTATTCAAAACTTTTTATTTTCCATAATTAAAAGTTTTCCAATTTTTCTTATACACATCTCTATTATTTGGACATGAGTGGTTAAACCAAACCGTAAAAGATAATTTTTGTGAAAAGTTTGATGTTTAAAATGATGGAAATAATCCAGAGTGTGAATAACAGGTAATAACTAGTGTGTCTTTAATAATTTACTATAAATGAATAAAAATATTCATATTTTTTTTTTCAACTACAAGACTGTTGGGTAAAGCTTGGTACACAAATTTAACCGAAAAAAAGTGAGTTCCCGATTCAGTATTATAAATAGTAAATAATAACTTTTGCCTAAAAAAAAAGAATTTGCAACACATATCCGTTAATTTAAATTTGTCAAAGAATAACTATTTAAAAGTATAAAATTACTGATTATAAATTATCAAAAAGCTAAAAAAGAATATTATCACTTGAAATCGTACAATGTAAGCATATAGTAAATAACAATTTATTGCTTATACAATTGATTTTACATTCTAAATTATTTGTCCATCTCCATGGAATGGGTTGAAGCACAGTATATTTTTGTCAAGTATTATATCAAGATCAGTTTTGTAGGTTGGAATTTGAGACATTTATTATTTATAGGCTAATAGCATATAAGTGAATCATTGTAGACAATGGGTATTTTGGCGATGATTGAATTTGTTATGGGGTGTGGGGTCATAATGAATTACGTCAGTTTTAAATAATGAGTCTCACATTATACAAATTTTATACTAATACCATAGGTAGAACTTTGTAGACAGTTGGTATTTTTTTCAGATATAATGGGTGATTGAGTTAGTTGCGCATTGGGGTTACAATGAATTACAATACATGTAAAGATTGTATCCTAGAGAATGATTACAATTTAGGCTAATTGAATATAGCTAAAACTTTGTAGACAGTTTGTGTTATTCTCCCAAGAAAGCTACGATCGAGTTTGTTGTGGAGTAATAATGATTTATGTCTATTGTAAACAATGTATATCACAGTATTATAGCTTGTAGGTAAACTTCATAGACAGTGGTATTAATGTCATTATTAAGTGATGATTAAGTTTATTGAGAAGTGGGATCGTAATGAATTACGTCGGGTCTTAAGATAGTGTCTCACAGTATGACTATAACTTATGCTAATTGCACACAGGTAAAGCTCTGTAGACAGTGGGTGTTCCGCTCATAAATAAGCGTTGATTGAGTTTGTTGCGGTGTGTGTGTGGGGGGGGGGGTCATATTGAATTTAAGTTTGATGTAAATAATGTGCTCGACAATATGATTACTTTTTCAACTTTAATGTAATTGCAGATATTTCTTGTTGAAACTCCATATTCAAGGATAAAATAAAGCAAAAGCTTAAAGTTTCAAATATTTTAATAATATAAATGAGCTACAATTGTTTCGTCTTGCGGCATCATCGGGCAACTGATAATTTATAGGTATAGACAACTATTTAAACATAAGTAACAGGAAACTGAAATACAATAGAGAAATCGGGAAAGGTAGGGGGGGGGGTGACCTAGCTCGTAGATAAAGGGTAATGAACTATGGTACGGATGGGTTTAAGAAGGGGTGACGAATCTATTACAATTTGGTCATTAAGTTGAGAATAGGCCTAAGTGAAATAGATCTATTTATTTCTAAACATTCTAAATTATTTAATCTATTTCTTTTATTTTCTATATGTAAGAGTTTAACATTCAATTTCGGATCAAAACTATGACCTGAGTCCAAAAGGTGGTTAGCAAAGTTAGAGTTTCTATAGCCATGTTTCCAGCTTTTTACATGTTCTTTAATTCTAACTTTTATAGATCTACCTGATTGACCTATGTACTCAGAGTCACAATCTTAACAAGATATTTTATAAACTCCACTATTTTCTAACATTTCTTTTTTTATCTTAATTATTAACCAACATTTTCCCTAGATTTTTTTGTACAATAAAAGGCAACTTTACGATTACAATTATTAATTTAGTTGAAATAAGGTTACTGATTTTATAACTAGTTCTGTTGATATAAGATAATTTACAATATTTAACTATTTCATAGTAAATTATCAGTTGCCCGATGATGCCGCAAGGCGAAACAAATGTAGCTCATTTATATTATTAAAATATTTGAAACTTTAAGCTTTGGTTTATTTTATCCTTGATTAATTTTTGCCTATTAGTATATATGTAATACTTTGTACACAGGGAATATTTCCTTATCAGTAAAGGAGTGATTGATTTTGTTGCAGAGTAGGGTCGTAATGAATTAAGTTTAAAGTAAAATGTATCAACAATATGATTATATTTGAGGCTAATTGCATTAATATAAGACTTGTAGCCAGTGAATTTTCTTCTCACAAATAAGAAATGATTGAGTTTGTTGCGGCGTGGGGTCATAATGAATTACGTTTAAAACTGTGTCTCACAATATGAATATATTTTATACTAATTGCATATAGGTAACACTTTGTGGACAGTAGATTTTCCTCTCAAATAAACACTGATTGCGTTTGCTGCAGAGATGGGTCATAATGAATTAAATTTAGAGTAAAACTGTGTTCCACAGTATGAATATATTTTAGGCTAATTGCATATAGTTAACACTTTGTGGAAAGTGGATTTTCCTCTTACAAATAAGCACTGATTGAGTTTATTGCGGAGTTGGGTCACAATGAATTATATTTGGTTTACAGAATGAGACCCACATTATGGTTATATTTTACAATAATTTGATATAGGTAATCACTTTAAAAGCAGTTAGTGTTACCATCCCAAGATAGCGAAGAATGATTTTGAATACGTTTTGTGTAAGGAATGTGTCCACAATATAATTATATTTTGCACCTGGTACAGAAAATATATTATAATAAAACATAGTATTAATAATAAAACAGTTATTGTTGTTGATAAATCAATTGCAACATATATAACATGATGTTTATCAAATAGGATCCGATAGGATCATGATTATTTATAAGGGTCTAGCTAGTTATAACAAAAATATAATTATTTCCACAATTTCTTGGGTCTTGTTTTTTTATTAAAAAAAATATAATGTTTTAACTTACATCAAGCAGTAATTGTTTAGGAGGCTCTTTTTTGTTACCATAACAGCTCTTCATGAGCAAATCTTTGAGTACCATAAGCTTATCGTTTTTACTACAGACTTTGAAGTGTACTTGAGTGCCAATTATATTTAGTTATAATTATGTTTAATTGTTTTTGTGTAATGAATATTTATGTTCAGTGGTTGCATTACGTTTGTCATTTGATGATGGTAAAAGATATGCAGAAACAGCAGTTATAACAAAATAAAAGAATCTCCTAAGCAAAGACTGTTCGACGTGAAATAAAACAATATAGAAATCGTCACTTGTATATGATAAACTTTAAAACATTAAAACTTAACAACAACCAATGTCAGAGAGTGGTCCGACATTATAACTCATCAACACCATTGTTTGTCATGTTTAATTGCGGGATTTGACATACACTACATGTACATGTAATATTAGTGTGATGTTACAGTGTTGTGTTGCTCGACAATCTATCTATGTTAATCCTGACATTTATCTTGTCTTTAAACATCCAGATGATTAATAAGTTTAAATAGAAAACAAACCATATAGGCTAGAAACTACATTTGCAAAAGATATGAGATATTATATTTTGAATGACGTGCTTAAAAAAATGAAGAAAAACAATGAATACAGACAAATATAATTGATCTTAATAGTGTCAATTTAAATTTTATAAGCTCTGAAAAAAAGATAAATATAGAACAATTTTTATTTGAAATCGATAATCTAATATTTTTCACAGTACATTTATTACAAACATGTTTATAGACATAACTGTAGTAACAAGTAGGGAACATTAATCACAGACTTCAAGAAGATATATCATTCCTAATAATTCTAAATCACATCTTAAGACTGAGCTTCAGTGAGAGAATAGAACGACCATTAATCAACGCACAGATACATTATTCCAAGATCAATTTGCTTCGTTTCATATTTCAAAACCAACTGGTGTGACTCGCTAAAGACAAAATGGATAAATTTATATCTACCGTTTATTTTATTGTGATAAATTCCAATGGTTTAAATGTGTTAAAGGTATGTAATGTTTTTGCAGAAGATTAGAACAATTTCAAAACACTACCTTTAATGAAATTATTGAAGAAAAAAAGATATAATAAAACATTTTTGTAACTAATGATATTTAATAAATAACATCTGTACAGTTTTGTCTAGTTTATTCAATGTAATCCTATTACTTTCATTGTTTGTTTAATAATAATTATGATAACATTTTAAATCCATTAACTATTCATTTATTCTCTTTCGTTGACATTTCTTTTATTTGCTAAGTAAGAATTTTTTTTGTTATATGTTGTAATAGGGGGTGAGAGAGAGAGAGAGAGAGAGAGAGAGAGAGAGAGAGAGAGAGAGAGAGAGAGAGAGAGAGATGTTCAAACATATCTGATCTTTGAAATATTTTTAACTTAAGTTCGACATCATTCATAATTGTTTTAACTACGTTACTTATAATTACAGTTAAAATCACAGGAAGTAGCTGCAGTAAGAAAATAATTTGTTATAAACTCTGTGTTGTCTATGATTAGTCTCACTTGTTACAAAATATTTGAACATTTATAATCTTCTGAAATCGTGTTAGATTGTTTTTACAATTTAATTCTTTGGTGGTTTTTATTCACCTTTTAAAAGATTAGAAGATATTTCATATATTCGTGTGATAAAAACTTTTAAAACTTGACCAAACGTTTGACCACTGTTGAATCCTAGAGTTTGTCCTTTAAAACTATAATTTATTTTAAGCTAAACTTATTGTAAGATAGGTATAAAATAGTGAAACAATTTCCCAATAATTTAAAGTAAAAATAAGAAGTTTGGTTTAAGAAAGTTATATAATACTTTTTTGTTTTAATAGTACAAAAATATTAAATCAAGTTGAATAGATAGTATAAATAGATTTCTAAGTTCTTTTGTTTAGTGCAGCAGGTAAAATTGTAATCATGTAATAGTAATCACCCGTGTTGAAAATCCAAAAGCAATTAAGATACTTTTACTATAATTTAAAATATAGATCGTAAAAAAAAGACAAAATTGAACAAGGATTGAATGTAAGATTGGGGGTGTAACTGTTGTGTTCCTGGAGTTTGTAGACGCGTTACAAATAAAACACTTTTAGCCTACCTACGTTGTCGTTGTCTTTTCTTACAAATTATAGTAGTGAAACATTTTTCATTTCAACAGAAAGAATAATGGTTACGCGAAAGGGAAATATTATTTATTTCTACGCAAACGTTATATAAATAGTAAATATATTGATCGCTTTGGCAAATATAGTGTTCTCTCCCCCCCCTCTCTCTCTCTCTCTCTGTCTCTCTCTCTCTCTCTCTCTCTCTCTCTCTCTCTCTCTCTCTCTCTCTCTCTCTCTCTCTCTCTCTCTCTCTCTCTCTCTCTCTCTCTCTCTCTCTCTCTCTCTCTCTCTCTCTCTCTCTCTCTCTCTCTCTCTTCTCTTCTCTCTCTCTTTCTATATATGATATTCCAATCTCATTACAAAACGAAGGGCAGCAATACGAAAACATACTCACAAAGACCTTAACGAGGTATAGGGTTTAACGGCGTTATTTTAAAGCTTATATAAAACTGATTTCTCCCTTTTGTTATAAATCGTAATTGTATGTTTCAAGTTTATTTTATTTAGGGACGCAATTCTTAAAGCTGAAGTGAGTTTTTTGTATAGCTAGAGGAAAACCTTCTTGAAACTAAAATTTAATCAAATGTTAGGTGGGAATGAAAAGAAAAATGGTTTATTTCTTAGTCTTTTAGAGGTATTATATGAAAGTTTATGATTCTTTATGCACGTAAAGACAGTTACACAGTTTTGTTTAACACGAATGAACAAATACAGTCTGACATATATACTTTTGAAGTGTATATTTTTCAAAAGTCAAAACAAAATGTACAATATTATAATTTATTGAAATGTAAATACAAGAGTAGTAATTTTTAAACTATTTAAACATTGTGTGACGCTGTTAACACTTTCATTACTCCAAATACTGTTATATCAGAGACTATTTACAGTTTTCGAAGTCTATATTGAAATACACTTGCAATACTATGTTTATTACTTAAAATAAAATTCCAAATAATCTACAACCATTGATTCGCTTAGTAAACAGCCGTCTTCATTATCTGTTTTACAGCTTGAGATGTATATATTGAATGTTTAACCATATGGTACTAAAATAGAAACAGGGTGAAAATATTTACCGTATTAAGGGATGTAAGAACTCATTTAGAGGATTATATTTTTAGTTTGTAATTAGTTCAAGTAAAACAATTAAGGAGAGGGTGAAGAGAAGCGTTCCATCAACAACCAAAATTTCCATACTGTTAGGTGGTCAAATTTATAATTAGTTTGTAATAAAAGACATATTACGTAATACACCTAACAAGTTCACACATTAAATTGTTTTGATAACTTATTATTGTTATACTTTGCTGCTAGTTGATACACCTAGGAGTTGGGAAACAATTAATCTTTTATTTTTACTTGCGATCTCTGACTGATAATGGACATTCTTCTCCCGAACTCGGCTTTAGTAAACCTTACTTATTTTGTAGCGTAAAAGAGTTATTAAGAAAGAAATTAACTCTTTTAGTACTCATTTTCGTATAATTAATTAATTAAGTGTAAGAATTTAAATTTGCTGCAGTAGGAAGTCCTGAAGAGTCAAGGGAATCAGATTGGTTGTTTAAAAGAAACAAGTTCATGTTGTACATGAGTAGACAGGGCAGGGATTGAGCCCAAACATTGTTTCTTATGGAGTTATTCTCGACCAATCAGAATCGTTTATTTGGTCACGTGACCGTTTCTCGGCCAATCAGAATAGTTCATTTCTAACTTCAACTGCACCGACTTGTGACCTAACCGACCGCCATATTTGTTTTTGGTAGAGTAAAATGCACAGACTAGCGACATAACTGCCAAAATTTTGGTTTTCAGCGTAAATTGCACCAACGTGTGGCCTAACCGTACGCCTTCTTGTTTTTCAACATAAACTGCAACGACTAGGGGCCTAACCACCCGCCATCTTTGTTTTTGGTAGTTATGTCGCAAGTCTGTGCATTTTACTCTACCAAAAACAAAGATGGCGGTCGGTTAGGCCACAAGTCGGTGCAGATGAAGTTATAAATGAACTATTCTGATTGGCCGAGAAACGGTCACGTGACCAAATAAACGATTCTGATTGGTCGAGAATAACTCCATAAGAATCAATGTTTGGGCCCAATCCCTGCCCTGTCTACTTACATGCAGATTAATGATAATATAGATTCAGTTATTATATTACTGTTATCTTACAGCATAGAACAAACGCCTCTATCGTAACACACAACAAATTTATATGCCAAACAGTTAACAGGGATAAATAATAAAATGTAAATCATTTCAGGACGGCTTTGTCCTTAAATGTGATAGAAATTTTCCATTCCTTGGGATGACGGTGGTAGTAAACATTATCCTCTAGCTTATGATGTAAAAAAAAAACAAAAAAAAACAGTGGATTATTGACTGCCTTATCTGACATTCCTTTCTTTCATTCACCAATGGTCAGTGTCTCAATTCTTTAAAAGTGTAAATGATGCAACTACAGTTTATATTTTACTCTAATTCACTGTTATATTATATATATATATATATATATATATATATTCAAGTTTAATGGATATTTATAGAATCGCAAAAACTAATCAAAGTAACCGTTACGAAATATTAATTTATATCATAATTTTATAAATCCATGAATATCAAGTTTATACAAATTCATTTAAATAACAATATGAAATAATATTATTATTTATTTAGTCAAGATGAAACAATATATGACAATTTATTTTATTTTAGGGAATATTTCCTGCGCTAAAGTTTTGGAAACAATTTTAATTTCATAGGGTTGGTTATTGTTCCTTGTTCCTACTTGAACACTTTGGAGAGCACAGAGTGCAGCAACTATGTGACCTTGCTGTATTTTATAACGCATGAAACAATACACAATTAATTATTATACAAACATCTTTTGGCTTATTGGAAAAGAACTTAATTTCTAAATTTAATGGATGGTAATTGCGTTTAGCCTTAACTGTGTAACAAACACACGATATGCCAAATCAAATATGAAATCAATTTTTAGAAAAACACTTCGACTTAGGCTTAGACCTGCATTGTCGAGTGAAGTCAGTAGAGTCCATCGCATTATCTTAGCCGTAACTCCAACTTTCGTAACTAATTCTACTTATCCAATTTTACCTTTCAGTAATGAGTGACTAACAAATTTTTAACCCCAACGAGGATCGAGGTAATTCTTGAAAAAAAATCGAGAGCCCAAGTGATATGGAAGATAAAATTAAACAAATTAAAATAAAATTAATAATTAGGATATAAACAACTGAAGGCATTCATTAATATATACTATGTAAAATGTATTAATTAAATAAAGTTATGATTATTTAAAATAAGTGTGAAGTTTCTGTTTAGCAAAATTGTTTTTGCAATAGTTATTGCTTGTAAATGTTATCTATAATGCATTAATAAAGTCATCAAAAGAAAATTCAACGACAACTTCATTTCTTCTTTTAAAACATATACGTATTTGAATGCTTTGGTATTCGTTTTAATTACTGTGTCGAGACTTGTTTCCAACTTTAAAATATACAACAGTTACGTGTTGGAAGAAGTATTTGTTTACGATGATACGAAGCTCTATAATATTAATATTGGGGGAGAAAATATATAACTATAAAATGTCAGTAGTTTTTAAAATAAAAACTATGACTAATATTCAATAAAACAACATTTTCAAATAAACTTCTTCAATTTGATTATTTAAAACTAAATAAATGAAAACAATGATTCATTACATTCACTATTGTCGGTATTCTTTTAAACATATTTCTAGAAAGGCAAACTTAAGTTATTTCATAAAAATCTAGAAATTTCATCAACTACTAATATATAAATTAAAGGTTTTTTAGGCAATCAAACACATCCATTTATTAAGATTATAAAGCGACGAAAATACAGAAAGACAGACAGTTGTAAAGAAAAAATTGACATATATTGACTGAACTAATATTTCTAAGAGTTAATAATTTAAAACCAAATTTAATCGTTATATTGAACGATGGTAAAACAATAATACCGCCCCTCCTTCATAATTGTAAATTAACATATTTTCAATGAAAATAACCAAATAAACCAAATAAACTCTCCAAATAAATTAAGTATTGCGAGTTGATTATGTTTTTAGAACCATTGAGGGATCATACGAATAATAATGAAAATTTATTTAGTTGTAATGAAAAGGATATTTTTATTATTTATTATTAATTTTGTTTTGTTTATAGAAGCCTAATTTTTAAATTAACCAAATCAAAATATGTATATGGTAAAATAATGGATACTTAGTTAAAAAAATATATATATTTCAGTAATTATTATAATTTGGATTACGAATGGAGTTTGGTTTTTATTGTGTTGTTTAAACAGTTTTCGACCATAAAAAGAGTTTAAAATTTCCAAGTTAAATTTTGTAAACTCACATGAATAATAATTTATTTTAAACTGTTGGGTATGAATTATATTTTAAAGCTTCAAACGGTGATTTCTGTTTATATAAATTGTAATTAATAGTGCTCCCAGTGTGTGTAGTATTACATATTATAAATAACTATGAAAAACAACTTTAGAGATTCGCTTAGATTAGATAAGTTAAACGATGACTGTTATAGATTTTGCTAAACTTAAGAACTTTATAAAACTTTATTAATTACAACATTAACTTTGAAAAAACTTTCGTACTTCTAAATTATATCAAATAATAAATTAAATTAAAGGGAAACATGATCCCGTCATGGCTATCCTATTAACTGTTTTTATGTAAGTGTGGATAAAGCTTTGGAATTAAATTATCTAAGAAATATAAATAATATGAACGCTTTTTGGACAGAGGTTTGATTATTATAATATCCTATACAAATTTGCATTTATAATAAAATATTTAAAATAGCGAATAAAATACAATTATCTAATCATTTACTAATGATTGTGATATTATAAGTTATTCATTCCAAATAAAGGGAAATTGTTATTTGTTTAGAAATTCTGTAAATTGAATTAGAAATAAGTTATAATTTGTGTGATATATAAAGAAAGGTTATGATTTTTGAATAGCACTGTATAGTAAACTTTTTTAATAAGTGGGTGCGAAGTTGCTTTTATAAATGTCAAGAAATTTGTAAATCAAGTTTCAAATGCTGCTGATATAGATTAGTTTACACTCATGACAGATTCCGTAGTGATTTTTCATTTAATGAAGTAATATTATATTGAATTTTTTTAATAATTTATAAATTTTTGAAACTTGAAACAATGGTTACACAATAGAGAAGTATATCACTATGTAAAATTTGACTACATTCGATGAAACATTGTTAATGTTTTATCTTGAATTACTACGTTTTTTATGTATTCAAATTCTGAAGAGAAATATTACTGTTTGCATTTTTTGTTGTAATAAATAAAAAGTCGAAGTGTATATACACTCTATATCTAATGTGAGTATTACATTACACAAAACACATATTTATTTTTAAGTAGAAGTTAAGTATGAAACATGAATTGAAATATTTATCTCTTGGAGCGTGTTAGGTTATAGATTTATCAAATGATCCGACCTATAAAGTTCGGAATACAATTATATACACAATTGTACAAACAGAACTTCTATTATTAATTGGGTTACATATCTTAACCGATCGACAATTCTAAATTGGGGTGACTACTGGTTTCGGAGGTTCTCATCCTCTATGGTTAAGTCATATAAAAATAATAAAAGTTGAAAAGTCACATATAACACTCACGGTACAATCAATGAAACATTGTAGGTTCCAGTCAAATTCGTTATAACCGGTAGTTGCCTACCTTAATTTAGAACTGTCGACGCCTTAAGGTGCGTAACCTAACAGTTTAGGTGCTAACATAACCATGCATATTGAAGAGAATTTTTTTATTAGCACCTAATGGGTTGATTTTTTAAAAGTTATCTAATGAAAAAATTGATTAAGACATATTTACTTTTAAAGAGTTATTTATGAGTTTATATTTGTTAAAAGACAAATTTACCAAAGCTATTCATTTAAAAAAAAAACAAATTAAAAGTAGCACAAAACCAGTGCCAAATTAAGTAAGTAACTCCGCTATACCGGTCCCAAGCCCGGAGCCCATCTTTTATGGGAAGGAGGAGGGATAGAGGAGTAACACCTCTTAAAAAAACCTTGGTCCATCTGGCTCCGGATGGTAGTATTACCATGTAAGGGTCCCTTTGCCAGGGTTACGATGAAGTCCTCAACGGTGAATATCGGCGGAGAAGATGTGCTTCGTTATGACGAATCAGCGGAGGAGGCAACCCAACCCTAAAGTGTGATAACAGTTGTCGTTCCGTGCCTACGGGGTGAATGGCGTATGGGTGTGGCGTCCCAAACGGAAATATTAATAAACAATGATTAGCACAGGAAACAGGTAAATACTAAGGGGGTAGGATCCCAGGTACCGGCACGGAGAGTGAGCGAGCAGGCCTTACTCGGGTCCTTAGCACGGTACCCCAAGGGCCAAACTGCAACAGGCACGATGCAGGATGTTGTTCCTTTTGAAAGAATGTCAATATTAATGCGATCACCACCATAGAACAAAAATTTGATTTCGGGTGACCAAAACAATTCTGTAGGTAATTCTTTTATTGATGACTTCAAAGAGAATGGGAAACTTCATAAGAGATTTAATGAATTCTCTGGAAAAGAATTAACAAAAATTGACCGAGTTACCCATTACTGATACCGAGCTGGAAACTCAGAATAATTCACTCTGTGGAACCATCTTCAAGGAGTCCTTCAGGATGATCAAGCACTAAACCAGGAAAATGCTGAACTAAAACATGAACTAGCCCAGTTAATTCAGAGAATGCAGTTGTTAGAGTAAAGGAATGAAGGATAAAGTGAGAACATGGTCTATGAAACTGATAAGGAAGAGCTTACAAAAGAAACGGAATGGATAGTTGCAAAGGAAAAGAAATAAGAAAAGAAAAGCTAACGCTTCAGCTGAAACCTCTATGACTCATCCTCCTCCTAGTATAAGTAAAGCAGGAGGTAGTGGTGAGAAGATGGAGCAGTTAGTAAAAGTGAAAGATAAAGGTAAACAATCTCCTCCACCAATAACTATAGACAGATATGTGGAATAACTTACAGTCTGTTGTCAAGCAACTGTCAGCAGGATTTCAGAATCATCTATCTCAGCAACGGTGAACTAAAAATTAATTTTGTTGGAGAGAGTTGCTATAGAAACTTGTTGAAAATACTAAATGAGAATATCCAGTCACAGAAAAGACGTCTTATCGTCCAATATCCCTACTGCCTATTCCATTTAAGTTGTTTGAAAGAATTATTCTGACAAGACTTAAGCCAGTCGTCCAAGAAAAATTAATTATGCCATCTCATCAGTTTAGATTAAGCATTCGACTACAGATCAATTAATATTGTTGAAAAGGCCTTAGAAGAAAAGAAAGTATGTTGGGCTTTTTATCTGGATGTAGCACAAGCCTTCGACAAAGTATGGCATATTGATCTTAAGGATAAACTAAAAGCCACAAAAATTTAGTAAACTAATAAAACCATAGTTAACTTTTAGACTTTTCAGAGTTCGTGTGGAATCAGTATATTCAGAGCTAAGGAGTATCAAAGCTGTAATGCCCCAGGGTAGTGTACATGGACCTATTTTGTATTTAATTTATACTTATGATTTTCCTTAAGATAGTGACGTCATGATTGCCACTTTTGCTGATAACGCGGCTAGCTTGGCTGTTAAGGAAGATGAAGTAGATGCAAAAATTAAACTACAAAAAGCGGCTGATCATGTCACTGCTTGGACAAAAAATGGCGCATCAAGATTTACTAAGTAAAATCTTTACATGTTAACTTTAAAAATAGAAAAATATGTTTACAGGCCAGTCTATATTAATCAAAATATATTACCATATGCTAACAATGCAAAATACCTTGGTATGACCCTCGCCGCTAAGTTACGGGAAGGAACATGCTAAGAAAAAACGCAAACAACTGGGCATCCAACTAAAGAAAATGCATTGACTGATGGGAAGAATGTCAGATTTATCAATAAATAACAAATTGATGCTATACAAACAATTTCAAAAACCTCTCTGGTTATACGGTATACAGCTTTGCGGCTGCACCAAGAAGTCTAATGTCAGGATTATTCAAACTTTCCAAAGTAAAGTATTAAGGGATATAGTTAAAGCTCCATGGTATGTTAGTATTGATACTATCTACAGAGACTTGAGGATTGAATCGGTAGAGATCGAGATATAGAAACAAGCCAATAAACATGAGTTTTGACTCCATCAACACCAAAACGTTGAAGTACTTCAGCTGCTTCACAACGCAGAGCTAGTGTGACGACTCAAGAGACTGAACCCTTTTGAGTTGGTTTAGAATTCGGAGTGTTGCGCTCTGAGTGTGGTGCTGTGATTGGAGCTAGGCCTATCTATATTGGGCAAAACCTTGTAAACTGTTACGATTATTTGTCAGAGTATAAACTGCTGGTTAGCTGATAAGGCAAATATGTATTGTATTCAAATAAAAAAAACAAATTGTAAATTAAAGATGATATAATACAAATATTAAATATTGTAAATCAAAGATGATATAATACAAATATTAAATATTGTAAATCAAAGATGATATAATACAAATATTAAATATTGTAAATTATCACATCCTCAACAATGACCTTATGAACTACTTTTAGTAACATAATAAAAGTAAATATTAGCCGTAGTTTGTAGGATCTTGTAAAAGTATTTAAGTAGCAAAATATTTTTTTAAAGTTGAATATCAGTCATCACATTAGTATTTATTACCTTGGTTTTTTGTTTATTGGTAACGCCTAACGATTATTCAAATATCATATACAATTCCACCCAAGGGAATTTCCCAAAAGCAGGATTACAATAGTTATACGTTTGAAATTTGCTAACACTCTTTCAAGTTGAACTAAGTAGACATAAATTGTAGTATCTAAATCTTTTGAGACCAGATAACTTCTATAGTAGAGACCAACGAATTTTATAACGTCTTTGTCGCTTATCCTCTTTTCTAACTTGACTTTGTATAACTTATAAACTAAATCTCTTAAACTCTCTCCGAGCTAATCTTCAAAAAGAAACTTTGGTCCCACTCAAGAAGAGTTGTTTCGTGTCTGGAAATAAACAATGATTCATTAAAAGATCTATACACGTAATTTCACCTCTATGATAAATTTGTTTGTACATTACCTTAAATATATTGAAATTTATAAATATATATATATATATATATATATATATATATATATAATGAGTATATCTTATAAATAGTAAATCAAATTTTGAGTCCAATATTTTAAAAATTAAAGAATATTTCACTCTCCACAATAAATAATAAATATCTTGGAAACTACAATAATTTAATTTTTTTGTATTTATTTTTAAATGTAATTCCACTATATACAAACTTAAATATATTTAAATATTGTATGGAATGTGTAGGTTCTTTATGAACTGAAGGACGCAGCGTATTGAAAAAAAATAGCTAGTAATTTTTAAAACAGCATTTTATAATACTTTAAAGGAATTAATTTCACGATTTCTCATTGTGTTCAGCTTTAAATTCGTAGCTACTGATTTCCTCTTTTTTTACCCGTAACTATATCAAGTTTCATATTGTTAGGAATAAGTTAGATGTAATAATAAATATTGTTTTAGTATGTGAGGTGTAAGAATAAATTTGTTAGAATTGTGATTACGCCAGTGATAGATTTATAGTTTAAAAATTTTAATAGGGCAGAAGGTCTAGTTACGTGAAGTGGTAGCACGAAGTGAGAAGTTGTGTTAATACTGACTTGACCTGCTGGTCTATTCCTATTCAGACAGACTGAAACCACACAGGAAACGAATTCTTCCGAACTGTTATCATTTGAATTGTGTGGTAATCTGAATCAGGTTAATAGATTCCGTCCTATTCAGTCAGACTGAAACCACACAGAAAACGAATTCTTCCGAACTGTTAGCACTGAATTGTGTGGTAGATCTATCGGAATCAGGTTAATAGATTCCGTCCTATTCAGACAGACTGAAACCACACAGGAAACGAATTCTTCCGAACTGTTAGCACTGAATTGTGTGATAAATCTATCGGAATCAGGTTAATAGATTCCGTCCTATTCAGACAGAACGAAACCACGCAGAAAACGAATTCTTCCGAACTGTTAGCACTGAATTGTGTGGTAGATCTATCGGAATCAGGTTAATAGATTCCGTCCAATTCAGACAGACTGAAACCACACAGGAAACGAATTCTTCCGAACTGTTAGAATTTGAATTGTGTGGTAGATCTATTAGAATCAGGTTAATAGATTCCGTCCTATTCAGATAGACTGAAACCACACAGGAAACGAATTCTTCCGAACTGTTAGCATTTGAATTGTGTAGTAGATCTATTAGAATCAGGTTAATAGATTCCGTCCTATTCAGACGGACTGAAACCACACAGGAAACGAATTCTACGGAACTGTTAGCATTTGAATTGTGTGGTAGATCTATTAGAATCAGGTTAATAGATTCCGTCCTATTCAGACGGACTGAAACCACACAGGAAACGAATTCTACGGAACTGTTAGCATTTGAATTGTGTGGTAGATCTATTAGAATCAGGTTAATAGATTCCGTCCTATTCAGACGGACTGAAACCACACAGGAAACGAATTCTTCCGAACTGTTAGCACTGAATTGTGTGGTAGATCTATCGGAATCAGGTTAATAGATTCCGTCCTATTCAGTCAGACTGAAACCACACAGGAAACGAATTCTTCCAAACTGTTAGCACTGAATTGTGTGGTAGATCTATCGGAATCAGGTTAATAGATTCCGTCCTATTCAGTCAGACTGAAACCACACAGGAAACGAATTCTTCCGAACTGTTAGCACTGAATTGTGTGGTAGATCTATCGGAATCAGGTTAATAGATTCCGTCCTATTCAGACAGACGGAAATCACACAGAAAACTAATTCTTCCGAACTGTTAGCACTGAATTGTGTGGTAGATCTATCGGAATCAGGTTAATAGATTCCGTCCTATTCAGACGGACTGAAACCACACAGGAAACGAATTCTTCGGAACTGTTAGCATTTGAATTGTGTGGTAGATCTATTAGAATCAGGTTAATAGATTCCGTCCTATTCAGACAGACTGAAACCACACAGGAAACGAATTCTTCCGAACTGTTAGCATTTGAATTGTGTGGTAGATCTATTAGAATCAGGTTAATAGATTCCGTCCTATTCAGACAGACTGAAACCACACAGGAAACGAATTCTTCCGAACTGTTAGCATTTGAATTGTGTGGTAGATCTATTAGAATCAGGTTAATAGATTCCGTCCTATTCAGACAGACTGAAACCACACAGGAAACGAATTCTTCCGAACTGTTAGCATTTGAATTGTGTTGTAGATATATGTGAATCAGATTAATACATTTCGTCCTAATCAGGCAGATTGAAACCACACAGGAAACGAATTCTTCCGATCTGTTAGTGTTTGAATTGTGTGGTAGATCTATTAGAATCAGGTTAATACATTTCGTCCTAATCAGGCAGATTGAAACCACGCAATTTTGTTCTTGAATTATATAAACCTAAAACCATAATTTAATCCATATAGGAATATAAACAAATTAAATAGTTTTGTAAAAACTTATCTTTTAAAGAAAAAGTAAAGCTTAAATAAGGAATCATTAAAGTACCAAGTACAGGTTAGAAAAAAAATTAAACTTTTAAAGAACAAGTAATTATCATTATCTGTTTCAAACGAAAGATATAATTATCAACGACTTAAATTTAATATTAAAATATTCGCCTGTTTTTATGTCTGTTGCCTCAAATCCCTCTGCACTCTGTCTACCACGCCACTTTCCATTACGCAAAGTTTGACGCAACGTTTAATTAATTTTCCTCACCCTCCATCTTGTTTACAATCCTGCGTTAATCCTGTTACAAAAAAATTATATTCATGGGGTATTACAGGTGTTGTCAGTACTTTCATTATTTTGTTAATTTAGATTCTTTGATTTTTAAAATGTAAATATTTTCTGTTAATTTTAAGTAGATGATGTAATGATAAACACAATGTATAAGGTTGACATAATAACAAGTAGTACATTATATTGCTTTTAATGTTTTAAAATTTTCTTTATTTTCTCATCCTGGTTCAAATTGTTACACCTTGGATCCAAATAAGGATAGTTTTGTTTATGGCTGTACATACCACTATACTTTGTGAACTTATGACTGTTTTATTTACTTAATAACTATTTTTTAAAGTGAGGACTGCAATAAATTCAGTATTATTATTAAAATATTCAACTTCTAAACGTGTTAAAAACCAAAATAATGAACTGATAAATATAGTATTATATTATTGATGAACTCACTCTATATATAATAATATAAAATAAAATAAAAATAATAATGGTTACACTTTAATATGAAAGAAACCAATTTTGACCAATGAATAAAAACAAGATGAAGGACCCAGAAAAATTGTGTAAAGATAATTATTACAAAATTTAGAAGTGGTGCAAATCTTCCAATTCCAAAATAGGCATCACCTTCTTGGCTTTCATGTTTTCGCATAAATATTTATCCACCATTAATCTAAAGATAACTAAAAACCACATTCCTTTTCACTCTCTTGTTGAGTTGATCAGCCGCCTTCTTTTTGTAGTAAGGATTTCTTTAGTATAAATGGAAGAACTGAAGCTATATTCATTTGTCGCGTAGACAAGATAATAGATAAGTAGTTGAATATGAAACCAGACATAGCTTTACATAATCTAACCAAACTTAGCTATATGTCCGAATAATATAAATAACTACTTGAATATAAACCTCATCTGACATAACTTAACCTAACATGTTTGCGGTGTTAATTTCAACCTAGGTTTAATATTTACTGCGCAGTAGCTTTTACAAAATCGACTCTTCCCTTATATTTCACTGTGTGGTGATTGTACAGCCTGTAGTAGTTTTTTTTTTGCACTAACATATCATTTCTCTAATTCAGACAAACATGTATACTATCAGAATATTTCAATAAATTGTTCTAATAAAGAGCTAAGAAAATAGTAATAATTATCATGCGTCAAGAATAATATATTAGAGTAAAAAATAAACTTAGTGTAGAATGTAGATTCCAATGAAAATACCATGACTATAAAAATCAGCATAATATACAAACTATGTTTAAAAAAAAAAATTCATCATTAAGGATGCAAATAAACTATTAATTATTTCATCTTTTACCAAATACTTTTCCGGTTTACCCTACTCAATACTTCACCTGAATATTTTATGGTCTCATATAATCATTTTTCTGAACTGTAATTAGAGTGGTAACTACACAACATTACCATTTTTGTGATTGAAATTTAATTAAATTCGTTATTTAAACTTTCTATCTTAATGAAATTGACCGATTGTGTGAGGCATCATTCCTTCTTACCCTAGCAAAGGTAAGAAGGAATTATGCTAAACATTGTAATAAGACTAACGTTTCCAATGTTCATAGAGACAGTCGTTTTAGAAGTAACTGCCCCTTATAATTCGAACAATACATTATCTTAAATATCCAATTTTTTCAGAAAACCAGGTTAACAAATTATAATGTCTTTAGTAACTAAGTTCTTTTATTTAAAAAATAAAATAAACATTTAAGAAAAGTTACGTCATAAAATTTTTAACTGAATTTAATAATCAGCTGTTAAATTGCTTAAAAGGTATGTACAAATCATTAGTTTAAGATTACCTAATCTTCAGAATTTCTAGTTTCTATAACTCACTATATTTCTAAATGTAAGTGCGCCGTAATTATTTTAAGAGTTGCATATCAATTCTGTGACTGCCTTCGTAATTACTTACAAACGACGGCGTTGGCCAATTATTATTTTTAACCCTTAGTTCATAAAAGTAATAACTATAAATTTATATGAGTAAATTCGTTTATGATTACTATATCTTATAAAAAACATATGTTTGTTAATCCTTATAGGCAGAACCAATAAAAAATACGTTAATCTTAACTTGTATACGATTATCGGAATATACTCAATTGCCAGCATTTCCTAAGTATCCAAGCTTTCCAAGCTTACTGTTCTCAACATTAGATTCGTTTCAACTTAACTTCCTTACGTGTTTGATAATATTTTCTTCCTTATTGTCTCTTCTAACGTTTTAAACAAAGCCATTAGCACAGTTTTCACCTTCTTTAGGTTGTTGTACACCTAAAGCATATTGCAAGTAATGTAATATAAGTACGGGCTCATAGAATAAAAGCAGGACAATAGTTTGTTTCAGGTAAAATGTCTTTATGTAGATAACAGAATTCATTACACAGCGGTTTACATAAGCTGCATAACATATATTAGCGTCAGTCAGTAAACAGCATGTTTATGTAAACATTACCATTTTCTATGCTTAAACTTGACTAATATTTTCTGTAAATTGTTCTAACAGTAAGAAAGAGCCTTACAGTGATTGACATTTTTTATATTATATTTCCAAGCACATAGTTAACCATATTAAAGTAGTTACTTCTACTCCATTTTTTAAATTTTTAATTAAAATTAACTGTTGGAAAAAATCAATATATTAGATTTAAAAATAAAATTTATTTTAACTTTTTTTATGAGCTTAATATCATATGTATTTTTTTTAGAAATATATTTAGTACAAGTTGTTTTTTGACCAATATATGTGAGGAATTGGTTAACAAGACGAGGCAAACATAATATGGAAAGAAGCCAATTTGTGATTAAATAGATGGTGCGATGTAGTATGACATTATCAGTAAACGTAGGTTATCTAAAACTCCTGAAAATATTTTTACCACCTTCGATTTTATAATGAGACCTAAAAAAGATCTGATTTTGCTGCCTTATTTTCATAGTGAATTGTATTGGTTTATGAAAACAGTTGATTAAAATCTCGGCTAACAATAAAAATCAGGGAGACTTCATTCCCAAATCATCTGCATGTGCAAACAATATATTTTGAAAAATAAAATAGTTTAGAGCAAGAAATACTGCAATTATACTCTAAAACTCAACAGAGGTACAAGGGTTGTGATGATACGAAATTCCGCAGTTATATATAAATGGCTAAAATTTCATCTCACAGAAATGTAATTGTAATTAATGATATTTCAAAACTTTAAATAAAATGAAATCATTCATATCTAAAAAAATTTCATTTGTGAGTATATAATGTGGCACGAAGTGAATAGTAACACCAAAATATTTAATAAATGTAAATAAAAAAAGGAAAAATAGAGAAGACAAGAAGGCATTAAAATCATAAAGAATAAAAATTATTGAATGGAGAACTATGTTAAAAAAAATGAATCCAATAATCAAAGAACAAATATTATAACAAAACTGTAAAACCTTGAATCTGAACTCACTAAGAACTGATCAGTATGTCATATCCACAAATAAAATAATGTACTTAATTTGATGAGTGACGACAAATCAACCAACATAATAATATATCAAAACAATATTATTTAGGCTTATTTTATTACAATAGTTTTGAACTTGAATAACTTACAAAAAGTCAAAATTTCCAAGCAAACAATAAAACAACAGTGAACTTGCTCATCAATTAATTATTTAAAATATCAAATATATTGATTGCATTCATCTCATAATCATTACATTTGCAAGTTAATCATTTATTTAGTTTAAGTGTGTTATTTTATTCCATGTAAGATTCTTTCTGTGACAAAATCAAAGAAACATTTATATTGTGATGAATTGAATATTTAAAATTTCCAAAAGAAAAAGAAAAGGCTAGCCAAATAGAATTGCTAATAAGTGTAATTTCATAAAACAACATTAATAAATACAAATAGCATTGTCGTAAACAAATTTTCTTGTTTTATCAACATTAATTATCTATATTTATTTACATTTTAAGGTCAATTAATTTTATCTAATAATGATGCTATACTATCAAAACAATCTTAACGGTAATTCTAGTAATTAAACCTACGCTAAATGACACAATTTTTCTATAAGAGAACCTTTAAAATCTTCAATCCTATGCACAAATTCTAAAATAATTTTCAAACCAAATTTTGTTTATAACGTTTAAATGAAATGAATAGCGAAGCAAGCAAATTATATGAAACTACGCAAACTGGTATTCCTTCCGTTGTCGCCCTTATGTAGTTACCGTCATAAAATCTGGCAAAATTTATCAATACTTTATAAATAATACTTCTTAATTCCAATTCAAAATTGAATTCTGTGTATCATATTCTCTAAAACATAGGATTGTATCTCTTTTCATAAAATGTATAATATATGTTTAACGTGTTAAAAGTGTTACAACGTGTTATCAAAGTTTGATCCTCTCTTTTATTATTCATACACCCTAACAATTATTAATTACACTTACCCTTAACATGAGAATAAATGCAAAGCATATCCTGAACGGAAAATTGTGTTATTTAATTCTAATGTTTTATAAAAGAATTGTTATTTAGTTAACCTTTTCTTCACTCCGGTCTGTGTATCTTTATGTTATGATAAATGTGAAACGTTTTGAACCCTTAGGCTACGATTGTAAAAGCTTTTAGTAAAATGCCTGTAACACAACACAAAGTCACCATAATCGAGAGAATACAGTACGAAATTAACGGAATTTACATTCTCGATCAGAATGATCTCACCACCGCAAACACACAATTTAGATACTTCTTCTGTAATTATTTATTACAAAAAATTACTATTATTAAAAAATATAAACAAAATGACTTACGTTCAACAGGCGTTTATATTTTATAATCTGACAATATTAAATAATAGAGCATGCTCATTATGTACTTCAAAATGTATTTAACGAATACAATTGTTTGGTGAATGTTTAATGAATGTGAATTAAACTTTGGTTCAATGGATTTATTTTAATGAGAACTGAAATGTTTAACAGAGTGTCCTCATCTACACAGTATGTTTGGTTAATTATCAGTTTCAGTTTTCTATTTGTTTTACGTGATTCTAATTTATTTTCCTGTAATAGAACCGACTGACAATATGTAAAATATTCAGTGTAAATATTTCATGTTTTAAAATAATATTTTCTTTTTATCCTTTTACTATGCATTTTTTTACATACTACTTATTTAATAATCAATATAATAATAATAAGTAAAAAACTAGGCGAAACATATATCCAAAATTTTTAATTAAGTCCAATAATACAGCTGTTTATTCCTAGATTTGTATTTAAATTGTTATATTATTTGTCTATAAGATAGTTCTGCATTTCATTCCAGATGTATTTAAAAAAAAAAAAAATGTGGTCTACTATTTAAGCAAACATATTTATTCCCAAATATTACTTTATTATTATTACCTTAAATTAGAGCTGATTTGTATTAGGGCCTATAATAGTAGAATTTCATTCAGAGTATCGTACTTATATTAAACAATTTGAGTGTAGGAGCAAGTGTAATCCAACTAATATTGTATTTAGCCGAGGGAATGTAAGTAAAGAAAAAGGTCATTAGACATAAGAGAGGAGGAAACGAATTCCCAGAATAGTCACATTTCCAATCTAAATAGAACAAATAGAAACCCAACCTGAGGACAATATATATTATTGTTATATTAGCTAATTTAAGTTTTATTGTAACCTAACCTATTTGCAGATATTCTTGCGACCACTAATACAATCTCGTTATTGTTATATTTTCAGTATTATGTTATTATATTTTAGTATTATGTAATAACCTAACCTGGTTGTGGTGATTCCTGCAAGTAATATAAATCGATATTATTGTTTACCAAAAACTCCGCTTCCTCTCAAGTCTTGGCTTCTGTCTAGCGGCTGGCCTTCGCTCCTAAAGTGGAGATTTGACAGATGTCATTAAAAAAGGCGTCAGCCCTCGCTCTAATAATTACATCCAAACAATCTATATCAATTATAATGTTTTAGTGAACATGTGTTGTTCAAAGTAAGTAATTGTGTTTATAAATCAACATTAAATGATATTGCTTCACACGATTTGGGGGTGTTGTTTATTCCTCATTAAAATTAACAGTTGCTGATTTGTTTTCCCAAAAACGATTTTGCTTTAAAAACATTGCTTAAATAAAAATAATAAAACGTAACTTTAACTTGTCTTAAGCATATTTGTGATGTTGCCTCAATTGTTTACAATTATTATTATTAGTTTATGTATGGAATTTACTACATTGACTTGCTTTAGGTTGTAATTATAGATCCAATAGAGTTTGTTGTATAAAAATGTGTTTTAATTAAACGGATTATAATATTAACAATGACTCGTTAAGCTGACAGGGGTTCATTTTACGAGTTACTAGTTATTTAGCAACAACGAAATAATGTTTATGAAACTTCTCGGCATCGAAAATGTGCTCTTACCTCTAAGGGTTTACAAGTATCGTGTTAATTGGACACATCAAGGATAATGATAGCTTATACAGTTTATAACTGATTTGCATGTTAAGTAGTTAGTTATATTATAAGAACAGGCATTAATTACAAGCTTCATGATCTTTGATTCAGCTAACATGTGCTATTATTGACAAGGGTTACATATAATATGTTATTTTATCCATCAAGGTTAAATTTAAATTGTGTGTGATTCACATGTTCGGATTAACTACACAAACTAAAATAATGGTTAAACTTCTTCAGCTCACATGTGTCGTTTATACAATCGGTTACATATTAGTCTGCCTTGCAAGTTTGTAAGAGATTTATTCTAGTATTAATTACATTTTTAAGGTTATGTGCTTAATTTAGACAGTCATTTACATTGATAAATCTTCAGTTCAGCTAACATGTGATGTATTATTTATTTGTACAATTTATTTGTTTTTTATTTTACTCTGTAAAATTAATATTTCTTGTTATCTTCAAACGGTTACAAGTAATATGATATTAGCCACGCGGTGGCGGTTAACAAACAAACATACACACACACACACACACATGCAAATTTTCAGTCCATTTCTGTTGAGAAAAGATCAGAGATTATATATTTTATACTGCTGTACTATTTACATGTTTTATACCTTACATTGTTTTCTGATATTCACATCAAATAAGCTATTATTGTTATACTATTTATAATTCATATTTAGGAATGGGATACTAATATTTCCGTTATACCAAAAGTGGGCATTATTAACACCTTTCAGTACATTATAACACTGTACAGTTGAATTTTCTATTCAGTTATTTTTTTGTTATGGTTTTTTTTTAAATATAATGTTACTAAGCATTTTTACCGGGTTTTCAAGACGAAAATTGTTTTGAGTATGTTTCATACTAATTCAATGTCACCGAGCTTACAAAATTTCATCTACATATTATTTAAATAAAAACAGTTGAAACATAACTTTGTAAAATGTGTCAAAATTGAACTGGTATTTTTTAAATACCAAATAAATTATCTGAAAAGAATATGTAAGAACAATATAAACATAAGCTATATTTGATAACATTAACTAACATTTTTGAAAACTATTCGCGTACATAAAATTTACATTGATTATGACCGATATTTTTTTAAGTTGAGCTTATATTTAAATTTTACTTTAAAAGAGTTTAACCTCTTTTTTAATAATAACAAATTTAGTGATTACATTGAACTGATATGGCAATTTATTTCTATTCCAAGTTCCATTTCTTGTTTTCGTGGTTAAAGAATATTATATCATTTAGATTATCAATAAGAATTTACTTTTCCCGTTAAAACATTGATACACTTAAAATAGTCTAAATTAGATTTCCTACTTATTAAAATTCTCAAAGGTCATAATATATAAGCTTCTATATTTGGGTGTAAATTTTGACATATTGTAAGGACATCTTTAAAACTACGACCTAAAAGAAACAAAAAAACAAATCCTTCAATATTTTCTTGATCGGGATTTTATCAAAGAACTCATAGTGTATTCGTAGTGCATATTAACTAATTTATGATGTGGAAAATCATGAAGTTTATATAATATACTATTTAAAGTTATTACAGTTGTCTGTAAGTAATAGACGATAGCGTCTTCTACAACTAACACTTCATTGTTTTGTAATAGTCTTACACAAATGTAAACAATAATCCAACTACTAGGCCTATACAAATATTTCGTTTGTTATATTACAAAGGGAGCTATTATTTAATAAAAAAGAATAAATAATTATTTAAGTTATTTAGATAGTTTTTATTAAGTTAGATATTTATAGGAGGTCCAGATAAAACATCATAATAAATCACACATTCGCATATAAATCGAAATATGTAATTTTTATTTATAAATACGATATTCTTATTGTTGGTAAACTAAACACACAAATAATGAAAATATCTACAGTGTAATTTGGGGGACCGCAATGTTCAATATAATAAATATCAAAACACGGAATGTACATAGCAACTAAACAGTCGGTGGACACTTTAACCTCAGTTTAATAACTCTGACATTTATCGACCGTAATATTACGGATCACTGAACATACATTTATATTTGAAACAAGTGTTTGGTCATCTATATTAACTATTGGAAACTATCTCATGCATAAAAAGGCTTGTAGTTAGGTAAAACATTCAACATTATTAAAATGGCAGTAGTCAATGTTCATTGTGTATAAATGTTTCCGATTATTTCTCGATTCTAAGTTCATGACCAATTACTTTTTGGTTAATTGCAGGAATACAAATTTAAAATACAGGGTTTTATTTATTTTTTATTACACAACGTTATAATGTCATCAAAGGACAAGGAATATTCGTAAAATATTTCTGAACGATATTTCTAAAAGTAGTTATATTCAATAGTTTAACTTCATACCACATCTATCCATTTTACTCTTTAAGATGATCCCTCATAATATGATACAGACTTACCTAATCTTTAACTGATATTGAATAATCGAGTATGTCTAGGTAAGTATTAAAATATTTAAAAAAATCTTATAAAAATTAAAATAATATTCCTTAATTTTCAACATAATATTTTCAAAGGACACAAACTTAATTAAAATTTTCTGTATGATAACAAATCACTTTTAAATGGTAAGCCAAACATAATGAAATACTTTATCAGACCATTCAAAATGAGTCAGCCTTTGTATGTTAATTGCAACATTAGCTACGAATCATGGCGCTTATGAATGAAGGTAAAAATAGCTTTTTTAAATCAGTAGATAAATATACTAAATATACAAAGTTTATAAAAATCTACATTAGAACAAAAATTTGGCACTAGTGCTTTTTATTATAATTCTGCTTTTGTATCTGAAATTAGTACAAATTTGGTAAATCTTTATATTTTTAAATGGATTTAACACTATGGGTAGTTTATAAATTTGTTAAATAGTTTTATTAGCAATATTTTAATTACATTTTTTACGATTCTTATTAAATTCTGCCTATTGCTTAGATTTTACGTTTTTTGAATTAGTTGTGAAAGTAATAGAATTTTGTTGTTTAGAAATTTAAAATTTATGAGGTTTACATTTTGTCTAATTTTCAATATTGATTGTTGGAGTGAAATAAACCGTCTTAAAATTGTAAGTTGGTGATTGTATAAACTGAAAGGTTTACAAATATTACAGTTTTGATTTGAATACATTACAAAGCTAAATAATTTGAAATTTGTTAAAAAATTATTATGTTCTTAATTTGTTAAAATGTTAATTATGTAAATAAATCTTAAAAATATGTGAATTACCCTACCATTTAGTACGAATTTTCTGTTTGATTCTTTTAGACTTATTGTAATATGTATCAATTTGCACGTTTATAACTCAAAGATCCTTATGTTCAAGAGCTTTTTTTTCCTTTCTTAAGTAAGCTTGAATTTAAAATGAGGTCTATCGTAGATGAACTTGATTAATTCTAAACGTCAAGACAAGCTACAGGTTTCTTAGCAAGAAGGGGGAGGAACATTTAGCTAAAGTAGATTTACAACAGAAGACAAATTATGCGTTACAAAAAAACCCTTTACACTTTCTCTTCACTGTGTAAACCTCCAAAAGTCACAAGTTTTATATATTGGTATTTCATAGCTCAAACCTTTTGTTTCTACAATTTGTATATAACTTGAAATTTAGATCTACCTGCATTAAGAAAAATTCAGTGTTTATTAAAATAAGTTCTTACAATTTTGATCAAATTAAGCTAAAATGTATAACCATAGGACCATGCATTTTATATAACTCCAGTTCGTGAATTACTGATTAAAAAAAAAAAAAAAAAACAAACAAACAAACAAACCCGAAACAATCTGTCATGAAAGATATATTTTTATGCAATTATATTCCATACTTTTTTTTATGTATCTGGTCATTCCGCAAAATCATTTCTAGAATCATATCTAGAAATCCGCACCATTATGATAATTAAACCCAATTGTAACTTACTTAATCTAAGTAAATTTCAAAATTAATAATATTTAGATTTATCGTAAAATGCAGGTAAAATTAAAATTTAGTTTTTTTGTTGTATTTAACGTTTAAAATGTTAAAATACCGCCATTTTGAAAATACACACGAAAAAGTTTCGTTTTATTGTATCCAGATAGTGAACTTCATAAAAAAATTTTATACTAAATTGGAACCCAATATCTTATCTACTTCTATATATATATATATATATATATATATATATAAAACAAAATGGCGGGTAAATGGGATACGGAACTTTTCAGAATTAGTTATTTGGAACTTTTTTCTTTTTTTCCTACCTATGGTTTAATTCTACAAAGGGTTTATAGAGAGATCCGGGGCACCTTGTATGTATGTGTATTACAAGTTACGTTCAATTGAATATTGTTAAGTTTATAAATAAAATTAACTAATAATAAAACATGGTAAAAATATAATATGTATTGAATGTTATTGTTATATTTATTGCATTTATATTATATTTACTTTTTACAATTTTCTTCAATTTCAAGTGTTGTAAATGGGAGTTTATTTAATTTTATGACAGTTTACATTACTATTTTGAAAAAAATGCGGATTCCGCATTTGTTTAATATTACAAATTTATCAAATGTTTTAAAATTATTTTGGGTCAAAAAAGTTATTAGAAATTAACTAAGATGAATATAATGTTAAAGTTTTTAAAATATGTAAATGTGATTATAACAAACGTCAGTGATATACAGTGCTTAAGTAACATATTCATCTGAATGATTGACGGATACTTCGACATCCATGCCTTTTCTCTATAGGTGTATTAACAACAAAATCATCAAAGTGCAATCAATCAATGCTTTTAAAATTCTGGAAGAACATATTGATCTGTAAGATCAACAGATATTCAACATCCTTGCTTATCTTCATAGTTACATTAAGAACAACAACAAAGTGTCAAAAGTCAGTGTATTAAAATTCTCAATCAACAGATTGATCTGCAACATCAACGGATACTTAGAAATCTTTGCATTTCCTCTGCAGTTGAATTGACAACAACAATAAAGTGTCAAATGTCAGTTCCTTAAAATGGTCAAACAACATTAAGATATGAAAGATCTGAGGACACTTTGACCACCTTGCATTTCCTCTATACGTGAAACAACACTTATTTCTCAAAAGATTTGACCAGATGATCAATTTAAGTTATGATGGAAATCACTCTCTGAGAAAGAGGTAATTTGCTTTACCTCAAGGTTTAGCGTTTAATACATTGGTTTTGTATGAGTTTGCAGAAATAGAAATTTTAATAAATAAACGATCGGCTCGTAAATAATAATATTTATATATTACTTGAAATGAAAATAAATAAATCATGAGGAATGGTAATGTTTAAAATTTCTGAATTTGTATTTCATTTCAAAACGAGTAAGACACGATAAAATAGAAATAGTGTTTTGTAGTTTACATTCAACTATTCACAGAAATATACTTCATGGTTTCTAAACTTCTAAACCTGAAATTTGTCAGGATAAACTGTTTGAATATTTATTTTGAAATAAGGTTATTTGTTACATGTACAATGTCATCATAGTGTAAAACCTGTGCTTATTGTAATAAACAAATACCTCCCCACACTCTAAGGAACTTACTTCTGTTACTTGTAGTGTGAAACATGTAATTAATAGAGTAAAATATTAACTGAATCTTTTGCAGTTTTAATAATGACTAGAATCGATACGTTTGTTAAGTGTATTTAACAAAGAGTATTAATGTGGACATTCTCCGTCCTATTGTTTAGGTTTCTGTTAGAGTTTCTTTTGTTGTTTTTATAAGAATTTCAAGAAGTAATTTGAACAGAAAAATTGTAATACTATTGTTATCAAAAGAATTCAAAGTAAATATTTATTCCCGTTCTCACCAGACGAAAGCTTTTAGTGAAACACTCCTGAAATGTTTTTCGCTCTTTTGTGTAAAAGTTACAAAAGTAGTTTGTATTTCCACGTGGTAGAAGAACACAAACTATAAAATTTAATCTGTGGTATAGTTTAAATGGATTAAATAAAATCAAAATATGTGAACCGCATCATAAATATTTCTATTATAATTTTAATTCTCTTTTGTAATTAGTATTACAAATAAAATTTACCGTTATTATTGCATATTCGCCAATTTGTTTTAAAATATGATTTTTTATTTTGTTTAACTTTATATCCTACACATTGTGAAGTATTACACTAAAAAATTAACCAGAAATTTAATAATCTAAAATTAAAAAAATGTAAGTACAACTTTTGAGTACTCTATATGAATTTGAATATTTTTGTTAAAAAAGAAAATATGTTATCATATGCAACTTATTCATATCATGATGGTTAAATGTTATATTAAGGAAATATAGGTAATGTAGTAAAGTTTTAAATTATATAAGGTAAATAATTTGTGTTAAAAATTGTGTAATTACAGCTGCACTATCATTTGAAATTTTACAGAACTAAGACAGTGGATAATGATATTTAATGTAAATAAATACAGTCTAAAATAGTTTTAATAACTTTGCCAAATATAATGACTATGGTTAGAAGTACCATTGCAATGTATCCAGAGCAATGTTGCATTTTAGAAATAAAGTTTATATATTCAAGGATAAAATAAAGCAACAGCATAAAGTTTCAAAATGTTTTAATATATAAATGAGCTACAATTGTTTCGCCTTGCGGCATCATCGGGCGAAACAATTGTAGCTCATTTATATTATTAAAATATTTTGAAATTTTAAGCTGTTGCTTTATTTTATCATAGAATATGGAGTTTCAACAAGAAATATCTGCTATTACATTAATGTTAATATTTATATCTTTAAGAGGATGGAGAAGCTTGCTAAATATTAGGTTTCTAGTGACTAATGTATTATCTTAAAAATTTTGGAAAAACCAAAAGTAATACAAAAATTAAAAAAAAAATTAGCTCCTCAACTTTGAGAAATAGCAGTATGTTGGCTACAAAATGTGTTTATACATACATTTCCTTGAACAGGTAAGTTTTTGTAAAACTTTTTAATATATAACAAAATTTTAATCAGATTAACGTCAGCACTCCTTTTGCTTAGCCTAATTAAACACGTTGAGTGCAATACTAATTTAAAAGAAAAAGAGGAATTCGTAATAATTTCAACTTTACTTGAAAGGAATTTAATCTTAGATATTACACAAGTTTCATTAGAAATATAATAATTTAAGTTATAAATATTTTTTGTCAAAGTCTATGCAATTAGAATTTTTATTTAGATTTGTAACACTACAGCAGTGTTTATTCCAACACAACCGGCTTATTCATTTGAGACCAAACGCAATATATACATAATTGAATTCGAATCAACGGCAATAAAAAATTGAAAAAATAGTAATATATATGACAGAATATGTATTGCTTTCAGCAGATAACTAGATACTTAGATTAAAATTGGATTGACTTGAAAAGAAAATATTTATGTCTGATGATTAAATAGCAATTTAGTAAAGCGAGCAAGATTGCAAAGAAAAAATATTTTAATGAATGATTATTCTCTAAGAAGAAATATAACATGTAGCTCTTCATTAAATCCGTGTTAATAATAAATCAAAAGGTTTGCAATATAATATGAGTGTCTAAAAAGAGATGTAAAGTAAAGTAATGAATCCGGTATGACAAATAAACGTATAAATGTAGACGTTTCGTTAACACAACTGAAGAAAGTTTAGTCGTAAAATACAATACAACATAGACAAAGTACCAACTCATCGCTTCGAGTGCTATGTAGATATAAATTTATATATACGGGACACACTCATCCCTTTTGATATTTGTGCCTTAAATTAAATCACACATTCAATAACAATTTCAGTGGTGGACAATTTTACGAGTCAATGTCGGATATTTTGATCTTGTTTTTAAAAAATGAAAAACCTCTTGGTCACTATTGTCTTATATATAAAAAAAGGAAAGATCATAAAGCCCCAAGTTCGTGAATATTCTAACTATATTTGGATCGGAACATAACAATAGTTAGTCTAGAACGACCTGGTAGGAACAAATACACGGGAGGGAGGATCTACCTAAGACTAAATGAAAAGGTATAGGAAAGCTAGCTCCAATCGGGATTGCCAAGTTCGTACGTTTTAAAGTGAGCTACTGAGAGTTCAATATCGAATAAATATTGTAAACGTTAGAGAGATAATAAGTTATATAAAATAGTTTGAAAATATGTATTAAATACAAATAATTTGTATTCAAACAGTTGTAATGAATTCCATCCTATAATTATGATTACTTAAACATGTAAATACATGTTTATTCTGACTTAAAAGAAAAGAAAACTCCCAAGCAGTTATAAAGTGATTCCTAAAAGATGGTGGTAAATGTCCATTTAAAAATCAATTTTAACTATACAAATCACTATAAGTGTGGTGTGGTTTTTATTAGTGAGTTAATTAAAAGTTCTTTAAAAAAATATTATTATTTCCTCTTTCGTTTGTATTTTTTCTTACTTTTGACTAATATTGTAATTATCTCTAAACATGTTATCTGTTTAAACTACACCTTCTTCCAATTACTAAACTATTTCATTGTATTCTACTTATAATTGTATTATTTTATTGTAAATATTACATTAGTTGAAATTTATAGTTGTAGTTTTTTTTATAACTCAATTGTCAAAAATAGTGATCGGAATAAATATAACACAGAACGTGACAAGCAGACTACAATATAGAATGTAAACGAATGTTCAATAATTTATAAGTTATGTCAATTTTTCAGTATACGTTATATAATGTTTGTTTGCAAAAATAATCTCTATGGTAGAAATTATTTAATTTATTTGATTTCAATTATTGGATTAAAAATAGGACGTAAATAAATTGAAATTATTTGTAAATTATCAAGCGTTAATAAGTAAACTTTCAAAAATAAAATATCAAACAAACTAAATTTATATACAAAAAATTATATCTATCAATGCAAGCTAAAATTAATAGATTAAAAATTATAAAAAAAGAAGACAAATTCGTGGTACAATATTCGGATTTCAAATGATAATAATTGTATATTAGAATAATAGTTTAAATTGTGTTGAAAATATCAACTTAATAGCCTTAAGTTTTAGCCCTAAGTTTTATTTGACATAACTATTTAACTAAAAACTATTTAAATTATCGTTGAAAACTTTTCATACAGGTGATTAACTCTTTATAAATTAATCTATCATGTTGTTATTACATATGAAATAAAATAACAACGATCCATCGAAGTTGTGTTTTTGTTATTTAAGTACTCATCAAGACAATAACTCAAATATAAAATATGGGATCCTTTTATAACATGTAACTATTTGAGTCTATTTGATATTCATGAATTAAAGATAATCTTCGATTTTCAATAAAAAATTGATTGATAAATGGGAAATGATAAATTCTACAGAATCATACATTTATTTGTTCGTTTATTATTTTTTTAAACTATTCCTTTGTTTATATTAATAATTGTTTCAGATGCCTTTTATTTTAACACAAAGGTAATTTTATATTTTCTTGGTAAAATATATTGTCTTGCCAAGAGAGACTGAGATAAGTTTAAGTCATTATTCATTTTAACGAGTGAATCTTGCAATATGTTATTATCAGACGTGTACTATCTCGTTTTTATATTAATCAATACATTTACTGTCTGTTTTAATAATTACATTTTGGTCTGTTTTGGTAGTTTAATATAGATTCTTGTTTTTAATTGAGTTTTTGTTTATCAAGTATTAATTACAGTTCCATCAGTTATAACGTTTTGTTGTAGCTATTCTGAATATTGATTAGAGTATTCAATATTCTGCTTTTACCGTTCAACAACGGCCGTTTCGGCTATTCAGCCATTCTCAAATTGAGTAGAATGTTTCCCTTTGCCAATTAATACTTATAGCACTACATTAAATTAACAATTTAAATAAACAAAAACGGACAAACATAACAAATTAAGGATTTTATTTTACATTTCAGACATTGCTAACCGAACAGTTAAGCGGACTGTAATAAAAAACCTCCTTTTAATATTAATTTATTATTTTTGTCAGTATGTGTATATAAAGTGTTAAATTAATGTAATAATGTGATGGAAGTGTCAATTGACAAAAGAACACATCCAATTCAACTTGAGAATGACTGAATGGCCGAAACGGACGTCGTTGAATAGTGAAAGGAGAATTCTGAGGACAGTAAGTCCCATTCATCATATGAGTTCAATCACTATTATTAAGAAATACTTGGTTTTATTAGTCATAAAATATAATTAGAAATAAGACAACTGTAATGTTATGATGTCACCATTCCGAATATTGTTTTAGTAAATTAACATTAAGTTTCCGAACATGACTAAGTCATCCTGTCTAAAACTTGAGGATGGCTCAATATCCAAAACGGAGGTCGTTTCAAAGTACAAACTTCAAATACAACATGGTATAAGCAGTTTTCTTAAAAAAGATTAATGATTTTAATGACAACAATATCATTTAGTTTTGTAAATGAGGGATGAGTAAACTGAAATATACTATAACGCAGTTTACCTTCCGTGTTCAAAAAATGAGTTATATTAATCAGTTTAGAATAATTGTATCTAGTTATATTAAATTTTGTAAAAATTACGTGCCTGTACAATTAGTAAATGCACCTTGTCAATTGGTCATATGAAACTAATCATTTCCCCTCAATTCCAAAACATTTGCCTTGATAAATGTTGACACAGTTAGGAATATAAATTAACATTAATTTTTTACATTTTTTATAATAGAATGAAAATGACGTTAAAAAAAATCGAATGTTAAATAAAATAAACATGATCAAAAATATTCGGTCTTTCTTAAAGGCATAAATTTCTTCCTTCTTTCTCATACTACGTATAATACCCTAAGTAAATAAAAAGCAGCAATCAACTCGATAATTTCACTTCATAAATTAATGTTAAATGAACATTCGGCGTCCTAAGGTGACAAAAAATACATGATCGCTCCAAATTATTTCAATATAATTTTAGCGTATTGTAGAAATGTTGGCTAAATCAATGTATAAAACCACACTTACAAAAAAACAAATAAATAGAAAATCAAAGTTCTCTAGTAAATTTGAAAATCGTAATTGTTTACCAATTAACTCAGCCATTGAAATTCCTCTTTTGTATTTTGATTTTTGGGTGTTCCTATTTCACAAATTTTGTTAAAACCGAAGTTGTAGTTAAATAACCTGTTTGGTTGGCAACTAAGGTTAATTTTTAATACAGAATATTATTCGGAAAGAATAATACTTTAATACAAAACAGTACAAAGACGTTTTGACATCATTACCACCAAACGATTAAAATTATGATCAATTTTAAAACACATCGGAAGATTTCGAATATATGCGAGTACAAAACAATACAAGTGTAATGACCTAGACCTCTAGAAACTTTAATTACCAAATGTCTTATCTTCACCTGCGGGCTTGAAATGACCAATCTGCGAAGCGTATTTTTTAAATTATACAAAATAAAATTTCATCACAGTTTGGATTGCACACCAAATTAGATTGTTTCAAACGGTTGACAAAGTCCTAAAAATGTTTTGTATATTTTCTGTTATACAACTGTTCACACAATAGATGAGCACTGTGGTGAATGTAAACAATTTAAAACACTGAAGACCTTACCACAAGTTTAACTCTCAGTGTTTTAAATTGATCAAACAATATTCTTTAAACAAAATAAAATAAATTGTGTTGTGCAGCTAGTTTAGTGTTTCACTTCAATATATTATTTAAAATAAAACTTGAAGACAATGTTTCACAAATAATACTTTTATTACTTCAACAACAATGTCGTCATGTTCAGTGATGTTAAGATACAATAATCCAACTAAAAGTGTAACAGAAAATAATTCGTCATCCTATCTACTTTCAAAGTGGTTAGTAACACGCTTCTATGATCTAACTTGTCCTTCTTCATTTGCCCTAATGATCGCTTTGGAATTAGTGAAAACAGTACAAACCATTTCTTGAATGGCTAGTAGTATGTCTTTATCCGATTATTTTAATGTTTGAAACTGTAAAAAGGATAACTATTTAAGTGATAGTTAAGTTTTAAAAAAATTTGTTTTTGCATGATTTAAAAAAAATATATGGTTTTATTTCTGTAGTTCAAGCATCCCTGAAGAGGACGACATTGGCGTCGAAACGTGTTTGAATTAATTAACGCATTATTTGTGAGAAACTGTAGTCAAGTTTAATTTTAATTGTATATAATCTTCAAGTCAAACATAATATTTATTTAGATATGTCTTTACAATATTATTGTGGAAATAAATATTTAGTTCAATTGTATTCAAAGTATTGCATATTACACCAATATAACTTCGAAATTATAACTATTCTCTATGACAGAGAAAAAACGTGTTTATAAATAACATAACTTAACATTTACAACAAATATGAATGAACAATCAAAAGGATTATGAAGGTTGTGCGTTGGTGCTCTATTTGTAGTCTAGAGTTTTATCTTTCTCTTTGTTAACGTACAGTGATTTTATTTTTAAGAAAAGTTACAAGTTGAAAGAAAAAAAGTTATATTTTAAAATTTTCTTTGATTAGATTAAAATATATTAAATATATTTCAAAAGACTAAAATTAGTCTTAATTAAATCATATCTGCTTTTAATTCAAAACGCTTAAATGTTTTCAGATAAATTATCAATCAAATGAAAAGAGTTTTAAAGATATAAATTAAACATAAAGTTAAGTGTAATTTCTAAATTACCTATAACTAGAGGTAATATTGTTGAAAGAGTTAATATTTGGATGATAAAACATTTATTTTCAATAACTTCACAGTTAATGACAAATTGAGTGACTAAAGTAATAATAATAATGGTTAAAAATAAAGCTTATATTGAAAGTAGTAGTTATTTTGACGTAACATTATTTGTGAAAAACATTTTAACAAAGAACTTAATGATAACCATAGAACGAAATCCAAACTTCTTACAATAAAAACGTTTAGTGGGGAGATCGTTTCTAAGTATTTAATCTAATCTACACTTTCTACAAACTTAGTTACATGGTTCCCTTCCGGAGTTTATTAGTTCCAAAGTTACTGCCTCTGATGTCTTTTGATTAATCTAAAGTTCTTTTAAAAGTTTAGTGCGTTAAGGTTTTCTGTGTAAAGCCTTTCTTAAGTATAATATCCCCGATAACTACAAAAAAAGTAAAAGAGTTTTAATGTCGTAATTGGGTTTAACAAGGTATTCAAAGTCACTCAACCCGCATGTAACAAACTATGTTAATTTATATGTTGAACAGAGTAAAATAATTCTACAACACAGAAAACAGAATAATAATATTATTTATATCAATCACAAGTAACAATAATTGACAAAAAATATTAAAAAATATTAAGCAGTGATGAATGCGTCAACCTGTTTCAACATATTCATTGGCACTTTTCCCAGAGTTTCCTCCCTAAGGTTAGAAATGCTTTATCTATATTTGTTTTCAATTCTTCCAAAATTTTCGGGTTGTTCTTAAAACAGTACCCATAAAATAAAAATAAAAAAACTGTTGGCCACAGATTCGGGGACTATGGAAGTTTTAAAATAAAGTGATTCGTCGTTCATCTGAAAGTAAACTACTTCCCACAATTTTACATATTTTTTAATTTATTTCATTATAATTAAATGTTCATCGCTCTTCGCGAAAAACAAATGTATGTGCTTACAATATTTTTACTGATATTTCAATTGAAATACTTTTATCTATTTTCAGATTTATGTTTTGTACTTGTTTAATTTAGTAGTTTCTTTTCATTTTTGTTACGAAATGATTTGCATAATATCAATTAAATATTGACATTCTTATCTATTATTATGCAAGATTGGCTCTCTATAATTATTTTTTAGTTGTTTTTCTTAATGTACTTCTAAAAATTATTGCTTTATAATATATTCCTTATAGTCTGTTGTATATTATAATATTTGTCTGCTGTATTAGAAATAATTACACTTAGGTGTTTAGTTGTTTTCGTTAACCTCTTTAATTATATTCCAGACTGAACATCAGTACTGACCCTAATTAAAACAGTTATACTGTAATAAAAACAATATTTGTTAAATAAAAGTTGAGTCGTTTCATTTAGAAACATCACATTTCACATGAACGGAGATATATATTTTTTACCGCAACTTAAATGTATGTTATAATAAGAACAAAAATGAAAATACTACCTTCGTAGACTGTATATTTAACAAGATATATTTTATATACTTTAATTATTGTAAGTAATTTATTGTAGTTTGTTTACGTTTACTCTTTAATTTGTATAATCTTAGTAGATTCATGGGTGGTAGGTCAGTTTATTGACACATAGTGTTAGGAATTATGCGGAAGTTATAGTTATGAAAATTATAGATCACAATAAACAGTAATTGAAACAATAAGCATATTTACGTAATAGATTCATATATATTATTAACTACTGCCAAACATTTCAAGTTGATCTAAGTAAAAGTTACAGGTGGTCATTTGAATAATAATATCATATTAAAAATTATAAATCAAATAAATTAATATATTATTTTTACTAAAAGATTAGCATAGCAATAATAAATATAAATAGAGAGAGAGAGAGAGAGAGAGAGAGAGAGAGAGAGAGAGAGAGAGAGAGAGAGAGAGAGAGAGAGAGAGAGAGAGAGAGAGAGAACACTATATTTGCCAAAGTGATAAATATATTTACTATTTATATAACGTTTGTGTATAAATAAATAATATTTCCCTTTTGCGTGACCATTATTCTTTCTGTTGAAATGAAAAAAATGTTTCACTACTATAATTTGTAAGAAAAGACAGCGACAACGTGGGTAGGCTAAAAGTGTTTTATTTGTAACGCGTCTACAAACACTTACACCCCAATCTTAGATTGAATCCTTGTTAAATTTTGTCTTTTTTTTTTTACAATCTACATTTTAAATTATAGTCAAAGTATCTTAATTGCTTTCGGATTTTCAACACAGGTGATTACTATTACATGATTACAATTTTTAACTGCTGCACTAAACAAAAGAACTTAGAAATCTATTTATAGTACATTCAACTTTATTTAATATTTTTGTACTATTAAAATAAAAAAGTATTATATAACTTTCTTAAACCAAACTTCTTATTTTTACTTTAAATTAATAGGAAATTGTTTTACTATTTTATACCTATCTTACAATATGTTTAGCTTAAAAGTTTTTTCTTCTTTTCTAATAGGACCGGAATAAGTTGTATTAGTAATAAATAGTCAATAAATTGATTAATAATTGACAATAAATAGTCAATTATTTTAATTGACTATCTAAAATTATTCAATAAATATTCAAAGTCTCATCGCACATGCACTCGAACTGAATGACAGCGTATTCAAACAATGTACAATAGTTATACTAACGGAAACACATTTGAGAGATGGGCAAAACATCGACATTCCGAATTTTCATTGCAAAGCAAAGTATAAGCGAGAGAATGTTGATGCGGGAGGAGTAGCAATTTACCTCAATGAAAGGGATCATAATAATATTGTCACTTCTCACATTGGTGTTCATTCAAGGGCATCGGAATCTCTTGTTGCAGCACAGTCTGCTATTGGAGAAATTTGTATTAGTAAATGCGTTCCACAAACTGGTCGACAATTCGTAGTTGTAGCGCTATACATCTCTCCTGGTAAAACTGTAAACCAGATCAAAGTTTATACACCAAAATTAATTATTTTAACCAGAGAAGGTTCCGCACTGCTCGATGAAAATTTTCATGAAATCCCAGCGATTTCAACATCAATTTTTCCGATGAAATAACAGAGCCATTGATAAATTATCTAAAAGAAAAACTAGACTTGGTAATGGCGAATGATAAGAATCAAATTACGACCATCGATGCTGTATTTAGTAGATATCTTGAACAGTGTGGATCTAAAATATTTATTAGTTACTTTAGTTATCATAAGCCGATTGTGTCTTTCCTGGAATACAGTACGATTTCTAATGACCAACCAGAAAATGACCACAATGAAAAAATGATTATAGAAGAAATTACTGATAATGATAATATATAGGTGTATAATATAATACTGAAGTCACTTATAATATATTGAAGAGAAATATATTGAATAACATTGAAAAATGTGTTATATTTCACTTATGTATCCTGTCTGTCTGTGTGCGTGTGTGTGAGTGAATGGTCAAAAAAGTATAACTTCCAACGTCTGGTTCGACGCAGACCCATTTTTTTCCCACGTAACATTTGATTAAATTTTAGTTTCAAGAAGGTTTTCCTTTAGCTATACAAAAAACTCACTTCAGCTTTAAGAATTACGTCCCTAATAAAATAAACTTGAAACATACAATTACGATTTATAACAAAAGGGATAAATCAGTTTTGTATAAGCTTTAAAATGACGCCGTTAAACCCCCTATACCTCGTTAAGGTCTTTGTGATTATATTTTCGTATTGGTACCCTTCGTTTTGTAATAAGATTTGAATTATCAATTTGTTGATATAAATATGTCTCTCTCATATTATGACATTATATATATATATATATATATATATATATATATATATATATATATATATATATATATATAATATATATGTGTGTGTATTTAAACAAGAAACGAGACATTAAACCTGCGAGATATCTGCTGTATTCCATGTTTAAAATTTTCTATTTATTTCCCAAAAAAAATAATTTTCGTAGGTTTATAATTCATTATTTATCAGTATTGTCTAGTTTAAAAATTGTCGAAACAATAAAAATAGTTTCTATTAAAACGTAATTGGAATATTTTAGGAAAAAAGAATGTTAAACATTTATTTTCTCAGTATGAACATTAATTCAAACCGAGAGGATATCTGTTATTAGGCCACAGTGAAACGAATCTGCAGATTTTTTATGGAAACGAATAATTGCAATAAACAATAAATTAAACAATAAATACGTTGAAAATATAATTCACACTAATTTTTGTAAATAAAATAACAATAACTATAAAAAATAGCAATAAATAAAATTATATATTTCGTATCTTTTAGTGACGTGACATACTAAATACTTTCTAGTTTTTAATATAAATATAATAACACTACATCACTATATGTTCATATAAAAGACATCTAATATAAATATCACCTTACATTAAATCATGAAATAAATCATTTAATTATAATTGTTATTCAAGAATGTCACATATTCCCATTCAAGGAGAGAAATAGTATTTTTCAATGCTAGAATATTTTATTTGTTTACAGAAATCTTTTTATTATTTTTTTAATTTATCTCGATTTCTCGACTTGAAATAATATTTTTATAAGTGCCTAATTGAATAGTATAAGTATTTGAAAACAAAAATAAAGTAGATCCCTTTGAAAATATACTTTAAAGAGTTGATGTTTTTGGTTTAGTTTTTACAAATATATCTACTATTTTATGTAGGGCCAATCAAATGGCCATTAGTTAACTTTAATTAATTTTACAAAAATTGTATGAGTAATTGTAAACGTAGGTCAAATACAAAATTAACGTTGAAAAGAAGCTAATGTGAAACTTGATATGCCTCAATGGATAATTAAATCGTAGATCAAAAATATACAAATTTCAATAAAATCTAGGTCATGAATTAAATGTAATCCATACTGAAAGACATTTAAAATATTTTTAGTCCAGCATAGCTCAGTTGGTTTTGGTGCGAGTCTAACTCGCGTACTATGGCCACATGAACAGAAATCATTGGGAAGATTGTTGCTGGCAATAATTTCGTATAAATTAGTTATTCCTTCTTTGCTTGTCTAATGACCGTTAAGTTGAGTAATAAAGAATGAACGAAAATAATACAAACAAATTTAGTATTTTTGTTGTAAACTTAGCCATCTTCAGTCTTAAATAATTTATAGTAATTATCACTTGAATTTTTAATCCCTGCTCAAAGCAACAAGGAATCATTGTAATATTGTTAGGTTTTTTTCTCGCTTGTTTGTTGCAAGTCTCTTAATGCTTCTTCATAAAACAAACCTTTAAAATAATAACATAACGAACAAATATTTGTTGTCAGAATATTTTTATACTTTACGTGTTTCTCAGAAACGACTGATAAGATTATTACGATCTTGTGTTCTATTTTACTCTATTACACAGTCTTTTGATTAAAAACCTGTAATAGATTAATTACATTATATTATTATTATTTATGGTGCAGTTTTCTTTTTAAACAAAGATTATGTAATCTGTCGGACACATAACAAGCTCATCCTTCTTAACCTATAAATGTCGTCATATGAATTTCTCTGGTATTGATTGCTTACAAACTGTCCAGTCATCTATTTCCCCCTCGATATAACCGTTGTTTTACACGAGACTCATACATCACAAAGTTTATATTTTAATTCATATGATAAAACTTTACTTTTTTGGATTAAAATGGTTGTATTAAATAACTGTTTTCATAAAACAGTTACCAATATTTGTGTACATGATAAAATATTTGTCCTCTTTACTGTATTTGTACGATTTATTTATTTAACCAAATTAAATTAAACTACTTGGCAATCTATAATCAGAATATTAGTTTTAATTGCAACAGTAAACATTTAAGTGAAAGTATTCTTTAATGATTTAGTAACACGCTGCAATACAACAATTTCTGGTTAATGTAACAACTTGGTGTTGTTTATTGACAAACCATTCCTGTCCTCGTCTCATTGCTTCGGCTAAGGAAATACATTTTTGAATTTTATTAAAACCATACTGTAAAATTTGTAATTACCTATTTCTCCTTAGCGCTAATATCCTTATTTGGAATTTTAAATAAATTTCTCTGTCAGCTATTAGATATATTATCTTAGAAATGTGTCAGTTTCCTTTAACACATCTAACTTTCATGTTGAAATAATTTAGAAATTTAGGGCGATGTAAGATCTAGATAGGAAGGTAAACAATATTGTAATATTTATCTTTATGTGTAACAAGGAGATGCTTCTAAAATCACAATATTAATATTTATTTGAATGAAATTTAATTTGTTTTAAAGTGCGCGTGTAAATAATTAATTATCTGAATAAAATATCGGCAAATTTAATTTTTAAAACTTAAATTATTTTACTGTCGTAAAATCGAATCAATTGATTAAATATGATATTACAATTTTGTACATATTTCTAATTTATTATATAATTGTATTTTTGTAGAAATAAATAAAACAAAATGTATTTTCATAGCTATAACAAAATTGACTTCCATGCTATAAGAAAAAAATTATTAACATGCAGAAGATTTTCCGTTAGACGATTTTGGAACTGAATGCTTTTGGGGGAAAGGAACTTTTCGGTCAAAACAAGATTTGAGAATCAGATTTTTGGTTGGAACTGAGCGGAAGAATTTAATGGCTTTTAAAGTGGTATGTAATGGTTAGTTATAGAGGGAGAAATCTTAAACTGAGATTTACATTCTACTTATAAATAAATAAATGTATATATTTATTTATGTGATATCTTACATCATTTTAACTAGCTTAATTATTTTTATTATTTGACGAATTCCATTTTATAATTATTTCCGTTAAATATTTGCACTGCTGAAATAGGTATACTTTAGTTTTTTCATGGTTGAATATTTATTGCTTTCATGCTTTGATGATCTTGTTTTAGTTTGACATTAATCTTTATAGCTTAGATATGTTTGTTCAAAAGAGATATTTCAGTCAAAAAAGAGATAAATTTAGATAAAAATAGTTAAACTAGATAGGAAAAAACTTGTTTTTTTTTTCTCTCCATATCAAGCTAAATATTATTCCATACGAGTCCAACTGATCATAGTTTAGTTACTATGTAACGTCTGACAATGATAGGTTTTATTTTTGTGAGAAAACTTGGGGTCAAAAAGTTTATTCCGTGCTTTCAAAACTAGGTGTAATCAACAAGGGGCAATATTTCCTGAATTATCTCCTTAAAATAATAACGCAGGTTTCAGTTTAGATTAGAGACAGCAAGGTCTAAATTTGAATGAAATATTAAAACACATTTTGCCATATGTAAGTGCCACAAGCACAACCCACAGAAAGGATTTGTTAATTATAATTATGTAAGTGATGCATTAAAAAAAATTTAATAATTATGTATTTTAATTTATCATTTTTGGTTCGAATTTGAGTTATTCGAAAAGCAAAGAAGTAAATAAAATTGTGATTTAAATCCAGTACTGCATTGGATATGTGTTTTAAAAAGTTGAGTTAAAATTTAAATGTATCTAAAGTTACTTTATTTAAAACTTTGTTTAAATGACCAAACCTGTATCACTAATTTAATTAGAGTCTGATTAGATATTTAGATATTATATATCGGGAATTATTATGTCAAATTCTTAAATTGGTGAAAGTAAAAAGAATAGAAATTAATATCCACAATCATGGTTGACAGCTGCTATCATATTGATTAACATTAAATACAAATATTTTATCTTATTCTATCGAATTCTTTTGGTACAACTCCAATTACAAAACTACATTAAAATTATTATTCAGTAATCATTGTATATAGTAATAAAAAGCAGCGTCATACGAATAAAAAAGATACAATTTTATACACATGTCATATGCGAGACCTACAATCAGATTTATTGGATTATCGGCCTTGTGCATGTTAGTATGCGTGAATGTTTTGTACGTGATTTTACGGACGAAATTTTAAATATATATTTATTCATCACATCATAATGTTTAGCAATGCTGTTTTCCTTCAGAGGATCAATAATCACAAATTACACTATACATTCAAAGCGCTCTAATTACAAACATCTCCTTTATACATACGCACTTAAAACATTAAACATGAGTAAAAGATGTGGTTTTACTCAAATATTTAATAGAAAATGAGGTTGAACGTACGATATATTCTTTTAATATTAATGAAAAACGTGGTCACGTCCTTTATTTCAAGTTCTACTTTAGTTTCTGCAGTCGATTCAAGATAATATATTTCCCAAGAAAGAAAGAATCCCAATTTAAGACAGCTATGTATGGATTTAATTCTTATCTTAAAAATTTAACTTTTCTATTAAACTTATGTCTATATTTATGTAATACGTTGTATATCTTATAATAGCTCCACTTTATTGTATGTGAATATTGTAATATTAATAAACTTTTTCCGATACCATTTTTAAACAATAACACATCTGATATAAATGTTAGTATAAATTCTAGTTATTACTATCGGCTACTATAGAAGTACCTGTTTATTAATTTTCATACAACTGAAATCTAACACCCAATACAACCTTACAAAAAAAAAAAGATAAAGAGTAGAGGGACGAATAAGAGACTTTTGTCCTTGAATATTCTATTACCATCAGAGTCGTATTAAAACTAGAGTTGATCTGTTAGAATAGACAACAGAGAAATATAAAACACATTTTACATAAAGAAAGGTGTATATCCAGCTAGAGACCTCGGGACTGACACTCCCTATACTACTCATTAGTGAGCTCTAGAGGAGGAAAATCAAATAATGTAGGCTAATGATATTATTTGTAGTTCTAGCTTTACGAATCTAGTGAATGGTTTTCACATTTAAATTTGAACTACGTAATTAGCACTTGAGACTTGTCTTCGAAACGACAAGAAGGTATAATAGTGTTTCCATATATTTTACACATTTCAGCAATGTCTTGGAGAGAAAAAAAACATAGACGTATTTGTTATATTAGCTTAAAAATGTTAATTTTTTTCCGAAGCATAATCAGTAGAATAGTATCATTTTTTGTTTTAATGGACTAGTTTACTCCACTTTCTGGGACTCGTCACATATTGCTTGTTTATCACAATATTTCATTAGGTTACATATTTTCAAAAGTGTAGTTATTTCAATCTGCTTCTCATTATATAGAAAAATTAAACCCGATTATAACTGAGACATTCTACGTAAAGAAAGATAAATCGATATGAAATCGAGGTTGTGGGAGTGTCTTTTAGTATATAAAGTTGGGGATGATACGTCATCTTAAAAAGTGTAAAGAAATTAAAATATATATTATTAATAGTCACATGAACAGAATTTAAAATTTGTAATGAGAAAAATTTATGCATGGTTATCAAAGCAGAAGACATTGTGAAGGAAGAAGAATTTTACGAGATTCTAATTAACGTTAAGTTGTAGTAGCAAGGGAAATGTAAAAAAAAAGATGTATAATAATTATTATTTTGATAGACTAATTTATACATCCATGATGTAATTTAAAACATAAACTAAACTCCATGGTCTCTGCGAAGAGTCTACGCTTGTTAAACGGCTTTTTTGTCGAGTAATGTGTGATCAAAATTTCTACCTTTGCGTCCTTATTCTCTCACCTTTTCAGCTAAGTTTTCTTACTTCACCTTCCAATTTTCCTAAAAAGCTGAATAAACTACGTAAAAGTTTGAGCCTAAAAGAGGATTGATCATGGATCCTCAAACACATTAAGTCGGAGTACTAAACACTAGTCGATGTCTTAATTTTATAGCAAATTGAGCACTGAAATAGTCAAATTCATCTCTTTCTCTCCTCTCTTTCTGCAGGAAAATAAGAACTTCAAACAATTTTATATGTATTATTAGGGTGCTCTTTCAATATCAACCCAACCTTGAATGAATAGGTACCTAGTTGAATAAATGACGAGGAAACTAAATTTACAGTTATAAAAAGTAAATCCACTCACCGGCCTCACAAAAATTATGATTATGATTTCCAAGATTGTGCATATTAGGAAATATTCTTAAAAAAAAAAATTAAAAAAATAACGAATGCACTTTGAGAAATTATTATTACCATTTTAATATAGGCCTTAAATATATTAAATATCAATAAGTATACATTTACGTTTTGAAATATCTTCAAAAAACAAATAAATAAAATATAAAGAACATTATAATACTTCAAATGCTACTAACCAAGATGATTGACATAGTTATGAGTTATAAAATAAAACTGTTAAACAGGCTAGTTCAATTTTGTAATGTGCAACATTTCTACTGTCATAATTGCTTTTTAGTCATACGTACAGATGTTTGATTTTCTCTTCAAGCTTTTTTTTTGTGAAAGTAACGGGTATACTAGCAATTTCGAACTCTGACCTGAACTCTAAGAATGTAATTACTGTACCTCGATATAAGGGTCAAGTTGCTAGAATGATTTGAGCGAGTTGAAATATTTCCCATATTCCACAGGGCACAGACAATGTAACGAGAGATGTCTTTATAATATGTTGAAAGGTACATGGCCAGTCAAAAACTAATAGCTGTTAGAAGAGTAGAAAGATGCATAGGTACGACATTAAAAAAACTTAACTTAGGGTTGGTTGACTTGGTTACGTAGGTAAATAATTCTATAGATGTCGCTTAATGTCAGTAACACTCGGTAAACACCGTAATCGCACAAAAAGAATACGAGGCGCATGAGTATATTTAGGAAGTCCTGTATGAAGTTACATGAATTACAGTATATAAGTTAAGAAAAAACGTTACCAAATTAATACATTACGGTTTTAGTTAATTTTATAATAGTGTCTGCATAGATAAAACCAGAACAAGATTGCATTTGTCTTACTCTCCAGTGTATAATAAAGTCGGACTTTTTTAATTTTGTCATACTTAATCTAAAAAGTTGTCTCTCCTTAATTGGTTTCCAAGCTTCTTATGTCAGACCTTATTAAAAACACAATAAAATCTAAAAGCTCTCAGTATAATTCCCTAGACACCAACAAATAATTTCGCTCTAGAACATCTATAATTCTTAAGGATGTGTATTCAATCAATATTGTATGAAGTACTTTTCTGATTTGTATAAACACATTAATATGTTTGTATATTATCTAAATAAAACGTCTTTTACACTCACAAATACTTCTAAAATAGTATAACTAAATCAATATTTTTCAACACCTAGAATAGGTACTTTTCAAAAAATAAATAACGTATTTTTGTTTTATAGAAGAAGAAAATGAATATTGTATAACCACAGTATTTTTGTTGTGAAGCTACAATTTCAGTATAAAACTGTAGTCGAGAAGGTTAAATCAACTACGTTGGGAATTTCGATGTTTAACCACACATTACCCAGCTGGATAGTCGTCTAGCAGGCCTAGGGTCATCACAGAGTTTTGCACCATAGATTTTTGTTTTTGTTTTTGTTTCAGCTTTTATAAAACGGATTGTTTTTTTTTTTTGCTCGTGAATATTTAAATCTGGAAAATGATATTGTAGAAGATATGATTCTATTGTTGGGTATCAACATTATGGGGTAATAAATGTAATGTATTTAAAATTTACAACTTTAGGCTATATAATTAAAAGTCTAAACCTACTGACTGATTATGATATCTATGAATCCAAGAAGCCTAGAGCATTGAATTTTTTAACATGGTTTGGTGTATGTCTGTAAACGTTCACTAAAAAAAGTGTTTTAAAAATTTTCCAATCTTAGGATGTTTTCACCGTTAAATTTTTTATTCCATGGGTGTTTTTTGCCCCTAAAGCATGTCTCTGGATCCAAGAAGCATAGATCTAAGAATTTTTTAACATAACTTTGGGTAGGTCTGTAGACGCGTATTAAGAGAGGGTTTTGAAAATATTCCACTTCAAGGGTGTTTTTTTACCATAAAAAGAGTACCACATCTTTGTTATTTATGGATCGAAAATGATCAAAATAGGTGTGTTGCTGTATGTGGGTATAATTTATTTATATAGCTTCATCATTATGGTTGTACTAAAATAATTATTTCTTTATAAAACTAACCCAACTATCCCTAGGTGAAACGGGGGCCATCAGCTAGTTTATTTATAAAACTAAATTGTCTTATGATCAAGTTGCATAGTAAATTGACTCGTTACTTATCATAACCACATTTAAAAATGAATTATTAAAAAGCAGATATGAAATATATATTTTTAATTTTCTATAGAAAACTTTTGTTTTAAAGTTTTTTTTTGTAAGTCGAAGGAGTGGTCAAACTGTATCTAATTCATTAAATTTCTTTCCATTGAATCCATTTCAATACAAACAGCAGGAAATGCAATTAAATTCACCTCGAGAATACTATTTTACAGCAGAGTTAATAATTTTCTTCTTTTGTTCGTCACTACAGCAACACATAAAACAAAGCAAAATCAACTTCTCTCTCGTAATACTGTTTTGTATAAACTATATTTTCTAATTAACCTAACAAATTTAATTTGTTTTGGATTTATTTTATAAACAATAGCTATTAAATTAAAGGTATACATTGTGCAATATTTTTCTGTTTTACAGTAGACAAACCACATTACACAATGATATTTATTCACTTTGGTACGCTATAACGCTATTGTGTTTCGTCCTTATATTTATTTAAAATTGAGATTATAATGACGGCAATCAATGTTCATGTTATGTTTTTGCCAACGACATATGGACATTATTCTTATAATATAAACACAGCAACAATGCAAATAATGTTTAAATGAAACTAAATATTCTACTTATACCCCATAACAACTGTGTAATTTAAGAGACTGGATTTGATATTTCGGTTTTTTTCACGGTTATTATCTTTTCCTCTCCTCAATTAAATTTATGATTTATATACTAGGTGTTTTATTTGCGTTAAATTATAATTTATATATTTAGAGAAATTTTTGTCTCTCTAATGTACAAATCACATTTAATGCTATAAACACAGATCTCATTAACCTTATTGTCGATTTTATGTTTTATGGTTACGGGATATTTTTACGCACACATATTTTATATATATAAAAAAAATTAATAAACTATACCAATACTATGAAGAATTGATAATAGAATCCAATAATTTTAAAATCAGAAATTAAAATAAATGTATAAATATTAGTTATAAATATTCGGTTTAGCAATCAAGCTTGGAAAATTCGTACGTATAAATATTTTTGGAAAATATATAGGACACTAGATCTTCTTTCTATGAAAACAATATAAAATTACAAAAATCTAATAAACACTAATCAATAAACGTTATCAATTTAAATTACTGATGTGAACAAAAAACTGTAAGTGGTTTCCAATATTGGTTGTTTGTAATTCTTAAAATTAATATATGGAACAGTAAGGAATTTCCTAAGTTCGATTATATTCATAATCCGAATGAATTTTTCGTTCTACTTCAAATAAACAAAATAGTCAAATACCAACGGGGAACACAAAATGAAGTTTTTTAGTCTACATGAGAACACCAAAATGCTCCGGGAAATGTAACTATAATTATAACTATTAATATCTGTCGAATATTAACTTTCTTGGTTTAAATAATTTAGTCACCATAGTTTAATAGTAACTATAAAATAAATAAAAGATGTACAGTTTACATTCTAAAGAATATGTTAAACTTTAAAATTGTATAAAATCTTTTAAATAAAATATATTATTATTAATGTTGAAGTTTCAGCGATTTTTAGTAATAATAAATTCCTCTTGATATCAGTAAACACATGTAATTTTATTACGCAAAATGTTGATTTAAGTAGTTCCAGTTTTCGGGGAAATGTCTATTACTTTTTATTTGTAGCTTCCAGTTTAAATTAGCAAAATTTTATTCTAATAGGTAATTAAAGAAAATAATAAAACAAATAAATATTTTCCTACGATTATAGGTACAGAGATAACGTGACAACCTTTCTTAGTGGATATCAGTGGAACATAATTACTATTTCTTCTATGAAGCGTGAATTGATGAGATTTATACAAATTACTTTTAAATTTTACATAAGTAAATGTTGAGCTGTAGTGAATGGTTTTCTCTAGAAATAAAATATAATCTTTGTAATAAAATATTTAACTCAATTTTATAAGATAGACATTATTCTTGTATAAATTACTCGATTTAAAGATAAATCGAAATCTTTTAAATATCTTTTGACAATGAGTATAAAACACCTCACATATAAAAGCGATATTGATTCGATAAATTAAATAAGGTGGAACACCGCCGTTAAAATTCAAAGTATATTAAATTAATGAAAAAGGAATTTTCAAGTGTGACATGGGGTACGAAACAATTTTCACGTTTTAGAGTTTCATTAGACTAAGACGTTTCAAGAATAGTTGTTTCTTTCATTTTTAGTTAATTTCTTATTATTTAAAATCAAATCTGTCTTCCTTGTAAATTCTTCTTCATCTGTGGAATAATTATTATCATTTCTTATACATTGATATGGATAAATGGATTCTATCGAATATTGCGACCATTATTTCCTACTCCATAATACGTCCTGCAAACTGGAAACAGTTCGTTTGAGTTTTCTTCTTGCATTTTTCTCCTACTTGCACATGTCATACTTATTTATTTCCTGTGGATTTATCTAATATGTTTGCAATTTACACTAATTCAAGCCATCTTTTTTTTTTTAGTTCCTGTTTATCAGCTGAAAGCGTATGCATAGAAGCTTTATTCCTGTATTCGAGCTTTGTTTGTTCCTGATAAATAATTGAAATTTAATTTTTAAGATCGTTTTTTAATATTAATTTCAAATTTGCCAATAACTAAACGTTTATTTTACTGAACACTTTTGACAAATTTTGTTTACCTTTTTAAATTCAGATAGTAATATATAATAATAGGTAAACATTCAAACTATAGAACTACGGCACTTAAGATAATATTTTGTTTTATTTGACAGGTACTTCGATTTGATCACAATTCTAGTCTCTCGACTTAAAACATTTTGCCGGATAAATGTAATAGTAAAATGAAATATAACTTAATGAATATATTTCAAACAGCAATGCACATAGGTTAAATAAACTCATATTTGTATAAAATCAATCTAAACCTACAATAGAGTTATTAATATTAATAATTGATATTTGTTAATTAAAACAAATCATGGTACTTAAAAACTTAACGTATATATGCGATAGAATTCAAAAATTACTAACGAAGCTGACGCATGTTATTCTCCCACAAAGTATTGTATTTAAATTGTAGCCTATTCGGTGTAGTGTTCATTTTGTACTCATTCTAAGAGGTAATCTAATAAATTTGCCTACTAATGAACAGAATTGAGGGTCATATTAACTTTATTGTAAATAGAAATACACTTGCTGAAATATTGTAAAAGGAAGTTCTTCTAATATGTAAATCATAAAGAATTAACCCAATGAAAAGTACATAGGCCCTACACATCATAATTAACCAAAATTAAAGAAACCAATGAAACAGTTTTGAAATTTCAAATTGTGTATTATGCTTTATAAACCAATTAAAAATCAACTGCAGAAGAACATAAGCGTAATTAACTTTTAAATTACAATTTTATACATGCCCTAAGGTAGTCGTGAAGTTAATACTGCATGGTGGGGAGAGAAGAGGGAAGTTATTTGTACAATTACTATCTTTATAACTCCCCCTTAAAACCCGTTAGTCCTTAGAGGTTGCGTTAATTCATTCATTTTTATAATTTATTTGTTTACATTTAAAAATAGTTAAATTTAGATGCGAAATTGTGTATTCCTGTTTAAGTTAAATTATATGTTATATTAAAATATATGTTTTTTGTTTATTATATTATTATTAATTGTGTGTTGTGTACCGGGTAAAATAAATAAGAAATTAAAAAAAAAAAAAAAAAAAAAAAAAACATTAAAAATTATTTAACATTATTCTACAATAAAATTAGTGTATAATATTTTGAATACATATAAAATAGACTTTTTACATGTTACCATTTTGTTGGTATAGAAATTTGCGTTTTCTAGGTTTTTATATCCTTTACATTTTGAACATTACTTTTTGTTTTATACTCCACTATCTTTGAAATTAACATACTCATCTTAGTTAGGAGTGTGCTGTAATTTGTTTGAAAATATGAACTTTTATATATATATATTTTTTTTATTTATACATGTCACAGAGATAGCAAAGAATTCAGGGAATAGACACTTTGTTGTTAGTAAATAGTTCAATATCAATAGGTTTGTCTCCATTCCTCTACAGACTTAGAATTATTAACAACACTGTCTATTTGGTTCATTTTTGTAATTATAAAATTCATAAATAAAAAAAAAGTTATTTTACACAAATTTCATGAGTTACAAAAAAAAAATAATCCGATTACATTTGAATCAGTTTATAATTTAATTCTTATTTATTAATAAAGGTTTTAATATGTTATTTACAATAAATATATTATTTATGGTGTTATAAACCGTCGATTTAAAGTTAATAGTAACCACAATGACAATTTCGATCTGTAAGTTACAGAAAAAATATAAAATATCACTACTCCAATAACAAAGGCCTACATGACTCAAATAATATATACTATTCAGAACATAATATAATAACTATTAAAACGAATTTAAAATCTTTCTTTTCAAAATTTACTTTAATAGTTATATTTCTTTCTTAGAAATCTCCATAAGTCAATCAATGCTGCGATAGCTGATAAGCACTAAAAAGAAGGATTTGGATATAATATAAAGTGATAATAAAAGCGACACATTTTCTCGTGTTCAATATATTCAAACTCTCAATTTGAACAAAGTAGCAGACAATACTGCGTGTAAATACACACACTTTGTTGATCTGTGGTTAAATACAACGGCTTGTTTAGTAAATGACCTTACGGAAGAATACTTTTCACAAACGAAATGTTCTTCTGTGTTTGAATTTGTTTTGCATAAAATTTACTAGGTCAACTTACGTAATATTAAATGTGTCGTATATATAACAATATAACCTAGATGTATTTGTGATTATTCGTACAGTAAAATAAAACGTATTTCTTTCTTGTAATGTTTATTTCCTACAGTATACAACTACAAACCACGCGAGCCGTCAAACGATTGATAATCCGAGATAAATTTCCCGGATGGATAACGTACGAAATTGAGACATTCATTAGATCCCTAGATATGCGTCTAACGCCTATCACTTCGGTCGAATATGTGAAGGAACAAATACTACTAACATAATTTGCAAACAGCGTCTAAAGAGAATATTAACTCTATTACCGCCTACTATTAAGTATAGTATTGCCATTTTCTGCTTTTTAAAATATTTTTAAATCGTAGAAAATAGTAATTTTATTAAAAACCCTACTTATATGACATTTTTGTCCCCTTCTTAAAGTTCATACAATTTATCTGTGTAAAGTAAAAAATGTTACATGTTACGCTTTTGGAGTAAGTATGTCAGGGAAAAAATAAAGATTTCTAGTCATATAAACGCTTGAGAGAAGCGTAGTGAAGCGTGTTACCAGATAGAGAGCTTTAAAGATATTCTTCGCCTAATAATTCCGCAATTATGTGAAAGTAAAAACGTGATGTAGAACATCCTTCAAAGGGTTACAATTTACTATAGAAACTTAGGTGACTGTTCCTTTTTATTCAACGATAGAGGTGTAAATGATTATTAATAAATTTTAAAATATTCTATAAGAATATGGGTTGTACAGGTAAAATGTATTGTTTTATGGAGTGAAAAAAGATCGTCTGCAGAACGGTCGTAGAATTAAATAAGCTGTGATCATGATCAATTATTTAGGAAAAATTGAGATAAAATTCCAATTTCGAAATGTCGAGTAAGGAAAGAACGACTGGAAAATAATCAAGATGAAACTAGGATTTAAACTGAAAGAATTAACGTAAATATATATTTAAGTTTCACTTCAGTAATAGATTATAAAAATTATATATAGTTAGAAATTTTATAAAAATAAACTATTCAATATTCGAAGCTCCATGGCAAGCGTCTATAAACCAATCATATTATTTAAAGATATATTACTAAGTAAATATTTAATTAGATATTTTAAAAAGTTGTGATATTCATTAAATATTTGAGATCTATAAATATTATTAACTGAATCAAAAAGTCAAGTACAGTTCTAATTACTTAGTGCACAATTTTATAAATTTAAGAGTACAAATAAATGAATTATTTTGAACGTATTAATTTTATTAATAGATATATTAATATGTGACTTTTACTTCCATTTTAAAAATTAAAATGGCTAACCTATTGCAAATCCTTCGAACGAGTTTTATTAAATTGTTTTACGTGAAGTTCTACTTTGGATAATATACAATCCAGAATATCAATATGTATCCAATGTAAACTCATTAAGCAGTTAAAAATGTTTAAACAGCAATTATTGTACACAAAGTAATTGATAGAAGTTTCGACGGTTTAGAATCAGTTGCTCTGTCTGGTTCCTACAAGCAGCATTGATTTATGAAATTTTAACACTAGGAGCATAATACCATCATGATACCTCTTACAACATCTGTTTTCACAACATTTATGATAGCACTTACTTAACTGTTTTTTCATTCATCATATTTAACTGTTTCTTCAACCATTATGATAGCTGTTACTTATCTGTTTCCACAACTTTCATGATAGCACTTACTTATCTGTTTCCACAACTTTTATGATAGCACTTAGTTAACTGTTTCTTCATCCATCGTGATAACACTTACTTTTGTGTTTCCACAACTTTCATAATTGCACTTACTTAACTGTTACTTCATCTAACATAATAGCTCTTACTTCACTGTTTCCACAACTCTCACGACAACACATACTTAACTGTTTCTTCATCCATCATGATAGCTCTTACTTATCTGTTCCACAACTCTTATGATAGCACGTCCTTAACTGTTTCTTCGTCCATCATGATAGCTCTTACTTATCTGTTGACACAACCTTCATGATATTGCTTACTCTGTTTTTTCATCCATCATGATAGCTCTCACTTATCTGTTTCCACAACTTTCATGATAGCGCTTACTTAACTGTTTCCACAACTCACATGACAACACTTACTTAACTGTTTTTTCATCCATCATGATAACTATTACTTATCTGTTTCTACAACTTTCATGACAGCACTTACTTAACTATTTCTTCATCCAATTTGATAGCTCTTACTTATCTGTTTCCACAACTCACATGACAACACTTACTTAACTGTTTCTTCATCCATCATGATAGCTCTTACCTAACTGTTTACACAACGCTCATGATAGCACTTGCTTAACTGTTTATTCATCCATCATGATAACTCGTACTTAACCGTGTACACAACATTCATGATAGCACATATTTAACTGTTGCTTCATCCATCATGATAGCTCTTACCTAACTGTTTACACAACTCTCATGATAGAACATACTTAACTGCTTCTTCATCCATCATGATAGCTATTACCCAACTGTTTACACAACTTTCATGATAGCACTTACTTAACTGCTTCTTCATCTATCATGATAGGTCTCACTTATCTTTTTCCACAACTTTCATGATAGCGCTTACTTAACTGTGTTTTCATCCATCATGATAGCTCTTACTTAACTGTGTTTTCATCCATCATGCTAGCTCTTACTTAACTGTGTTTTCATCCATCATGATAGCTTTTACTTATCTGTTTCCACAACTTTCATGATAGCGCTTACTTTACTGTGTTTTCATCCATCATGATAGCTCTTACTTTTCTGTTTCTACAACTTTCATGATAGCTCTTAATTATCAAATTTAATTATGTCACGTAACTTATCTGATTCCTCAACCTATTCGATTGTGTATCTGTATAATTTTGCAATATGTTTACTCTTTTAAACAACTATCAATTATTTTAAAAACTTTTTTCTATATTTGTTAAATACCTAAATTTTTTATCCGTAACTAAAAACTCCACAATTTCTTCACTAATCCTTCTATTATTTTTTAAAATTATATATATACAGTATATATGATAATTTCAGTAGATTTAAAAATTTAAATATTTAACCGGCTTATATTAAATAATTCACAGGAGAATAAATGCAAATAATAAATTTATCTAATCAACATTTATAATAACAATTAACAAAAATTTAACTGCTTGTCTTTAAAAAAAAGTATTATTATTCGAAATAACTTAGAGATTTCTATGCTATTATTGTAAAAGTGATTAATATTAGAGGGTCAGTAACTAATATACTCATAATTATATATGATTATGAGAGTATATTATTTCTCTCATAATTGTTCTTATATTCATCTCCGTAGTTTCATCTTGAATGCACACATGGACAATACAAGGAACAGACCAAAAAAATCATTTAAATGTAAATTTTAATCCCATTGAATTTAACTACGGTCATTTCTTTACAGCTCTGGATAGAACGTACATTATTAAAACTTTGTACTAACTTTTTTACAAATACTTTCTCAAATACGTTAGTACTATTAGTCACGATATAAAAACATATTTACAAATCGTGAATGTTATTTAGAAAAACATATTTAGTATTACTGAGGATTTACCAGTGTATTAAGTGAGATAATTTGGTACAATACAATTATATTGTTTCTATCAATAACTTATACTACCGACCGTAGGTACTTGGTAGAATTCCATTATTAATAATAATTAAATAAAAGCAATTTGTACCTCCATAATATATTTTAGTTGACGAAACCTTGGACGGAACGGCTTATTAAAAATATTGAGGAAGTACAAATTGTCTTTTATTTAATTATTGCTTCTTTTATATATTGTTTATTTTCATAAAACAGTTAAATTAATTTTTTAAAAAAGTTTAGGACAATACAATTAAATAAATATCATGTCTTATGAATTACATATATTGCGAAAGTACATTTTATACAAATAAATTATCAGTCACACAAATGGTTTACATCATCCTCTCTGACATTTTTTATCTTATAATATCTGAATGCAGTAAATTATGGAGCATTTATCTCGGAAAATCATTTCATTTAAATTAGAACCACATATATGGAAGGTAAACAAAGAGTTGAAGAAAGACATTTTGAAAATTCTTTGTATAATACCTTTTATGGGAACTTTGAAAAACGAGTTTGAATATTCTGTTGTTTTGCCGTTATAGGGGTGCATACCGAATGCTCCTAAGATAAAATAAAATCCTTGAATTGATGTGTTTGATTTTGATTTTTACGAATGTAATAGATGTATTTTATTTTTTAAGAGGATAATGTAAATTTCGTTTATTACATGAATAATTCATTTTATTGAATTATTAACAACTTATTTTTGTTCATCTTCTAATAATGTTTATACATTAACATTAATAATATATTTATAATGAAAGACGTAATTTAAAAACTTTGAGATGGATGGTACTTATAAAATATAATATCTACGTACAACAATGAGCTTTACAGTAATCAACATTAGTAAACAAAATATCTGCACAGTCAACCTTATAGTGTAGCCCATTGTTCAACAAATATAATTGTTCAGTTATAAACATTGGTGATAAAAATAATCTTAACACTAAATAAACAAATAATTCTAATGTTAATCTTAACATTTATTTTTATTTCGCCAAAAAGCCGCATAGCTGTTGGATGTAATCTGATTGGTTGGAATTACGTCTTAATTGAAACAGCTATATCTTTCACATCAAACAAGCAGTTTACAGTTCATGATGATTGACGAATGGAATTCAAAGATGACTTTAATAGTATTCTACAATAATCTTTGAACTGTAATCTTATTAAAAATAAAACACTTACTTGGTACGAAAATTAATAATCCCATTTTCCAATAAGTAAATTCTGCCTCATTCAATAATGGCAGAAAAAATTAGCGGTTAAAGTTCATAGATTTAGGTTAAAATATACTTATCAAAAGGATTAAACATTAATTTACGAAACAAAAAATTACCTTAGGGACGTTAAGAAAAGCGTTGAAAATATACACTATTGGTAAATAACATATAATCATTACTCATTATACCTTTTGTATTAGAAGTTAAATTTTGTATTATATTCACTGCGTCTGTTTTAAATTCAAATTATAATACACATTATTGTATATTTTGTTTATAGTTATTTATGAAACTTTCTTTAAACTGATGATAATGAATATACATTCATTCTATGATAATATTATAAAATAGATTTTTTTAAAGTTATATCACACAGACATAGTGACTAATTCATTTACCTCACGGTGGTTGTTTGTTTGCAAATAAGGAATTACCTCTGTTTTAACAACTGCTATATAACAAGGCACAATAAAGCTCTCGATTTATGTTTCTCAGTGGAATGTGCAGGAGTTAGAGGAAAGGAAAATACCTTCTTAGTCAACATTTGTAAAAAGTTGTATATATAATTGTTTCTATAAGTGTTCCTTACATTAGCAAAGAATTGACCTTAGAAATTAGGTGCCAAAGTAAATAATAATATATAATACAAAACTGTTCCAAATACAATATTTTACAAAAATTTGTCAATATATTTGTGTTACATGCAGGCATTCATGTGTTCATGTAAACTCATTAAAATGGGTATACTAAAACAGTACAAATTAGTTTAAAAATTTACAAAATTACATTATTAAGTAACTATACCTGATTTTATTATTTATACAATTAGGTTTAGTTACATCCAATATCACTGTTTTATTATGTTTATTAATGGTGAATATAGCAGCTTAAGGTGAGACGGCCATAATAGCTCCTTAACTATAAATAGGACGTTTTAACGAGCTTTCAACAATAAGGGATTTTATTTGGAAATCCGTAAATGTTTTTTATGTATAGTTTATTTAGCAGGTATGTTTTAATATTAGTAGTTATAATTTCTTTAACTCATACAACATAATATTTTTACACACACAGCAACAAATTTGTCCATGCTATATGTCTTAATTTGAAAAAAAAATCATACATAGGTAGATGAGGAGAACCTAAAGTTAGTACAAAAGAATCTTTATTTATTGGAAGAAAAAGAACTTGCAACTTTCAAATCCTAATTTTTAACAATTAAAAACATATCTCCAGCATAAAGATAAAAATCCACCTTTCTAAACCAGAGTGGTTTTCAACTCTGTAAAAATATGATTTAGGCTGCTTGCAGATTAAAAATATAGTTTTCCTACTTTTTTATCACAAGAGAAAAATGCAAGGAGTAGGAGAGGGGAAAGTAGTTTCTCAAAAGAACATCAAACTGTGTTTTACACCCTTTCTTTTAATTTTACGATTCTTCATTCATTAAAAATGGTAAAACCTTAAGACGTAAGAGTAACATAAAATGTTAATCAGAATATTAAAATGCTTTCTTAGTGAAGATGTATTTAATAACTTCAGAATGAGTCAACAGATAAACGTTCTGAGCTTTTACAATATTCAAATAGGATACTTTTAACGGGAAGAGGAAATTATTTAATTTATAAGTTAAGCAGTACGATATTTGTAGGTTTTAAAATTTTAGGAAAAAACACAATCTTTGAAATAATTTGACCTAAGTAACTAGAGCTAATGTAATTACTATTTTAATAAACTTTAATATGTGGATGCATTAAAAAAAAAAAAATTCAAAAAAAACAAATATATTTTCTCATTTCCATTAAAAAAAAAAAATATATATATATATAAATAACGTAATGTCTTAGGATGAAAATGGTACAACATATGTCAAAGTTTAGTTATATTTTGACACATTTTAGTATCGTGGTAATTAGTGGGTTAGGATTTAAATTAATAATAGTCAAATACGTTTACAAAAAAAAAAATTACCTATGACTATAAAAATCACCACAATTATATTTATGTTGTCTATTGTTTTGAGTTTGGACAGATATTATTCGAACATATTGAGTGAATTGATACAGACAGTACAAACTTCCTATTAATAAAGTGGTAACAATGTCTTTTCGTTGCTTTAGGTTTAGAGAAAAGACGTTATTGAACTTTGTATTAAGGTGAATTATTTCTTAACTACAGAAACATTGTTTATGTTTTTTTTTTTTTTTTATACATATTTTCTACACGTTTCGTTGTATCTATGTTTGATGGAGAATTGACTTCAACACCATCGGTAGTAGAATACTTAACTTGACGTTGTTCTGACATATCTTCACTAGACTTAAAATTCCTCATCTAAACAAATAGATTTTTGTTATATCTTACCATTGAACGTATTTGATATTTTAAATTGAAAAACATAATTAAAATATTTATTTTTAACCAAATTTGGGGCTATATTTTGGTCAGAAATGTGGTTACCATCTTACACATTTCATTTTTTTTATTAATCAAGCTTAAATTAAAAAAAAAAATTATTTCATTTATTTTATAAAAAAATTGTTAGTGTTTGTTAATTGAATAATCAATTTCAAAAACATGACTTAACTCTATAGAGGAACTATAATGTATTGGCTATGGTAAACTTAACAATTTTCAAAAACTAATACAAAATAAATGTTTAATAAAATGGGGTAGCTGTACTTCATGGCAGTACCAAATCAACACTTTATTACAACCATTTCTTAGAATCACAAAGCCAAGCACTCATACTATGTTTTCTAAGGATAGTTCGCATAGTCTTTATTAAAACGGAAAATATTACTTGCGACTGTGCAAAATGATAGAATCAAAATCTCACCAACCATTCTTTCAATATATATAGTTTGGCTTTTAACAAATTCTTAATTCTATCTGTATTTATTAACCACGTCAAAATGTGAACTTACCTTATAGGAATAAACTTGATCCAATAAACAAATCAAAAATAACATCAGACTTAACTTAATTTTTGGTATTTCGTAATTGGATTTCGGTCCTATGATCTCGAATGAGACGAGCTTTTTTCCTCAAAATAATCTGCAATAAGAGTTATAAATGAAATACATGTAGCACAGTGAGGATTTACAGTATCACTTGATTTGTCTCCAATTAAATTGTAAATATTTAAAACTTCGAGATATCATTTAATTTATATTAATTTCTGTGGCTACATTCCTTTTGGTGGGGGAAGGTGAGAGGGATTTTTATGTGAAAAAAAAATGGATGTACATTATTTTTAACGGGAGAGAAAATTAATTGATCAAATTGAATAATGTTTTGGTTTCTTAAATCTAAAGTGGCTACTGGCTATGTAATTTATTATAACACATTCTTGGACTGAGGAGTGACGTTGACAATAAGTTTTTTTTTTTTTTTTTTTAATATCTATCACATATACTTACAACTTAAATGCATTAAATTCTAAATTTATTAATATTTTAAAAATCTATTATTTCTGAGCTACAAATCAGTTAAAGTGAATATTATTTTTTGAGGATAGGTAGGTAATCTTGCTCTTTTTTCAGAAAAGAAAGAAGCTGTTATGAAGAACAGGACCCTGAAAATAAAATCGATTTTATTTCTAAATTTATTTAATTTGTTCTATTTCTTATGAAGCGCGAAAGAAGAAAAGATAGATCCTGGATTTTTATTTAAACTATGATAGTATTAAAAAATATGAGAGTCCATTTTATTTTGTGTGGAATTAATTGTTTGGCTACAGTGCTCGGTCAGCTGTTTATGCCTTGTGTAGTATATATAGTCTTATTCCTTGTTTTATTTAGTGGTTTTGTTTTTTTAATTGTATTAACAAAAGTATTATTTTATGCTTATGTATATAAATTTTAATAAAATACAACTTTCAAAATGGATGATTATGAAGAAAGTCCATTGACATCTGTTTGACATAAAAAAGGAAGTTGTATGCTAGGATGAAGGACTAAGAGAAGAAATTGAGGTTAAATGTACACGAAATAGGATATGACAGTGTGTATCTAAAGTTAAAATGATTTCAAGTTATTATGTAAAATGACATAAATTTAATTATTTCAAATTTTAATAAACTGCAATCTATGAGCAATCTAGTGACCTATGTGGATTAGTAGGATGCAAACGAATAGCTCGGCATCAACCCACACAGAATGAAGAATTTGCAGACTTACAATAATACATACAAAGTCAGGTTTATTAGAGATAATGACCTACATAAAGTACAAAAATGTTATAAGGCGATCTTAAAGCTTTATGGTATTTTAGCAAAACTATTGGAAACTTTAAAAAAAGGTTGTGTCACAGGAAAAGCGTCTACTGATAATTGTGGGAAACATAGTTCTAGGACAAACAAGTTACCTGATGATACACTTAACAGAATGATTAAACACAGGAAATCTTTTAAAACTAGAAAACCACATTACAGTTAATAAAGACTTAGAAAGTTTATTTATCAAGTAATCTAAATGTATACATAATGCATTCAAGGTATACGTAATATAAAATCCTGATAATGACGTGTCGTATGAAAAATACCGAGGGATTTTAAAAACTAATTTAATATTAGTTTATATCCACGTTCTAATTCGTGAAGATATTGCAAAGAATTTAATATAAAAATAGAAAAGACTGAGGAAGAAATTACGAAAATTGTAATATCAGAGAATGTTTCAATTAAACTTAAAGTTAAGAAAATTGTACTTACATTAAGAACTACATTTAAAGAAAGCTGAAAACTCATATGATCGAAAAAGTGCTGCTATGATTGAAGAACAGAAAGATAATTGCAAAGAGTCTTTTAATTGACTTTGTTAAAAACTAACGTGTACGTTACCTTAAAACTAGCGATGTTTATTACAGTAGACATGTGTCTTTATATAATTTTAACATTCACACATTGTCTAACGCAGTTCAGACTTATATACCTCCTCTGAAATGTATGGAAAAAAAATCGGATGATGTTTCTTCAATGGTGCTTGACTTCATAATGAACAACCAGGCACCACAAATTGTCGAGCTTACTATATTCTGCGATTCGTGTTTTGGGCAAGATAAAAATTATACTGTTTTTAGAATGCTCCATTACATAATTTACACTTTAATAGATTTTACACGAGAATAGTAAAACTATTAAAGACAAATAATTAAAGTATGTTTTCCGAAACGAGGACACTAATATCTTTACAACAGTAATATGGCAATAGTGAATCAAACAGAAACTGTATAGGTAACAAATGAATGAAAATTTTGTCAAAGAGTGCTTAGTAGAACCAAGTCTGATTCAAGTAATATAATGTGACCATTAACATATTTTTAAATCCTGGACAGACTTTTTTAACGGAATTTATGTTAAAAGTGTCCATTTCCAACGAGACCGATAAAAGAACAAAATTCATTGATTATCTTATAATGTACCCAAAACTGCTCGATTGTTGTCATTCTACCAAAAATCAAAAATCCTTCCTCACCTTAAGGAAAGTGGTCATTGCCTGAATATTCTTACACTGAATTAAAACCTATATAAAAATCCAAATATGATGACTTACAAAAAATTCATAATATTGTTCTCACAGATCAAGTATTTTAAGAAAAGTTATCATTCAATTGATATCGTGTTCTTTCTTTTAACTTCTATAATTATTGTGACTCATTGTATTGTGTGTTTCTAATTTGTTGTGTTAAAAATATCATGTAACTTAGAGGCTTTAGTTTTTGCTTTAAAACAATCCATGATCAAACAATTTTTGTTTACAAACAATATTTTTATTATAATAATTATGAAATGAATAATATGTCATTATATTTCTAGCAGTAGGATTATTTTTAAATGTGTATTCAATGTTTGGTTTAAATGCACAGTTTTTGGAATTTCATCTTGTTCAATACTTGTTATATACTCTCGTCTTTCTTGCACTGTTTTTGGTGACATTGTAATCATTTTTTTAAATTTTAAAAACCAATATTACAAAGTAGGAAAACGGCAAATGTTTAAAAAATGAGATATTTTAATGCTTTAATTAATGATGTATAATTAATAATAAAATCTTTATATCCTTCCATTGTTAATAGTGTTGAAATATTTAACTCCCTCCATCTCGGAATAGTATTTTCAAATCCTTCATATTTTTTCACCTGTGTTCTACAAATATTTTAAACTCAAAATTGAACAAGAAACAGTTATAAATCAACTGCAAAATATCTACTTTTTTAAGAGCTTACCCACTCACACAATTAATTTTCTGGTGTGTTATTTACACGAAAACTTGTTTTTATAAAAATCGAAAGTTTAGTAAAGGGTCGAATTGGGAACAAAGTTGAGAGAATAATTGAAGAATAATCCATGACCTACTTCACCTTTAAAATTAGACGACAGCGGTACAGAATGAGGTGTGAAAGACCCAAATTTGGCTGTTAACAGTTTGTGCAATAAATATTTGAAACCTCCAACCGAATACAATAACAGCTGTTATTATTATCTACTTAAAACAGGGATTAAACTTTAACGTGTCAACATGAAAAAGTTATATATATAAAAAAAAAAATAATAATATCAAGTTAAACATGTGTAATTGTGAGTAGGCAAATATTTTGTTGTGGGATTTCTGTTTAATATAATAAGTTCAGAATTATAACTTCTAAATTCAGAGTATAAGACTGCAAACGGCACTGACCACTGGGGCATTCACCCGACTACAACTGGTGATGGAGTTCATTATTGATGACTTATCCCGTTAGGCTAACTTTATATAACACACATTTAATCGGTTTTTATATAAGAAATTTAATAAAAGAAGTATAATTCCCTATGCTCTTCTACTAGATCGGGTGTGGAAAAAGTGGCCAAAAAAGGCAAAACAGGAAAGAAAGGGAACTAACCCAATTGTCATAACTTCAATAAAACAATAATATAGTGAGAAACTTCATAACAACCATATTGTTATTTGCATGCTAGATGCGTTTAAGGAAAATATTTGTAAAAGTGATCGCGTAGTACATTGTTATATTTCTCCAATTGTACAAAATATTCTAACAGCGACAAAAATATAGATAATAACTTTTATGACTTTGGTAAAACCTCGGAGAAAAAACTTTACTCTGCATTTAAAACTTTTATTATTGTTTTATTTAGGAGTTTGATATTGAAAATGATTTTATAAATATATACTATTAAACATTCAGTGTAAACAACATAAAGTACTAATCATTAAAATATTTTAGTGTTTACTACAATCATCGTGTTATGAATAAGCAAAATGACAAATGAACAAGTCGCTCCTCATAACCAAATGTATAATTTGTAATAATATGTATAGCAAAAAGTATAAAATCGGTTATTTTTTAAGAAGACTAGTTTTTCTGGATAAAACGAAGACAATGATGGTAGTCTAACAGAGAAAATTTAGAAGCAAAGTAATTTCCCTCATTAGTTAGTTCCTTCTGGATACATAAAACAAAACAAACAAAAAAACAACTTGCTTCTCTCTTTATGCTGTATAAGACTAGTTGTCTAATTGTAATTAAACATTTTAATTCATTGAGGATTTATTTTGTAATTAACGGCGAAAAAATAAACATTGCACAACCATTTTATGTTTTTTTCCTTACCATCACTGATATATTCTTTTCCACAAAGTATTGTATTCAAATTGTAACCTATTCAGTGTAGTGTAAATTTCGTATTCATTCTAAGAGATAATCTCATAAATTTGCTCTACTACAGAACATAATTGAGGGTCATATTAAACTTATTGTAAATAGAAATACACTTGCTGAAACACTGTAAAAGGAAGTTCTTCTAATAATGAAAGCATAAAGAATTAACCTAAAGTAGAGTACATAGTCCCTTCACATCATAATTAACCAAAATTAAAGAAACTAATGAAACAGTTTTGAAATTTCAAATTGTGTATTATGCTTTATAAACCAATTAAAAAACGACTGCAGAAGAACATAAGAGTAATTTACTTTAAAATTACAATTTTATGCATACCCTCAGGTAAAACATTCTGCAGTCTTGAAGGTAATACTGCATGGTGGGGAGAGAAGATAGAAGTTATTTGTACAATTACTATCCTTATAACTCAGCCTTAAAACCCGTTAGTCCTTAGAGGTTGCATTACTTCATTCATTTTTATTCATTTATTTCATTACATTAAAAAAAAAAAGTTAAATTCAGACGTAAAATTGTGTATTCCTGTTTAAGTTAAATTTTATGTCATTTTAAAATAATTGCATAATTGCACTTACTTAACTGTTTCTTCATCAATCATGATAGCTCTTACTTATCTGTTCTTACAACTCTCATGAAAGAAGTTACTTAACTGTTTCTTCATTTATCATGATAACTCTTAATGATCTGTTTACACAACTCTTATGACAGCACTTACTTAACTGTTTCTGCATCCATTATGATTGCTCTACCTTATCCGTTTCCACAACTTTAGTGATAGCGCCTAAGTAACTGTTCCTTCAACCTTCATAACGGTTTCCCAACATTCGTGAAAGCACATAACTTACCTCTTTCCCAAACCTTCTCGATTATTTATCTTTTTTAATTAGTGATATGTTTACTCTTTTAAACATCTATCAATTGTTTTAAAAATTATTTTCAATATTTGTTAAGTACCTAATTGTCGTTTCTATTACTAAAAACTAGTTGGTTACGAACCATTGGTTTACTAACTGTTATATTGTTTTTATATATAAAATAAATGATAATATCAGTAGATGTAAATATGTAAATTATTAACCGGATAATTTTGAATAATTCACAGGAGAATAAATGCAATTAACAAACGTTACTAATTATTATTAGTAATGATATTATTTAACAAAATTTAACAGCCGTCCTTAAAAAAAAAATTTATTATTGGAATTACATTTAAGATTTCTATTATTGTAAGAGGCCAGTAATTAATATACTGACTACTTTCTCTCTCAATTGTTCTTATAGTACGCTTCGTAGTTTCATCTTGAAGGCATACATGGACAATACAAGGAACCATAAAAATGTTTTACTTGCCAAGATATTAACAACAAACCGTACAAATTATTAAAACATTACAATTCTCACACACGGACACGTGTAAAACGTTGAAACACAAATATATTTATCAAAATTGGTTTTTTAAATATTTTAGTTGGCCTTTCGTCCACATAATCTGAACTACAAATATTGCGTGGAGGGGAGAGTTGCTATGTAGAGACAGAAAAGAAAAGTTCTATATTTGGCCGTCTTAGATTAACTTTTGTGGAGCATATATTTACGTTCTAAATAGAGCCACTCCTGAAAGTTGAGTATCTGCTTGGTAACTTTACATTGCTACCACTCTTAAGGATAAAATCCTTAAATAGATGCTTTTGGAACCAGGAATGGTAATGTTTGAAAGAAGAGATCCAGATAATTTTAATTGACCCGTAATTTATTTAACCTTTTTCTTTAATTTAGCGATTCTGAGTCTTGAGTTAACCATTTACAGAAAAGTCAACATATACCATAGTTTAGTACCTTTTTCATGATAAGAACAATTTGCAAGGTAACAATTATTGACAGTTCATCTATAGCTAGTCATTTACATTTTATACGCCCTTAAGAAAAATATTCAGATAATAATAATCAAAACCTCCCCATATAATTAAATTACAGACTAAAGTTTTAAAAGAACATAGATAATGATGACATTTTATTAAAGTACCTAATGTTACAAATAATTTAAATTTAAATTATATATATAAAAAAATTACAAAATTTAATTAATTAATTACACACACACACATATATATTTATATATAAGTTGGCCAACTGTAAAAAAAAAGGATTTTTTAAAATATATATTTTAACAAAAAAGGAAAATATTAATTATTTATTGACGTCAATTTAAAATTTAGAAAATTACCCCTTTGGGGTCGTGAGATCGAAAAGTGCATGCTTATCCCATCCAAGTAATTTGATTTTTTGATTTTGCATTTTACCAAAAAAAATTATGTTTGGTTTTACAAATTTATTTAAAACAGCACTGCACAAATTCACTTCAAGTTTTCGACTGATTGAAACACACAGGTTGAGCTGTTCTTTTGTTTTCACTTTTGCATTTTTATATTACTTGAAAAGTCCTCAGGTCTTAGCGTGGACTTGAAATTTACAGCAAGAACTTAGTTTTATAGTTTTCATGACAGGTTTAAACATTTCTGTTGTAGATTTATGAGCAATATATTTCTCTGTAACTAAGTTTTTATAAAAACGCAATTTCGTCCTATAAAAAATGTTATATATACTCAAATAAATTACTGAATGACTTTACTTTCTAATAGATAGAAACGAAAAGGAAACTTTTCGTTTTAAAAGATTGTTTGAATTTAAGCTCGTACAATTTATAAACAATTTAAAACTTAGTTGTAATTAAATTTAATGATTTTTTAATTGGTGATTTGACTTTATAATAACTAAAATAAAAAGAAAAGCTATTGTTTTTTCTTTCAAAAGATTATATAAATTTATACTCTTAAAAAAAGAAATTTACAGATAACCTAATCTTTGATTATAAATTGAAAACGATTTCAAAATTTTAGATTTATAAATAGAATACATATTTTAACATAGTTAACTCAATAAAGTTTAAACTATTTAAATTAAATAATTTTCTCTTGTCGTAAAAGTATCCATTAGGAATACTTTAAAATACTTTAAAAGCTCAGAACGTTTAAGAGTCGACTTTTACTGAAGATTTGAACATCTTTGCTTAGATGGCATTTTCATAATCTGATTAACTTTTATATTACACTTACGATATAAGGTTTTACCATTTGTAATGCATGAAGAGTCGTGAAATTAAAAGATAGGTTGTAAAACACAGTTTGATGTTCTTTTGGAAACCTACTCTCCCCTCTCCTACTCCTTTCATTTGAATATTATAATTAAAAGTATGAAAACTATATTTTCATCTGCAAGGAGCCTAAATAATATTTTTACAGAGTTGATATTAACTCTGGTTAAGAGAAGAAGATATTTTCTGTTTGCTGGAGATATGTTTTTAATTGTTTAAAAAGTCGAGCTAACCCTAACCTACTCTATTTATTTGTTACTTTTTGTTAAATTGTAAAACTAACACCGGACTACATCATAACAGCAATTAAAACTATTAAGAGAAAAGTAAAACAATGCTATTCTGATCATTTTGTGTTAACTTTTGTCTTAGGAATCAATAATTTTAAATAAAACTAGTGCTCGATAATTTCACATTTAGTCTTTGGGTGTTTTGAAGAGGTAGAATATATAGATATATAAATTATATTACATAATTTAATGTTAACTTCGATTCTATATAATATGTATGTCGGAGTTTACATTGTGTCCTTTTTTAAAACGGGGTCTCATCTTCAACGTTTTTCAATTCCAACTAATGATATTTTAACTATTATATAATAATGTTTCAAGGAAATATATTAAAAATAAATAGCCTATGTAACAAAGACATAAATAATGTATTTAAGAAATAATTCAACTCAATACAAGTTAAATAACGGGTTTTTTGTTTATTTGAGGCCCAAATTATTATTTGAGTTTTTGTATTGTTTACTGATTTCCAAAAAAAAACCGTATCGTGGAACGCTCGTTAGATCGTCCCGTTTTATACTTACAGAGCTATTATGCCTGTGTCTCCGTAAGCTGCTATACTGACCATAAAAAAATTAAAAAAATAAACATTGGATTTGGGATATTGGATGTAACAAAACATCATTGAATAAATAATAAAGTCAGGTATAGTTACTTAATAATGCAATTTAGTAAATTTTACGCGTGCGTGCGTGTGTGTGTGTGTGTGTGTGTGTGTTTGTTTGTGTGTGTTTGTGTGTATGGATGCCTGCATGTAACACAAATATATTGACAATTTTGTATAAAATATTCTATCTGGAAGAGTTTTTGTTATATTTTGATTTACTTTGACACCTAATTTCTTTAAGAACGAATTTTCCATTCCTCTAAATCCTGCACTTTCCACTGAGAAACATTGATCGAGAGCATTATTGTGGCTTGTTATATATATATATAAACCAAAATCAAAATCAAATACAAACAGATGAAAGAAATTTCAAGATTTCTTTCCTTAACTGAATTTTTACCCTCCATATACGTGGCTCTGACTTAAATAAATTACGAGATCAATGCTCCATAATTTACCACACTCATATAATGTACGATGAAAAATGTCAGAGAGGATGAAATAACAGAGTTGTGTGACTGGAAATTTAGTTGTATAAAATGTATTTTCGAAATAAATACAATAATAAGACATGATATTCACTTAATTACATCGTCTTAACATTTTTTCAAAACTGAATTTAACTCTTTTATGAAAGTATAATGAATGAATCAATATAATTATATTTTACCAAATTATCTCACTTAATCAATACATTGGTAAAACCTCAGTAATACTAAATATGTTACCTAAATAACGTTCACGATTTGTAAATATGTTTTTATATCGCGACTAATAGTACTAATGTATTTGAGAAAGTATTTGTAAAATAGTTAGTACAAAGTTTTAATAATTTACGTTCTCTCCAGCGCTGTAAATATATGACCGTATTTAAATTCAATGGGATTAAAAGTTTACATTTAAAGGATTTTGTTGCGTCTGTTCCTTGTATTGCCCATGTATGCATTCAAGGTGAAATTATGGAGACGATTATAAGAACAATTGAAAGAGAAAACAGTCAGTATATTCGTTACTGGCCCTCTTACATTAATAACACAAAAATAATATTTTTTATGACAATTCTCTTGAATATTACAATTATGGTTATTCCGTCATACAAGGTCCAATATCTGAACATCATCGACCCAATATAATACATTGAGCCAAATGTCGAGGTTACCATTAAGGAAAACCTAAATGATAGAATATCTTTAAAATAAAATGACTAATTTTTAACAAAAAATCTTTATAACCTAAATTTAATAGTTCTTATTTGAGAAGTTAATCTTTATTTTTAAATTTTCACTATCATGTAAATTAAATTAAAATCCTAATATTTTAAAGTTTATTTAAAATATATGTATGTTCAAATAGTAATATAAAAAGAGACAATAAGTACAATTACCAAGTGAAACTAATTTATTGTTTAAAAATTCATACTAATACCAGCGATAAAAGAATGAATAGAATACAAAGGTTTATTTAATTCACCAAATGTAACTAATTATAAACAATCAAACTTGCACATCCTCTTGTCTATATAAATACATCATTATCATTTTATCTGCATATATTGCCACAACTATTTTATTCTTCAAGAACCGAACATAAAGGTATGTTTTAAATAAAGTTAAGAGTATTTTGAAACCTAATCTAAAACTATTATCATTGTATAAGAAAAATTCAGGAGCTATCTTTTCTTCTCATTCACATCATAAGAAATAGAACAAATTAAATAAATCAAGAGAAATATTCCACTTTAATTTCAGGGTTCTGTTGTTCAAGAATTCTTTTTCTTTTCTAAAACAAGAGTAGGATTACATAGCTAGCTTCAGAAAAAAATATTCACTTGGACTGATTTGTAGCTCAGAAATAATATATATTTAAAATATTACTAAATTTATAATTTAATACATATAAGTTGTAAGTGTATGTGATAGATATCTTTTAAAATAACTTGTTTATCAAACAATTATTGTCAACGTCACTCCTCAGTCCAAAAATTTGATATAATAAATTACATAGCCAATAGCCATCTTTGATTTAAGACACCAAATCATTATTCAATTTGATCAATTAACTTTCTCTTCCGTTTATAATAATGTACATCGATTATATTTCGAAAATTTATTATATTTCCTCGTTCCTTCCTCGACCAGAAAAATCTAATCGCCCTAATAAGAAAAGGAGGGTCATATTCTTCATATAAGTTGATAGAAATTAAGTGCTATCTTGATGTTTTTTTAATATTTACAAAATTGTTCGAGACAAATCAAGAGATAGGGTAAATCCTCACTGTTCAACATGTATTTCATTTATAACTCTCACTGCAGATTAATTTGCGGAAAAAGCTCGTCTCTTTCGAGATCATAGGACTGAAATCCTATTACGAAATACCATGGATAATTATTTAATTAAAGTAAAGTCTTACCACATTGATATTTTTCAAAATGTTAAGACAGGGCAAGGTCAATAAAATTATTGCTTTTACAATCACTGTCTCTACAAGATTTATTCTCACCAATAACTCGTTTATAAATGGAATAACTAGAGTTTTACCATTTACATCAAACTTAGTATTTATTTGTTTACCCAAATCTCGACAATTTTTTGAGATATATGAATTTAAACAGATATAATTTAAAAAAAAAATTTTATCTAGATAATTTTATAACACTGTATTCATTATTGACATGTATGGAAAATATACATCTTTAATAGTTATTTATTCTAATGATTTTTATGTAATGTAATAAATAACCATTCGGATCTTTGAAGTTACGTTAGGAATTGTCGCGTTTTTTTTTAAAATTATTATTCAAGAGATTTATTAAGTTGTATTATATTTAATAGATGTTCAATAAGCACTGTGGTAAATGTGAATACTACAAATCACTGAATCCCCTACCACAAGTTTGGTACAATAACACAAACAATAATAAAATAAAATATTTATTTGCCTATTGTTATTGTAATTTCCTGATTTATATTTCGGTTACCACGCTACTATCATCGAAGGGATCTGAACTTTGTATTGAGATGAATTACATCATACCTACAGCAACTTTTTTTTAATGTTTTTATTACATATATATATATATATATATATATACATATATATACATATATATATATATATATATATATATATATATATATATATATATATATATAAACACTAATATTAAATATTTAAAAAATCAATTATTGGTATATATTTTTTTGTATGTATACATATAGGAAATAAATAAAGATACTTTTTTCAAACTTTTATTTAATCATTCAACTATATACAAAATATATATGTATATGTGAAGACTGGAAGACATATCTTCATAAAATAACATGTATAAGTTTACAACGTGCAATATTTTTTTATTATAGAATTAGGTTTATTTAACGTGCAATATATAGTTATTAGAATTTTTATTTTGTTCTTTCTTAATTTGTATTTGAATATCGTCAATTTATATATTCTTTCTCCAATAATCTAATTTTACTCCATGCTCGTTCGACTTTTTCCTTTGAGATTTTTGTTGAGCTGAAGTGCGGCCTCCATAATAATTATTATTATGTTCAGAATTCTCATTTTTGCTAAAAAAGTTTTGAAAACCAAATTTGAAGTCAAACAACCGCACTGCCAAACCATTAATCCCTTTCCAAATATCTAGAGGACGGTTTACACGTTTCGTTGTATCTATGTTTGATGGAGAATTGACTTCAACACCATCGGTAGTAGAATAATTACCTTGACGTTGTTCTGACATTTCTTCACTAGCTTTCAAATTCTCAATCTATACAAGCAGAATTTTTTTAGCACTTTACATTGAATGTATTAAATTTTTTAAATTAAAAAACATAATTAAAATATGTATTTTTAACCAAATTTGAGTCTGTGTTTTGGTCAGAAATGTGGTTTAATCATACAAAATTATTTTATTTTAATCAAGCTTAAATTAAAATCAATTTCAATTACTTTTATCTTACATAAACAAATCGTTTAGTTTAATACGTTGTTAAATATAAGCGTATGGAATTTAACGTATTTGTTAATTAAATAATCAATTTGAAAAGCATGACTTAAATCTATAAGGGTACCCCCAATGTATTGGCTATGGTAAACGTAACAATTTTCAAAAACTAATACAAAATAACTGTTAAATAAAATATGGCGGGGGGGGTTGTACTTCATGGCAGTACCAATCAACATTTTATTACAACCATTTCTTAGAATTAATTTCAAACGACATACTATATTTTCTAAGTATAGTTCGCATAGTATTTATTAAAACGGAAAATATTACCTGTGTCTGTACAAAATCGCACCAACGTATTTTATCTCACCAAAATCTTTCAACGGATCTTAAAACAACCGTAATTTAAAGCTTTTTACAAATCTATTTGTTCAAATATATTTATATGCCTGTGCATGCATTTATTAACCATGTCAAAATGTCATCTTTCTTACCTTATAGGAATATACTTGATCCAACAAACAAATCAAGAATAACATTAGAGTTATCTTCATTTTCGGTCTTTCGTAATTGGTTATCAGTTCTATAATCTCGAATGAGACGAGATTTTTCCACAAAATAATCTGCAATAAGAGTTATAAATGAAGTACATGCTGCACAGTGATCATTAACACTATCAATACTATTGGCTTGGTTGGTCTCAATAATTTTTGTAAATATCTAAAACTTCGAGATAGAATTTAAATTCTGTTAATTTCTACGAAGAATGTGACCGTTCTTTTGTTATTAGGACGATTAGCCCCTTCTAGTGGAGGAAGGAGAGAGGGATTTTTATGTGAAAGAAATTACATTATTTTAAACGTAAGAGAAAATTAATTAAACAAATTGAATAATGATTTGGTGTCTTAAATCAAAGATGGCTATTGGCTATGGAATTTAATGTAACAAATTCTTGGACTGAGGAGTGAAGTTGACAATAATTTGTTGATAAAAAAGTTATTTTAAAAGATATTTATCACATACACTTACAACTTATATGTATTAAATTATAAATCTAGTAATATTTTAAATATATATTATTTCTGAGCTACAAATCAGTCCAAGTGAATATTTTTTTCTGAAGCTAGCTATGCAATCCTACTCTTGTTTCAGAAAAGAAAAAGAATTTTTGAACAACAGAACCCTGAAATTAAAGTAGAATATTTCTCTTGATTTATTTAATTTGTTCTATTTCTTATGATGTGAATGAGAAGAAAAGATAGCTCCTGAATTTTTCTTTAAAATATGACAATATTTTAAGACTAAGTTTCAAAATACTCTTAACTTTAACTGACCTTTGAGTTTGTTTCTTGAAGAATAAAATAGTTGCGGCAATATATGCAGATAAAAAAGATAATGATGTATTTATATAGACAAGAGGATGTTCAAGTTTGATTGTCCATAATTAGTTACATTTGGTGAATTAAATAACCCTTTGTATTCTATTAATTCTTTTATCACTGGTATTAGTATGAATTTTTAAACAATAAATTAGTTTCACTTGGTAATTGTACTTATTGTCTCTTTTTATATTACTATTTGAACATACATATATTTTAAATAAACTTTAGAATATTAGGATTTTAATTTAATTTACATGATAGTGAAAATTTAAAAATAAAGATTAACTTCTCAAATAAGAACTATTAAATTTAGGTTATAAAGATTTTTTGTTAAAAATTAGTCATTTTATTTTAAAGATATTCTATCATTTAGGTTTTCCTTAATGGTAACCTCGACATTTGGCTCAATGTATTTGTAATAATCAAGAGAATTGTCCTAAAATATATTATATTTTTATTATTGGAATTTTTGTGTTAATAATGTAAGAGGGCCAGTAACGAATATACTGACTGTTTTCTCTCTCAATTGTTCTTATAGTCGTCTCCGTAATAATAACAGACAAAACAAAATCCTTTAAATGTAAATATTAATCCTATGAATTTAACTACGGTAATATCTATACTTTATTTACAGCTCTGGAGAGAACGCACATTTGTAAGACATTGTACTAACATTATTACAAATACTTTCTCAAATACATTCATACCATTATTCACGATATAACAAAAAAAAAATGTGAACGTTATTTAGAAAAAACAAGTTTAGTATAACTGAGGTTTAACCAGTGTATTGATTAAGGGAGATAATTTGGTACAATATAATTATATTGTTTCATTCATATATTATTTACTTTCATAAAACAGTTAAATTAAGTTTAGAAAAAGTTTAGGACAATATAATTAGGTAAATATCATGTATTATTATAGCATGTAATACAACTAAATTTACAGTCACACAAATAGTTTACATCATCCTCTCTGCCATTTTGTATCTTACATTATCTGAATATGGTAAATTTTGGAGCATTTACATCCGAAAATAAAATGGGGGGCGGTTGTTCCTCATGGCAGTACCAATCAACATTTTATTACAACCATTTCTTATAATTTCAAAGCGAAGCAGACATACTATATTTTCTAAGTATAGTTAGCATAGTATTTATTAAAACGGGAAATATTACTTGTTTCTGTACAAAATGATTAGAATCAAAATATCACCAACCATTCTTTTAATCATCTTAAAACAACCGTAATTTAAAGCTTTTTACAAATCTATTTGTTCAAACATATTTATATATCTGTACATGTATTTATTAACCATGTCAAAATGTCATCTTTCTTACCTTATAGGAATATACTTGATCCAACAAAAAAATAATGAACAACATTCGAGTTATCTTCATTTTCGGTCTTTCGTAATTAGATTTCAGTTCCTATAATCGCGAATGAGACGAGATTTTTCCACAAAATAATCTGCAATAACAGTTATAAATGAAATACATGCTGTACAGTGATCATTTACACTATCAATAATATTGGCTTGGTTGGTCTCAATATTTCTTAAAAATATGATAATATTTTTAGATTAAGTTTTCTAAATACTCTTAACTTTATTTAAAAGGTACCTTTGTGTTTGCTTCTTGAAGAATATAATAGTTACAGCAATGTAGGATGGTAAAAAAGATAATGATGTATTTATATAGACAAGTGGATGTTCAAGTTTGATTGTCCATAATTAGTTCCATTTGGTGAATTAAATAGACCTTTGTATTCTAATCATTCTTTTACCAATTGCATTAGTATGAATTTTTTAAACAATAAATTAGTTTAAATTTCAATTGGTAATTTTAGTTATTGTCTCTTTTTATATTACTATTTGAACATATTAACTCCTTAAATAAGAAATATTAAATTTAGATTATAAAGATTTTTTTTTAGATATTAGTCAATTTATTTTATAGATATTCTATCATTTAGGTTATCCTTAATGGTAACCTCGACATTTGGCTCAATGTATTTGTAATATTCAAGAGAATTGTCCTAAAAAATATTATATTTTTATTATTGGTATTTTTGTGTTATTAATGTAAGAGGGCCAGTAACGAATATACTGACTATTTTCTCTCTCAATTGTTCTTATAGTCGTCTCCGTAATTTCATCTTGAATGCACACATGGACAATACAAGGAACAGACAAAACAAAATCCTTTAAATGTAAATTTAAATCCTATGAATTTAACTACGGTCATATCTTTACAGCTCTGGAGAGAACGCACATTTTTAAGACATTGTACTAACATTATTACAATAATACTTTCTCAAATACATTATTACTATTATTCACGATATAACAAAAATATAAAATGTGAACGTTATTTAGAAAAACAAGTTTAGTATTACTGAGGTTTAACCAGTGTATTGATTAAGGGAGATAATTTGGTGCAATATAATTATACTGTTTCATTCATATATTGTTTACTTTCATAAAACAGTTAAATTAAGTTTAGAAAAAGTTTAGGACAATATAATTAGGTAAATATCATGTATTATTATAGCATGTAATACAACTAAATTTACAGTCACACAAATAGTTTACATCATCCTCTCTGCCATTTTGTATCTTACATTATCTGAATATGGTAAATTTTGGAGCATTTACCTCCGAAAATCATTTCATTTATATGTGGTAGATGGAGCGTAAAAATAAAGTTAAGGAAAGACATTTTGATAATTATTCTATGTATTTACAATTTATGGGAACTTTGAAAGACGAGTTTGAATATTCTGCTAGTTTGACGTCATAGATTTGCATACCGAACGCTCCTAAAATCTAAAATAAAAAATAGAACCATTGATTTTGATTTGTAAAAATATAATAGATTTATATTGTTTTTTAAGAGCTTAATATAAATTTTGATTTACATTAATATTAATACATTAATGTTCATACATTAACATTAATAACATATTTATAATGAAAGACGTAATTTAAAAACTTTGAGATGGGTGGTACTTAAAAAATATTATATGTACATACAACAATGAGTTTTAAAATTATTAACAATAGTAACAAAATATCTGCTCAGTCAAACTTGTAGCGTAGTCCATTGTTCATCAAAATAATAGTTCAGTTATAAACATTGGTCATAAAAATAATCTTCCCACTAAATAAACAAATAATAGGTCTAATGTTAATCGTAACATTTTATTTTACAAAAAAGCTACAGACGTTGGATGTAATCTGATTGGTATGAATTATTTAACAGCTATATCCTTCACATCAAACTGGCAGTTTACAGTTCATGATGATTGATGAGTGGAATTGAAAAATGACTAATAGTTGTGTACAATAATGATTTTCTTTGAACTGAAATCCCAATAAATATTATAACTTGCTTGGTACGCAAATATTAATCGCATTTTCCAATAAGTTAATTCCACTTAATTAAATAGTGGCAGAAAACATTAGAGGTTAAAGTTAGTAGATTTAGGTTAAAATATCCCTATCTAAAGGATTAGACATTAATTTACCCAAATAAAATTACCTTAGGGACGTTAAGAAAATCATTGAAAATTCAATATTGATAAATAACATATAATCATTACTCATTATACCTATTGTATTAGAAGTAAAAAAAAAGTATATATATATATATATATATATATATATATATATATATATATATATTAAATGCACCTGTTTTATATTCAAATTATAATACACAATATTGTATGATTTGTATATAGATATTTTAGAAAGTTTCTTTAAATATATGCTAACGATTACGTATTTTTTCAAAAAAATATCGATTAAGGCGTAATACTAAATACATTATTTTACAACCATAGATATTTGAAGAACACAAAGGTATAAAATTAAAATGCATATAACGTACAATATTAATTACAATATATAAAATAATAGTTAAAATTGTTAAAGTATTGAGGTGATGTTAACCTAGAATATGTTTTTTATTTAACAACACATTCATTCTATAATAATATTTTAAAAAAAGCTTTTTTTTTTAAATTATATCACACAGACATACTGACTAATACATTTACCTCGCGGTGGTAAGATGTTTGCAATAAGGAATTACCTCTGTTTTAACAACTGCTATATAACAAGCTACAATAAAGCTCTCGATTTATGTTTCTCAGTGGAATGTGCAGGAGTTAGAGGAAAGGAAAATACTTTCTTAGTCACCATTTGTAAAAAAGTTGTATATATGCCTATAATTGTTTCTATAAGTGTTCCTTACATTAGTAAACAATTGACTTTAGAAATTTGGTGTCAAAGTAAATAAAAATAATACAAAAACTGTTCCAGATACAATATTTTACACATTTGTAATATATTTGTGTTACATGCAGGCGCCCACACACACCACAGTCATGTAAACTCGTTAAAATGGGTGTACTTAAATAGTACAAATTAGATTGAAAAATTACAAAATTACATTATTAAGTAACTATACCTAACTTTATTATTTTATACAATGAGGTTTTATAACTTTTTATGGTGAGTATAGCAGCTTACGGAGACAAGGGCATAATAGCTCCGTAACTATAAATTGGGACGTTCTAACGAGCTTCCCACGATAAGAATTTTTTTTAAATCAGTGAAAAAGCTAAAACCTCTAATGATAATTCGGGCCTCAAACGAACTAAAAACCTTAAGTGTAATTGAGAAAAAAAGAGAAAGAAATTCATCATCCAAAAAGTTGAATTAACATAGAATATTGCAAGTACATAAACCATGATGTGTATGTATGGTTTATTTAGCAGGTATGTTTAAATATTAGTAGTTATAATTTCTCTACCTATCCCTATTAACATTATAAGTGTATTTCCTGAAAAATTGTATTTTCATTTCACAAATGTACCTTTTACTCAGATATTATAAAATATAGAAATTTGAACAAAACTTTTAACTCATATAACATAATATTTATACACATACAGCGACAAATTTATCCATGTTATTTACGTCTTGATTTGAAAAAAATCATACATAGGTAGATGAGGAGTAACCTAAAGTTTGTACAAAAGAATCTTTATTTATTGGAAGAAAAAGAACTTGCAACTTTAAAAGCCTATATTTTAATGCTCTTCATAACCAAATGTATAATTTGTATATGTAAAACAAAAAGTATATACATTTGTTTATTTTTCAAGAAGACTAGTTTTGTCTGGATAAAGCAAAGTTCATTTTTTGAGTAACTGAGTGGGTAAACCGTCGTGAAAATCAATGAATTTCTATTCTGTAAATCAATTTAATACTAACAGTAAGGAAGGCAATGAAATTCGTCTAACAGAGGAAATTTAGCTGCAAAGTTAATATTCCTCATTTGTTGGTTCCTTCTGCGATACTTAAAACAAAAAAAAATAAAAAACAACTTACCTCTCTCTTTGTGCTGTTGTAATAAGACTAGTTGTCTAATTGTAATTAAACATTTTAATTTATTCTAGATTTATTTTGTAATTAATGGCGAAAGAAATAAACATTGCACAACCTTTTTATGTTTTAAAATAACATTAAAACAATTTCATAATTATATATTTTTTTTTTTTTGCGAAACGTTATCTTGTTTCAAATTCGAGCTTTTTTTTGTTCCTGATAATTAATTGAAATTTAATTTTTAAGATTGTTTTTCAATATTATTTTCCAATTTGCCAATAACTAAACGTTTATTTTACTGAACACTTTTGATCAATTTTGTTTACTTATTTAAATCGGATAGTAATATGTAATAATAGGTAAACATTCAAACCATAGAACTACGGCATTTGAGATAGTGTTTTGTTTTATTTGACAGGTACTTCGTTTTGATCACAATTCTAGTCTCTCGACTTAAAACATTTTGCCGGATAAATGTAATAGTAAAACAGCAATGCACATAAATAAACTCATATTTGTATAAAATCAATCTAAACTTACAATAAAATTATTACTATTAATAATTGATGTTTGTTATTTAATAATGGTATTTAATTAAAAACTTAACGTATATATGCGAGAGAATTCAAGAGCTTACTAACGAAGCTGACGCATATTCTTCTCCCACAAAGTATTGTTTTAAATTGTAGCCTATTCGGTGTGGTGTTCATTTTGTACTCAGTCTAAGAGGTAATCTAATAAATTAGCCTACTGCAGAACAAAATTGAAGGTCATATTAAACTAATTGTAAATAGAAATAAATACACTTGCTGAAATACTGTAAAATTAAGATCGTCTAATTATGTAAATCATAAAGAATTAACCAAAAGAGAAGTGCATACACATCACAATTAACCAAAATTAAAGAAACCAATGAAACAGTTTTGAAATTTCAAATTGTGTATTATGCTTTATAAACCAATTAAAAATCGACTGCAGAAGAACATAACAGTAATTTACTTTTAAATTAAATTTTTATGCACACCCTCAGGTAAAACTGAAGTTAATATTGGTATGATGGTAGTATAACAGAGAAAATTTAGAAGCAAAGTAATTTCCCTCATTAGTTAGTTCCTTCTGGATACATAAAACAAAACAAACAAAAAAACAACTTGCTTCTCTCTTTATGCTGTATAAGACTAGTTGTCTAATTGTAATTAAACATTTTAATTCATTGAGGATTTATTTTGTAATTAACGGTGAAAAAATAAACATTGCACAACCATTTTATGTTTTTTTCCTTACCATCACTGATATATTCTTTTCCACAAAGTATTGTATTTAAATTGTAACCTATTCAGTGTAGTGTAAATTTCGTATTCATTCTAAGAGATAATCTCATAAATTTGCTCTACTACAGAACATAATTGAGGGTCATATTAAACTTATTGTAAATAGAAATACACTTGCTGAAACACTGTAAAAGGAAGTTCTTCTAATAATGAAAGCATAAAGAATTAACCTAAAGTAGAGTACATAGGCCCTTCACATCATAATTAACTAAAATTAAAGAAACTAATGAAACAGTTTTGAAATTTCAAATTGTGTATTATGCTTTATAAACCAATTAAAAAACGACTGCAGAAGAACATAAGAGTAATTTACTTTAAAATTACAATTTTATGCATACCCTCAGGTAAAACATTCTGCAGTCTTGAAGGTAATACTGCATGGTGGGGAGAGAAGATGGAAGTTATTTGTACAATTACTATCCTTATAATGCAGCCTTAAAACCCGTTAGTCCTTAGAGGTTGCATTAATTCATTCATTTTTATAATTTATTTCATTACATTTAAAAAAAAGTTAAATTTAGATCCAAAATTGTTTATTCCTGTGTAAGATTCATTTTATGTTATTTTGAAATATATGTTTTTAGACGCAATTTTTGTTTATTTTTTTATTTTAATTCAGTGTTGTATATAGTGTAAAATAAATAAGTAAAATAATATTTAAAAAAAACAATATAAATTATTTAACATTACTCTACAACAAAATTAGTGTATACTATTTCAAATACATATAAAATAGACTCTTTAAATGTTACCATTTTGTTGTTATAGAAATTTGCGTCTTCTAGGTTTTTATATCCTTTACATTTTCAACATTACTTTTGGTTTTATACTCCACTATCTTTGAAATTAACATACTCACCTTAGTTAGGAGTGTGCTGTAATTTGTTTGAAAATATGAAATTATATCTGTTTTAAAAACTTTAATAATTTTTTTTTAATAAAAACTCAAAAAATAATTTATGTCTCAAACAAACTAAAAACCTTATACGTGACCTAGAAAAATTCATCATCCAAAAAGTTGAATTAACATAGAATATTGCAAGTAAATACACCATCTAGTCTACGTATGGTTTATTTAGCAGGTATGTTTTATTCATTAGTAGTAATTTTAATTACTACCCCTATTACCCCTATTTCGTTACCTACCCCATTTTGATTTATAAGTTTTCTTTTCCTGAAAAATTGTATTTTAATATCACAAAAGTCCCTTGTTTGATATAAATTTAGGTTTTTTTAACGTGCAATATATAGTTATAGTAATTTTATTTTCCCCATTTCCAGTCGCAGTGCCATTCGGCCATACCATTATTCTCTTTCGAAATATCTAGAGGACGTTTTACACGTTTCGTTGTGTCTATGTTTGTTGGAGAATTGACTTCAACACCATCGGTAGTAGTATAATTAACTTGACGTTGTACTGACATATCTTCACTAGCTTTCAAATTCTCAATCTGAACGAGGAGAATTTTTTAGTACTTTACATTAAATGTATTTAATTTTTTAAATTGTAGAACTTAATTAAAATATGTATTTTTAACCAAATTTGAGTCTGTGTTTTGGTCAGAAATATGGGTAACATCATAGAAAATTCTTTTTTTTTAAATCAAGTTTAATTAAAATCAATTTATATTACTTTTATCTTATATAAAAAAAAATCTTGTAGTTCAATAGGTTGTTAAATATAAGCGTATGATATTTAACGTATTTGTTAATTGAATATTCAATTTGAAAACAATACTTAAATCTATAAAGGCACCCCAATGTATTGGCTATGGTAAACGTAACAATTTTCAAAAACGAATACAAAATAAATGTTAAATAAAATGTGGGGGGGGGGGCGGTTGTTTCTCATGGCAGTACCAATCAATATTGTATTACAACACTTTCTTAGAACTAATTTCAAAGCGAAGCAGACTTACTATATTGTCTTAGTAGAGTTCGTATAGTATTTATTAAAACGGAAAATATTACTTGTGTCGGTACAAAATGATTAGAATCAAAATCTCACAAATTATTCTTTCTATGGATCTTAAAACAACCGTAATTTAAAGCTTTAAACAAATCTATTTGTACAAATATATTTATATGCCTGTGTATGCATTTATTAACCAAGTCGAAATGTCATTTTACCTTATAGGAATATACTTCATCCAACAAACTTAAAGTAATACTTTAACTTAAATCTACTAACTTTAACCTCTGATGTTTTTTGCCATTATTTAATGAAGTGGAATTTACTTATTGGCAAATAGGATTATTAATTTTCGTACCAAGCAAGTGTTATAATATCTGATGGGATTACAGTTCAAAGAAAATTATTATCGTTGACAACTATTAGTCATTTTTGAATTCCATTCATCAATCTTCATGAACTGTAAACTGCCTGTTTGATGTGAAAGATATAGTTGTTAAATAATTCCTACCAATCAGAATACATCCAACAGCTGTGGCTATTTTATAAAATAAAATTTTATGATTAACATTAGAATTATTAGTTTATTTAGTGGTAAGATATTTTATGACCAATGTTTATAACTGAACAATTATTTTGTTGAACAATGGACTGCGCTATAAGTTTGACTGAGAAGTTATTTTGTTAATATTGTTAATAATTTTAAAACTCATTGTTGTATGTACATATAATATTTTATAAGTACCATCCATCTCAAAGTTTTTAAATTACGCCTTTTATTATAAATATGTTATTATTGTTAATGTATGAACATTATTAGAAACTGAACAAATGTAAGTTGTTGATAATGCAATAAAACGAATTATTCATGTAATGATCGAAATTTACATTATGCTCTTAAAAAATATGCTCATTTGTAAAAATCAAAATCAAAAACAAACAAATCAAGGATTCTCTTTTATTTTAGATTCTAGGAGTAGTCGGTATGCAAATCTACGACGTCAAATTAACGGAATATTCAAACTCGTCCTTCAAAGTTCTCATAAAATGGAATATATAGAATTATCAAAATGTCTTTCCTTAACTTTATTTTTACGCTACATATATATATGTGGTTCTAACCTAAACGAAATGATTTTTCGAGGTCAATGCTCCAAAATTTACCACATTAATATAAAAATGTCAGATAGGATGATGTAAACCATTTGCGTGACTGTAAATCTAGTTGTGTAACGTACTACAACGGAAATTCGTTGTATAGGATTAAATTTGGGTCAAACATGAGAAAATTCAAAAATTCACCCTAATGCAAGGTTTGGCTGTTTTGTAACCAACTTTGCTGCTCGGGACCGACTGACCTATTCGGTGAAACTGACCTATGGCTAGGTCTAAAGTCAACTTTCCCCTACTCGTTTTGACAGTAATATCGTATGTCGGTAGATTTTGAATAAAAAGTTCGTATTTGATGAATTATGAAAATATGAAATAATAATGTTAAAGGATGTGCAATTGTAGTACAAGTGGTACGCAATACAGATCTATTACGGTTATTTCATATATACTGACATGCGCTACAGCAAATTTAAATGAAAAATTTTAAAAAAATTAAAATTAATCAAATTAAAAAATCCTTGGTATTTCTGTAATTAATAAAGAATTCTAAGAATAAAGGATACTTGTATAATTTTTGATAAAATCAATATTAAAAAAAGTTAGAAGAAATTTTATAATTTGAAAGTTGAATAAGACTTAAATAAAAAAATATAAATTTTGAGAATGTGTTGTATAAGTTTAGTTAAAAGATTAAAGTTTAAAAAGGAATTACAGTAAAAAAATCAAAAATTGATTAAAGTAGAAAGGCTATGGCTTTCACACCTTTGTGTCAAAACGAATAAAGATAAAATTTCAAGATTAAGAAATCCTGGTTAAAATTGTATATGCTAAAGAATATACATGTCCCAGGGTGATCAGTAATTAATAAACCCCTCAACATAGAAGTGTAAAAAAGAGTGCAAAATACGTAAGACCGGAAGGTCGGACAGCATCTTTGTTACGGCCAGTGTGTTTATTACGGACACTCAACAAAATGGTAAAGTTTCAAGACTTTAAATCGAAAGGTGTGAAAATAAAAACTGAAAATTACGTCGATCGTTGCATAAGGAATTGCGGGTGAACGGGCGGACCGACAAACATCACGTGGAATTCTCGTAAAAGCTGACGTGAAGACCTACAAAATTCTAATCAAGAAAAAATGAAAATGAAATCAGAAAATTTGTTAAAAGATTTTAAAGAAAAAAACAATAGGGATTTCTACAGTAGCAAGTTTTGAGATGCAGAGTTCCAAACTCCAGGACTTCGTGACGTATAATGGGGGAGGAGCTATCGTACCAACAGACAGCTACAGTAACGAAAATGATTAATTAAACTAAAATAAATAAAACAAATGATTAAAAGACTTGGACCATTGGTAATAACTCATAGGTAAATAATTTAAGCACTAGAATTAAAAATAACGCAAAAGTTACGTCATAAATAAGAAAATAAGGAACTATTGTATTTGTCCTGTGAGGGAAAAAAATTGGTAATGGAATACGATAGTTTCAGGCTATAAATATAGTTGTACAGGCTCTCAGGAGCTCTCTCTTAAAAAAATCCTAATAGTAGTGAAAGGCGTTACTATGCCCGATGGAACAGTGAGTTTAACTAATTGAGTACAAGTTAATTGAAAGTCATATTTAAAAAAAAAAATTCTTTAGGAAAATGTTCAAGCGTTAGTGCTGAAAGATAAAATTTTAAATGAAATAAATCAAAAGTTTGGAAGTGAAATGTGGAATTAGTAAATCGTCAGTGAGTTCCGTAAAAAGTGAAAAAATCTTAACATCCAGTGTCACCGGAACTTTACTAAGGATAGATGGATCAACTGTAAACGTCATCACAACAACCAGAGACCAGAGAAGTAAAATCATCCAACCATCCAGGAGCATAATTACCAGGATCTTTAAGACGCGTTCTAGGTCTGAAAAACCATCTTAATTATTCTTTTCTTGTTAAGCAAAGTTGGCCAAAAATTTTAAATTAAATTCAAATATTACTGATTTTCCTGGGATAATAATTTAATATAATCTAATGACAATTGTTTAGTCTAAGATTCAATATCTGTGTGTGGATATTTTTCTTCTTCTCATTGTAAGTAAAATATTTGTTTGATAATCCTGGACAACTAATTATATTAGTAACTGAGAAATTAGTGTTCAGAGATTAATGAAAGTAAATTCATAGTTAACAGAGCAAAATAAAACGAAGAAATTTTCTTTTAAATTTAATTAATTACCGATTTGCTATTCATAAATAAAATTAGTAACATAATAAATTTGTCAGAGCATATTTTATGTTGTAATAATTATATCGGTTATGAAATTTTCGTTCGAGACTAGTGCGTATCGTAAATAAGATAGGGGAAGCGTACAGCCTACCTCATAGAAAAATTGAGTGTTTTCGTTGTAGTACCTTCGCAATACATGCAATAATAATACATGATACTTACTTAATTATATTGTCCTAAACTTTATTTAACTGTTTTATAAAAGTAATCAATACATTAATGAAACAATATAATTATATTGCACCAAGTTATCTCCCTTAATCAATACACTGGTAAAACCTCAGTAATACTAAAGTTGTTTTTCTTCATAACGTTGTATTGTCCATGTGTGCATTCAAGATGAAACTACGGAGACGAATATAAGATCAATCAAGAGAGAAAGTAGTCAGTATATTAGTTACTGACCCTCTTATATTAATAATACAAAAATCTTATAGTAAAAATATAATAATTTTTTTATGAATATTCTCTTGAATATTACAAATACTTTAAGCCAAATGTCAAAGTTACCATTAAGGAGAAAATAATAGATAGAATATCTTTAAAATAAATTTACTAATATTTAACAAAAAGTCTAATAACCTCACATTTATTAAAAATTTATGTATGTTCAAATATAAAGATATAAAAAGACAATAAGTGCAATTACCAAGTGAAACTAATTTATTGTTTCAAAAATTCATACTAAAACAATTGATAAAATCATTAATAGAATACAAAGGTTTATTTAATTAACCAAATGGAGCTAATTATGGAAAACCACATCCTCTTGTCTATATAAATACATCATTAGCTTTATATCTGCGTACATTGCCGCAACTTTTATATTCTTCAAGAACCAAACACAAAGGTATGTTTTCAGTAAAGTTATTAGTATTTTGAAACTTAACCTAAAAATATTGCCATTGTTTAAATAAAAATTCAGGAGGTATCTTTTCTCCTCTCTCACTTCATAAGAAATAGAACAAATGAAATAAATCAAGAGAAATATTCGATTTTATTTTCAGGGTTCTGCTGTTCACAAATTCTTCTTTCTTTTCTAAAACAGGGGTAGGAATACATAGCTCTTTAAAATTACATACGTAATTTAAAATCTTTGAGATGGATTGTACATATAAAATATTATACCTGCATACAACAATGAGTTTTAAAATTATTAACAGTAGTATCAAAATAACTGCTCAGAGAACCTTATACTGTAGCCAGTTATAAACATTGGTCATAAAAATTATCATACCACTAAATAAACAAATAATTCTAATGTTAATCGTAACATTTTATTTTACAAAAAAGCTATAGCCGTTGGATGTAATCTGATTGGTTTGAATTACGTGGTAATTGAAAGAGCTATTTCGTTCACCTCAGGCAGTTTACAGTTGATGATGATTGATGAATGTAATTTAAAGATGACTTTAATAGTAGTCTACAACAATAATTATCTTTGAACTGTAATCCCAATAAATATCATAACACTTGCATGGTACGAAAATTAATAATCCCATTTTCCAATAAGTAAATTTCACTTCATTAAATATTGGCAGAAAACATTAGAGGTTAAAGTTAGTAGTTTTTAGTTAAAATATCCTTCTCAAAAGGATTAAACATTAATTTACGAAAAAAATATAACCTTAGGGACTTTATCAAAAGAGTTTTAAATACACTCTACACTATTGGTAAATAACATATAATCATTACTTAATATAACTTTTTGTATTAAAAGTAAAATCAAATATATGTATTACATGCATCTGTTTTAAATTCAAATTATAATACACACTATTGTATATTATGTATATAGTTCCTGATGAAACTTTTTATGAATTGATGCTAACGATTAGGCCTACACATAACAACTCCTATATAACAAACCACAATAATGCTCTCGGTTTATGTTTCTCAGTGGAAAGTGCAGGATTTAGAGAAAGTAAAATTCGTTCCTAAAGCAATTACGTGACAAAGTAAATCAAAAAATAACCAAAACTGTTACAGATATAATAGTTTACACAAAATTGTCAATATATTTGTGTTAAATGCAGGCATCCATACACACGCGCGCGCGCGCGCACACACACACACACACACACACACACTCACACACACTACGCCGAACAGGCGCTTATGGTGAATTTAAATTTCCGTGAAGCCCCACGTTCCTGGCACCAACTTACGCCGTTCGTACGTAAGAATTTAACAAGAGAGAAAGGTAGAGGATTGGTCAGTTTGTAGCCTATACCCTAACTCCCCTATCAATTTCCTAAAATACCGTACACTCTTTTATTTAAATAATACAAATATTATGAAAACTCTTATTCTAACAATTTACAACAAAATTATTTCAATTCTATTTCTATCTTACCTTAAATTTTGCTCCCTTATACTCTTATCTCAAGGGTGTGCCTTTTGGAGCTCTTGTTATCTCACCAAAATAAAATTATCCTTTACTTTAATTTTAATTTTCTTTAGAGCACTTGATTTCTTTTTTCAAAAAGGAAATTTACTGATTAAAGTATATATTGAAAAATACAGAACAAGTTTGAACAGATAGCAGATTTAATCATTTTAAAACAAAATTCAGACTGTAATGTTGAATACTACTTGACCTTATTTCTTTGAAACCATTAAAACTTGCTTAAGTTGACTTATTCTAACATATGAAATCTAAACGTTATTTCTATTAACAATCTGGTACACACTTAGTTCTATACTTATCCTACTAAACTTAAAATTCTAAACAATGTAAATTCAATTTTAATATATTTAAAATTTAAATTTGACCAACCTGTTTCCTTAGCTTTGGGGTTTTTTTTCAATAATGATAATGACTTTATTTTAATTAATTGTTCTTTTCGCATATTTCCTTTTATGATTTTATTGATTACCGATTTTACTAAATTTTTGAATATAATTTTTTAAAGTTTTGAAAGATATTTATTTTGAAATTCTTGCTTTATGTGGTCTCTTTTTATGTTGAGTAGAGCAGATCTATTCTCCCTCAGACTTTGGATGACTATGGTCCCTGAAGAATTCGTACCCCATTGATAGTTTTTAAATTCTTAAGACAGGAGACGGTCGATTAGTTTAGTTCTCAAATTATATATATTATTTTTATTATCACTGACTCTACAAAATTTACTACAAATTCGTACAAATTTAACTGCATCTTTGAAGATAAACAAAGTCTGAAGGATACACAAGGATATTAAGGATATTCAAACATTTTAAAATTAATTTGTAATAATTTAGTAAAAAATGCAACAAATATATATTCTATGATAATATAACTTTTTAAAAATTGGAAATATATTTGGCGAAATGGAGAAAGTTCAAGATACTGAACATACAATGAAAACAAATTAGCGGTTTAAAACCATTTAGTGTAATTAATACTATTTGGGGGAAAAAAATTGTTGTATGCAGTTAAATTAAAATATTTTGCAGAAGGTGAAATTATTTTACATAACTTTATTTCAAAAAATACATTACATCAAAATACAAAGGAATGTAATAATTATAGATGAATATATAATGACTCAATTGAAAATTATTAATAATTAATTTTTTTTAATAATTATCGATATTTACATTTGAAAGTAATATAACCAAAACAAATACAGAATACTTTATTGAAGGTTTTCGATAATTAATATCTAAGTAAATAAAACACACAATTCTATTGGAAGTGTTATATGTTTTAAAATTTTATAAATATATGTATTTACATAACTAGGTCTATCAAATTATAACAAATTTACTTGATTTAATTACGTATGTTTATTTTTAGCATTGGTATTTATCTATGACTGATATTAGATTTTTTTAAAGCAAAAGCTTAAAGTTTCAAATATTTTAATAGTATAAATGAGCTACAATTGTTTCGCCTTGCGGCATCATCGAGCAACTGATAATTTAGAGGTATAGACAACTATTTAAACATAAGTAACTGGAAACTGAAATACAATAGTAGGTAAAGGTTAATGAACTATGTTACGGATGGGTTTTAGAAGAGGTGACGAATTTAATTCAATTTGGTCATTTAAGTTGAGAATAGGCCTAAGTGAAATAGATCTATTTATTTCGAAACATTCTAAATTATTTAATCTATTGCTTTTATTTTCTATATGTAAGAGTTTAACATTCGATTTCGGATCAAAAATATGACCCGAGTCCAAAAGGTGGTTAGCAAAGTTAGAGTTTCTATAGCCATGTTTCCAGCTATTTACATGTTCTTTAATTCTAACTTTTATAGATCTACCTGATTGACCTATGTACTCAGTGTCACAATCTTGACAAGAAAAAATTATAAACTAAGCTAAAGCGTAAAGCTGAAAATTTAGTCTACTCTTCCCATAACGAGAGCATTGAAATAGTTAGATATTGTAAATTATCTTATATCAACAGAACTAGTTATAAAATCAGTAACCTTATTTCTACTAAATGTAATCTTAAAGTTGCCTTTTATTGTAAAAAAATCTAGGGAAAATGTTGGTCAATAATAAAGATAAAAAAGAAATGTTAGAAAATAGTGGAGTTTATAAAATATCTTGTGTTTCTCTATTGTATTTCAGTTTCCTGTTACTTATGGTTAAATAGTTGTCTATACCTGTAAATTATCAGTTGCCCGATGATGCCGCAAGGCGAAACAATCGTTGCTCATTTATACTATTAAAATATTTGAAACTTTAAGCTTTTGCTTTACTTTATCCTTGAAAGATTGTTATCTTGAAAAACTGTATTCGTTATAAATATGTATGAAAATATACATTTTTAAATATCAATATGTTTTTTAAAATAAAATAATTAAATTAAAAGTCAGATATTTGAAGTTAAGTCAGGAATTGTTGCTATTTTATTTTAATTGTTCATACGTTATTCAGGACATTTGTTAATTTGTATTCAATTTTTTAGAACTCTTTTAGAATAATAACTCCTCAAAAGAAAACCTGTACTACAAATTATTTAAGAAAATTCGCCAAGCAGAGCAATTCACAGAACCTTTCGCCAAACATGAATTGAACTTATATAATTTAATAGATATAATTACAAAAAAAGTTATCTATAAAATTTTGTAACACTGTTTTCATTATTGATATTTATGGAAAATAAACATCTTTAAATGGTTACGTAATGTATTTTATGTAATTTAATTAAATATCATATCGGTTCTTTGAAGTTACGTCAGTTGCTATTTTATTTTAATTGTTCATGCGTAATTCAAGACATTATTAATTTGTATTCAATTTTTTTTATAACTTCTTTAGAATAATAACGTATCAAAATAAACCTATACTAGAAACTAATTCAGTAAATTCCAGGGTAATTAATTTTAATATTCATACAATCTGAGAATAATAATTTTCATAACAATGAGAAAAAATGTGAATGATTTTTGACATAAATTTAGGAGAGTTTAGCAAATATATAAATATGAAATGAAAAAATAGAAAATGATGTATGTTATTAGGAGATACGAGTATAACTTAACGAACAAAAATGATATTTTGAGTAAATATATTTGTATTTAAGAACAAATAATAACTGAAACGTTTAATTTCTTGTTTTAAACATGGTTAATTTCAATAATTTCACCATTCACCAAATTTGGAGATATTGTAAGTTTTATATGCCAAAAAATACACATGAAAATGATGATATTCATTAAGTTTTAGGAGATAGAGTAGCCCGAAGAGATAGAAATAATTTTCCGCTGTGGCTCTGGGCATCCGCTGCATTGTTTTATTAAATTCATCCTTAGTGGAAATCAAAATTTTTATGGCATATCATCCATTAGGTTACTAAAATCTTTATAAATATAAATCATGATTTATTCTGAATTAGTACTTCATACAAGGTTTAGCAGAACATTTATTCAAACATGAATTGAATTATTTACTTCAGGTATAGGCTCTTGAATAATAAATACAATAACAATTTTTAAGTTTAAAAGCTTTGCATGAGCACAATTTCAAAATTTTAATTTCTAATAAGTTTCTACTTATTAAAACAGTTTGTATGTATGAGTAGAACTTTGTTCGATACTGATAATGGCATAACAAGTTATTGTGGCTTTTTGTAATTCAAGTTAAAGCGCAGAGTTGAGTGAATAGATACAGGCAGTACAAACGTCTTGTTAATCCAGTTGTAACAATGTCTTTTCGATGCATTAGGTTTAGAGAATAAGAGTTTTAATGACGTTATTGAACTTTGTATTGAGGTGACTTATTTCATATCTACAGAAACCTTTTTTTTATGCTTTTATTACCTATTATATATATATATATATATATATATATATATATATATATATATATATATATATATATATCATTGAAACACTAATATTTATTATTAAAAACAACTCAATAATTGGTACATATTTTTGTATGCATACATATAGGAAAAAATACAGATTTTACTTTTGTCAAACTTTTATTTAATCATTCTACCATATACATAATAAATATATATAATTGAAGACTGGAAGTCACATTTTCATAAAATAACTCGTATAAGTATACAACGTGCAAGATTTTGTTTATTCTGTATTTTGGTTTAATTAAATTACAATATTTATTTATAGAAATATTGATTTGTTCTTTCTTAATCTATATATTTGAATACCGACAATTTATATATTTCTTGCCCAATACCTTGACATCGGTAACATTCGAGGTTCGAGGTTAACGTAGAGCTGAAGATGGGGCTGCATAAAAATTAATGGCTGCATAATAATTATTATTATGTTGAGAATTCGTATCCGTGGAAAATATGTTTTCCGAAAATGACTTAGAGCGTACGGCCAAACCATTATTCCCTTTCGAAATATCTAGAGGACGTTTTACAGGTTTCGTTGTCTCTATGTTAGATGTAGAATTGACATCAACACCATCGTTAGTAGAATAATTACCTTGACGTTGTTCTGACATATCTTCACTAGCTTTCAAATTACCCATCTAAACAAGTAGATTTTTGTTACAACTTACCATTGAATGTATTTGATATATTAAATTGAATAACATAATGAAAATAAGTATTTTTAAACCAATTTTGAGTCTTTGTTTTGGTCAGAAATGTAGCTACCATCTTACAATTTTTTTTTATTTTTTATTAATCATGCTCAAATTAAAATAAATTTTATTTCATTTATATTATTAAATAAAACTTTAGTATTTGTTAATTGAATAATTAATTTGAAAAACATGACATAACTCAATAGGGGAACCACAATGTATTTATTGGCTATGGTAAACTTAACAATTTTCAAAAATTAATCAACTAATTCCAAATAAATGTTTAATAAAATGGGGGGGTTGTACTTCATGGCAGTACCAATCAACACTTTATTACAACTATTCTTAGATTATGAAAGACATGTAGTCATACTATGTTTTCTAAGGATAGTTCGCATAGTCTTTATTAAAACGGAAAATATTACTTGTGACTGTGCAAAACTATTAGAATCAAAATCTCGCAAACCATTCTTTAAATCGATTTTAAAACAACTGTAATTTACAGTTTAGCTTTTAACAAATGCTTAACTCTATCTGTATTTATTAAGCACGTCAAAATTTGAACTTACCCCTTTGGAATATACTTGATCCAACAAACAAATCAAGAATAACATTGGAGTTATCTTCATTTTTGGTATTTCGTAATTGGATTTCAGTCCTATTATCTCGAATTGGACGAGATTTTTCCACAAAATAATCTGCAATAAGAGTTATTAATGAAACACATGTTGTACAGGGAGGATTTACATTATCGCTTGGTTTGTCTCAAAATATTTTGTAAATATTAACACTTCAAGATAACGTTTAATTTCTGTTAATTTCTATGAAGAATGTGACCCTCCTTTTGTTAATAAGGCGACTAGCTCTTTCTGGTGGGGGAAGGATAGAGGGATGTTTATGTGAAAAAAAAATCAATTTACGTTATTTTAAACGGAACAGAAAATTAATTTATCATATTGAATAATGTTTTTGGTGTTTTAAATCAAAGATGGCTACTGGTTATTTATTGTAACAAATTCTCGGACTTAGGAGTGACTTTGAAAATAATTTTAAAAAAACGTTATTTTAAAAGATATCTATCACATATACTTACAACTTTTATGCATTCAATTCTAAATTTAGTAATATATTAAATACTTATTATTTCTGAGCTACAAATCAGTCCAAGTGATTATTGTTTTCTGAGGATAGCTAGGTAATCTTACTCTTGTTTCAGAAAAGAAAATTAATTTTTGAACAACAGAACTCTGAAATTAAAGTAGAATATTTCTCCTGATTTATTTAATTTGTTCTATTCCTTATGAAGTGAATTTGAAGAAAAGATAGCTCCTGAATTTTTCTTTAAAATATGACAATATTTTAAGACTAAGTTTCAAAATACTCTTAACTTTAACTGACACATACCTTTGAGTTTGTTTCTTGAAGAATAAAATAGTTGCAGCAATATATGCAGATAAAAAAGATAATGATGTATTTATCATAGATAGACAAGAGGATGTTCATGTTTGATTGTCCATAATTAGTTCCATTTGGTTAATTAAATAAACCTTTGTATTCTAATAATGCTTTTACCAATTTTACTAGTATGCATTTTTTTAAACAATAAATTAGTTTCTCTTGGTAATTTTAGTTATTGTCTCTTTTTATATTACTATTTGAACATACATATATTTTAAATAAACTATAGATTATTAGGATTTTATTTTAAACATGATAGCGAAATTTAAAAAAAATAAAGATTAACTTCTGAAATAAGAACTATTAAATTTAGATTACAAAGATTGTTGTTAAATATACGTCAATTTATTTTAAAGGTATTCTATCTTTAATGGTGACTTCGACATTTGGTTCAATGTATTTGTAATATTTAAGAGAATAGTCATAAAAAATATTATATTTTTTATTATTGGTATTTTTGTGTTATTAATGTAACTAATATTCTGACTATTTTGTCTCTCAATTATTCTTATAGTCGTCTCCGTAATTTCATCTTGAATGCACACATGGGCAACACAAGGAACAGACAAAACAAAATCCTTTAAATGTAAATTTAAATCCTATGAATTTAACTACGGTCATATCTTTACTTTATTTACAGCTCTGGAGAGAACGCACATTTGTAAGACATTGTACTAACATTATTACAATTACTTTCTCAAATACATTATTACTATTATTCACGATATATAAAAAAAAATAATAAATAAATTTTTTTTAAAAAATGTGATCCTATTTAGAAAAACAAGTTTAGTATTACTGAGGTTTTACCAGTGTATTGATTAGGGAGATAATTCCATACAATATATTTATATTATTTAATTCATATTATTATTTACTTTCATAAAACAGTTAATTTTAGTTTAGAAAATGTGTAGGACAATATAATAAGTAAAAAAATATCATGTATTACTATAGCATGTAATACAACTAAATTTACAGTCACACAAATGCTTTACATCATCCTCTCTGACATTTTTTATCTTCCATTATTTGACAGTGGTAAATTGTGGAGCATTTACCGCCGAAAAACATTTAATTTAGATATGGTTAGAATCACATATATGGAGCGTAAAAATAAAGTAAAGGAAAGACATTTTGAACATCAAACTTGAACATCCTCTTATCTATATAAATACATCATTAGCTTTATATCTGTGTACATTGCCGCAACTATTATATTCTTTAAGAACCAAACACAAAGGTATGTTTTAAGTAAAGTTAAGAGTATTTTGAAACTTAATCTAAAAATTTTGCTATAGTTGAAATAAATATTCAGGAGGTATCTTTTCTCCTCTCTCACTTCATAAGAAATAGAACAAATGAAATAAATCAAGAGAAATATTCGATTTTATTTTCAGGGTTCTACTGTTCATAAATTCTTCTTTCTTTTCTAAAACAAGGGTAGGATTACATAGCTATTTAAAATTACATACGTAATTTAAAATCTTTTAGATGGATTGTACATATAAAATATTATAACTGCATACAACAATGAGTTTTAAAATTATTAACAGTAGTAACAAAATAACTGCTCAGAGAACCTTACTACCCTAACTCCCCTATCAATTTCCTAAAATACCGTACACTCTATTATTTAAATAGTACAAATATTATGAAAACTCTTATTCTAACAATTTACAACAAAACTATTTCAATTCTATATTTCTATCTTACCTTAAATTTTGCTCCCTTATACTCTTATCTCAAGGGTGTGCCTTTTGGAGCTCTTGTTATCTCACCAAAATAAAATTTTCCTTTGCTTTAATTTTAATTTTCTTTAGAGCACTTGATTTCTTTTTTCAAAAAGGAAATTTACTGATCTAAGTATATATTGAAAAATACAGAACAAGTTTGTACAGATAGCAGATTTATTCATTTTAAAACAAAATTCGGACTGTAATATTGAATACTACTTGACCTTATTTCTTTGAAATCATTACAACTTGCTTGAGTTGATTTATTATAACATGTGAAATCTAAACGTTATTTCTATTAAGAATCTGGTATACACTTAGTTCTATACTTATCCTACTAAAATTAAAATTCTAAACAATGTAAATTCAATTTTAATATTTAAAATTTTAATTTGACAAACCTGTTACCTTTAAATAGCTTTGGGGTTTTTTTTTTTTCAATAATGATAATGACTTTATTTTAATTATTTATTCTTTTCGCATATTTCCTTTTATGATTTTATTGATTACCGATTTTACTAAATTTTTGAATATAATTTTTCAAAGTTTTGAAGGTATTTATTTTGAAATTCTTGATTTATGTGGTGTCTTTTTATGTTGACTAGAGCAGATCTATTCTCCCTCAGACTTTGGATGACTATGGTCCCTGAAGAATTCTTGAAGTGAATATTCAGAAGTCCTTCTTTCTTCTTTTCTTTTTGAATTCCGTAGATTCTTCCAAAATTCTTCTTTAATTATTTTTTTCTTTACTGCGATAACGACAGAATATTGACTTTAATATTTGCCGGATTTCGTACTAACTCCGCTTCGGCAAGCTGAGTTCGGATATAGTGCCGTCTTCTTCTAAGGCCGACCCATCTTTTGGTAATCGATCTTAACCTCGAGAAGTACCGTAACACTAACAATTTGTGTTTACTACGAGTTCCGTTTTCAGTCTTCCGAGAAACGTGGTTTTTTCCTTGAAGCGAGTACAAGACTTGGTTCAATTTAGATCTCAAATTTCTAGACAATACACGACAGCCAACTATCACGTAATTTCTAATTTCTTTTTTCATTAGTTTATTTTGGTATTCCCGCTTAGTTATTACGTTTTTTAACTCCTCATGACTTATGTAATTATTCTGACTCTGCCTCTATTTTTCTTTTATTTCATTTCTATGTTTATATTTTCTTGTATATTGCCTTTTAGGTGGTAGGCCTTCCCCCAATCCGTGTAGCAAGATACGTCTTCGCTTGGTCGTTCAATTTCCGCGACTACTGATAATTGAATTTCCTACCGTTTATTCTTCAACTCGCCATAACTCACGTTCGGTTTGCTCGTTCTTCTTTTGGATTGGCTCATTTTGAAGCCCCTTTCTTCCTGGTTTTGTCAAATCTTTATTTGAACCTGTGCAACCTTCCTTTAAAATATTTCTTTAATATTGAAATTTTTTGAAATTATATTTGGATTCTTGATCCTCCTATTCCAAAAGTCTCAAAACCGTTCCCCCATTTCTTCCTGGCTTCTTTGGCTAAACAGAAATAAATTAATCTGATTCATTAGGCCTTTTGACATTAAAATCTCTGTAAATTAAAACAGTTCAAATACAACTGCAAGCATAAAATAAAACTGTAATATATGTTTGAAATGACTGTTAAAAATGGCTGTTTGAAATATCATAGTTAAATGATTTAAATGATTCCATTTATGTAATCAGAAATAACTTTATATGAGAAATATTTTTTTTTAAATACAATTTTTTTAAAAGATACAAATTACAAAACTAGACACAAATAATAGATTAAAATTTTAAGACAGAGAGAAAAAAGTACGTAAAACATGTTCGGATTAATTTAGACAAAACAGATATCGCAGTTTGCAAGATTAACACAAATATCGTTCTAACAAAGAACGGACCAAATGATTTCGTACCTGGTCCAGCGAAGAAGTCGTTTGCCTCCGGGCATGGGGGAGTATATCTTTAAGTAACTGTCGACATTTCAATTTACTTGTTAAACTTTAATTATTATTTTTTACATATCACGATTTTATAAATTCCTCGACGTATAAATTTTGGCTATTACGACTCGTACATGCTCGTCGTAGCTGGAGACGGGATCGGTCGGTTAATAGAAGTACAATGACAAGCCAAAGTCACTCTGTCACGGTCAAGCGGTAGAGGATCCGTTATCTTGAAGCAGCTGTTTTGGGGTTTTTTATAAAGCCCACCAGATAGGGTGAGACTACACTCCTTGACCTTGTTGAAATAATAAATTCATTTATTACCTCCAAAGCATGATGTTAAATATATATGTTGTTTTAGCGGTTTCCTCTACAGATGGTACGCGACCTATTGGCGACCTACTATAAGTCCCGACAAACTAAATGGCTGATTTCAACACGTATTTAGCAATTCAACATTACCCCCACTTAGAATGGTCCTATCGCAATAAATAAAATACCTTTGGAAAGCTAATGTTCCGTAGATGCATAATAATGCAAAAAAAATACCACAAAAGTTATAAATAATATTCCAAAAATTGGTGAAGTTTGCATATTTTTGATGCGTAAAATCGTAAATTTCAACTCTGCGGTTTTTAGTATTAGCGACGCCATTTTCTCCCATATGATTACAAATATTTTTTTCTGTCAAATGAGTCCATCAAAACTCTGTTCTATAGATCACATAATATTCTCTTTCTAACCGTAGATTACAAATTTTTCTACGTCTCACAGATCCAGAGATATTTCTACTTGCAAATTTTATATATTGAGTGTTTTATTTGATTATACAAGTGTATATGTGTGTTATTCTTTGTAAAGTTTATTGTTTTAGTGACATCTAGTGATTTTGTCTTAGGCCTAGCTTTAGAAAGTTACTAATTAAGCCTAAATTGTCGAGGTGTCAAACCTAACCTCACTTTTGAAAGTTACCTTTTTAGGGGAAATCGGTATTTTTATTTTGAAAATGTGACAAATTATTATTTTTTCCCCCTTAATATATTCACAAATATATTACAAAATCTCTAGTAATCGAAATTATTCTCTTTTTACTCTCCGATTTTTTGGTATTTGACCAAAAAACTCCAAATGTTTTACATCTAACATTTTTTTTTTCATTACACACTTAGATTCTATACACCTTTCTGAACATAATGATATATAGAACTTTTGTATAAAATGTATATTACTATTTTTGGTAAATTTTTGAAAATAAAATGACCAATTTCCCCTTTTTTGTTAAATAATTTTTTAAATTTTGAAATGTAACAATTTTTTTTTCCTAAATATATTGACAAAAAATTACACAAAAATATTGTATATCTTAGAAAAAGGTGGTAAGCTATTGATTTTTGGATGATACTGGTTTTTCTGTAAAATGATAACATCATTTTTTGATATGTAACATACTTACTCCAAAACTGTTTCAATTTTTTATTACATAGATGAATTCTATGCATCTTTCTGAGAAAAATGATGTCTTATAAGCTAGGTTTTGTATAAAAATAAAATATTTTATTAGTTTTTAAACAAACGATGAAAATTAACATGCGCCGGTTCCAGGGTTAAAATCGCTACTTACCCTACCTAAACAGACATATAATCATCAACCGATTGCCGTAGCATTTTTAATTCACGAATAGAGAGGAGAGTTTTATATTGACAAAACTTTCATTTCTATTTAAAAAAAAATACTTGTGGATCTATTTTTTAGTAAACCAGAAAGATATTATACTATGCATATAAAAATTTAAGACTAACACACAAAAAACCACAATATTCAAAAACTATATGTGAAGTTACCAAGCAGATACTTTACTTTCAGGAGTGGATATATTTAGGACGTAAATATATCCCCTACAAAAGTTAATCTAAGACGGCCAAATACAGAACTTTTTTTTTCGGTCTCTCCATAACAACTCTCCCCTCCACGCAATATTTGTAGTTCAGATTATTTGGATGAAAGGCCATTGAAAATATTTAAAAAACCAATTTTGATAATTATATTTGTGTTTCGACGTTTTTACACGTGCCCGTGTGTGAGAATTGTAATGTTTTAATAATGTGTACGGTTTGTTGTTAATGTCTTGGCAAGTAAAACATTGTTATGCATGAAATATGAAAATAATTACAAGGTTTTTTTGTGATGATCTGATGATGGTGGTTTAATCTCCCAGAAAGCTGTAATTTTTATATTATTAAGGATATTATAGATGGAGAAAATAATGTAATAATTTATAATAAATACATATTATCTTTAGTTAAAACATGTATGTTCAGTCCCAACTGGGACAGCTCTTAAAAACATGATTTACGTTCTTTGAAGAACTTAAATATAATTTTATTGTTACTTTGGAAAAAAATAAAGGAGTAGGGGAGGGGGTAAGGTAGTTTCTAAAAAAAAGTAAAGCTGTGTTTTATACCATTTCTTTTACTATCTAAATATTACTTTCGTTACAAATTTCTATAACTTAAGAATCAAGTAAAATGTAAATGTATTAAAGGTTGAATACAAAGGAAAATGTTTTAAAATCATTAATTAAAAAACTTTTTTAAATTACTTACAAAATATTATAAGTGGATACATTTGAAAACTAGAGCAAATGATTTTAAACAATGTAAATTCGTACCCCATTGATAGTTTTTAAATTCTTAAGACAGGAGACGGTCAATTAGTTTAGTTCTCAAATTATATATATTATTTTTATTATCACTGACTCTACGAAATTTACTACAAATTCGTACAAATTTAACTGAATCTTTTAAGATAAACAAAGTCTGAAGGATACACAAGGATATTAAGGATATTCAAACATTTTAAAATTAATTTGTAATAATTTAGTAAAAAATGCAACAAATATATATTCTATGATAATATAACTTTTTAAAAATTGGAAATATATTTGGCGAAATACTTTATTAATATATTCATTTTAATTCAATATTTATTGAAGAAACGGTTAAAAATATTTACACAATACAAACTCATTTTAATATAATCGTTTGTTGTTAATTTATTATATAACGTGTTTAAGCATTACCGTTGTTCATATCTTAGTTGGCTTGTACACTACGAAATCCTATTATTGCTTCAGATTACTTATTCTGTTTTATAGTTATTTACTCACAGTTATGACAACTATTCACTCAAACAATACAGCTTTATTGAGTGGGCAAAAGGAAATTTAACACACGAAATTAATATTGATTTGCATTGAGCAGTGATTTCAATCAGTATAATCAGGAAAAAGGCATGTGTCATCAGTTGATTAAAATTATTATTTATTTCATTTTTTTTTTTATTTATTTACAACTACAACTAAGTTTTTATGACCTTATCTAGTAGTATTCATTTCAATATAATAACGTTAAACAAAACAATCTATTCCACTGAATAAACGATCACATTACCAGGTCCAAAGGCTTTCTTCGTTTAAGCCTCCTCACAACATCACTACTATTTAGTTCTAGCATCTCGGAGTTGACATGACTCCATAGTCTCCTAGCGTGTCTAACTGCAGTAGTCCTGATTACTTCTTCGACAGTTTCCATACGAAGATCTCTATGGATATTATCATTCCTGATGTACCATGGAGCACCAATAGCTGCTCGCAAAACCTTATTCTGGAATGTTTGTATAGCTTGAATGTTGGTCTTTTTAGTGCAACCCCACAACTGTATCCCGTATGTCCACACAGGTCTCAGAACTTGCTTATACAACAATAGCTTATTGCAGGTATCTAATTCGGATCTTCGGCCAAGTAGCCAATACATTTTCCTATATTTAAGGTCAAGCTCCAATTTCTTTTTTTTTATATGTGTCTTCCAATTTAGTCTAGTATCCAATATCATACCAAGATACTTTACTTCATTTCGACATGGTACTATCCTAGAATTAAGAAAAATAGGCATTGAATTGATTTTTTTATTTGTAAAATTAACTTGAGTTGACTTAGTCTCATTCAATTTCATGCGCCATTTCTTCGTCCAAGCACTAACCCTGTCTACGGTATCTTGTAGTTTCATGGTTGATTCCTCTATTGTATATGCTGATGCCATAATACATGTATCATCGGCGAAAGTAGCTGTTGTTGTTTCCTTCCCCTGTGGTAAGTCCCTTGTGAAGAGCAAGTACAGGGTAGGTCCAAGGACACTTCCCTGAGGTACTCCTGCAGAGATCTCTTTAAATTCCGAGTATTCGTTTCCATGTTTAACCCTAAAGAGTCTGTCTGTCAGATACGATGTCAAGATCTTGGACACCCAAATTGGGAAGTCTTTTTGGAGTTTATATATCAAACCCTCATGCCACACCTTATCGAAGGCTTGTGATACATCGAGGAAGACACTTGAGCATATTTTCCTGTTTTCCAATGCAGCCTCAATAATATTTGTTATTCTATGTATCTGGTCAATTGTAGAATGTTTATTCCTGAAACCAAACTGGTGATTAGGAATCAATCCTTTTTCCTCTATTATTGGTTGTAGACGTTTAAGCAGCAACTTTTCAAAAATCTTAGATATTATTGGCAATAACGAAATAGGCCTGTAAGAGCTCTTATCGGTTGGGTCTTTACCATCCTTATGAATCATAATAACCTCGGCTACTTTCCATTGCCTTGGTACATATTGTAACCTGAAAGAAGCATTTATAAGAAACAGCAATTTAAGAGTAGCTGTTTTCGGTAGTTGTTTTAATACTTGTCCCGTAATTATGTCATATCCAGGAGCCTTTTTAATATTTAATTTCGAGATAACTTCACTAAGTTCTTTTAAGGATGCAGGCTTAATTGTTATTTCGTCATTTCTGTGATCATATACAAAATTCAAATCAACACCTTGATTCGGGAATGGCTGAAAAGTTTCTTCCAAATACTTCGCAAATATTTCCGATTTTTCTCTATCATTTCTGGCCCATTCGTTGTTACATCTTCTTAAGGGGGGTGTTTGTCTCATGGGTCTCTTGACACTTTTTGCAGCTTTCCATAGAGAATAGTCTGTATCTTTCTCTGCTGTCAAGCCTTGAAGATAAGTAGAAATAGAAACATTTTTAGCATCCCGAATCTTTTCTTTTAGCCTGTTACTGAGTCTATTTAATAAATTTTTATCCTCAGGAGAGCGACTTAGTTGCCACTTTTTTCTGGCTTTTCTCTTTTCAATTACCATCTCACGTATGTCCATTGGCAGGTTACCCGTGTTATGTCTAATCTCATAGTATTGAGGTGTATTTTCCCATGCCGATCTATGCACACTTCTGATGAACTGGTCTACTTCATCTTCCAGCTGATCAGGTGTTTGAAGTGGTACTTTAAGATTTAAGAGACTCTCAAGCCTCGTTCTAAACCCATACCAGTTTGTTTTGTTAGTACATAATCTAGGAGGTACTTCATTATAGATAACAGTTTGACTCAGGTTCAAGATTACAGGTGTGTGGTCTGAGGACAGATCGTTGCAATCAGTGACCTTTAGATAGTTCCTGGACAGCCCTTTTATGGCGAAGAAATCTAAAATGTCTGGTGTTTTATTCATGTCTGATGGCCAGTAAGATGGACTACCTGATGAATAAAAGTTGCATTTCACCTCCATTCCAGCATCATACAACATTCTCCCCTTTGGATTGACTGCTCTTGAACCCCAATAGGAATGCTTCGCATTAAAGTCTCCTCCCACGATGAAATTATTGCCAAGTGATAAAGTTGATTAAAATGCATAATTTAATTAGTTTTTCGGACACGTCTAACATTATAAAATAAGAAAATATCACAACGTTTCGACTGCTCTAATCCACTTTCGATATAATATAACGACATCATAACAACTAACCATTCGACCCAAAGCACTATGTTGGAAACTAAGGGATGTAGTGTGTTTAGAGTTTATTATTATTTCCGATCATTTGTACCTTTTCATTTTGTTTACTGGTCATGCTTTTTCCTCGCCCTTCTTTATTATAAGGTAAATGTAGTCAGATAAGAACTAGAGTTGTTCCATTTACTTCAAACTTAGTATTTATTTGTAAAATCAAATTTAGACAATTTTTGTGATATATATATATATATATATATAAATTATAATAGAAATAATTACAAAAGATTGTTAACTTTAATGTAATAGCAGATATTTCTTGTTGAAACTCCATATTCAACGATAAAATAAAGCAAAAGCTTAAAGTTTCAAATATTTTAATAGTATAAATGAGCTACAATTGTTTTGCTTTGCTGCATCATCGAGCAACTGATAATTTACAGGTATAGACAACTATTTAAACATAAGTAACTGGAAACTGAAATACAATAGAGAAATCGGGAAAGGTAGGGGGGATACCTAGCAGGTAGGTAAAGGTTAATGAACTATGTTACGGATGGGTTTTAGAAGAGGTGACGAATTTAATACAATTTGGTCATTTAAGTTGAGAATAGGCCTAAGTGAAATTTATTTCGAAACATTCTAAATTATTTAATCTATTGCTTTTATTTTCTATATGTAAGAGTTTAACATTCGATTTCGGATCAAAACTATGACCCGAGTCCAAAAGGTGGTTAGCAAAGTTAGAGTTTCTATAGCCATGTTTCCAGCTATTTACATGTTCTTTAATTCTAACTTTTATAGATCTACCTGATTGACCTATGTACTCAGAGTCACAATCTTGACAAGATATTTTATAAACTAAGTTAAAGCGTAAAGCTGAAAATTTAGTCTACTCTTCCCATAACGAGAGCATTGAAATAGTTAGATATTGTAAATTATCTTATATCAACAGAACCAGTTATAAAATCAGTAACCTTATTTCTACTAAATGTAATCGTAAAGTTGCCTTTTATTGTAATAAAAATCTAGGGAAAATGTTGGTCAATAATAAAGATAAAAAAGAAATGTTAGAAAATAGTGGAGTTTATAAAATATCTTGTGTTTCTCTATTGTATTTCAGTTTCCTGTTACTTATGGTTAAATAGTTGTCTATACCTATAAATTATCAGTTGCCCGATGATGCCGCAAGGCGAAACAATTGTAGCTCATTTATACTATTAAAATATTTGAAACTTTAAGCTTTTTCTTTATTTTATCCTTGAAAGATTGTTATCTTGAAAAACTGTATTCGTTATAAATATGTATGAAAATATACATTTTTAAATATCAATATGTTTTTTAAATAAAATAATTAAATTAAAAGTCAGATATTTGAAGTTAAGTCAGGAATTGTTGCTACTTTATTTTAATTGTTCATATGTTATTCAGGACATTTGTTAATTTGTATTCAATTTTTAAGAACTCCTTTAGAATAATAACTCCTCAAAAGATAACCTGTACTACAAATTATTTAAGAAAATTCGCCAAGCAGAGCAATTCACAGAACCTTTCGCCAAACATAAATTGAACTTTTATAATTTAATAGATATAATTACAAAAAAAGTTATCTAGAAAATTTTGTAACACTGTATTCATTATTGATATTTATGGAAAATAAACATCTTTAAATGGTTATGTAATGTATTTTATGTAATTTAATTAAATATCATGTCGGTTCTTTGAAGTTACGTCAGTTGCTATTTTATTTTAATTGTTCATGCGTAATTCAAGACATTATTAATTTGTATTCAATTTTTTTATAACTTCTTTAGAATAATAACGTATCAAAATGAACCTATACTAGAAACTAATTAAGTAAATTCCAGGGTAATTAATTTTAATATTCATACAATCGGAGAATAATAATTTTCATAACAATGAGAAAAAATGTGAATGATTTTTGACATATATTTAGGAGAGTTTAGCAAATATATAAATATGAAATGAAAAAATAGAAAATGATGTATGTTATTAAGGAGATACGAGTATAACTTTACGAACAAAAATGATATTTTGAGTAAATATATTTGTATTTAAGAACAAATAATAACTGAAACGTTTAATTTCTTGTTTTAAACATGGTTAATTTCAATAATTTCACCATTCACCAAATTTGGAGATACTGTAAGTTTTATATGCCAAAAAATACACATGAAAATGATGATATTCATTAAGTTTTTGGAGATAGAGTAGCCCGAAGAGATACAAATAATTTTCCGCTGTGGCTCTGGGCATCCGCTGCATTGTTTTATTAAATTCATCCTTAGTGGAAATCAAAATTTTTATGGCATATCATCCATTAGGTTACTAAAATCTATTATAAATATAAATCATGATTTATTCTGAATTAGTACTTCATACAAGGTTTAAGCAGAACATTTATTCAAACATGAATTGAATTATTTACTTCAGGTATAGGCTCTTGAATAATAAATACAATAACAATTTTTAAGTTCAAAAACTTTGCATGACCACTATTTCAAAATTTTAATTTCTAATAAGTTTCTACTTATTAAAACAGCTTGTATGTATGAGTAGAACTTTGTTCGATACTGATAATGGAACAACAAGTCATTGTGGCTTTTTGTAATTCAAGTTAAAGCGCAGAGTTGAGTGAATAGATACAGACACTACAAACTTCTTATTAATCCAGTGGTAACAATGTCTTTTCGTTGCTTTAGGTTTAGAGAAAAGACGTTTTAATGACGTTATTGAACTTTGTATTCAGGTGACTTATTTCATATCTACAGACACCTTTTTTTTATGCTTTTATTACATATTATATATTTATTTTTCATTGAAACATTAATATTTATTATTAAAAACAACTCAATAATTGGTACATATTTTTGTATGCATACATATAAGAAAAAATACAGATTTTTTTTTTTCAAATGTTTATTTCATCATTCTACCATATACATATTAAATATATATAATTGAAGACTGGACGTCACATTTTCATAAAATAACTCGTATAAGTATACAACGTGCAAGATTTTGTTTATTCTGTATTTTGGTTTAATTAAATTACAATATTTATTTATAGAAATATTAATTTGTTCTTCCTTAATTTATATTTGAATACCGACAATTTATATATTTTTTGCCCAATTTCTTGCCCAATTTCTTGCCCAATTCCTTGACATCGGTAACACTCGAGTTTTATGTGGGGCTGGATAATAATTAGTGTTTGTAGAATAATTATTATGATGTGAAGAATTCGCATCCGTGGAAAATATGTTTAACCAAGACCAGTTGCGGACGGCCAAACCATTATTCCCTTTCGAAATATCTTCAGGACGTTTTACACGTTTCGTTGTATCTATGTTAGATGGAGAATCGACTTTAACACCATTGGTAGTAGTATAATTACCTTGACGTTGTTCTGATATATCTTCACTAGCTTTTACATTACCCATCTAAACAAATAGAATTTTGTTACAACTTACCATTGAATGTATTTGATATTTTAAATTGAATAACATAATTAAAATCAGCATTTTTAACCAATTTTGAGTATTTTTTGGTCAGAAATGATGTTACCATCTTACAAAATTAATATTTTTTATTAATCATGCTCAAATTAAAATAAATTTTATTTCATTTATCTTCGATTTTTGAAATTAATTGAATTTATTATTTCATTTATCTTTGTTAATTGAATAATTAATTTGAAAAAAATGACTTAACTCTATAGGGGAACCTCAATGTATTTATTGGCTATGGTAAACTTAACAATTTTCCAAAACTAATAAACTAATTCAACATATGTTTAATAAAATGGGGGGGGGGGGTTGTACCTCATGTCAGTACCAATCAACACTTTATTACAACTATTCTTAGAATATGAAAGACAAGTAGTCATGCTATGATTTCGAAGTATAGTTCGCATAGTCTTTATTAAAACGGAAAATATTACTTGTGTCTGTGCAAAAATATTATAATCAAAATCTCACAAACCATTCTTTTAATGGATTTTAAAACAACTGTAATTTACAGTTTAGCTTTTAACAAATGCTTAACTCTATCTGTATTTATTAAGCACGTCAAAATGTGAACTTACCTTATTGGAATATACTTGATCCAACAAACAAATCAAGAATAACATTAGAATTATCTTCATTTTTGGAAATTCGTAATTGGATTTCAGTCCTATGATCTCGAATGAGACGAGATTTTTCCACAAAATAATCTGCAATAAGAGTTATAAATGAAACACATGTTGCACAGGGAGGATTTTCACTATCGCTTGGTTTGTCTCAAAATATTTTGTAAATATTAAAACTTCAAGATAACGTTTAATTTCTGGTAATTTCTATGACGAATGTGACCCTCCTTTTGTTAATAGGGCGACTAGCTCTTTCTTAGATAGAATTAATTGATCAAATTGAATAATGTTTTGGTGTTTTAAATCAAAGATGGCTACTGGCTATGTAATTTATTGTAACAAATTCTTGGATTGAGGAGTGACGTTGACAATAATTTGTTGATAAAAAAGTTATTTTAAAAGATATCTATCACATACACTTACAACTTATATGTATTAAATTATAAATTTAGTAATAATTTAAATATATATTATTTCTGAGCTACAAATCAGTCCAAGTGAATATTGTTTTCTGAGGATAGTTAGGTAATCTTGCTCTTGTTTCAGAAAATAAAGAATCATTTATGAAGAACAGAACCCTGAAAATAAAATCGAATATATCTCTAAATTTATTTAATTGGTTCTATTACTTATGAAGTGATACCTCCTGATTTTTTCTTTAAACTATTATAATAGTTTTAGATTAAATTTCAAAATACTCTTAACTTTACTTAAAACATACCTTTATGTTTGGTTCTTGAAGAATGTAATACAGTAGTTGTCGTAATGTACGCAGATAAAAAGATAATGATGTATTTATATAGACAAGAGGATGTTCCAGTTTGATTGTCCATAATTACTTCCATGTGGTTAATTAAATAAACCTTTGTATTCTACTATTCTTTTATCAATTGTTTTAGTATGGATTTTGTAACCATAAATTAGTTTCACTTGGTAATTGTACTTAATGTCTCTTTATATATTACTATTTGAACAAACATAAATTTTAAATAAATGTGAGATTATTAGAATTTTAATTTAAATTACATGGTAGTGAAAATAATAACAAAAATAAAGTTTAACTTTGCATATAAAGATATTAAATTTAGATGGTAAAGAATTTTTGTTAAATATTAGTCAATTAATTTTAAAGGTGTTCTATCTAATAGGTTTAAATATCTATCTTTAATGGTAACTCTGATAACAGATAACTAAATGTAAAATAATACAACCCATTACAGTAGTTTTAGATAATATTTGGCTCAATCTATTTATAATATTCATGAACAGATTGATTTGTAGAACTGGGCTAGAAACCATAAAATCCCCAAGTAAGTCAAAATTATAATGTCACATATCTGCAGTATAGGAGCCTGTTTTAAAGGAGATATATTTATATTCGTACAATATCTCTGAACAGTTCATTCTTGCAGGTTCAAAATCTGCATATAATCGTAGCCATAATTCCTTACAATGAAACATAAGCGACAATGAACACATTTTTTAATTTAGAACAAAGATTTTTAATGGAATTATCTTATGTTAAAAGTTTCCTTTTCCAACGAGACTGATAAAAGAACTGATTGTAGCTGAACAAAATCATCGATCATCTTATATTGTACCCAAAACTGCGATCGTTGTCATTCTACCAAAAATCAAAAATCCTTCCTCACCTTAAGGAAAGTGGTCATTGCCTGAATATTCTTACATTGAATTAAAACCTATATAAATAGCCAAATATGATGACTTACAAAAAATTAAAAAATATTGTTCTCACAGATCAAGTATTTTAAGAAAAGTTATCATTCAATTCATATCGTGTTCTTTGTTTGAACTTCTATAATTTTTGTGACTCATTGTATTGTGTGTTTCTAATTAGCTGTGTTAAAAAAATATCATGTAACTTAGAGGCTTTAGTTTTTGCTTTAAAACAATCCATGAACTATCAATTTTTGTACACGAACAATATTTTTATAATTTTGACATGAATAATATGAATATTTTGTCATTGCATTTTTAGGAGCAGGATTATTCTTAATTGTGTATTCAATGTTTGGTTTAAATGAACAGTTTTTGGACTTTCATCTTGTTCAAAACCATCTTATGTACTCTCGTCTCTCTTGCGTTGTTTTTTGTGACAATGTAATCAAAATGTTTATTTTTAAAAGCATTTTACAAAGTAGGAAAACAACAAATGTTTGAAAAATGAAATATTTTTATAATATAATTAATGATATATAATTTATAATAAAATATCATTATCTGTCTATTGTTAATTGTGTTCAAATGTTAAATTCTCTTTCTCTCGGAATAGTGTTTTGAGGATATTTTTAACTCAAAATTGAACAAGAAACAGTATTAAAATCAACTGCTTTTTTAAGAGCTTACCCACTCACACGATTATTTCCTGGTATGTTATTTACAGGAAAACTTGTTTCTATACAATCTAATATTTAATAAAAGGGTAAATCGGGAACAATGTTGAGAGAATAATTGAAGAATAGTCCAAGACCTATTTCACCTTTAAAATTAGACGACAGCAGTGCAGAATGAAGTGTGAAAGATCAAAATTTGACTGTTAACACTTTGTGCAAGACATATTTGAAACCTCCAACCGAATACAATAACAGCTGTTATTATTATCTACTTAAAACAGGCATTAAACGTTAACGTGTAAACATGAAAAAGATAAAAGGAAAAAATTAATATCATGTTAAAATACATGTGGAATATTGGGTAGGCAAATATTTTGTGGAGGGATTTCTGTTTACAATAATAACTTCTAATTTCAGAATATATGAAAAAATGACTGGGTTTCGGTACAATCGCCGTTTTTATCAATAAAAATATTCAAAGTTAATAGAATTTTGTAAAACACTCAGAAGGTTAGATTAGTGATAACTAATTTGGTAAACACAGGGGACTTAGTTGAATGTAAAACTTTTTCTTATTATTTTTAAAAAATTTTTTTTTTCATGTAGCCTTGGTTACTAACCCTAGGTTTTCCGACCCTAATGATATTACAATATGTGAGCTCCAGTTGTCTATGTTTTATGCTTTTCCCCTCCTTTTTTAAATCAAAAGGTAATGACAACCATAAGGGTGTTCGCCATTACAAAGGAGAAAATAATATATACCTAAAATATTCACGTGGTGGAGTCTAACTATAAATAGTCTTATAAGACTAAAAGTCGTTTCAGCAATAGCAGTTTTTAGTTAATTTCCTATTATTTAAAATCAAAGCTGTCTTTCTTGTAAATTCTTCTTCAACTGTGGAATAATTATTTCTTATACATTGATAGGGATAAATTGATTCTATCGAATATTGCGACCATTCTTTCCTACTCCATAATACGTCCTACAAACTGGAAACAGTTCGTTTGGGTTTCCTTCTTCCATTTTATACAACTTGCACTTGTCATAATAATTTAATACCTGTGGATATATCTAATATGTTTTTATCTGATTCTGTTTATAATAGTTCAAGTTTCGAGGTCATCAAACTGGCGTATGTAAACAAAAAAGTAATTTAATCCATTCGCGCCTTATTATGTCAGCGTAGCGGATTTTAAACGTTGTTACATTTTCTGTACTGACAATTAAGTCTAAAACCTATTTTGTAAGTTAATGTTCAATTTCATACGTGAGTGTAGATTTACATATGTAAATACATAAGAGTAAATTCGGCCAGTTTGACCTATATTTATAGCATTACAAATTTTCAATGTAATTTGATAAACTCCACTTTTACTCATTCATGGTACTTTATCCTTACTGTTATTTAACAATTTACCTAAATTATTATCCACGTAAAAAGCTGGTTTTACACACTTACTCTTTAATAATATTGTTCCTCATTTATAACTAGGATGACACAGATAACCTACTTTCCGCCATTTTGTGGATTTATCAACAACTCAATGGGGAAAATATGTTTTTTGGCACTACTTTTTAACTTTTCATTTAACCTATTGTCAATTATTTTGTCATCATATCCATTATTCCTAGCTATTTGTTTTACAAAATTTATTTCTATAAAATAATCATTACTCAACATAGAAATATTAATTATGCGATGCAACATACTATGAAACGCAGCTAACTTGTGGATGTTGAGAATTAGCGTGAATCACATTATCTGTAAAATGTAGGTTTTCTAAAAATGCTAAAATTATGCTTACCCTTTTCTATTTTATGTTTAGGTCTAACTAACTAGATAGATTGTTTTGACTTATATCCATAGTAAATTGTATCGGCTTTTTAATTGAATTTAAATAATTAAAGAAATATTTGAAGTTGGCGGTCTAATCCATTAAAGAAACATAAAATATCATCTAAATATCTGTACCTATAAACTATTTTACACATAAACTGATTCTTCCTGCTGAAATGTTGGTCTTCAAAATTTACCATAGAATATCTCTTCTAACAAAGGAGATAAAGGCGAATCCATAGCCAAACCCTCTGAATGTTCATAAAAATTGTTTTGAAATTGAAAATAATTTTGTTTCAAACATACGTCAATAACATCCATTAATTCTATACTAATACAGGGATCAACCGTAGATCTATTTAACAATAATTCCACACTTTCCAAACATTCCTTCACTGGTATGTAAATAAACTCTTAACATCAAAGGATACAATAATTTTACAATAGGAAAACATCAAATGTTTGAAAACCGAAATATTTTTATGATATAAATATTGTTATATAAAATATAATAAAATCTTAATCTGTCTAGTGTTCAAAGATTAAATTGCCTTTATCTCGGAATGGTGTTTGGAAGACCTTCATCTTTTTTCACCTATGCTCTAAATAAATGTTTTAACTCAAAATTGAACAAGAAACAGTAATAAAATCAACTGCTTTTTTAAGAGCTTACCCACTCACACAATTAATTTTCTGGTAAGTTATTTACATGAAAACTTGTTTCTATACAATGGAATGTTTAATAATGGGGCGAATCGGGAACAATGTTCTTTGTTATAACTTCTTTATTTTTGTGACTCATTGTATTGCGTGTTTCTAATTTGTTGTGTTAAAAATATCATGTAAGTTATAATCTTTAGTTTTTGCTTTAAAACAATCAATGATCAAACAATTTTTGAACACAAAACATATATTTATAATATTTAAATTTGAATAATATGTATAAGATGTCATTACATTTCTAGTCGTAGGATTATTCTTAATTTTGTATTCAATGTTTGGACATTCGTCTTGGTTAATAAATGTTTGTACACTCGTCTTTTCTTGCATTGTTTTTTGTGACAATGCAATCAAAATTTGTATTTAAAAAGAAATATTACAAAGTAGGAAAATAACAAATGTTTAAAAAATAAGATCTTTTTATGCTCTTAATAATGATAAAAAATAAATAATTAAAATTTAATATCTGTCTATTTTTAATAGTGTTCAAATGTTATATTCTCTATATCTAGGAATAGTGTTTTGATAATTTTTTAAACTCAAAATTGAATTAGAAATAGTATTAAAAATCAACTGCAAAAAATACCAGCTACTTTAAGAGCTTACCAACTGATACAATTAATTTTCTGATATGTTATTTACATGAAAACTTGCTTCTTTAACAATCAAATGTTTATTAAAGGGTGGAATCGGAGACAAAGTTGAGTGTATAATATAAAAAGAACAAAAGACCTACTTCTCCTTTAAAATTATACGATAGCGGTAAATTTAGCTAAATAGCCAAATTAATTAAGTGCGAAAGACTCAAATTGGGCTGTGTACCGTTTATGCAATAAATATTTGACACCTCGAATACAATAACTACTTAAAACCGGGATTAAACTTTCACGTGTAAACATGAAAAAGTTATAAGGAATAATTAATAACATGTTAAAATCCATGTGGAACAGTAGGGCGGCAAATATTTTGTGGAGGGATTTATGTTTAATATCATAACTTAAGAATTATTATTATAACTTATAATTTTAGAATATAAGAATAAATGACAGGATTTCAGTACAATCACTGTGTTTATCAATAAAAAATATTCAAAATGGTTTGAATGTTATAAAACGCTCAGGAGGTTGTAACGTCCTACCTAATTTAAATCCATCGACAAAGGTTTTCGTAATAATAAATTATTACGAGCTGCTACAATCTAGTGGACTGGTCTGAAAACAGCCTCACGTGATTCGACTGTGGACTTGCCCGAGGCGATATCCTTGAGGTAGTCTCTGTTCTAGAGATAACGGGACAGTTATCTGAGTTGAGTTTTAGAATGCTCGTCGTAACTTTTCAAAATTAAAAAATATAGTTTTACTTTCAACATGAGTCAAATTTTTAACTAAATTCGTGCAAAAACTCATTTCAAACACTGAAATGGCCGTCTTTCTTGTTTCTAAATTTAAAAAGTAAATCATGTTAAGTTCTAATGAAGTCAATCTCGTTCATTGCGATTAATCTCATCTGAGCTTTACAAGTTTTCGACTCCGCTAAACCAGGTAAACCAAAATTTTCAGTTTTAACCTTACTAAGTTAACCATCTTAAAATATGTATTCTATTTTATAAATCTAAAATTTTGAAATCTGTTTTCAATTATAATCAAACCTTAGGTTATCTGTAAATTCTTTTTTTTAGAGTATAAATTTATATAATCTTTTGAAAGAATAAAACAATAGTTTTTTTATTTTAGTTATTATAAAATCAAAGCACCAATTAATAAATGATTAAATTAAATTTTTGAATTGTCTGTAAATTGTACCAGCTTAAATTCAAACAATTTTTTAAAACGAAAAGCTTCCTTTTCGTTTCTATCTTTTATAAAGTAAAGCCATTCAGTAATTTATTTGAATATACATATATATATATATATATATATATATATATATATATATATATATATATATATATATATATATATATATAACATTTTGTCTTCAAAGAAATTGCATTTTTATAAAACTTAGTTACACAGAATTGTTTAAACCTGTCAAGAAATTTCTGTTCACTGTTTAATTGCTACATGTATTTTCTACAGCTATATGGGGCTGGTTCAAGCAGGCTGTAAAAATTAAGTTCCTGCTGTTAATTTCAAGTCCATGCTAAGACCTGAGGACATTTTCAAGTAATGTAAAAAGACAAAAGTGAAAACTAATGAACACCTTAACCTGTGAATTTTAATTACTCAAAAAAACTTGAAGTAAATTTGTGAAATAATGTTTTGGATGATTTTGATGAACCAAACATGATTTTTTTTTTTTTATAAAATGCAAAAAAAAAAACTCTAATGAATCGGATAAGCATGCACCTTTCGATCTTACGACCCCAAAGGGGTTAATCATTATATAATTAATATTTTCCTTGGTTAAAATATATATTTAAAAATAATTTTATTTTACAGTTGGCCAACTTATATATTTTATGTATATACATATGTGTGATTAATTAATTAAATTTTGTTAATTTTAAGACATATTATATAATTAAAAAAAATTAAATTCTTTTTGTAACATTACATACTTTAATGAATTGTCTTTTTTTTTTTTTTTTTAAACTTACTTGGTAATTAATTGTATGGGGGGGGGGGTTGATTAAAATTATCTAAATATTTTCTTAAGAGCGTATAAATAATGTAAATCACTAGCTATATATGAAGTGTCAATTGTTACCTTGCAGATTGTTCTTTTTTTTATAAAAAAAACTACTAATCTATGTTATATGTAACATAACTTTTTTGTAAATGGTTAACTTAAGACTCAGAATCGCAAAATTAAAGAAAAAAAAAAAAAAGGAGGCAAATAAATTACAGGTCAATCGAAATTATCTAGATCTCTTCTTTCAAACAATACCATTCCTGGTTCCAAAAGCATCTATTTAAGGATTACATCCTAAAAATGATAACAAGGTTCCAGATTTGGTAAATGCGGGCAAACTAGTTGTACACCTTTTTTATGTAGCCTTGGTTAGATTTATTTCATTATTTTTTCTTATGAGATCTCTCTTGACCAACTTTCTTTCTCTTCCCACCATTACGCTATTATAATAAGTGTGGTCTAAGTGTCTTTATGCCTTTTTCCCTATTTTTAATATCAAAAGTTAATGATGACCAAGAGGTTTTTCGTCTATATATATATATATATATATATATATATATATATATATATAAATTTATTCTTATTGGGAATTGAAGGTGTGGAGACTTTATAAAAATTGGTATTTGGAATTTTTATTAATATTGAAAGGATTTCTTTATATTTTCATTTTAAAGAAATTAACTTATCCCTATTAATTAAGTATAATGAGCGTCAATTTATAACAGTTGAAAAGATACAAATTTGTTTATTGAGACGAAAATTTAGCAATTTAGTTTATAGGAAACATTAAACAACTGCTTCAGAACTATTTTAGTTTCAATTTTTTTTTATTTTGTCTTGATATACTAAAATACAAACACATAAGAGTTACAAAAGAATTAAACGAATTTTATTCGTAGTTTGTATCTGACTGGTAGTTATTTTGCAGCTAGGAAATATCCTAAACCCCCATGTTTAGTGATACCTAGTTATGAAAGTCCTAAAATACTTAATGATGAAACCTCTCTAAAATAAAATAAAATAATTACATTAGAAAAAATAAAAATAATGTTCTCAAGTAAAATTTTCTTTTCGTTATTTGCCGTTTTAAGAACACTGAAAATATATGTTTTTCTTGTAGTGTTTTTGTAACTTACGGCAAAAAAAAAAGATAATGGTGAAGCTGCAAAACACTCTTATTATAATAAGCAATAAAAATAAAAGTCAATTATTCATGTATTTATGAAAATGATAACATGATTTTGTAAATATTTTGAATGTGACAAAAAGTGTAATTCAAACGTTTAAGTACCAACAGTAATAATTCTCAAATTAAAAATCCATCTTGGTGGCGATCAACATAATATTTCCTAAAATATGACGTTTGAATAAAAATATTAGTTTTTTTTTTTTTTACAATTTTGTATACTATAATGGTAAAATGAAAAGGAGTTAACATGTTGAATCAACCCTTGTTAGCTAGGTATAACCATTCTTCATTTTTATTACACTGCAATTTATTTTCAGCCTTCTTCCTGTTTATACTAATATGCCCTGCAAAAAGTATTAATCCCAAATCATCAAATTTTAATGTAGGATGAGCGAGAGCGTTTGCTGAGATGTTCATACATTTACAGCTTTTACAGCGGCGGTTCTTATGGTATTTTATACGTTACCTTATTTTCCTCAGTTGTTATACCTACGAAAATTACATTGTCATCATTAATACAGATATATATATATATATATATATATATGTGTGTGACTGTGTGTGTGTGTGTGTGTGTGTGTGTGTGTGTGTGTGTGTGTGTGTGTGTGTGTCAATCTAAACTAATGTTATCATTCAAGTTCATTGATACAATTGTGGGACCCGATGAGTGGCGTAAAACACAAGTAAATTTTAAAAACTAAAAACATTTCTTTCCTTTTTAATGTTGCTAAATGGCTAGTCGTAAATGTTTACATTGTAATCCATGTTTTCAGTATCTATTTTATGACGTAATACTTGTAGTGTATACATTTAATTAAAAAACCATATATTTAGAAAAAGAACTGATAGTAGAGTCTGCAATAGCTTTGTATTTTATATTTAAATCAAATGTCTTCATGTTGTATAATTTTTTTTTAAATCTCTTAAAAAACGTGGGAAATCAGAACCCTCAAGAGTTATTCCGCTTCGAGCACAGTTTATGTTTTCTCTTACGTTACCTACAAATCCAGTTTACTAACCAAGACCGTCAACTTCCAATCACAGCAACCCCTGCCATTATTGGCGAATTAAGCCCCTCAGCGACTAAAACAAATAGATATAGTTAGTCTTTTGAATGTTGTGTAATCAGATTAACAAGTTATCTCTGACAAAAATTAACCTTGTAAACAAGTTTTGATAGTTGTCACCCAGGTAGCGTAATTTCAGTCACAAATATAAACATTTTGAATTGATGTTTTTGTAATAAATTGTGTATCGATAATAATATGGAAAAAAGAAACAAAATATTTGTTCGATTTAGGACTACCAGGTTGTTTAAGGGGGGATGAATATTAAGTTGTGGACAATGCATTGAGCGTATGGTTTTTTTTATATCGTAAATTTAGACTTTCTATGCTTTTAAGTAATTACAGGATCAGTTTTGACATCTTAAAAAATGAAAATCATCTGATATTTATAAATAAAATTGTACTGTTTCAATGTGATTAATTTTTTTCTGTTTTGTCTATTTTTTTATATTTATTAGTTTTGAAAAACTCTTTTATATTGTTATTATCATAAATTAGAACAGTATTTGTCAGAAATAATGTGCTTTATTAAACTTATTTCTGATAAATTTTGTTCAAGTTCTATTTTAATTTTAAAACATCTTGCAAGTCAAGCTTGACATTTATACTTATTATACGATATATTTTGGTAAGACTACTCAAAGGTCGAAACGTTTAGGTTTGAGGACTATATTTATTCGAAAAGAATTAAATATAATTAGATTCTTTTAACTTTACTTTTATTTGCAATGCCAATTCGTTTATACGTTAAGGGAGTTGAAAGTGACATTAAAAAAGTATTAGATTTCAGAATATAATATATATTTTTATTGGGGTGTTAAGAGTAGAATGTAATATAAAGACCTTTAAATAAACAATATTTCATTCTACATTTAAATTGGTATTATTGACCTTAAAATATGATATATTGGTCAAATATAAGTTTATAAATAATTTATGCTTTATTATTCATATTTACATGCTATATTTTAATACATTTGCAATAACATTATTTTATGTAAGCATGAGTCAAAAAAAAGTTTGTTTGTCAATTTCCGTAGTTTTTGTTTTCTGTCGATTATTGTTTGAACAAGTCGTCTCTAAGACTCAATTCTAAGGTCAAATTCAACTAGCCTTGTGGTTCTACAAACATATAAAGTCTCGGTTGCTGTCTTGGCAGCGTGGATCAATAAACCTCTGAATAAATGGCAAAGTGTCCTATGTAAATGTTACCTTAAGTCTTTATATTGTAATTTTATCGACGTAGAAGCAATATCTACTACAAATATAACTTCCAATAATAAATAATGTGATTTTTGTAAAGCGTTTTCAACGTATTTTTGAATCTAAATTGTAAGTTAAAAATTTCTTTTCTTCATGATAACTCCAATATTTGTTTTCGTTGAGACATAATTGTGTAGGATGTAATTGAAGCAATTAATATGCTTTTAAGAGAGGAACCGAAATTATTTTGTTGTTTTTACAAATTATAATTTTCTTTTCTTCATGATAACTCCAATATTTATTGTTGTTCAGACATCATTGTGTAGAATTTAATTTGAAGTTATCGATACGCTGATAGGAGAGGAATCGAATTTATTTTGTTGATTTAAAATATTACATATTACTTTTTTCATGATAACTCCAATATTTATTGTTGTTCAGACATCATTGTGTAGAATTTAATTTGAAGTAATCGATACGCTGATAGGAGAGGAATCGAATTTATTTTGTTGATTTAAAATATTACATATTTCTTTTTTCATGATAACTCCAATATTTATTGTTGTTCAGACATCATTGTGTAGAATTTAATTTGAAGTAATCGATACGTTGATAGGAGAGGAAACGAATTTATTTTGTTGATTTTAAATATTACATATTTCTTTTTTCATGATAACTCCAATATTTATTGTTGTTCAGACATCATTGTGTAGAATTTAATTTGAAGTAATCGATACGCTGATAGGAGAGGAATCGAATTTATTTTGTTGATTTAAAATATTACATATTTCTTTTTTCATGATAACTCCAATATTTATTGTTGTTCAGACATCATTGTGTAGAATTTAATTTGAAGTAATCGATACGCTGATAGGAGAGGAATCGAATTTATTTTGTTGATTTAAAATATTACATATTTCTTTTTTCATGATAACTCCAATATTTATTGTTGTTCAGACATCATTGTGTAGAATTTAATTTGAAGTAATCGATACGCTGATAGGAGAGGAATCGAATTTATTTTGTTGATTTAAAATATTACATATTTCTTTTTTCATGATAACTCCAATATTTATTGTTGTTCAGACATCATTGTGTAGAATTTAATTTGAAGTAATCGATACGCTGATAGGAGAGGAATCGAATTTATTTTGTTGATTTAAAATATTACATATTTCTTTTTTCATGATAACTCCAATATTTATTGTTGTTCAGACATCATTGTGTAGAATTTAATTTGAAGTAATCGATACGCTGATAGGAGAGGAATCGAATTTATTTTGTTGATTTAAAATATTACATATTTCTTTTTTCATGATAACTCCAATATTTATTGTTGTTCAGACATCATTGTGTAGAATTTAATTTGAAGTAATCGATACGTTGATAGGAGAGGAAACGAATTTATTTTGTTGATTTTAAATATTACATATTTCTTTTTTCATGATAACTCCAATATTTATTGTTGTTCAGACATCATTGTGTAGAATTTAATTTGAAGTAATCGATACGCTGATAGGAGAGGAAACGAATTTATTTTGTTGATTTTAAATATTACATATTTCTTTTTTCATGATAACTCCAATATTTATTGTTGTTCAGACATCATTGTGTAGAATTTAATTTGAAGTAATCGATACGCTGATAGGAGAGGAATCGAATTTATTTTGTTGATTTAAAATATTACATATTTCTTTTTTCATGATAACTCCAATATTTATTGTTGTTCAGACATCATTGTGTAGAATTTAATTTGAAGTAATCGATACGCTGATAGGAGAGGAATCGAATTTATTTTGTTGATTTAAAATATTACATATTTCTTTTTTCATGATAACTCCAATATTTATTGTTGTTCAGACATCATTGTGTAGAATTTAATTTGAAGTAATCGATACGCTGATAGGAGAGGAATCGAATTTATTTTGTTGATTTAAAATATTACATATTTCTTTTTTCATGATAACTCCAATATTTATTGTTGTTCAGACATCATTGTGTAGAATTTAATTTGAAGTAATCGATACGCTGATAGGAGAGGAATCGAATTTATTTTGTTGATTTTAAATATTACATATTTCTTTTTTCATGATAACTCCAATATTTATTGTTGTTCAGACATCATTGTGTAGAATTTAATTTGAAGTAATCGATACGCTGATAGGAGAGGAATCGAATTTATTTTGTTGATTTAAAATATTACATATTTCTTTTTTCATGATAACTCCAATATTTATTGTTGTTCAGACATCATTGTGTAGAATTTAATTTGAAGTAATCGATACGCTGATAGGAGAGGAATCGAATTTATTTTGTTGATTTAAAATATTACATATTTCTTTTTTCATGATAACTCCAATATTTATTGTTGTTCAGACATCATTGTGTAGAATTTAATTTGAAGTAATCGATATGCTGATAGGAGAGGAAAAGGATTTATTTTGCTGATTTTTTAAACCTTATATTCCATTGAAAACATACATTTGGTATTCTTAAATTTACGTAATAACTATCTACTGACTTTTATGCATTTTTCATATGATTTATTATTTATTTTTTATGACAGCAGAGTTTAGTTAAACAATTTTATTTTATTTGAGTTTGTTAGTTAATTAAATAAAGATTATACATTGTTGGTTAACCTTATTAATTGTATAGAGTAAATACCTTTTTCAGCCAATTATAGTCTTCCTTAAACGCTATTTTATATCACACGTTTCACTGCCACAGGCATCATTTTCTCTCCAGATACATTTTTCAATATTCTTTCATTTAATGTCATACAAACAAGATACTGTTAAACAGTAACAAACTGTGTCTATTTAAACATTTAAATATTGTGCAACGTGTATAGTCAATGTACTAATAATGTAAATACACGAAATTAAAAGAAAATTTGTGTTATGAAATAATCTATAAGTGGGCTTGAATTATCTACCTGAAAATGCTGCCTGTCATAGTGAAACATGTTGCCGTGTAATTTAAATATCGTTTAAGGAAGATTACAATCGACTAAAATAAGTGTTTATTATAATAAAATAATTCTTCCATACTTATCTATGAAATTATATAAATAATTAAGAAATAGTTATAAAACACAATACTGATAAATAAATTAGTGTTATTTTTAATTCGAAAAAGTGTTTTTTTTTATCATAATAAACGAATAGTTAACCCTAACTTAAATATTATATTTTACTAAAATTCAAGGAAACATTTATATAAACTAAATTTATTTCATATTTACGTCTAAAATTTCCATCCTTATTTTTATTGGAAAGCAATTGTTTGAGCCTTGTTAAATGCAAATTTCGAATATGTTCAACGTATTTTATTGTGGGATGTTACAAGGCAAGTAGATAAGAAGTTGCTGTCCAAAATATCAAATCAATTTTAGATATTTCAAAATTGGCTAACCCTTGAAATTTATTTTTCAAATTGTCAAGTTAACGTACGTGTTCAACGGTTTTGTAGAACAGAGACTCTTTAAAACTTTTAAACACAATCGAAGTAAAATGATAACCTGTAAAGTAATACATAATACATATAATATACAGCGAGTCAAATATAGTCCCAAATTATTCCAACAGGTAGGAAAAAATTATTCCAAAAAAAAAAAATAATAAAAATACCATATCAATTCAATTAACAGAAAACACAAGATAAATTTTCAAAGATTTTTTTATTTCAGATCCATATGAAACATGGCTGTTTATTTTAGCTTTTGGCGTTATCAGTCTAACTGCAGAGTTTGATATTTCTACTTAACTACAACTACTGTTATTTTTGTCACTCTTTGTACTGTTTATTCTGTCTACTGTTATTACAGTTAAATAATTTTAATAGTTTTTCATATTAAACCTATAACGTCATGTCTCTCCATCTCAAATATAACTTATTGTTTTGACGCCAGTTTAAACCATTGATGCAGGCGTTCCGACACGGAATAAGGAATAAAGGACTCACTTCTAGCGGTAAATGGGAGATGTCATAAAATAAACTCTTCAATTTAACGAATTAATTTGATTTGTTTTCTAAAACTTACATGTTTAGTTTTTACCTGACCAAAAATTATAAAACTTCCAAATACTTTACTTTTTGTTGTTCCTATTTACATGAAATATTTTTTTAAACTTACATATGATTAAAAATTTGCTATTTACGTAGTAAGTAAATGTTATGTTCCCAAGGATAGGTTATGAAACTTAGTATACGTATCATTTACTCGTAAAATATATCAATGTGAATAAGAGTAAAATAACAATAGTTGGATCTTTTACGCTTCCTACAGTGAAGGGTAAAAAAATGGTTTGTTTGTTAATGCATCAAACGGTACAGCACAATATTTTCTACCACTGTGAAAATAATTAACTGTCTATCACAATTAATTACAATGTTTGCAGCTAACAACCTACTAAGCGTTAAGATATTTTATTTCACCTGGATTATAAAACTATGGTATTATTTACTGTTCTACGTCTATCATTCATGCTCTACAAAATTGCGTTCATAAGAACGGATTATTTCACGTAATAAAATGTCAATGAAAATATCTCTGATATCTACAGAACTACTATTTTTAATATTACGTTTTTCCTTAAAACATTGAAATTTATAACAGATAAGACTGAGCTAAAAATAAGTAACAATGTTCAATGTATTTTGTTCTCAAAATTGTTATGAAGTTAGGGTTTTTCTTTCTGATGACTTATTAACTGAAACTCATTCAAATATAACATACTAAATATAATCTGAATTGAGAATTCTGGAAGTCGAAATATAAGTGAACGAAGATAAAATGCCGCAAACAAACCTCAATAATCGTGTACATGAAATAAATTCCACAAACTCTATCAATGTTAATTAACTACATAATTAGCCCAATGTTAATTGTTTCAATGTAGGCCTACAATATAAAAATTTATCTTTGTTTCTTATTAGTATTAAATTTATTAGATAATTTGTAATCGGTTAATATACTCTATTCAATTTACAATACCTTTAAAGTACGAGTGAATTTGACATCCCTTGAAGTAAAGTAGGCTTCTACCTAATTGCTTGGAGCTCTATGAGTGGTCGTATTACACACAGTAAATGGAATTAACACGGGGGGTTGTTCAAGGGTGGAAATTATTAAAGGGTATGAAGCTTAGTAACACTTGAGGGTGTTTCATTGTATAAAGTCATTCAAATGCAGACAATTAAATGAATTACTACAAACTCTTGCTTATTGTTGAATGCTTTATTCAATATTTGTTTATTACTTCATCTTTATCTATTGACTCACGATCAAAAGAAGAATGTAAACATACAGGCTGAGTATATATATATATATATATATATATATATATATATATATAACGTTATTTATATAACACGTATTATTATATTTATCAATAATAATTAGGGAAATATGTTTGAATCACCTAGAAAACAATGATATCATGACGATTAGAAGAAGCACCTCAAAATTATCATTTATTACTACAGATACGTCGACGATATCACTGTTTTATATCAAAGAACAGAAAGACAAATCAACAACTTTGCAACATATCTTAATAGCATACATCCATCGTTAAAATTTACAATTGAATTCTAAACCAACAATAGTGTAAATTATCTGGATCTCACAACAATCAAACATAAACACAAAGACTTTTCAAAATATACAGAAAACCTACCCTTACAGGCCATACTATCCACTCCACGTCTACCCATCCCATTTCAACAAAATGGCCGCCCAATATTAATTTATTCACAGATTACGCAATGTACCAATGTAGCAAGTTGATTTTCATGAATAATTTAATACAATAAAATATAATGACAACCAAAATGGTTACAAAGCGTCAATCATTGAAATATTATACAACAAACAAGAAATGAAAAACAAAACAAAAAATATGAAGGATGCAAAAAAAGACCAATTTATGGTTTTCAATTATTTTAAGCCGTTTTAACACATATTTTGAAATTTAATCCAAAAACAACTATTTAAACTTAAGAGTCTCCTAAACCCAAAAAAGATTCACATTGATGAATTTGAAGGAACATGAGGAATATATGAACTAGCATGCAATGACTGTCCAAGGAAATATATAGGATACACAGGAATAACTATTAAAAAAGTTTTAAAAAACACATTCCATCCGCCAAACAAATTGCACATTTAACAAAATCCCAATCTACATTTACCGAACACCTAATTGAAGCCGATCATGGATATTCTTGCATGTAAGACACACTTAAAATATTACGCCGGTGTAAAAACGGCCGAATTATGAATTCTATTGAAGAATTTGAAATATACTGGAATTATAAAGTCGACAACAATATTTTACTAAATGAGGAACTTTATTTTGATTCTAAAGCATTGTTGGATATCTTGTTAGAGATAAACACCCCCCTCTCCATCGATCAGAGGTGATGACCATCATCCACAATATATATCGAACTGTTGGGCCCAACTAGTCGATGACATTTTAATTTGACTCGGTTTTTAGTAATGTTTCGTGTACAGTTTTTATTTAGTTTTTTTGGTATTTTAAATTTATTATTGTGGTTTTGTTAATGAACTCTGATTAAGTGTTTTTGTTAACAAATCTCAAAGGATTATCCTGCTACAAAGATTGAAAATGACTGAATAGCAGAAAGTAATGCGGCGTTGAAAATAAAATATTGTAAGATAGTAAGCCTCAACATTTATTAATAATTAAATTAAAAACAAATGTAAATAAAATTGTGTGTATAAATTATTAAAAGTTATTATAAAATCTATATCAAACTCATCATTAATATCCCTTCAAAATATATTTCTCTTTATAAAAGTTACATTTTCTTTTGATATATGTCTCAGATCATGGAGATGTCTTGTTGATCTGTTAATATCCTTGATTTTTAACCTACACTTTTTAATAACTCATCACACCCTGCCAATTAAAGATTATAACAAAAGTTTTACTATATCTTCAATCCTACTTACATACAATAAATACATCAATCACATACATCACACAGAATGATCTGTCTCTCCTATGATTGAGAGGTTCTTATTTAACTCAAAACACCTGATTACGATACTTATTATGACGTACATATCCTATCTTCCTATCATTATTGGTCACATTCCTTTTCCTTCATAGATTAACTGTTCACGAAGATGTATATCTTTGTATTTCTATGATTTTTTTTCTCTGCTTATTTACTTACACAACTAGCAAGTTTGATCAAACTAGCTAAACCTTAACAAACCTCTAGTATAAGAGTGGTTAGTTTGAAAATTTAAAACATTTTGAAAGAGTATAAGAAAAAATTAAACTACCAAATTTCATACTAATAAAATATTTATTAAATTTTAACAATTTAAATAAACGAAATTAAACAACTAATATGTTAATTTTTTTTGTTACAGAAATTTATTCTACTTCTGTATTTATTCCTAAAAGGGACCACTGTACACAACCTCCAAATTCTGATGAAAAAGAAAATAGTAAGGTAATAGGGGTGTTCATTTATCAGGATAAAAATTAAAAAGTAGCATACGGACAGACATAGGAATACACAGCTTTACGGGAGTTATAAATAAATCAAATTTGCTTTTTAAATGCCGCATATAAAACGAATTTGCTTTTAAACACTATTTTATACTAGAACAACTATATCAATTGAAGCCAGGATCTGCTTTGTACTACATCTATAGGGAGAAATAAACGTTGCTGAAATACAATCTGTTCACTAGTCACACAATAAACTACATCTACAAGGGACTCAAGGAGAAAGCAATATACATCCCTGATCAAATATGTGTTTACTTGTCACATAATACACAATATCTACAAGTGATTCAGGAAGGGAGCAATGTACTTTGCTGAATCAATATATGTTCACTTGTCACATAACATACCACATCTACAAGTAATTCAGGAAGACAACAATGTACTTTGCTGAACAACTATCTGTTCAATTATCACACAATATACAACATCTACAGAGACTCGGGAAAGGAGCAATTTAATTTACTAAAAAAACCTTTCTGTTCACAGGTCACAACAATATACCACATTCACAGGGACTCAGAGAGGCGGCAATGTATTTTACTGAACCACTGCCTGTTCATCTGTTACACAATATATCACAAATACAGAGACTCAGGAAGGGAGTAATGTACTTTGCTGATCAACAATCTGTTCACCCATCACAAACGCAGGGGCTCAGAAAGGGAGGAAACTACTTTGCGGAGCACAGAATCAGTTCACTCATTACACTATATATTTTATCCATTTCAAATATCCCGAATATATAAATTTTGTATGTAGCCGGTATTGACCAGCACGAAATACTATTTTAGCTCTGAATGTTTTATGCCAAGAATGGAAATAGACTAATTTATACTGCGGAAGATAATCATCCGGAAATCCAAAACACAAATTTAAAAGAGAAGGGCGTTTTATTTGAAGAGTAATTGGCAGCTTCATAATTAATTACAAATAGTGTGTTTCCGCTGAAATATATTCCTTTCTTTTTGGTTGTAGAAACCAGAGGAATAACGTGAAATACCTTAAATTTCTATGCCCCTGGAAATTTCTGTGATAGACATAATGCAAGTTATAATTAAAAAATGAGTTTAAAAAAGCGTACATGTAATTTCGTTTTAATTAAAAAATTTAGTTAGTAGAAATTTAAATGCTGTTATATTTTCATAATAAAATCAAATAAATTTAGTAATGCGGAATAATTCATTTCATATTGTACATACTATCTGGCTTTTAATTTTACTAGATAATGACGAGTGTTAACTAAAATAGCACAACGTAAATCATATGTGCCATTCATGTAAACAATATGGAAATTTCTAGGTAATTTTCTAACCCTATTATCAAGTAAGGATAAAAATACCAAACGTTAAACCTGACCCTTCAAATAATTGATGAACGTTATATAAATAATTGATTAAAACCATTAGGGCAGTGAACTGATTGCTAATGAAACTGATTGCATTCACTGATTTGCGCTAATCAATATTAATTGCATTTTCCAACATCCCAATCCAGACTATTTATTTAATCATCCCCTTTTAATGTTCCATTAATTAAACTTAAAACAATTCCTTATTTATTTACATAATGTCCATGAAATTATTAAATATGTTATTTTTAAAATAAGGAAGTGAAATTTAGAATATCTAGGTAGACAACAAATCTTTGTTATAGTATGATCTTTCATGATGTTAAAAATAACTTTTGCATATAAAATAAATTACTAATCTGAATTAAATATGATTGAAAAAAATATATAGTGTATTTAAACTTTATTTTTAAATGTTTATGTTTTATGAAATTTTCAAATTCATAACCACTTTATGTTCCAACTTTACACAATCCCTTTATTGATTTGATATTTGATTTTAACTCATGTTTGTAAACTATTTGTAAAATTGTTAAGGCCCTATTTATTTTGCTTGAAAATCAGCAGCAAGATTCAGTTAACTAAATGTATTGCGGTTTGAAAATTAGGATTTTAAAAAAATTGGAAAATAGGTATTCAACAATACTTCAGACAAATTTTATGTGTGTTAATAAATAGATGTACAATTTTCATTACTGTTGAGACCGAAGATTTTTGGTGGAATTCCATGTTTAAAGATATTAAAACACAATTATTTTCTTATTTCAATTAATTGTATCTTCCACTTTTTATTAGTCTAGTCGACTAATGGTTTCTCCTGCTAAGACAAATCTATTAAAAATAATACCATTTACTCTGTTGACGTAATTTGTTATTATTCCAGAGAGTATAAAAATTAAATTATATTGTTTTAATAAAACCAGTATACCTTGTTTAATTTGTAGGTATTTATTTTTTGCCAAACAAAAGAGTAACTTAAAAAAACAAAAACAATTACTTTATGTATCTAATTATTTATGCATTAGGCTTTTATTTCACAATAATTGCATGCAAGTTGTGCCATTGTTGTAATGTAATGAATAAAAATGTTTTACATATAAATTGAAGTAAGTCACACATAAAAAAACACAAGTAAAGTAAAAAACAATTGAAATGTAAATCTCGAACATGAAAATAATGGGGATGACAAAGTATCGTAGGAGGATAGTAGTATACGGAAGCAAATAGAATTTATCAAAATGAAGCTGTGTCGCATTATAAGCAGTAGTTATAAGTAGTAGTTTTTGAGGTCATTCTATGTCTACCGTATACGGTTGTTTCTTAGATAAAAGTTTTAAGGAAAAAATTATGAGTCTTTGGTAATGATATCTTTTTCTCCATTTTTACCTGATCGTCTATTAACGATTGTCGTAAATGAAGTGCTTACAGTTTAAACCTGTGGCGTGTGTGTATTTAGTTTCTTGAGTGTGTATGTGAGAATGTTGATGCAGTGTGTGTGTCAAATTTTATTTGATTATAACTTTCTTTTTATTGTTTCATACAGTAATTTAATTAAATTACTATGCTATGATTAAGCTACAAGGTTTTCTTCTCTATATTATATACGTGTTTAATTAATTATATGTCTTTGAGATTAACATTGCTACAAAAACTAAAAAGAACTTCCTAATAAAAAAAAAATGTCCTGTAATAAACATTATTCTGTAGATTAAATACATTATTATATATTTTATTCATGTCCTAATTCATGCAAATACATAAATGTATGGTATAATAATCATTAAATATAAGTTCAAAAATGGTATACGTGAAATTATGAACGTTAAAATTTTTAAAGTTGTATCATATAATTAATAATGAATTAGATGGATGAACAATTTATATTAAATGCACAGAACAATAAATATTTGGAACCCAAAAATAGTTGTAGAAAATTAAATAATGTAAATTATCCAAGTATTAGAAGGCAGTGAGAAGAAGTATCTTATAATGTGTAATTTAGTGTCTTGTATACTGCGTCAGCTGTTGTAGTCTTCATGACTTCATCATTATGATTGATTAACTACAAAACAAGTGGATTTATAAAATCCTTTAAATTAGGATTTTAGTATATCCTTTTCAAAATACGATTACAATCATTCTATCTTTCTGTAATAATCATCAGGAAAGTTTCAACTTGATTTTAACAGAATAAATAATATATTGTAGTAAACCATTATTCCTCATGCATACATATTTTCTAAAAGTATGCCTATAGTTTAAAATATTTTTGTCTAAAAGAAATTTATTTCTAGATCGCTAATTTCTTGGCGAATTTATTTTATAGTTTTAAAGTATTATTGCTTATGCTCTCTGATGTAACAATTTTAATAAATGAGTATTATATCTTAGTATGTGTCAGATAACACCAAATTTTAGTTCATATTTACATAAAATGTGTAAAAAAGTTTATAAAGGGGAAGATATATATTCACCATAGTGAAGATATAAAATATTTATTGAGAAAAAACTACATATAAAATGATAACGTAAGAATGTTCAATCTTAAAGAATAACATATTTGAGATAAATTACGCTTGAGATTAATATGTATAGGAAATTTTCAAATGATATTTCTTATAATTGTTTTTCTTAAACGGTAATCATTTTATACCAATAAATGATTATTTAAATAGTGTTTTCCTCATGATAAATATTGAAGTTATTATATCTCTAGGAAAATATGCAACAGTATTCCAGGTAGAAGTTCTAGCGATTATGGAATGCATTCAAATCTACATAACAAGAGAATATGTCAATAAACATTTTTAGTTAAGACAAACATACAGTCAAGAGTAAAAGTTTACACAAATTCTCCACTGAATTAGTGCGAAGTACAATAATGTCTTTAAAGATGAGGTCTTCCGTGGCTAGACCCACTTCCAAAAAAATAATAATGTATCAATATTTACCGCATTTTTAAAAGTTGATTTATTGCATATTTTTTGTCAAATTAAAATTTCTTAATATTGTCAGATATATTTGGCTCATTTACTTCTTTTATATTATAAGATTAACATAAAGTACGTCTAATTATGTACAAATCGGTGAAGTACATATTAAAAAATCATGTTCAACTTGCAACTTGCACACCTATTCCATGTGGGATCCCTAAAATTTTTAATTTAGGAAATGAAGTTTCAAAACACATACAAGTCACAATGTTTTACATCTTAACCTAACAGCGCTCGAAAACCTAAAATAGAAATGAATATACATGTGTTTGTTGTTGTTGTTGTTTTTTTTTTTTTTTTTACCCAACTATGAATTGTATTTCGATAAGTTTTGAGCAAACAAACGTTTGGAATGTTTTTCAAGATGGTTTCTCGAATAAGTATTCATTAAATGATTGTTTGTGGACACATTAGATTTAAATAACACGGTTTTTAAAAGTAAATTAATAATGTATGAGGAAAGGATGATTCACACTCAAAACAAATTAGAATTTGCAAGCATTCGATTAACTTGCTCTTTGCAAAACCTATAGCTTTGATAATTTTACTTTATAATTACAAAGCAATAAAACTATTGTGATGAAGTAAAATTTTCTATATATAATCTTTTTATTTTGGACACAGCATATTAAGAATTGTTAGAGTAATTTCAATATGTTTCTTTGTTTAATTATAAGTCTGCCGCATATTTGTCTAATATTACTTGGATATACAATGATCCGATTGGCCCGACATTTTAGTATTTTGATTTTTTTTTATTTGTGTTTTGTTTATGGCGAAAAACCATTTCGGTCATTATCGCCTTCAAAAATTTTGGCAAGAAAATTCTTTACCTTAAAACTTATAATTAAGAATAAAAACAATAACAAAACGAAAACTAGATAACAAACAAAAATATACAACAACATAATAGATTGCAAGGCTGTAAAATTGCCCTGCAACAAGTTAACAATTACAATTATTACAAACTACGATAAATTATAATTAATACAATTAAAACAAATTTACAGGGTTGTAAAGGGATCCTGCAACGAGTTATAAAAAATAGAATTTTAACAATAACAAAATAGTTTAATTATAAAACAAAAATTATTTCACAGCTGTAAAGAGGCTCTGCAATAATCGAATCGAAAATTTGCTTAAATTTTATCAAACATTGTCAGACGACGCAAAAAGGACAATACCCGATCAAGGATCAGAGCATTATCCCCAACATTGCCTGAAAAGGTTTTATAAAAGGCTGTTCATGTTTATATATGAAATGTTTTCGAAAGTATTAGAAATTTCATTACAATAACAAATAAAATTTAAAGAAATAAACCTTTGCCAATGTTTAATAAATTTGTGTAATAATATTCCGTATATGACAACCCGTTTATATTTTGATTTTGATTCAGCATCGCTTTTTATATAATCTCAGAATTCGAAAATATTATGAAATGCAGTTTGAAGAAAAATATTTAATGACCCATATTATATGAAGTAAAGATATTTACGTGTTTTATAGCTTTAAGGATGAATATAAAATTTGTGTTTAAAAAATTAATTATTTCAAAAAGGTGTACTGACTACTTGAAGAAAGTGAAACTGACTGTAAAAAGCATTAAGAAACATGTTTCTTTAGAAATTATAAAGGAGTTATATTTACTAATTTGTACACTGATTTTTCATAACATATTTCAAACTTGCATGATTTTTTAAAGTTATTGCTAACGTTAAAATAATCTTTCATATATTTGAGATATTACACATCTTAGTTTTTACACAAATGTAACTGATATTTTTCTGTACTTTGCATATTCCCCAAAGCCGTATGAGGAAATGAAACAATTTCATACGCCTGATGTTTTGAAACTTTGAATACGATGTTTGTATAATAATTTCAATATTTGGTGAACGTGATTCTTCGTCGATGATTTCCCTTGTGAACTTTTAAGAGGGAGATCATGAAAAGACTTCTTAAATTTATATTTAATTATCACGTACACACTAGGCGATCATTGGATCTCTTATATCTACTTCACATACTTTATGGATTTATACTCTTCGACTTCATTCATAATATAATATAAACTTCTAGTTTACATTACATTGTTACACAAAAGTGTTGTTAATATTAAAGTGTTTTGTAAAAGATATCCAAGTTTTGCATTTTTAGAGATAATTATAATCCTTTTGCATACGTTTAGTTTTTATGGTTTGTCACGTAAATTATTGTATATTTTAAGAATTTGAATATTATAAACTCATAAATATTAAATAAACTCTTTCTAAATTATAGTTGAAATAACTAATAAGTGGTATCTATCAGTTATAAATAAACTTTATTATGGAGAAATATATTTTACCAATCGGATATTCGAAATAACAGAACAGAAATTACAACTCTAAATTATTTGAAAATTGTAAAAAATAATGAGGACTGCTTCCAAGTTGTATCGTTATATAAGGTGAACAACAAGTCAAGTACCCTTTACCTTTTAATATTAATAACGTAGTGGCCAGTGCCTGACATTTGTTTGTACAACAAACACTTACCTGCATGATAATTGTATATCATATTCTAAAGTCAATGATTGGTTTCCCTGTTACATTTTTTATATATTTTTACTCTTTTTATGATGGCGGCACCGTAACTGCATTGATTAAAACGTAGTTCTGTAACTTAAAATCAAATATTTAAGTACTCTCTCATTATTTAAAAACATATTTTTTATTATTCATAAATATGTACAGTACATTGTGTATGGAGTATGATTAAAATATAGAATTGGTTGAGTAAGTATTTTAACTGTATATTGTAATTTCTACGATAAAAACAAGGATAAATATATATATTGACTAAAAGTTATTAATATATAAGTTATATTTACTTACTAATCAGATAAATTATGTAGTTGTTGAGAACTTAAATGTGGACGTTTGTAAAATCTAAACAATTTTCAGAAATATTATTAGTTTTTGGTTACTATACAATTTAGTCAGTAATAATTATTTTAATTGTTGAGTACGTTATTTGTATAGGCTATATTTTTAACAAAACCTACTCTCTCCTCTTCTGCAATTTTCACAACTAAGTTTGTCTTATAGCTTTAATCCATTTAATTTCAGGTTAAGTTTAATAGACATTTAGTTATTAGGGGCAATATTGTCTATTATTATTAGCAAAAAATGCTTAAAACAAATCATAAAATAAAATAATAATAATTAAAAAAAAAAAAACATTGTTTAAAAATGACTCTTGTGTTCGTCCATCAATTCAAGGTAGTGATGAACTATATTAATTTGATTATTTATCATTTTGTTTGTCAACATCTGGAGTCTAGACGAGGATTAAACATTTTGCATTCATTTTTTTTAAAAGCAATATAAACTAAATTTGTGTAAATTTAGGATAATAAAAAATCGAAAATATATTAATTTAGTAAGAAATTAACACTAGTAAAAATTGAAAGTTTATTGTGAAAAAGAATTACATATATGGCATTAAAATTTTTAAAAAACACAATATCTTAATTACAGTCAATATACTTTTTCCTTTTTACGATGTTTTTAATGGAAAAACCATTAAATATTTTTCGGCTTCATCCCGTTGGGATGTTATAAGACTAAAAGAAAGGAGCTCTACTTTTTTCTAAAATTATAAATGTTTATTTTATCCATGCAAAAGCAGTTTTTATGCATTTAGTACACCATGTATACGTTTAGATATGTTACCCTATCACTGTTGTCATTTCAATGTGAATTAATGAATTTATTTGTTGACACAATCAACATGGTACAAGTTAGACAAAAGATGTAAAGGAAATGAGGAGGATATGTCTGTCAGCACTAAATAAAGAGGGTTGGTTGCATTGTTCAGACATGAGTCATTGTTTCAACATGGATCTGCTGGTATTGTTAGAATATGAATGATAATATTAAAGTGTTCTTTGGTAAAAATAATTACAAATACTGTAATGATGAAAATATCAATCTACTGCCAAATTCGGGCAAAAAGAACAGAAAATAGAAAACATATCTGTTTTTTACTAGAAATATATTTTAATAATTTCGTTTATCTGTGTCATTTATTTTTAGTTAGAAATTAAAAACTCCTCTAATTTATTTATTTTTAAACAATCTGAACTCTTTTGCATGAGTAGTTATCTTTTTTTAAGTAAAGTTTTAACTACACTAATCAAATTCTTTAATAAATTTAACATAAAACAGCCCATTTATGAAACCAGTAAATCTTCTATTGTTTTATGTGTTTTATCTCTCTATTGATATGTGACACATCTCCTTTTACAATTTTTAGTTATTTAATAATATGTATCGTAAAAAAGCTATTATTTGATATTATATAAAATACATATGGTAATAAACTCAGATAAAAGTGCACATTACAAGCCACTTTGGACACTTCTATTTCCACCAGCCAACTTCAGTTACCGTTCAGCAATAAAAAGCTAAATTTGTGAACGTACATTAACTTGGGTAAAACAAAATATTAAATTACTAATTTCTATATAACTAATAAAGCCAAGTTAATATCTCTAACGTTCCGAAAATATTTATTCATCGTGTGATATTGAAAACTGCATTCTAATGCAAAGAGCATGGTAATCCTAATATATGGTGCTTTGCATAATTTACATAGTACTAACACTATTTGTCGTGTTGACATAGCTTAATTAATTGAGAGGCGTTGATAATTCATCCTGCAGACCATCACTAAAGGATATCTATACCAGTGAGTAAGGATATAATTATACCAATAAAACACGAGTAATCCTCAATTCTGTAAATCTATAGTCAATACATATTAAAAAAAAAACAAATACTATTATTAATAATTCTTTAAAATCAAATTTATCTTTGAATTCATAACAAGTATTCACATCACAGTGCAGCTACAGTTCGATATTATGTAATGTGTTTTTGCACCATCACGCGAAGTTGCTAGATCTCGACCACTAGTTGGTAAAAAAACTCTCACCCACTAACAAAACTCCCTTTCCACAGGCAATAATGAAAACCATCAAAGGAGCGAGTCGTCGATCAGCAAATATTCAAGGTTTGTAGTTAGAATGGTTGAGCTCGTCTTACATCTCAGCGAGTTACAGATTGCATTTCTCTCATTTACTTTAGAGAATTTGTTCCACAAATGTAGCACCAGGAGGTTTACTGTGTTCAACAATCTTTCCACAAATGTTGTTTATAGTAATCTCGCTCCCTTCCACCTGCAACTTCTGTCTTTCTATTGCCATCTTCTATAATGGAAGAATGTGTCTACCACGTTTTCTTGATCAGCCTAGCCGTATTGATAGGAATATTTTCCGTATAAGCCTAATATAAAAATGGAAGGTGACATGAATTCAACATTTCATTTAAACATAAGCTCAAACTGTAAATAGACCTAATGATGACAATGAATAATTGATTCATATGAGGAGTACTTTGAGCAATAATTGGTGAGGGAGAGGCAGGAGAAATAAACAACATATAATGTGGAATTATTTTTCTTAGTTAACCCATGTTGTAAAACAGTGCCTATGTATAACGGCCAATTTTGTCAATAAGTTACAGGTTAAAAGATTGAACGTATTTATTAGTTTTAATGGATAAACTCAATCTGTTTTAATACATAATAAATTAACGACCATGTACGGAACAACTAAACTTAGCCTAACAGCGTTGTACTTAGTTAACCAAAATTCTGTCAATTCATCAGATTAATTTAAAACCAAACCCTCCCCTAATCACAGTGCACGTTCCTTGGCGTGCACATCCTTAAATATGAAAGGTAATTTCCAAACATTTTATACTAATGAACAAACTATGAATATAAATCATAAGAAACTTAGACTTCAACTGTTCAACACAACATTCCGACAAAATTGGATCAAGGTAATCGTTAACAGTACATAAGGTTTTACTTATGCCTAGTATTGGGAAATACCTCACACCGAAAGCTTGTAGAAAATATTAATGGAAGATTCTGTAAGCGCCTCAAATAATGAGTTGAGAGTGAAATGAAAAATTCCCTTTCAAACGTCACATTGAATTAAATTAAATTCAATACTACGTTATTCCAAATATTGTTATTCCATTCACAATAATGAAACGAAAAGATCTTTTAAGCAAAACTAGTATTTTCGTTAAATATGTGAAAGTGAAAAGTGAAAAAACGTAAGCCCTTTTGTCCCTTTAGTGATTGATAAATGTTACAAATAAGTCAACAATAATTGTTTTGTTATATATATAATGGGTTATACAATGGGTTATATATATATATATATATATATATATATATATATATATATATATATATATATATATATATATAACCCCATTGGCTTTTCGCGAGATCTCTGGATCTAAGAAGCCCAGAGCTATGCATTTTTAACATGGTTTGGGGTAGTTCTATAGACGCGTACTAAGAAAGGGTTTTGAAAATGTTCCACTCCCAGGGTGTTTTTTTTACCCCTAAATCATATCTCTAGATCCAAGAAGCGTAGAACTGTTAATTTTTACCATTGATTGGGGTAAGTCTGTAGACGCGTAATAAGAAATGATTTTAAAATGTTCCACTCCAAGGGCGCTTTTACACCTAAAACCTGTATCATATCTTTGTTATTTATGGGTCGATTATGATCAAAATTGGCGTGTTGCTGTATTTGGGCATAATTTATTTCCATAGCAACACCATTAGAATTGAGCTAAAAACTTACTTCTTTATAAAATTATCTTAACTATTTCCAGGTGAAACTGGGTCCATCAGCTAGTAATATAGAAAGCGATCAACTAGGTCACAGAGAAAGGTCCTGATCTTCTGTAATTGGTTGGAGTAAATATAAACTCATCAATTTATAATTTTATATGACAACGGTGCTTGATGGAATTCCATATTATTGGAAATAATGAAACAATTATTTAACTCCACAAAATAGTTTTAATGAGCTACATATGTTTCGCCACTAGGCATTAGTAGCATGAAATGCCTAACGGCTCAATAAAGCTCTTTTGAAGAATAAAATTATTGTTTCATTATGTCATCAATTTATAATGAACTTTTCCTAACAAACAGAGATGAGAGTTGAAATAATTTAATGTAATAATTTTTACAAGGAAGACGTGTAGATAATTGAAAATAGAGAAAATGTCCATCTAGAGAAACTGACAGTTTAAATAGAAGTCGCATTCCAAAGTGAACAGACAATGATCATTTATATTCGTAAGTTTGATAACTCATGTCAAGGCTGCGGTTAGGGGATAACAACTGATCATCTGTTTCAAGTAGTACAACTTTGGTTATAAATTACATTGTTCCAATTACACAGGCATGTAATTCGATCAGTATGTAATATAAAGCAGACTAAATTCCAAATTGATGAACACACGTGTGATATATTGAACATTTTAGTTTGGATAGAATGAAGATGAATTGCTTTTCAGATAATAGAATAGTCGTAAATTATACCCTTCTTCTCGTTTCATACATGGGGTTTTACACATTGTAGGTTTAGTTATTAGATATGTCCAAGTGTAGTACACTCCAAAGCAGTGATGACGCGACGTGAAGAGTAATGCATCATTTTTCGTTGTACCATATTATGTAGTTTATCAGAAAATACAATTTCAAAATTAATCTTTTGCGAAATAATAAATGAAAATTATACATCGACTTTCGTAATATTGTATAAATAATGTTATTATAATTTTTTAATCACTTGAGTAAACATTTATTTTTGTCAGAGATATATTCAACGAATGTCTTCAAAATAGTAATTTTAAAAATTACCAATAAGATGAAATTCCGTTCAGACGTACAAAAGCGCAGAACAATTTCAGGTTTCAATAAAAAAAAACGTGTTAAGTCTACGGTTTATCGGACATGACATTTCTATGGAAAATGCTACACATATAACGTTGAGAATTCACCTCTGTGAATTCTAGTATAAGCAAAGAACTGAAAATTCTTTATAAATCGATATTAATTCGAGGGATCTGATGAAACCCTCGTTAAATTAAAAGTTAATTAATTTTTTTTAATAAAAAGGAATTTCCCATATGTGATATGGTGTACGCATCTAAATTTCACGTGGTAAAACCTTGCACGGTTTATTCATACTAAGTATATTCTTAACCTCATGCAAAATAAATTTTTAAATTGTTAACTTTATACTTCTAAATACGTAATTTCTGCAAACGACAATATATATGGTGATATTTGATGTTTTGTTACTACAACTAGATAATATTTTATTAATAATTTGAATTTCTTTTGAACTTTGTAGTGACTTTTGTGATTTTATTATTATTGCTTTGAAGCTATTAAGGTGTTTGTAATTTAGATTAAATAAAAAAAGAAGAAAATACAGTACATATTTTGATAATTTATTATATATAATTTTTTGTTATTATCTATAATTTTTTATATTTATTTATTTTTAATATTTAACTATGGGAATTTGTGCAATACGCTTTCTTAAACATGTGTGAGTATAAATGACAATTTCATGTAACTAATTCTATTGGCTGTATATGAAAAATGATATGAAGTTCTAGTTTTATTGACCAGGATTACATGACTTTACCCACCTCCTATATTAAGATTGTTCACCATTGTAATTTAAAGACCCCCCCACACATACAGGGATGGTATAACTTCTCATACACATTAAACGAGAGTACTAGCTACTAGACCAACCGACCAACACTGTACTTACTCATTCATGTAAGAATTGAAGTTAGCAATAATTAATAAAATAAACAGTAAATGACTGGATTATATATAATAATTTTGAAGGTATTTTAAACACAACAAGCACAAAAAATAAATCTACTTAACTACAACCAAATAGATACTAGTATTTGAGTAGCGTTTATTTAGAAACGCACATACTAAACAATAATACTGTATAGAAATTCCCCAGTTGAAAAACCACTATTTATTGGTGACCCTTCATATAATATTTTATATACTATGCACATGTGGAAGAAGAAAATAATGAATTTTTAAATGTTTCTAAGACGAATTCCATACAAATCAGTTATACACGAGTGGGATTGTTAATTTGTTTAAAAAATATATTGTTACGTATTAACGAAGAGCTATATCCTTCGGGTCAAAATTGACCTATACTCACCCTCAATCAGTTCATATTGCTTCCGGTATTGTTTATTAAACCACACTTTCCCACATACGGAAAGATCTATATAGTAATGGAAAACAAAAAAAAAAAAATTTTGTAATATTTAAAAAAAAATAAACGCAAGCATCTGTGTCATTTCACTGTAATTTTGAATTCGTTTTGTTAAAGGTGCTAATAGGGTAATTTTTGAACCATTTGAAAATTTGTATTAATTTTATAGTTTGTAAGGTTATTAGTGAAAGATTAATATATATATATATATATATATATATATATATATACAAAATTTTTTGTAAACCATTTTACAAACTCGTCTTTGGGTTTCTCGAAATTATTATATAATCTCGATAGAGGTTTTACAGCGGAAATATCCAATTTTTAATCACAATTTATTATTTAGTTTTATAATTTAGTTTAAATTTTTTTTCCAATTTTTTACCGTGCTTTTCGCAACATATTATTTGATTGTTAATTTCCGTTTATTACCTTTATTAATTTATAAAACTGTTTTGTCAGCATAGTCTACTTATGGTAAATAATATTCGGTGAATTATTGTTTATAATTAATTATTTACCGGTTTAGGTAGTATATATCTACATAATGTAGTAATTATTATTACGTACCAATGTTTAAAAATTGTCGAGAAATTAAAACAACTATTGTAGAATATCAATAATATTTTACTAAATATCAATCATAATAAATAAGTCAAAAGGAGTATAATACATCATTTCAAAAATGAAATTTACTAAACTTATTAAAGTAATTTCATTTGCTCCAACGTTGTGACCGATATATGTGAACTTTGTTAAAATTAAAAGAACATTCTGGTACTTTTTATTCTTAAATAAATAAAAACATTAATTGTTAATTAAGTACAGGTTTTATTTTATAATTTATTTTTAACTTTTTTGTATAAGATACTAAATTAGGAGTTTTGGTTTTATTATGACCTGTAGATCAGCCTACTTTAGCCGACTTTTCATTTCCTGTCTTTGACCAGGACATGTTTTTGAGGGTAGAGGTAAGAATTTTTTTTGGTGTTACTGAAACAATGTTAGACGATGTGTTATTTTCAACTACAATGGTCAAGGTATTAGTTTCATTTTCATCGTGTACCCAATAATTAAATCTTTGAAATATATAAATTACCCGGTTCAACGTAAATCTTGATTCCAACTCGAGTCACGAAACAACATATTAAATCAAATTTAGGTTAACCAAGTAATTTGAGTAAAGAACTTTCACATGAAGGCGGTATCTCTGAAGTAATGAACTGTGCAAGTGAACAATGGGACTAATGTTGTAGGAGGTTAAAAACTCGTGAAGGATTTCCACACTAAAAGATTCTTAAACAAATCTGTTATTAAACAAACTGTGTTTCGTGCTAAGCTATTCTTTATAATCTTATCTTAAATTAATTTGTGTTCGTTCATACATTCTAGAAGCAATAATTATACCATAAAATAATAACTTATTTTTGGAAAGAAATGTTTCTTAAACTAGAAATTATACTTAAATACTGATAAAGTTAAAAGTAATCTTTTGAATCAAATACTGCCATCTGTGGAATAATCATACTTCTTCAAGAGACGAGTCTTTATATTCTATACATATAATGAATAAATAAAACAAATATCATTGCAAAAATATGGTATAATTTTAAATAATTTATCAGAAAACTCGCAAAAGTGAATATATTACTGGTTTATACTTCTTTGTTTGTTACTGTTCTAAAAATTGTAAATTCTGCCTTGCATTCTTCAAATTCAACCAAATAAAAAATTCACGTTTGATAAAAAACGAATGGTTGTTTAATTTATACTTGACAACATTTAAAAATACCTTTCTGAAATACTATTAAATTAAGGAGATTAATTAAATAAAGGAAACAATTTGAAATATTACTAAAAATCCTGGTAATTTGAATTGGTTATTCAAAAAGTTTCATTTTATATATTAGCTTATAAAGTGACCTTTGCAACTACTGATATACATTAACGTTGCGAACGTTGCTCTTACTCTCTCATTCGTGATAGTTGTGATAGTTTCTTTTGAAAGGAGACAGGAACTAGTTGAGTTTATTTTGAGGAAGGGTGCATTTTGAGTGTTGTCTAATCAAAATCTATTGTTCGATTTTGACCTTGTTTAATATTTGGGGTTTTTTAGACAGTTAATTAGTTTTTGTACTTCCTAAATCAATACCTTGAATAAAAAAGTAATATCTCTGTAAAACCTAGACGAGGAAAGAAGGACCTTATATCAATATGTAAAATATCTTAACATCAATAATATGTTAAAATCACAAGTAAAAGTTGATATTAAATTTATTGAAGCGTAAATATTTGTACAACGTGAAATCGGTATTTTATAATTTTTGATTTATTCCTAAACTTTAACTCTCTCTCCCACTAAAATAATGAAAACAATAATGTTAACATATTTCGCAAAGGGCTATATTTATTACCTTTTCCTAATCTACAGGAAATATACATATATTTGAATGCTATCAGCAAGCAATTGAAGAATATTCTAAACCAACTAAATATTCAGATAAGGTAGCAAATTAATTTCCACCTTTGTTTTATCTTAGGTTTTACCAAGTAGAGTGTTAATTGTAATCATATATGTAATTAAATATTTCTTTAACGTACTAACGGTATCGGCTACAAACCAGATGAAATGCAGAAACACAGAGACATAATAAGATATTAAAATAAGGCTTTCAAATTTCTTTGGTTTGGGAATTTTAACAAAGAAACTTGGTTATTAACAAATCGGATAAAAAGCATGGTCTTTAGCTAAAATGAAATATTTCGAATAGTTTCACAAATTACCAAATATATTATAGATTCCAGATTTATTGTTCATTTTCAATTATGAAATGTTTGGATCAACTATATTAAAAGTGCCAAAAACCAGTTGTTGGATACTAAACAGTATTATTATTTATATATCTCTTAAATCACGTAACCTATTTGAAACCAGAGCATGAGTATTATTAAATGAAAGTTTAAAAATAATTATATTGGTTTTAAGAGTTGTTTTTGATGACTTTTTCGTCTTGTTTTTAGTCTTTTTTTAAGCAATCATTAAATATAACCAGATCAAGTATATATTTCAGATACTTATCATCTGAAATTATCTCTTTCTATCAAATTTATTATTACACTAATTTAGAGACGGAGATATATAAACATGAAAATCGTTGTTAAATTAAATCTGCGGCAAGGAATAGTAAATACCTATTATCTATTACGCAAAATTTAAACCGACATTTGGAACAGCAAGTAAGAATAATACCAGCAAATAAGTGATTTGCGTGTTTTATTTAGAATGTGTATATATACTGCTGCAGTTAAGCTAACAAATTTAACCATTTAAAATAAGATAATAAAATCTACCATTTGAAAATAAAATTTCCATTAAGTACACGACTAATCTAATCTTTTAGATAGTTTTCAGAAGTAATCATTATAATAGGTAGAATAAAACTCGAACACAAGATCTCACAAAAAATACGTTTCCTTAATAAACGCGTTTCAAAGATTAAGTCGCCATCCTCAATGACACATGGGCTACAATAACTAAACTATAACTGTATATAGTTTAGTTAAAGTTATAGTTTAGTTATTGTAGCTCATGTATCACTAAGGATGGCAACTATGCCGTTGAAACGCGTTTGAATAATTAAAAGTAATTTTCGTGAGATCTTGTGTTTGAGTTTTATTCTATCTAATATTATATCACAAGTTATTTAAGCAATATAATGTTGAAAGTTATGTTTTAAATCAGGCTAAAAACTATAATAATTATGATATACTGGTAATAAACTAGACTTTAAAGTGAACCTGACGTACAAAGTGCTATATAAACAAATGACCTAGTATAGTAACAAAGATAAAAGTAAGTACCAAATATTCTAAATATTCCTAAACATTTCAATACAAATTTTAAGAGACTGGATAAACATATAAATAGAATATGACTATTTTCGCTGCAGGTAGTGTAAAGTAAGTGAACAAATTATTCACCTAAACTGCCAATCAGATTATAGCATACATTTGAATGATTGTTAAAAAAATTAAACTTTCGGGAGTGGTTTCAGTTTTTTTTTAGATAAAATTATATATTTAACGTAAAAATGTTACAAACAAATTCTTACTTCGTGCGCAGGTGATCAAAACATATATTCAAAAAGGAAATTCAACTAAATATAGAAATTATTTTCATAGTATTATATGTTAACTATAGTTATTATATGTTAATTATATTTAAGTGGTTATTATTTTTTTAATTTTTGGATCCATTTTGTTTCTATTTAATAAAGTTGTGGTTAGTTCATACTTATAAAATCCCTGTTAACAGTTAGGGTACTTTACCATGATATCCTCGGAGTATTGCACCTTACCTACCCTACGAAATGCAGAGGGCTTAGACAATATTAAAGTTAATATAGTTTTGACCTGAACACACAATGCATGGATAGGCCTGGAGTGAAGTATAACCTATTGACCAGTGAACTGGATTGTGAGCTCAAGTTAATACCCTGCCAAATGATCGGTTAGACCATTTTTGAAGGATCTAAGACCCTCGGGGAAGTTACCATACGCGCTAGGTTTTTTTTTATAAATTCGTTCCGTAGCTATATATCGGTCAAGCGGCCAGACTATTGCCTGACAGGACTATATATCGAACACCAATGCTGTAATTATAATGTTAATAATAATTATTGTTAATTAGTGCTAATCGCTCATGTAAGCTAGTTGGTGATTTGGCGATGTGTCGGCATAAGATTAGTGTTGCAACGAGTCAGACAGATATTATATCCGACTTCTGTGTACAGTAGCCGCTTCTAATAATTGGTTAATCTCAACTATTTGCCTTTAGTTAATTAAACACCCCTCTCCCAAGTAGCATTAATTAAATACAAAATTGTATGTTTATTTATGTTATAATACATTACCATTTCTAATTTGTTAATAATTGGGCTGAATGAACAGGAGAGAATATATATATTAATAATGTGCAAATACATTAAAATAATTTATGTATATTTTTAAATACAGTATTAATGTATAAAGTATTACAAGATATTATTAAACAGACATAAGAATTTATAGTAATAATTATAATAGTTTTACAAATAGTTTTTTTTTAAACTATTTTTTATAGGCAGTAATATATTCATCAAAAAGAATATAGGAGTAAAGAATAAAAGAATGTTGGGAGGTTAAGTTTTATCATCTTAGTACTACAAAATCTTATACTTGAACAACTCACTGACACTTAATGTCTTCCAAATTTAAAATTTTAGAATGGTAACTGATCACTACAATAAACCACTTTAATCTAGCCATATCCCCCCCGTTTATTTCAATTTTGCACATTAATTACCCTACACGACATTCTGAGTTCAGGTTTTATTCTTGAATTTAATATTCCAAGTATTTATAATTAGAGATTATTGAGTGCTATAAAATGTAACAGAGTCCATACTTGCTACATTAGTTCATTATGTAATGCTATTCATTTTCTTGTTTAGTTACGTGAATAATTGGAGTTCGTAGAAATGCGATGCCAGTTAGTTATTAGCTCTGATTGTCAATATCTACTTTATTTCAGTTATGTAATGATCAATTGTAAATTCAATAAAGCAGTTTTTTAAGTGATACTAATTTTGTATTCATAGTTTTAATTCTTTTTAATAGCAATCGCGAATCAGCATAAAAATTGTTTTGAAAGCAAAAATTTGTAGAAACACAGGCAGAATTTATAAACTATATATCAGTTTTGTAAATTTAGGAGAAACATAAGTTTTAATATACTCTGTAAGAGTCTCTTGTATTGGTTGTATATCTTGTATTTCAGAATCTAGACACTATTTTAATCATAAAATTATAAAAATATTTTTTAAGTAATGAATTATGCAGACAGAAATGAAAATAATGTATACTCAATATTGTATACTCCAATATATAATACTTCATCGTGTAATGTTATTCTTTTTATTTATATAAATGTAAATATTTATATTTGACGAGAAATATCTGCTTCCATAATTTTTCAGAGTCAACATAAATATTTATTGTAAATTTTAGAGTTATTTTCGTTATATTGGAAAATATATCTCCGTCCAACATAAAACATAAGTAAACACATTTTTACATATAAAACAACACTGTTTCTAAATTACTTTTTTATAAATTATGATATTATAGTTACATTTCTTAAGTTATGAGTTTTATATTGTGTTTTCATGAGCATAGAAGACACCTCTGAAACAGATTTACAATTACATCTTAACATGAACAAGGATAAAGCCCAAACCACAAAATAATACAAATACACAAACCGTATAATGCGTTTATATTACCTTATGTACATTTCGATAGCTCTGTTATCATCTTCAGAGGTACACTACTTCGAAATGTACATACGGTAATATAAACGCATTATCCGGTTTGTGTAGTTGTGTTATTTCTTGGTTTTTCTTTGTTCATATTTAATCACCACAGTGCTCTAGTAATTTATTTACATCTTAATAGTTTGAGTATAATATATATATATATATTATACACCATTTGTTTTTAAAAAATTATAGTCAAGGTATCCACAAACATTCACATGTATTAATACTAAAATAATTAATTCTGAGCAACAACCTTATACAAGATTAAAATATTAAAACCGATCAGCCTTAGAAAAAAAAAAGTTTCAGCTATGTTTTTTAACACATTTTACATTTATTTATCAAAATAATTATCCAAAGCACAAAAGTGAATGATTGAAATTTCTTGAAGATGGATTAACACAGATATTCAAAAATAATAATAATAAAATTTTGATTAGTCAAATTAACAGATTTTAGATTTAATTGGAATTTTATTCCCTGTCATCTTGAAGGTCCTTTCTAATAATTATTATCGTATTTAGGTGCGTCTTTCATGCAAGCTAAAACTAATTATATGCTACAGAACTCGGGATAATTATGCAATCACAAAGTTCGTTATTTGTTTTGTTCATTTAGTCACTTCTCTGCAATGCTCATTTCCCGTAAATTTTAAGTGTCTAAATTAGGAACGCTAACTACGTCACAGCAGTGTAAAGAGTTTTAAAAAGTTTGTTTCGCAATTTGAATACATTTCTTAATGTTTCAAATGAAGGCAATTCAAATGTGAAAAACAAAAACCAAATTTGATTGAACTTCTTAATACTATGAAAAATAATTTATAATACAACCTTATTGATAACTGTACAATTAATAATCCACTAAAAGTAAAAGTAAAAGGATATATTTCATTTAGACAAGCATAGGTCGTGTAAAATGAATTGTGACGATAATAAATACAAAACTTAAATGTTTAGTAATGGTTATTGCTGGTTCAAAGTGATATTGCAATTTACAGAATTTAACATTATTCTAATAATTATTAGACTATAATAGAATAAATTGAGAATGAACACTAAAAAATCCTTTGATTGTCAGAAAATTCATTCATCCCAACGCCACCTCCTGTAGAAACCAAATATTTAATTCATTGAAGCGTAAAGTTATATTGACGAATTTAGACATTAATGCTAAAAAGTTGTATTTTATTATTTCCTCATGTATACTTAGTATAGTGAAAGATACGTAATGGGTAATAAAAACAGAGTCGAGTTTTTCGCAGAAACGTCCATTTTAAAGTCCTCTCAGTCAAATATATTGGATTTGGGATTGACGTGTGTTGCGTCTAGCGCCAGTTTTGGACATAAATAACGACCGAATTTAATTCAATTCGGTAGGTGACAATATTTTGGTGTTATTTCTGTACTTTATAAGAAAAAATTTTGTAGACAACATCAATTTGAGGTACCTGCCTTAATACAAAACACGAAATTCAGATTTTTTAATAATTGGCTCTTAAGAATTTAATAAAATAAATACTAAACGTATTGGTTCTCATAAAATGTCGATTAGTGAGTTATCGAGGAATCGAACAATCTATCACAAAGCTCTTATGAAAATTCTCAAAATCGCTACTTCAGACTTCATTCATACTTCAGTGAAATGTGAAAATTAATGACACAAGCTAGTTCAAAATTTGAAACAATAAAAATTATAGTTAAGTAATTATTTACGATAAATCCTACAACCTTCACCTCCTTCATTTAAACTTGATTTTATATCATAAAATCCACCCGTAAGATCCCGTAAGGATCTGGTTTCGACCTTATATAGATATATAAAATAAAATAAAAAATTACAAAATATAAGTCGTGACCTATGGCTGACTTTCATGAAAAAATCTTTGAAAAGTGTCAAAATGACATTTATGGCACCGAATAGTCTTGTTTGATAAGTATTTCAATTGTGATGTAGTGTGAGAAACGTTTGTGCAATGTTTTGTACTTTTTATTTAATAAGAAGTGAAAAATACAATTTAAAAGTTTAAAGTAATTTTAAATTTTATGTAGACTGAGATTTGCAAAAAAAAATAAAAAATAGAAATAAATATTTCACTAACCTAATTGTATGCAAGTTTAGTTGAAAATTTATTTTCCCTTCCATTTCAATTTTCCTTATTTAATCCAAATCTAATTTCAGTCGTTACCACGTAATATTTTTAATAAATTCTAAATCTGTATTTTTTTGTACGTGTTATGGATTACTGTATTTCTTTTTGCTAAATGATATTATATGATACTTAACTCATACCATTTTATATTGACATTTATTCTTCCATGTTTTCACTTCCTTCGAGTGTATTAACTACGCAACTACCAAACTAGGCTAAGCTGAATATGTGTCGATATATTAAGCCGCGTTCATTTATAGTCCCTATTACACCACATCACAGGTGGAACTAATCAGATACAATAATAGGCAATTAGTTATCTATATCTATCATTTTAAAATGAATCCAACTTTAAGCGGTTCATTTAAAACTAAATATTCTCTTAGCAACAACAAATAAATACAATTACAGGTAATGTGTTTAAGAATTTAATAAACAATATAAAAATTCAGTAATTTAAATTATATATCACCTCTTAATAAGTAAACTGTGCAAAAAATGCATATCACCTTACTTCAGGAACAAGAATGTTATAATGACTACATACACAAAGCTTTACACTTTAACTTTACTTACAAAAAGCAGCAATGGAAACTTATTCCATTAACAATGTTGAGCAATTCCAAGTGCAAACTGCTGTAACAAGAAGAAACATGTTTGAAACAAGGAAACTTATCCCATCTAGATCACCTGCTGACTTTTTAATAATATGAATAAAAAAAAAATTACTTGACATTATTTTTATAGATTTGTAATAATGCATTTTCAGTCAATAGAATAAAATAGAGTGTTAGTTATATTCAGTATTAAAATATTGTTGAGCATCATGGTTATAGCTCTACTAAAATTTCTGGTTCCTCCTTCAGCTTCTTGTTTTTTATAATGTTTAAAAAGGCTAAAAACACGAAAAACTAGTTTAAAAATGTAATTCACCCTAATTAGAAATCAACAATAAAGTTACGGAAGTTAAAAAATAATTATAATTTCTAAACATACCGTTAAATGACGCTAGTTCCCACAATTTATTTTAAAAAATAGATGTTTTTAGAAAATAGAAAAAAAAAGTTAATAATTGCAACAATATGTCTGCTGGGAACATTAAAACTTGTAATATACAGCTTATGCATAAACGATGTTTGCAACAGGCAATAAACGGATTTTGATTTGTATTTTGTAAAATTACTTCTAAGTACATCCGCTATGTAATAGGAACGTGATATGATATACGTTTGTCTGCCCTAAGCGTAGTTAATTTATCTTTCAGTTCCTTGTACAAACGTTCCATTTTACTGACTTTTTAAAAAGCGTCCATTCTCACTTATTAATCCACTCACTCTAATTTACTCACACAGTTGTTGATTTCTTAACTCAGCTTATCACCTCTAGAAGAGGGAAATCTTGCTATTACAGGTCTATTCATAAATGGGTTTTCATCAAGTTGTTATTACATGCAATGATTGCCCTCACCCATAATCCAAGATTTTCTCCTATTATTTGCTGATCTGCCACCTGGGGTATTATTATTATTTTTTTTTTTTTACTACTTATTTTGGAACTGTCAGATGGCTACTTTTTTTTAGGATTATGACTACGTGATAAGCCCTGTTTTTATTCAAGGTATTCATTAGATGGGCTGTTTCTCCATCTGCATAGAGCAAAAAGCCTCATCTGTACTTTCCTAGTTTTAGTCCTCTGTGAGTGTTTCATTTCCTCGGTACCACCTATATCTTGGAGGCACCCCCTATTCGCCACCTTGAGAGCGGTCCTAATTCAACCCCAGAAGGGACAAAACCTACAAACACAAAATTCTAAACTCGCCAAATGAAATTAAACTAAAAGACTTAAGCAAAGATACAATGTGTCAACAATATTCTGGAACCACTTACTCTTTCTATTTGTTAGTATGGATTAATTAAAATGTTTGTGTCATGCTATCAAATAGCTTAATTATCTTCTAAAATTTAGATGTTTACTTAAAACATAAAGTTTATATATATATATATATATATATATATATATATATATATATATAACAGCTTTATCCGCTTGAAAGTGAACTAAAATACTACATTAACTGTTAATTTATTTGATCAATAACCGCAATTGAAAGTAATACAAGTCTTTCATCTATACGTAGACAAAAAACACATAAATGTTTACCTTATAAAAATTATGAGAGGTTACATACATAACTATAAATCTCATCCTTGTATGAAAAAGAGAAATATTATAAAAAAAAACTGTTTGAATAAAACAGAAGTTAAATTATAAAAATGATATTAATATGACGGAACAAAGATTCTTTGTTATTTAGAGAAAGGATTTTAATTATTAGCCACATTGAAAACGTTACTTGAGTCTCCCAGAAATAAGCTAAACAGTGTCATTTCCTTTAAGAATAAATAATTTGTTTTAACAAATTATTACAAAATATATATAATAACAATTCTGCTTGAGCATGTGGTTTGATGGTTAAACGATTAATTGAATACAAAATCACAAATTTTCAAAAGAACAGGCAACAAAAATAGAGTATTTACTTCACAATTTTAAATATTGGGGCTTCAGAATTGACAAAATCAATGACTGACTCCAAAAGGTCCAGTTAAACGATGTATGAAAATAGATATATTAACTAGATTAATAAATGTATTGTGAGGGTACATTTATATTTATTTATATTTCTGGGATCCAAGTAACTGTTTTAACCAGCGTTTTGTAAAACCACAACTCAAATTTACTGTTCGAGTTGTGAATGATTAAAAACCCGTTATTTAAACACAGCCTGTCAGTCAATCGGGCTGACACTCCCAATTAGTATTTACTAATGGTGGTTACACACCCAATCAGTATTTGCCAATTGTGGTTACAAAATGTGTTATTAAAAGTTAGAAGCAAAAGATTTTATACAAAAACAACTTTTTATTATAGTTTACGTTTATTTGGAGGTATGAATAAGACATATTGTTAATAACTTTTTTTTTTCATTAATTGTAATGGCAATATATATTTATTTATTTAGACTTTTTTAGATGAACTTTGAAAAAAATAAAGTTACCTATATTCTTACCCAACTACTGACACGTAAAATTGGGTCCATCAGGAAGACACCTTCTCTATAGGGACTTCACACATCAATAACCTTTTTGTAATATAGGTAGAGGGGAAAATTGTGAAAGGAGTCGGCATTTACCATACTTTGGGTCTGTGTACAATACTTCATTACATAAACAGATGTTCTCTGGACTGCCTCAGTTATTTCTTTAACCATAAATCAAATTTGGTCCTTTTCACTTTCTCACACTGTTTATCAAAAAGTGGTCAAATATATTTTATAAGCGCAATTACATGTATTAATTTTCTCAAGAGAGTGTTCAATATTAAATAATAGCAGTACAAATATGAATAAAACAAATTATGCAATACTAATTGGACCTTGAATGGATTTAAAACCGTTAAAAAAATAGTATTATAAAGCAATATACCTTGTTTGTTTGCGATAAAGCTACATCTATTAAGATGTACAATATGAGGGGTGAATACTTGTATAATACCTGTAACCCCTACACAAGCTTTTGTTATAGTTAAAACAAAAATTAACCTCTTTTAGTGTGTCATTCATATTTCCGTTTTCAAATTATTTCATTAGAAGGTCTAAAAGCTTGGTTTAAAAAGATACATAAGAGTGACCATTTCAATGTAAAATTGTTTTAATTTCTACAGCAAAGCTATTTATTAGAACAAGGCGTTTAAATTGACATTAAAGTTTCTATTCAGGAATAATTAATTATTTTACAATAATAGACATGTACTCGTAAATTTAAATGTACCGAGTAACAATTAATTGTAACATTTTATCTACTTTTAACTAAAATATGTTTTAACTAAAACTAGTTTACATTTCCTTACTAACTTTTTTTTAAAATGTATACAGAAAGAGTTACAAACACATTTAATTATAATAGTACAGCTTCTATTACTAAGAAAAACCAGAATATATATAATAAGAGTTCTGTTTGAGCATGTGGTTTGATTTTTAAATGATTAATTAAATGTTGGATCTCAAAGTTTTAAAACATCAGGCAACAAAAAATTAGTATCTTTACACAATTACAAAGGAAATATAGGGGTTTCAGAACTGATAAACTACTTCATTTTCAGACTGTTAAGTTTCCGGTAAAAAATCGAATTAATTGCCTATTGAAGGAAAAAGGCTTCTCTTTGATGTTCCAATTATCCATATTTTGTACTATTCTGCGCCACATTACTAATCTCTCCCCAGTTCATTGTTGTCGTCGTTCCTCCTCAAATACTGCTTTTCTCCCTTTCATACATTGTCTTCCAATGAGTTTTCTTCTTGCCCAATTATCTTCTCTTATTTTTAGTAGGTGCTTTGCTCACTCCCCCTTGGCCATTAGAGTTGTTGCTCTGACTATATTATCTACACCACCTTTCTCTAAATGCCAATGTTTTGGATTCTTCTAAATATTCTTAAACAACTGGGTAATTCCAAGCCAATTCTTGCTCTCTTGGTCTTAGTAAAACAAAACCTGTGCACCGTGGTTCAAATACAAATCTTTTTAGATAGATAGTTATGTTGCTAAGGTAAATAACTCACATGTAAAATTTCACAAATCAACATATATTGTGACAACTGTTTATCAATCAAACATCTTTAGAAACTATGAACACAAATTTACAAATTATAACTTAAGTACCAACACCTTACTAAGAAAGTTTATCTTCTCGGGTAGTCCATGCTTAGTCATCATTTCTTCCATTCTATCCTCCACTTTCTTAGTATAGATGTTGGCACTTTAGTTGGATTTTGTCAATTTTAGTTCATAGTCGTCTGAATTGTGAAACAGCTGTCACAACATATGTTGATTTGAGAAATTATACAATGAAAGTAATTATTTATCTTAATATGGAATTTCACCAAGTACCGACTGTATTTACACTTAAACAATGATTAAAGTGCTTTCTAAAAAATAAGAGTTGTCCAAGAGAGACACTGCTCTATAGCCACTTTAAGTTTAACCCATTTAACTATACATCAGTAGCTTTGTAGTCATATATCACTATAAAAAACTTCTCTATGCTTATTTGAAATCTTTTCTATGATTCTCTAATAATCATTTCATTTTATTTAACTCGTAGATCATCTGTGAAATTTATTGATGCAATTCAGATAACATGAAGACATCTTATGAAAAATGAAGATTAGATAGGCAGGCATAGATTATTATTCTTTTGCTATCTCACTCTAGAATACCTAAACCTCTAGACGTACACAATGAAATAAAACTGATAATCACTCCTTACCTGCTTTACTTCTCTATTATATATATTGTCAGATTCATATCTGTCCACAACTAACCTTCCTACATTTCCATTGTACCAGTTCCTAATGATTCGAATCACGTTATCGTCCACCTCTTGACTAATTAAACGCTCGAATGAAAATGAATATTTATCAAAGGCCAAGTATCTATCTTCAATGAGACCAAGTAGACCAAGTGAATTGACGTTCTCTATAGATCATATATAAAAGAAAATAATATTTTGACTTCAGCTGTACTTTTTCCTTTTAATTAAATTTTATTTTGTATTTATGTCTCTAGACACAAATGAACGTAGTTGTTTTTACAAGTACAGATGTAAAAATTACGACAATGTATTTTAATGTTTTACAGAAATTATTTAACATGCATTTGAAAATATTGTAATAAAATAGATGTATAAATCACAAATGGTCTTATGGAATTATAGATATATTATATACAAAAGTTTTAAACAATTAGAAATTATAAATACATTATTTTAAACCGAATTGGCAAACTCCAAATGTTTAATAAAAATTGTCTTCATTACTTCATTACTACTAATCTTAATCTCAATTATCAATGTTTAACGCCAGGTTAAACACTAACTTCAAAGACATTTAATTGTGTAGTTTAAATTTATCTTCCACCTTTAAATGACATTTAATTCAACAGTTTTTGATTATTGTAGAGTGAAACTCTAATTTGTTTAATACAAATGTAAAATATGTTTACAATAAATGTATTAAAAAAATGTAAACTAACGCGTATAGGGATATTTAATTTTAATGCGTTTTGCTTTGAAGAATGAGTTTAAAGGAGTAAATAAATATCTAAAATATTTTCTCAGAAAATATTGTTATGTTTTTTTAAATAATAATTTGCTATATTTTCGTAAATAAATAAAAAAAACTGTAATTAATTATTATCGGCACGCTAAACAGTTTGTTCGAGGTTATTGCTGCTCCTTAATATTAAACCTCCCACGACTCCATTTATGAACAAAAGGTCCCTTGAAACTCCAGTATTGATGGGCAGGAAGTCAATAACACCAGTGGGCAGTCCCTTAGGGCGGTAGCCAAAGTTACGTTTTATTTAAGAACTAATAGCTACTACTCCATCCGAGGTCTAAATGTTTTATTATACTAAAGCAGTACAAATATTTTATAATAGTAATCTAACGTTCTTATTTGTCCTTTTCATAAATAAATAAAGAAGTACGAATTCCAATTCAATGAAAGTTTGCTAACATGTAAAAGATAAAAATTAAGAGTGAAACTAACCCTACACATAATATTATTTTATCTCTTTTAACATAAAGATGTTTGATGAATTATAAATAAAAGAATAAGGAAAAAAATTAAATTAAAGAATATATTAATTACTTTTCAACCAAGTATTAAAAATAATATTAATAATAATTTAATTGTACATTACCTCTTGTAGTAAAATTTTGAAACTACACATCATTTTTTAAGGCTGCTTTCTTTGAAACTAGCAATTGATATAGAAAGCTGATAAAATATATTAATCACTCATTTTTATTATAGAACTGGTTCAAGGGCTCAAATGTCGATGGTTATTAAAGAGAGTCAAAAGTTATAAGTTTCAAATTGTAAATAACTAAAAAGAGTTGAACTTGATACAGATTTTTTTTTTTATTTTTGGAAGTTGACAATTTAATTAGGTTATTATTGTTATTTTTTACTTTTGATGATAGACTTACACATATAAAACTATTCAACTTTCAAATTAAAAGTAATAGAAAATTAGAAAATTTCCTTTTTAGTGAAAAGTTAATATATAACATTATTTATAAATTGGGGTGTCATGGAAATACATTTAAATGAATGATAATATTAATAAATTTTAAATAATAAAATAATTCCCATCAGATTAACATAATACAAAGACTCCTAATATTACCGAAAATCTTTACCTAATCTAAAACTTTAACAGAATGTAAGATAATTTAGGTTTATAAATACCTAAAATTAGTTCGACACCAGATAAATAATTTAAGTACCTAAATATTCCAAGGTAGTAATAAATTCTATTACTTTCAAATTTAGTTCTTTTATTTAAAACGTTTGTCCCGTTGTACTTAACCTATTAGTATATATGATTCTCTATTCATGCATCCACAATTTGTCTTTTCTAAAAAATTTTAATTTACTTGTAATTGATATATTTGGCTTACGAGATGTTCATTATATAATTGTATGTTATATAACGAATGTGTTCTACATAATATGTAAGATTTAAATATTTGCTAGTCTGTCGTAAATACTCCTTTTGACATCTTACAAGAAAGCCAATAGATTTTATATTGCTTTTGATTTTGTACTTTTGTAGCTTTTGTTCGTATTAAAAACAAAAGTAAATCCTTGTTTCTTGAGTTATAATTAAGTATTATACTCAGATAACTAAGATAGTACTGTAAGTATAGTATCAGTTAAAATATTGATATAATCAATTTAATATTTGTATATAACTTCAAACATTTGGTTTTTAAAGTACTATTTTAGTCCACCTAAAACAAAAATAATAATTTTATTTATAACGGTATGTAACTCAAAATATAGAAATGAGAAACAAATTGTTATATAACAAGACATGCAGCTAACTTTGAATTTTTTACCTCCATTTCTTCTGAAACCAATAGGGAAATTAGTAACATGTTTAACATAACCTAAACAGGTAATTTAACTCTTCATATTTCTCAAAATACATGCGGCGTAATATGGTTGTATGAATGTATATTCTCCAAGGAAATATAGGGTTGAAAAACAAGAACTGGAAAATGTATGGGGCAATAACATTTTAGAAAGTGGGAAATTCACCTTTCAGGACTAGTGTTTGATCATGGACAAATTTAAATTACACTGTCAAGAGTGATATGTCTTGATTGATTCAAGTGTGCAATGGACCGTTACTCCACATATTGAGGTTCATCACCGGTTTTTCGTATTTATTTTCTAATAATTCTGTTAAAGTTAAATTTAATATTTTATAAATAATGATCTTGCTTATAACGTTTATTTACGCCATTATTTACATTCTTACAAAATTTACTTACAAAATATCTTGAATGAATAAGAGAAAAATATACACAGTATAAACCGGGTGTATATTAAAATAATGATTTCATTTTTAGAGTTACTATAATAAAATTGGAAACTGTATTTTAATTCGCCTTTACTTTTTCATTAAAAAAACAAACACAAAGGTTTGCTAAATATTGACATTAACGATTTAAATTTTCTAAAGGTGATCCTAAACTCATCAGAAATGAGAAATTCTGAGTTACGTCCAAAAAATTAAAAATATTCTCGTCTGTATTTTAAGATGCTCATCTTGTCAATATCGACTATACCGATTTCGCATAGATTTTAGAAAAACGAGTAGATTAATGACCCAAACCTGTGAACAAATTCATAAGTATAATAATTATGGTTAAACAATATCAAATTGGACCTTAATAAAAGTCGTTAATTATATACAATTTACTTTGAAAAAGAGTTTATAACACAAAACAAGAAGTTTAAAACTTCTATTAATTAATTTTTTTTTTAAACACTATGGATCATTTTCAAGAATTAACTCCCTAACTGCATTTTTTGATGACCAATAATTTTGATTGGTATATAAATTGTGTTAGGAATAGTTGGTAGATGAAAATGTAACGTTTTGTAAAATATACAATTTTTATTTATTGTTTATACAATGATTATCCAATGTTTATTAACTGTATTTGCTTAGACTTTTTAAACTAGTTCCCATCCAACCTCGCAGATTTACCTCACAATTAGTAGCTTCTTTTTGTAAATATCGTATAAACATAAAAATGTTGATGATTTAGTTGCGAGATTTTAGTTTTCTCTGTATACGTTGTTATAGATAATCACCTCTACCGACATTTCGTACATGAATGACATTCACCGTAAATTTAAATTACCTTGTTTTTTTCATCTTACTGTTTCTTATTTAAGAGTCGTTAATTAATCTGCTACGACATTTTCGAATTCACAGACTAAGTATTAACAACATCATAACGTCACTGTGAACTTTAAACTCTATGATTATGAATTCTGTGAATAACCGTATAATAATTGGCTAAATGGGGAAATTATCTCAGTGTTACAAATGTTTCATTTACATTAAACACAAATTCTTGAAACTAGTCGTTACATCTGTGGAACGACCCAAGAGTAATTTCAGTTAAACAAACTTTGCAAAGATTAAAAAATTTGTCTGCTGTACATCGGATAACCTTGTTTTTTACTGACAGTCTAGTGTTCCGATATTATTAGTCTAATCGATTTGTGGACGCTGATGAAATTCGAATTATCCCCTACTTTTTCCTAGTTTGAATTGGAATTTCATATTACTAACTATGTATCGTTAGTTTTCTCTAAATAAATTAATACAGATATTTACAATTTCGACACTAATTTGTGTTTTGTTTTTTATCAAAAAACTAGTATTCATATTTGTTTAACATTCGTAAATATGTAGCTTGTTTAGTAGAAAACATATACTTTTTCAATTTATAATTTAAGAAGGAAACATTTATTTTTTAAATTTTAGTTTGGAAACTGTTTTACTGTTATTCAGATTAAGATTTTACTATTGATGATGTAAAAACTAATCTTATTTCTTACTACTTTCTATTGACTTAGTATCGCCGATGAACCAGTCACCATTAAAAGTCGCCATCGCTAGAACAGAATTTTCTGGTTGAAAATACGTAGAAAAAGGAATCTTCAACGACCTTATACTGCTCAATAAATATCTCGCTTGGTTTAGTGTAGAACATTGTATCAGGATAATATACAGTATAACAAACACACAGAACACAATTCTCACAAAAAATACGCCTAAGTATCAGACGCGTTTCAACGATAAGGTCGTCCTCTTCAGTGATACACGAGCTACACCAAACAAACTATAACTGAATCTAACGCCGAACCTTATATTTATACAAACTGTTAGATTTAGTTATAGTTTGATTGGTGTAGCTCGTGTATCACTGAAGAGGACTTCCTTGTCGTTGAAACGCGTCTGATACTTAGGCGTATTTTTTGTGAGAATTGTGTTCTGTGTGTTTGTTATACTGTATAATTTTTCTCAAAAGTCAAGCTCAAAATTTAATATATCAGGATATAGTTTAAAGTTTTTTTCTGTCCCTCCACGCGCTGAAAATCATTAGGGTAGTCAATGAAGGTATTGCCTTGCTGTTATGTGAACCTTACTTGTTCTTGTAAAAATAATACCACATCACGAGATACTTCTATTTACGTATCAGAGGATGATGGTTTAGGTTGAATTCTAAACAATTCTTGTGCAGTGGTCTCTATTCTCTAACATTTATTCTACTCATACAGCACCAACACAACCCAAGAACTCTTACAGCAAGGTAAAGGAAAATTTGGGCACAGCACATTGTAAACTTTGTCGATACATCTGATTTCTTATTTCCTTTCACACTATAATATGAAAACCTACTGCTTTCTTATTCTCTTCATATATGAAGCTTAATATTTTTCTAAACTCAAACTATATAAAGAATCAGTCGGTATGTATTTCTTTATGGTTTATAACGCAGAGTTGGAGTTTGTCGTAGTACAAATATATTGTTCCTCACTTGACAGGCTTTAAATTAAGGTTGGATTAATTTTAAGGAGTTACGCGTCTACGCTGGACATTGAGTATGCTGGAGAATAACACATTTGATTTTTTCCCCCAAGTATAGTATACCAATCAGGCTTTTTTTGTTATCCGTATATTGAGATTATCTAGTACTCTAAATACCTAAAGTATATCATCTTACATGTTTTCACTCTTAAATGGTGAACACTCTGTTGGCTTTGGATTGTAGCTCTTTAAAATATGCTGGAATAAACAGTGGTATTGCACTATACCGTTGAACCCTAACTAGTGCTCTGTTTTACTTAGACCTCGGCTTCAATAATAAACATTTTCAATAGTTACCGGTTCCAGCAAGCATGTTGTATAAAGAGAATGTTTTGGATTTAAAATATCAATGTGGGGTATATCGTAGGCATATTTATTTAAATATCTTTTGAGAACCAAAAAAAAAAAAAGTTGACCTCCTACCTGTCGTTCTAACTGACAGTACTCTAAAGACTAAAGATTTGACAGATCTCTATCAAATCTGTTGCACATTTATAATATATCTCGATATTGTTTAATATTTTTCAACAGGTAGCTGTAAAATTGACCAAAACTTAAAATTACTTTTTATTATCAGTTCCAACAAAAACATGTTTGTAAAATATGAACATTAATATCACAAATCAGTGTGGTAAATCGCAACTAAAAAAAAGCCACGGTTCGGGAATATTTAAAGAACAATAAAAATTTAACCTTGACCAGCATCATTGGGAACTCTATTTCATTAAAGAAGGGTTAGATTTAGGACGATTATGTGACAAGGGCAAAGGAAGCGAATTTTCACTTTAAACCAGTTTTATAATAATAGAAGAGGATACTTTTTCAAACCTGACAAGATGAGGAGAGGGAAAATCTATCATTTTATGTACTATAAACTAAAGCAATATATTAAAAATCTTGAATAATCTAAATTACACTTTTCTATTTCCCCATATAGGTATTGAAACGGATTTTTGGAGAGATAACGGGTATTATTTTGTAATTTGAGAATTGGTATTTAGAATGATAATACACTATTTTCACACGGTTTATTTTATTTTTTCATTTAGCAGGAAGAAAATTAACAAACATTTAGAGTCGTAACATTTAGAGTTTTTAGAGTCGTAACTTCAATTTCTTCCTCAGCAATAAACTTTTCGTCTCTCCGTTAGTGTTGAGGCAAGTCATCAAAATTGAGGTTTTATTGATTCGTTTCCTCTAAACTGCTTTGATTACACAGGGAGTCATAAAAGAGACGTCTCAGCGAGATTGGTTTCCCTTATTCATATCTGTGACTCAATAATCGTAAACTTTATATTTATTTCTAAAGGATGTTTTTTTCTCCTCTTACACATATATTTTATTTGTTATTTATTATATTATATATTTATGGTTAAAATAAGTAGGCAAAAACTGGTTTTCCATATTTATGAATTAATTCCTGTAAGTTACGCTTTTTTCTAACTTTTATTAGTAATCAAGGATGGGAAATTAAAAATTATATAAATAAAAGAAACAAACACAATTTCTTATAACAGTGAAATCATGACGAATGTACCATAAAATACACAAACGATATTTAAATAATAAAGAAAAAGTGCTTTTTGAATGGAAATGATTTACAATGTTATAAGTTAAACTGTGTACCCTCCTAAAGTTTTGATTTATTATATTTGTTATTATACCTGTGAATTATACCGGTGAAATTGAGGGCGGAAAAGAGAAATAAACAATAGAACAACATAAAAAACTAACAAACGCCCTTAATCTGAAAATCCTCAGTGTAATGAAGACACTCTTTAGGTCTTAATCTTGCCTGTCATTAGGTCTCAATACTATGAAAGAATTTAATTTACTACGTAGGAGTACTTTTATGTGGAAACTATTATTACTATACACAATATAATTAAAAGTAGAATATTAGAAGGTTGATGTTAATTAAATAAAACATAGATCAATCATCACCTAGATGTATAGTACTTCTAAATCAAATTTTGAGACAAAGTAATAGAGTAGAAAGATCATTAATCTCCCCGCAGATGCATTGTACTAACAATAAATTTATTAGTGCATCTTTCACACACAACCAGAGTCACTCTCTGGAGACAAATTTTGTTCAGTTATAAATTTCATTACAATTTATAACTAGTCAAGGGTAATGTTATTGGATTTATAATTTTGAATACTTTTATAATTAAATAATTTAACAAAGAGTTTAAAATAATTTCTGGATATGAAAAAAATATAACCGTCTTTATTATTATGAACTCTGCGTACTATCACTGAGTTAAACAGTAGAACAACGTGGTGTTCAATGTTATAATGTCAAGAAGTTTAAAATACCCAATTATTATTGAAGCTGACGACTAAGTAAAACACCAGCAATAACTGGGTCTCAATGGTAAAATGCTTAGAGATTTAAAACTTCTTTATATATCAATGCTGTATATGAAGACTAACTTCATTAAGTTTCCTACCAAAAATCGTAATCCGGAATTAAATACCGAAAAAATACTTACAAATAAATATTTATGGTAGTCAAATATTTTCAAATTTGTTTTCGTAAAACCATTAATTATGATCTTTAAAATTGTATTTAAAGTGTTTTCTTTCAAACTTATGTACTTGATAAGTCAATAAATTAGTATTATTTTAAAGTATTTGCATACAGGAGTATAGAAGTACAGCAATTTAGTTTTTATTACATCTATAATATTTTTACACATACTGTATATTAAAAAACAAACCTGTATTAAAACACAAGCGGATTTATTATTTCCAGTGACTTGTAGTGGTCATTACCAATTGTTAAATCTTAGTCTGTTAAAACCTCAAGTTTCATAATAAAATAATAGTTATATTCCATCACTTCAAAAAAATAATGTATTGTGGATGAGTTTAGGAACCATATAGACGTATATAAACATCTAGATGCCGACACATGATCTATCTATAAGAGGCGAGGGATTGGATTTCTTTGTAAGGTATTTGACGTTAGATGACAAAGAAATGGGAAATGTGATCACTTTTAAAATATCTTTCCTTTGTGACATAATCTATGGAATGTGGAAAAATCGAATGGTGGCTTGTTTTTCAGAGAAATAGGATTTATAGTTGTTTTATCTAACAACAAACTAGCAATTATAAGAAGAACAGTAATACCTTAATACTTATTACCTAAGTAATTATAATACTTTTTAACATTGGCTAAAATTAAAATGATTTAACAATTTGTAAACATTTATAATATTTTTTTAACACAAATTTTAATAGATATTGTGCACAAAAAAGAAGAAAATGGTTATATATTTGTTTTTTAATTGACAACAAATATCTTTGACAGAACTGTAACGAGTTGGCTCTAAATGTAGCATGATAGTAAGTGTGTCTGATATTAATATATGTCCAAGGATAAAATAAAGCAAAAGCTTAAAGTTTCAAATATTTAATAGTATAAATGAGCTACAATTGTTTCGCCTTGCGTCATCGACGGGCTACCTAGTAATTGTAGCTCATAATTGTAGCTCATTTATACTATTAAATATTTGAAACTTTAAGCTTTTGCTTTATTTTATCCTTGAATATGGAGTTTCAACAAGAAATATCTGCTATTACATTAAAGTTGATTAATGTATGTACTGACACACATGTTAAAAGTTAAAGGAACTACAGGCATTCACTCTTGTAAGATTCCTGTGACGAAAAATATCGGATATATATATATATATATATATATATATATATATATATATATAAATTCAAAACATAGATCAACCAGAATAATTCAAATATTTCCATATGTATTTATAACAATTTTTTAAAAGCCATTCAAGTTTGAAAATACACCTTTTTATGTTCTTTCAAAATTGTATTCTACTTTAATATATTCCAAATATTTTTTGATGGAATTTGAAAGTATACAGGTGATTATAAAATAAAAGCAATGTTTTCAACTTAAATCAATAAAGCTTTAAAAACAAACGAAGAAAAGAAACACAGTAAGATTATATAAATGATTGGAAAATAGTAAACTCTCATTTCCTTGATAATTTGTACTGTGAATATATATATAAAGTAATAAAAGAAAGGAACTTCCGTAACATCGTCTCCAGTATGTAGCATACAAAATGGTTACGTCAACACACTGTTTGAGATTTGCATAACATAACATCGTTGATATTATGTTCCAATTTATGCAGGAGGATAAAAGTGCATCAAACTTTGAAGCAAAGTAAACATTTCAAGTGTTTGTAAGGAATATAGGAAGTTAGTTTTATCTTACAGGGCGGCTTACTCTATGAAAGTTTGTTTTAAATTACACCACATTTTCTTACTCTAGTGGACACAACGTAAGATTTCGCTAAGGGATATAAACGTTAAATATTTTAGAAAAAGTATTGTTTCTGATAATCTTCTAATCAACGGTCAATGAAATGAATCCTATTATAGTGAATAGCACATTATTTTAGCTCCATGATGCTTAGCTTTGACTCAATTATGTTTGACAGGTTTCGGATATCTCCATGTTCAGAAAATAATATTAGTTATCAATAACTATGTTAATTTTTACCTCGTAACTAGTTTTGTTATTAGTCTAGAATATTCTAGAATTATTTTTAATTTCTGCTATTTTCGAATACTTTTAAAATGTAAAACTGATTATCAGCTCCACAATATTTATTTATATTCTCATATCTAACTTAATTTAAATTATTCATTTACTTATTTAAAATATTGATTTTATATATAATCACCCACTATATAATATAAAACTTTTGTTATTTCCCTGAAGTGCCACTAGTGCAGAATACTGTAGTACTTTGACAAGTAGCGTGCAGTACTAACACATTCTAATATTTGACCCACTAATTGTCATCCAATCTTAATACACTTTATACCGTTGGAAAGGAAACTTTTCAAAATTTAATCTTTGTATTTACCATATTTTTCTAAAATGAATACAAACACGTCTAATGATCGATGGAGTAATTGCAGAACTCTAAACAGCTGGTCCGAGCGTCGACGAACGCTAGAATTTCGTCAACATTCAGGACCTATACCAGTTATAAACACCAACTTTAGGACAATGATATTTACACCAATAGAAATCTTGCATTTCGATCTCTCTACCACTGCTTTCAAATCTTAGATTACGTTTAAGGTTTGGTTATTCTATGCGATCGCATAAAGCCTTGCTATTGGCCAAGATTTCAACCAATTAGCAAACTTCTTTGGAAGTCCATATGTTCATCGCAGATGAGGTGTTTGTAAAATTCTTTTTACACTGTTTTGTAGATAAAGGTTCACTGATTCCTTTGGTATTTGGTTTTATACATTTAGCTCTAATGAGTTGGCAGCAATTCACCTTCAAACGTTGCCTTGTTACAGAGTTGAAAATCATCCGCCATTTTTGTTTAGGTTAGGAGTTTGTTTGATCTGAATTGAATGTTATTTTGGTAATTTATAGTGAATAACGTTTATGAAATTGTGTTTTATATATAAATAAATAAGTGTAGTGTTTGTTATTGTGTTTGTTTAGTAAAATTAGTTTTATAAAAGGTTTATTAAGTGACGGTGTAGGTTATGTTTGTATATGGGTTCATAACATACATAACGAAATTTCGTTTCGTAATTTCTGACTATAAAATGGTAAGTTATATAAAATTTCATTTTTGGGTAAAGGATACATTTTAGATTGATGTTTCAAATTAGGCTAAATTTTAGTGCCGTTGTGTAGTACAGACATAAAAAAATCTATTTCATAAAAACTACTTTTAAATTGGTAAAAGTTTTTACATATTTCTATTTACAACTAAATTATGAAACTTTTGTGTATTTTGTATAACCAGGCCTATACATTTTTATAGTATTTATTTAGGCTTGAATTTAGAAAATTTTATTTCCGCTTTTGAAATGTTTGCTTCCTGAGCTTATAACTTTTACAATTTTACACCAATCAAATTTTTAGTTACATATATGAATAATTTGGACCTTTTCCTAAAAAAAATCTATTGACCACTTTATGATTGGGATAGAATTTCTATTTTTGGCGAATTTTTGAAAATATTTCACCCGATGAAAAAAAAACGTGAATAAATTAGCATTGTCAATTTCAAGGGTATAATTACTATATATAAAATTAATTTATTAATATTTGAACGTTTTGAGCTTTATTACAATTCAGAATGTTTGATAATTTTCTTTCATAGCATTCATTTACACGGTGTTACGTTCTTTTTATAAATACTACAACGTATTATCCAATTATATTCATATTTATATAATATTATATATAATTTTTTACATTGTTTTATTAATTTTTTTAATATTTTCTTTAAATAATTTAGGAACTAATAGTAATAATGTATCATATTTTATATTTAATCTGTCAGCTTCAAGTGCCATTATATTTCATTGCGTTAATCGGACAAGTATTTTTAAGATATATTTGTACACTATTTTATCCTTTTTAATGTAAATCAAGCTATAGACAAAACAAATTTCAGTCATACATTTATTTGTTAAATTACGTGGATCGATTTTCCAACAATATCTCAACAACTCAAATTTCTACATGTTCATACGTCACAAAAATTATTATTATTATAATCCAATTTTTTTTTTTACAAATTTAGGAATAATAAATTCTGAAATTTATTATATAAAACCTTTTACTATAGTACAATGAACATTTATATTATTCTAAAATCAAGATTCTACTAGTCTGTCATAAAATTTTTCATTTTTTAACATCAGGTTTTATCACATATTATCCATTCCACAATACAATTTTACTGGTCTATGTGAAATCTATTTCTCACTATTTAAAATGCAGTACTTGCCTCGAAAATACATATCTAACTATTAATATTCATAAAATATTTAGGTTAAAAATTTATTTTAAAATGTGCAGTATGTAGGAGAGGAATAATTTATTTTTTACTTCGTATTTTTAAATGATGTATGCTTGGCATTTTGCAATGTTACAACGATATTATTTTTATATGAAGTAATGAACTGACAATCAAACTTAATAAAGAGTTCTTGTCGTTGCAGACTGGTTGAAAAACGGACAAAACCCTTCCAATCTAAAGCCACTAAGAAACTCAATAACCTTTACACAAACACAAGACGTATTTAATTGCCTTTCTCTTATTTCCTTACAGTTGTATTCTCTACTTCAAGGAAGAAAACTAAATTAATCTTAGGAATATTTTCAATATATACAGACTTCAATATATAGAATTATACTGAAATATGGGGAAATAAATATATAATAGAAAATAGATTATAAATATAAAGGATATTTCTATGTACATTTTGGCTCCTGTGTTTTTGTAGTAAATCATAATTAATATTTTCGTTATTACTAAACATGCAATTCAAATGTTGTTAGTTACTAAATTTTTATTTAGATTCCGGGGAGTAGGATTTCGTTAATTTTAGATGAATTTACCGTATACTGCAAGCGGTGTGAGTAAGCCATTCAGGAAGGTTCCAACATTTGAAAATACTTACGATGGGTTTAAATAAGAACACACTGACTGAAAAAAATCATACCTTCTGTCGACAAAAAGTTTAAGTTAAATTAAGGTCACTTTATTATAGGCTGTATACATATCAGGCTAATTATTAAAAATACAGTTAAAACAATAGTTTCTTTCCAAAGTTCGTAATATAATACAAACCATCAAAACTGATAATTTATCTTTGTTTCAATGTTTATATTAAATAATTTGTTTAAGTAGAAAAAAATGTTTATAAAGTTCTCACTATAATTAAAACAAACAAAAGTGACAAATTATCTTTGTTGGTTAGTTTCAGCTTAAAAATATTTTGTAATTTTACAGAAAAAATTTTAAAAACGTTTCAAAATTTATTGCCTTAATTTAAAAAGTGTAATTTATATTTGTTACAAAGTTAGGGTAACTAATTTGTTTACAGAACAATACTTTGTATTAAAAGTTTTTACTCTTGTTCAAACAAACAAAACTAATCATTATCTAGGTTTCGATGTTGATTCTTACTAATTCCACTCTGATTCCAGATAGATCTAATCTTGGCGATTTTGACTTAGTATTACATTCTTTAGTATTACCATACTCAATATTTTATGCCCTTATTCTCTTTGCTACGTAATGCTTTGTCTTTCACCACAAAATTGTAGGATTTTTAGATTTAAGACGTTTGTCGTTTATCATTCATTTTCTTAGAACAACTCCGCTATACCGGTCCCAAGCCCGGAGCCCATCTTTTATGGGAAGGAGGAGGGATAGAGGAGTAACACCTCTTAAAAAAACCTTGGTCCATCTGGCTCCGTATGGTAGTACCATGTAGGGGCCCCTTGCCAGGGTTACGGTGAAGTCCTCAACGGTGAATATCGGTGGAGAAGATGTGCTTCGGTACTAAGAGTCAGCAGAGGAGGAAACCCAACCCTAAGGTGTCATGGCAGTTGTCGTTCCGCCTAGTATATAGCAGGAAGTAGTGGTGAGAAGATGGAGCAGTCAGTTAAAGTGAAAAATAAAGTGAAACAACCTCCTCCACCACTAACTTATAGGAGGAGATGGAATAATTTACAGTTTGTTGTCAAGCAACTGTCAGCAGGGTTTCAGGGTCATCTCTCTCATCAACGGTGAACTAACAAACTATGCTGTTGAAGAGAGTTGCTATAGGAACTAAGTGAAAATACTAAATGACAATAACTCTAAGTGGTTTACGTATTAAAATATAAACAACAGAAAAGTTATGGCAAGACATCTGCGTCCTTCATGTGCGCCAGAGGATGTTATGGAAGAGTTAACAGAAAAGGGATTTAAAATAGCAAACGTTGAACCGATACTAAAAAGGAATACAAAAGTACCTTTGACTCTCTTTGTGTTATGTTTCAATAAGCATGAAATTGTGCAAACAATTTATAAGATTACTAACATATTGGGTATGAAAGTCAAGGTTGAAGCATTGAGGAAACCAAAAATGGTTCCCCAGTACAAACGATGTCAAAAAAGGTTTTCAAAAACTTTGTGTCAAACTGTGAATAGACAAAGTAAATACTTTTCCATAGTGAAGTCACATGATTTTCTATGTGACTTACAACCCTAGTAATCATGTTATAAATTTATATTTAAACACTTCCTAAACTCAATACGTCTAAATAGTATTGTTTTTGTTTTCCACCAAAATGTCAGTCACACAACATATGTGAAGAAATGTAATATGTATTTCAATACTCCCGGTAAATCAAAGGCTTTCCAACCCACTTTCTAGAGTCCAGCAATAACAAATACTTAAGTGAGAAATAGTTATTTGTGCAACTAGTGAGCAAAGTGGCTCTTTTTTAAACGATAGAAAACGTGGACGCACGAGGCTTGCCGAGTGCGTTAATTTTATCGAGTTTAAATAAGACACTTTGCTCACGAATTGCACAATAAAGTTTGTCTACAGTTGTTATTTTGTTACCATTGTTTTCCTTTAGCCATGACAAAAACAGTTCATACCGGCGGTCGTACTTTTTCCTTGATTTGACAGGAAGGAGATTTAGTACAACGTTGTGAGCTTTTTCCGCTAATTTCAGGTTTTCATCCTCTGAACTGTCCATATTTTAAAAGTAACTTCACAAAATATAGCAGAAGTTCTCACGTCAAAACTGAGGTTATTTATGAATATTAAAAATAACTTAGGTGTATTGTTGAGGAAACGGGATTGCCAAATTCAAAACTCGGCAAACGAAAAATACTCTCCGTGTACGTACACTGTCAATCATCTTCAAGAATAATTACTTCCTTTTCACCTTTAAAACGTTGATTTGTTGTTTATTTATGTTATTTTACATGTAAGAAAATAATCTAACCTACATACGGGACATTTCCTGTATATTATAAATCAATTCAAATAAACTTAACCTAAATTTCGTTTTGTTCGGTTGCCATTCGAGTGAGCAAAGTAGTGGGCAAAGTGAAACTGTTGAGAAATCAGCTGTTTCGCAAACTAATTTAAATGAACCAAATGCCACTTTGTCAACAACTGTAAACAAAATATATATTCCCAACTTTTTCCACTTCCCAAAGCATTCTAGTGTTCTTCTACGTTAATTAGAAGCCACAGAATAAAAATATAGTCTACACTTTTGCCTCACCTGTACATAAAACAAATGAGCCCAAATAAGTCAACCCGTCATATTTAATACTAGCTAAAATTGTAAGACGTTTTCGACGCTCATCCTTTTCTGTAACTTTCCGTTGTAAAACTTTGTATAGCTTACGATTCAAGTGTTTTAACCTATTCTTATCTAAATGCCAAAGAGATCTTTAGAAATTTAACTTATAATCTGACACGAAGTTAATCTAAAGTTTTGTGCTATTCCTTTAAAATAAATTTGTGCTTTATGATCATTAAATGTGTTTCATATAATATAAAATGTAACATTCATATATCATTTTTTAAATTAATAATAATGAGCACCCACTACAAATCTTAGGTTATGTTCTTAAAATATAATATATATATATATATATATATATATATATATATATATATATAATTTTTGTAAATGTCGAAAATTTTAAATAATTATTAAAAACCATTGTTTACCTAAACATTCTTTATTAACCTAAAGTAAATAATCAAATACACTAATGTATGTATACATTATACATATAGTGGTATATGTAATTAAATATGTATATTTCATTACTTTTGTAATTTTATCCGTTATTTCAAACAAAATGTAAATTTTTATCTTGTGTAATATAAGCTATTATATAGCAATTCCATCACAATCACTTTTTTTTACAATTTTTGTTTTTTTAGTATTCTGTATACTTTAGTACAGCATGATCATATCGATGTAAATTTCGCAGACATTGGTTTTAATTTCACATTGCGATGGCTACAATTAAAGAAATTCAAGAATAACAAGTTTTTATTGACTACCGTTATGATATAGCCAATATTTTAGTACATTTCTACAAAAATTTGTTTATCTTAGTCATAAAAGTCTTAAAACATAAAGGATAAAATTTTGATCTAATTTCACCTAAAAGTCTTTAAACAATAAAGAGTAATCCAACACTTCACTTTAAAATAAAATAGATTTTCTCTCATTTCTAAGTGCTGAATATAAACAGTCACTAATCATATAGATGATGAACGACTGCTAAGTCGACTAAGTCGTCCTCGTTTAGACGTGGGTTCAAATCAGTGATAGAGAGAAAAAGTATTCATGGCTTAGGTTATCCATTTCACCTCACTGTATATGGAGGTACGTAAGGGATGTATTACCACAACATAGATGATGTGTGGAGGTGACTTCAGATCAGTGATAGGTTGAGTAGGTTATCCATTACAACTTAAAGTTCATACAGTCACTCTACGTGATGGATGATCACAAAGTTGAACATGTTTGGAGATAGCTTCCGATCAGTGATAGAGAGACGAAATGTTCTAGGTTAAGTAGGTTATCCATTACACCTTAAAGTCTATAGAGACACTCTCAGTGATGGAAGGTTACGAAGATAAACATGTTTGGAGGTGGCTTCCGATCAGTGATAGAGAAACGAAATATTCTATGTTGAGTAGGTTATCCATTACACCTTAAAGTCTATAGAGACACTCTCAGTGATGGAAGGTTACGAAGATAAACATGTTTGGAGGTGGCTTCCGATCAGTGATAGAGAAACGAAATGTTCTAAGTTGAGTAGGTTATCCATTACACCTTAAAGTTTATAGAGACACTCTCAGTGATGGATGATCACAAAGTTGAACATGTTTGGAGATGGCTTCCGATCAGTGATAGAGAGACGAAATGTTCTAGGTTAAGTAGGTTATCCATTACACCTTAAAGTCTATAGAGACACTCTCAGTGATGGAATGTTACGAAGATAAACATGTTTGGAGGTGGCTTCCGATCAGTGATAGAGAAACGAAATGTTCTAAGTTGAGTAGGTTATCCATTACACCTTAAAGTTTATAGAGACACTCTCAGTGATGGATGTTTACGAAGATAAACATGTTTGGAGGTGTCTTCCGATCAGTGATAGAGAAACGAAATGTTCTAATTTGAGTAGGTTATCCATTACACCTTAAAGTCTATAGAGACACTCTCAGTGATGGAAGTTTACGAAGATAAACATGTTTGGAGGTGGCTTCCGATCAGTGATAGAGAAACGAAATGTTCTAGGTTGAGTAGGTTATCCATTACACCTTAAAGTTTATAGAGACACTCTCAGTGATGGAAGGTTACGAAGATAAACATGTTTGGAGGTGGCTTCCGATCAGTGATAGAGAAACGAAATGTTCTAGGTTGAGTAGGTTATCCATTACACCTTAAAGTTTATAGAGACACTCTCAGTGATGGAAGATTACGAAGATAAACATGTTTGGAGGTGGCTTCCGATCAGTGATAGAGAAACGAAATGTTCTAAGTTGAGTAGGTTATCCATTACACCTTAAAGTTTATAGAGACACTCTCAGTGATGGAAGTTTACGAAGATAAACATGTTTGGAGGTGGCTTCCGATCAGTGATAGAGAAACGAAATGTTCTAGGTTGAGTAGGTTATCCATTACACCTTAAAGTTTATAGAGACACTCTCAGTGATGGATGATCACAAAGTTGAACATGTTTGGAGATGGCTTCCGATCAGTGATAGAGAGACGAAATGTTCTATGTTAAGTAGGTTATCCATTACACCTTAAAGTCTATAGAGACACTCTCAGTGATGGAAGGTTACGAAGATAAACATGTTTGGAGGTGGCTTCCGATCAGTGATAGAGAAACGAAATGTTCTAAGTTGAGTAGGTTATCCATTACACCTTAAAGTTTATAGAGACACTCTCAGTGATGGAAGTTTACGAAGATAAACATGTTTGGAGGTGGCTTCCGATCAGTGATAGAGAAACGAAATGTTCTAGGTTGAGTAGATTATCCATTACACCTTAAAGTTTATAGAGACACTCTCAGTGATGGAAGGTTACGAAGATAAACATGTTTGGAGGTGGCTTCCGATCAGTGATAGAGAAACGAAATGTTCTAGGTTGAGTAGGTTATCCATTACACCTTAAAGTTTATAGAGACACTCTCAGTGATGGAAGATTACGAAGATAAACATGTTTGGAGGTGGCTTCCGATCAGTGATAGAGAAACGAAATGTTCTAAGTTGAGTAGGTTATCCATTAGACCTTAAAGTTTATAGAGACACTCTCAGTGATGGAAGTTTACGAAGATAAACATGTTTGGAGGTGGCTTCCGATCAGTGATAGAGAAACGAAATGTTCTAGGTTGAGTAGGTTATCCATTACACCTTAAAGTTTATAGAGACACTCTCAGTGATGGAAGATTACGAAGATAAACATGTTTGGAGGTGGCTTCCGATCAGTGATAGAGAGACGAAATGTTCTAGGTTGAGTAGGTTATGCATTACACCTTAAAGTTTATAGAGACACTCTCAGTGATGGAAGTTTACGACGATAAACATGTTTGGAGGTGGCTTCCTATCAGTGATAGAGAGACGAAATATTCTAGGTTGAGTAGGTTATCCATTACACCTTAAAGTTTATAGAGACACTCTCAGTGATGGAAGATTACGAAGATAAACATGTTTGGAGGTGGCTTCCTATCAGTGATAGAGAGACGAATGTTCTAGGTTAAGTAGGTTATGCATTACACCTTAAAGTTCATACAGTCACTATACGTGATGGAAGATTACGAAAATAAACATGTTTGGAGGTACCTTCCGATCAGTGATAGAGAGACGAAATATTCTATGTTGAGTAGGTTATCCATTACACCTTAAAGTTCATACAGTCACTATACGTGATGGAAGATTACGAAGATAAACATGTTTGGAGGTACCTTCCGATCAGTGATAGAGAGACGAAATATTCTATGTTAAGTAGGTTATCCATTACACCTTAAAGTTCATACAGTCACTATACGTGATGGAAGATTACGAAGATAAACATGTTTGGAGGTACCTTCCGATCAGTGATAGAGAGACGAAATATTCTAGGTTAAGTAGGTTATGCATTACACCTTAAAGTTCATACAGTCACTATACGTGATGGAAGATTACGAAGATAAACATGTTTGGAGGTGCCTTCCGATCAGTGATAGACAAACGAAATATTCTAGGTTAAGTAGGTTATGCATTACACCTTAAAGTTCATACAGTCACTATACGTGATGGAAGATTACGAAGATAAACATGTTTGGAGGTACCTTCCGATCAGTGATAGACAAACGAAATATTCTAGGTTAAGTAGGTTATGCATTACACCTTAAAGTTCATACAGTCCCTATACGTGATGGAAGATTACGAAGATAAACATGTTTGGAGGTACCTTCCGATCAGTGATAGACAAACGAAATATTCTATGTTGAGTAGGTTATCCATTACACCTTAAAGTTCATACAGTCACTATACGTGATGGAAGATTACGAAGATAAACATGTTTGGAGGTACCTTCCGATCAGTGATAGACAAACGAAATATTCTAGGTTAAGTAGGTTATGCATTACACCTTAAAGTTCATACAGTCACTATACGTGATGGAAGATTACGAAGATAAACATGTTTGGAGGTGCCTTCCGATCAGTGATAGACAAACGAAATATTCTAGGTTAAGTAGGTTATGCATTACACCTTAAAGTTCATACAGTCACTATACGTGATGGAAGATTACGAAGATAAACATGTTTGGAGGTGCCTTCCGATCAGTGATAGACAAACGAAATATTCTATGTTGAGTAGGTTATCCATTACACCTTAAAGTTCATACAGTCACTATACGTCATGGAAGATTACGAAGATAAACATGTTTGGAGGTGCCTTCCGATCAGTGATAGACAAACGAAATATTCTAGGTTAAGTAGGTTATGCATTACACCTTAAAGTTCATACAGTCACTATACGTGATGGAAGATTACGAAGATAAACATGTTTGGAGGTGCCTTCCGATCAGTGATAGACAAACGAAATATTCTATGTTGAGTAGGTTATCCATTACACCTTAAAGTTCATACAGTCACTATACGTGATGGAAGATTACGAAGATAAACATGTTTGGAGGTACCTTCCGATCAGTGATAGAGAGACGAAATATTCTATGTTGAGTAGGTTATCCATTACACCTTAAAGTTCATACAGTCACTATACGTCATGGAAGATTACGAAGATAAACATGTTTGGAGGTACCTTCCGATCAGTGATAGACAAACGAAATATTCTAGGTTAAGTAGGTTATGCATTACACCTTAAAGTTCATACAGTCACTATACGTGATGGAAGATTACGAAGATAAACATGTTTGGAGGTGCCTTCCGATCAGTGATAGACAAACGAAATATTCTAGGTTAAGTAGGTTATGCATTACACCTTAAAGTTCATACAGTCACTATACGTGATGGAAGATTACGAAGATAAACATGTTTGGAGGTGCCTTCCGATCAGTGATAGACAAACGAAATATTCTAGGTTAAGTAGGTTATGCATTACACCTTAAAGTTCATACAGTCACTATACGTGATGGAAGATTACGAAGATAAACATGTTTGGAGGTGCCTTCCGATCAGTGATAGACAAACGAAATATTCTAGGTTAAGTAGGTTATGCATTACACCTTAAAGTTCATACAGTCACTATACGTGATGGAAGATTACGAAGATAAACATGTTTGGAGGTGCCTTCCGATCAGTGATAGACAAACGAAATATTCTAGGTTAAGTAGGTTATGCATTACACCTTAAAGTTCATACAGTCACTATACGTGATGGAAGATTACGAAGATAAACATGTTTGGAGGTGCCTTCCGATCAGTGATAGACAAACGAAATATTCTATGTTAAGTAGGTTATCCATTACACCTTAAAGTTCATACAGTCACTATACGTGATGGAAGATTACGAAGATAAACATGTTTGGAGGTGCCTTCCGATCAGTGATAGAGAGACGAAATATTCTATGTTGAGTAGGTTATCCATTACACCTTAAAGTTCATACAGTCACTATACGTGATGGAAGATTACGAAGATAAACATGTTTGGAGGTACCTTCCGATCAGTGATAGAGAGACGAAATATTCTATGTTGAGTAGGTTATCCATTACACCTTAAAGTTCATACAGTCACTATACGTCATGGAAGATTACGAAGATAAACATGTTTGGAGGTGCCTTCCGATCAGTGATAGACAAACGAAATATTCTAGGTTAAGTAGGTTATGCATTACACCTTAAAGTTCATACAGTCACTATACGTGATGGAAGATTACGAAGATAAACATGTTTGGAGGTGCCTTCCGATCAGTGATAGACAAACGAAATATTCTAGGTTAAGTAGGTTATGCATTACACCTTAAAGTTCATACAGTCACTATACGTGATGGAAGATTACGAAGATAAACATGTTTGGAGGTGCCTTCCGATCAGTGATAGACAAACGAAATATTCTAGGTTAAGTAGGTTATCCATTACACCTTAAAGTTCATACAGTCACTATACGTGATGGAAGATTACGAAGATAAACATGTTTGGAGGTGCCTTCCGATCAGTGATAGACAAACGAAATATTCTAGGTTAAGTAGGTTATGCATTACACCTTAAAGTTCGTACAGTGACTCTGCGTGATGGAAGAACACAAAGTTATACAAATTTTGAAGTTGCTTCCGATCAGAGATAGAGACAAACTATTTAATTTAGTGTAGGTTATCCATTACACATTAAAGATTATGTAGTCTCTCTACGTGATGGAATAACATAAAGTTGATAATGTGTGGGGGTTACCTCAGAATAATGATAGAGAGAAAACAATTCAAGGTAAAGTTGTGTTTTGGGTTACTTGGATTTGTGATGTTTATATGAATAAATTAATAAATTAAATTTATTACTGATTTAAAATTGTCAGACTTTAAAAATAAAATGTAAATAAAAAGTAATTTGAAAATAAAGTTCTTCTGTTCCATAAGTTTTAAAGTATAAAAAAGTCTACTAATATAATTTTAATAGGATTCAGTATATTTTTATACAAAAAACCATAAAAATATAACAACATTTAAGCAATATGTTGTAGTGGAATGTGTACGACCTTTACTCTTTTTTATTTCACGTAACCCCCCCCCCCCCCCAGAAATACTTACATCTGTAACTAGTTTCTCCAGAATATCATTTATTTCAATATAAATTACTAGCGACTAACATGTAAACCATTTTATTACATAAAACTTAAAAAAATATTTGAATTACTTTTTCTTATCACATAAATTTCAATAATATTATTTTTTTAAATCGATTATATCTATTGTACTATCGTTGAATGAAACACAGTAACGTACTGAAAATCCGTTTAAGATGGAAACAGCGAATATAAAATTAAGGCCTGAAACTAAAGTAACAAAGATTCTGTGTTTTAGATGACGAAAGGTTTCCTTTTCCTTTGAAAACGTATGGTAATGATATTCAAATGTAATCCATATTGAAAATGTTCCGGCTTGAAAACAAAACTGGTCTCGTAAAATAGATGTAGTGGTATGAATTTCACATCTGATATTTAGTATGTCCTTTGTTTTATTTTAAACAACCTAGAAAGTTTGAAATATGTATAGTTATCATACTTTAAACTCTTTTAGTTGATAGTACATTTCTGTGAGAGCAAATATTTTAACGATCAAGTATTATTATTTGGTGTCATGACTTCAAAAGCAACATGCATTGGGCGACAGTACATTAAATTTATAAATTATACCGCTTTCATTTTGACTGATGTTACTAATTTAGTGTATCTATCATTTTCATGTGTATTATCAATGGGGATCGTCTTCAATTCTTCATTTTTTAAACGAATTTCTTTGGTTCCGAATTTTAAAGAAATTGAATAAGACAGTGCAACAAAGGAATAAGTCTAAAAAAAAAAAACTTGTAAAATCTAGGAGTGAAAGTATTCGCTTACATGATTGGATAAAACGTTCATGATGACGGTAAACGTGTGTCCCGGATGAAAAGCACAAATGGAATAAGTACATTGTCAGATTTGTCATCCATAGCTTATTCAACCTAATGATGATGTGGTGGGTAATATGTAAGAAGGTGTGGTTATCGTTGTCCAATATAATGAACTGGCACAATCTAATCTAATACAAATGTATATTACAGAAAAAAGTAAGTACCCTCACTTGCCTCTAGTTGTACGTAACGTGTAGGTGTTAGAATGTCATAAAATACATTTACTTCAAGATGGTTGGTAGTTTAGGACAACACAAGAGGTTGTAGTATTGTCCACTTTTAAGCGGTGTTAAAAAGGAAGGGGGCGGAAGTGTTATATTGTTCAAATACTAACTCCCATTGTGTGACATGTCTTTTTGAAAGTCATAAAAAAGAGACAAATTTTAGTGCTTTGAAAAAGTATCTACGATATGTTTAATCGGCATTATTGGAGCCAGAATTCGAATTTTGAGTATCTTATTTGTCATAGATATTAACGAAAAAACCAAACATATTACCGAATAAATATTAAAGAGCGGACTTACTTAACTAAATGAACACAATTTTAAGTATGTTTCCTACTTTTACCAAACCGACCTTATTTTTTTAAAGGGGGAGCCAATGGGACAATTTTTTTCTCCATCGTGTAACACATAATTTTAAAGGCAATTTTCAAAGGAATTGTAAATAGTAAATATATTCATCACTTTGGCAAATATAGTGTTCTCTCTCTCTCTCTCTCTCTCTCTCTCTCTCTCTCTCTATATATATATATATATATATATATATATATATATATATATATATATATATATATATGACATAATATGAGAGAGAGACATATATTATATATCAACAAATTGAAAATTCCAATCTCATTACAAAAAGAAGGGCACCGATACGAAAACATACTCACAAAGACCTTAACGAGGTATAGGGTTTAACGGCGTTATTTAAGCTTATACAAAACTGATTTATCCCTTTTGTTATAAATCGTAATTGTATGTTTCAAGTTTATTTTATTAGGGACGTAATTCTTAAAGCTGAAGTGAGTTTTTTGTATAGCTAAAGGAAAACCTTCTTGAAACTAAAATTTAATCAAGTGTTAGGTGGGAATGAAAAAAAAAATTCTTTCTTAGTCTATTTGAAGTATTATAGGAATCCGATGACATATAGAAAAAGTCTAAACAAAATTGTTTTAATCAATTACTTTTAATTTTGGTCGTTTGTGCTTTCTTTCTTTTTCGGTTAATCCATTGTTTCAACCAAATTAGTAATGGGGACTTATTCTGTAAATTTAACTCATTTCAGTTTTAATTAAATACACAACACAAAATGGATGATAACACAATACGAGATAACGTTTCGATGATTAGGTCGTCAACATCAGTTATCACATTTATATAAACTCTCCAAACATTGAGCTACATCTGTTTAATTATCACTAGTACTATTTGTAATTCAGTGCCAAGAGAGTTTGTCTTGATTTAGCAACTGAGGATGAAGACTTTAATCATTGAAACGTTGTCTCATACTGTATTGTATAAATAAAGTGTTTGTTATGGGAAATTGTGTTGATTTTTTTTTTTTCATTACGATGACTGTCGTTTCAACAATTACAAACACTTGACAGGATTGTTTATCAAAAACAATTTTAGTTTAATTTTATTTCATGATTTATAACTTCTGTTATAATAATATACAACATTTTAGTAACAAAAACTAAATTTAAAATTATTAATAAATTTCATCTAGTACTGTACAAATTAACTAAATATTGAAATTAGGAACCAATAACAATTTTGAGATAATGTACATTTATTTTACAAACTCAAAAAAATGGCGGTGAATTCAATGCCAAATATACTTAAATTAGCATTTAAATATTGTTATTGAATAAGCAAAGGACTGTTTTATAAAGTAGACTGTACATGGGGAAAGGACATTTTCCCAACACCTAATAAAGTGCATTTTACTCTGTAGAAATTACAACATTTTAAAGTTAGAGTATATACTAGAATCGTACGATATAAACCCATCAAGAAACAAAGAACATATAAGTAGTTGTGGTTCATGTCGAAAAATGTGATCGTTTATTTGATCTTATTTCATGAACTTGACGTGCAGTGGTTAGGCAACAATGATAACAATACATACCAAAGAAGTATCTCCAGCAAAAGCATAAATATTGGAATTTAATTGTAGTGAAAGCAAGTAAATAATATAAATATCAAAACAAATTGGACCAAAGTTGAACTCAAGAATACATATAATCATGGAACTCCAAAAACAACATTTCTCACCTTGTTAAAGCCATTTTTAATTTGTACCACCTATTACAAAAAAAGGTCGAAACCAATTCACAGTCGCTCTCTTTTAATCTCATATTTATAAAATTTATAACATACAAAACTTCTATCAACAAGGTAGGTCAAAGGCTTTTTCAAAGGCTAAGTGAAGTTTCTAATTGGAGTTTCATCCCTTTCTCGTATCTTTAAGTTACACTTCTAATGATTATAATCTTTTTACTGAGATGAAAATAAGGGTTGAAATTGTGGCTATCTTTATAATTTGAGTGTTATACTTTTAAAACGAAAATGTAATTAAAAATGTTTTAAACGTGGATTGGTAAAGTCAAGCTATTAATTTGTAAAGATGCTGCAGAGCTGAAGTAACAACAAAATATAAAACAATTTCAAACGTTTCAGTTGATTATAATGTGTAGAATCGTACTTTATGAAATTAGGTTTTTCCAAATTGGATGTAAATCCACCCAAGCAATTTTTATTTAATGAATACTTACAGTAATGTAATATTGTTCTTAATATTTTACATCTAGTGTCTGACATTCAATAAAAACAAATTATTTTTTAGTAAACATGATGTTCTTTCGTTTTCATTTACATAGCAAAATTGAATATGTGTTTGTTTTCAATTATTAAACTGTTATGTATATGAATTTGTTTTTACTCTACACCTCCATTTATTACTGTGTAATTTTTACAATTTATGAAGTAGTTAATATTGTGAATAAATTCTTTTATTATAAATTTGTTTCTAACAAATAATTGATTATAAGATCTTTAAACAATGAAAAGTATTTGTTTGCAAAACGTTTACCAAAATGTTCAAACAATTTATTAATTAAATATTATGTGATAAAATAATAGTTCAATAATATATTGTAATACATAATTTGTTGACACTGCTGTTGACGAAATGTTTATACTACCAGAGTATACAATAAAATGTGTTTGTGGGGGGGGGGGGGGTGAAGAGAATGTTAGTGTAACACAGGACGTGTCACAAAATTAATTTTTGATTTAGAAAATATTAAGATATTTGTAATATTTTTTAGAGATCTGGGTTTACTTCTAACGATTGTACTGAGTTTAATGATTCTGAACTAAATAAATTGATTATTTTATTACACAAATAATAAAAATATATCCTGCGTAAGTTGTACTTTTTTATATATTTACAGTTTTGGCCTATATGTATAATTCTGCTAATCAATTATATCATCCAATCACATCAACATGATTGATAAATCATTCCAGAATATGATTCAATATTATAGAAATAAACAACTATAAAAATATACAAGTAAGATAGTACTACATATTTTAAATTGTGTTTATACTGAACAATTGTTTTTATTATTGTCCTGATTTATAAATCGATATATTTATTAAATAGCATTTTTCTGGTTTCACTAATTAAATTTAACCTAAAAGTAATTATTATATCATCATTTTGATTTAATTACTATAAACAGTTCTAATAAATAATGATTATGTTCTATTATTTATTTAAACATGTGTTATCAATTCTTAACTCAAATACCTATAGTTTTTCCACATTAAATAGCTTCATGTTCTGTGGTATTTGAAACGAGCCCTCCAATGAGCATTATACATTAATTAATTTTCTTCTAAAAATATAATTATTGAACTTAAAATTTAGATAGGTGTGCATTTTGTGTTACGTGTATTGAATCGGACGTCAAACAATTTGTTTTTATTTTGTAATATCCTTTTTGATTTTACATTGTAAGCACTATTTTTGTTACATTTTAAGACATTTGTGATAGTTAAAAGTATCAAATGCTTTAGCGTGTTAGAGTGACATGACATATAACATTAATTTATATAATTATAGAGTATTTCAAAGGTAGATAAAATATTTCAGATTCTTTATTTGTCTTGATAAATGGAGAAACTAAACATTGTACTTCTGATATGTTCTAATACGATAATTTTTTTGTTACTATAATTTTATCATACGTTTTATATTCAAACAAATACATTAAATATCTTACCAAGTTTTCACTTATGTTATCTATACAAAGTAATGTAAGCCAACACTTAATGTATATTACATCTTCCAATAAATATACAGGTTATCTCTGTTCACCTATCTTAGAAACATGCACATTGCGTCAAGACAGTTATTTACGTACATGTATACTATATACCGGTAATACGTGTATGATAAAGCACTGAGAGAAATGTAAGTCCTAAGGGAGATTTTACACTCATGAATCTCCTGAGATTATTTCCTACTTTATGTTGCAATCTGTGGAGATATTTTGGCAGGTCTTCTCTTTAGGGTAAGGTAAAAATGTTTTCCATTAAACACCGATTCAATAAAAAAATGTTTATTAAAAGGTAAAACAATGGCATAACCAATTTCTATTTGTACTGCCATTGCTGTTTACTCATTTCTATCAAGTTTAAAACTGTAAATATGTAAAGCTATCCGTTACAGTAGTCGTTTGATTTTTGTATTTAATGAAATGGGTTTATTTTCTTTCAATAAATAAAATTTAATTTATATTTAACAGTAAACTACGACCAAATTATATTACAAACCGTACATAGTTTTGTTTGTAAAGCACGTATAAAACGATTCTTCCTTAACCGTTCTGGCCATGACAATTAGAAATTTTAACTATAGAAATAAAATTTACATATACAGTTTTTAGTAAGGTAACTGACTATATAGTTACTTTTAATAGGATCAATGAAAACTTACTAACTTTTGAATCCGATATCAATCAGGGTGATAGAAACAGATATACCGGTATTTTAATATGATAATAATCTCTGGTGTAATTCGTAGTAATACAAATTACATAATCCCAAGAAATAAAAATAAATCTTCAACGCAATTTGAAACAAAAAATACATTTATATCAAACTCTTTTTAACGACATTGCCACCATCTTCAGTAATTCACGAGGTACAATAATCAATTTATAAGTACCGTACCACGGTGTTATTTAAACACAACGCGGGAGGAGAGGCATGGCATAGACATATGTTACATATATATTAATAATAAAGCGTTAAACAATGTCCTACTTTACCTATGTAACTAATAGGACATTTCTAAAGTAATATTCAGATATAAGTTTTGCGGTTTTATTTCACATTTATGTAAACATGTTAATTCAAAATTTAGATTAAATTACGATATTATTTACGAGCTTCTTTCTCCTGTGATCTCAAGTTCAATTTTATTTTTGAAACATTTCAGAAATCATGCTCAATATTTATTTACCGACTAATTAAATTTGATGTCAATATGTATTTATAATTATAAATTTCTGTTTATAACAATTTTATTATCATATATATTCAAAGGTGCACAAATGTCATAAGACAGAAAACGTAAATCAGCAAGGTTTTCGATAGAAATAAAAGATTAAGAAGTTTTCCTTCAAACATCTCATGAACTTATTTCAAGTCACATAAATGTCGTAGCAAACTTGAGACCTAATATAGGTTTAAAGTCAATCGTTTGAACACACTGTAATAAACTGTAGTAACACACTTTGTATTTCCTTTCAGTTTGATATATATTCCATACGTAGTTAGTAATGTTACTTACTTAGTTAAATTTACTTAGTTGTTTTTTAATGGTATTAATCATATCTGAAGTTGTTTAAATAATTAAAAACAATTATTCCTGAAGTTTATATATATATATATATATATATATATATATATATATATATATATATATATATATATATATATATATATATATATATAAATTATAAATACGTTTCAACATATTAACATAACCTTCAACTTTATTACATAATTAGAATGTTATTTACATAACAAGTTCTTCTATGCTTAAAATCGATTTTATTATTAGATTGGACTTCAATTTGGTTAAAATATTATAAAACGTTGTTGGTCCTGTGGCTTCTTAAATGTATTCCATTTTTCCATTTCATTGCTGGCTTCCTATTAGAGTTCAGATAAGTTGGGCTCTTGTTGTTGAGTGGACCACTACAGTGCAAGAGAAAATCGGTGTCGTAGTATGGTGAATGACACTACTCGTATCTTTAATAGCGTAAGATTCGGAAAAGAACAAGGTTTGGTCAAATGAGACCTGATAAGGTACATGAGACGGAATGTTCCCCAAATTGAGTTAGAAATATTGATTATTTGGTCAAATTTGAGTAAAATCATACATGTTATTATATAATTGGGCTAAACCTTCAACAAATTAGAAACTAGAATAAAGTATAGTATTAGGTCAAAATAAAATTAATGTTTGTTTCTCATGAAAAATACATCTCTAGGTCCCTTTTATCGTAAATTATATATTTTCCAACTGTCTGCATGCACACTTTACTACAGTAAAAATCGTTAGAGCTGGTGCAAATATAATCATAAATTGTAAGGGATATCAAATAAATTTAAGTACACTCTATGCATACGTTAAAAAGTGAAAATTTTAAAAACTTTTTTTTAGAAATGTGGGAAGAACTTTTGATTTTGCAACGACATTGTTGACGAGACTACAAATTCTTTAGATTGGATATGCAATTGGACTGATACACCAACTTCATCAATAATGGTTAGAAAACCTAACAATCAAATCATATTTTTCATTATTACTGGTGCATCTTTTAAAACATTCACATTTTTAGCATTCCAAATATTTATTTTATATATGTACAAACATACTCGGAAAGAAAATTATACGCTGACATGGTAGGACGTGAATTTATGAATTTTTATGCCCTAGTTTGTTGCCCTTTATTTCAATAAAACTGATCTAAAAACTGCACACGAAATATTATTGATAAGAAGTAAAGGGAAGAAAATATAGATAAATTGATTTATTCATGAAACTTTTAAACTATTATATACAACTAACTTAACTTACTATTAATATTAAACAAGAGTTTTGCGAATTGAGCAATTTTTATAATATAACTAATGTTGGAACTTGGCCGCTAGTAACCTGATTCGATGTCTTCATGGTTTTTCTTTAACTGTATTACATGCAATTGTTATTAAACTTTGTAGGGTTCGTAATTTAACATTCTTGAGACAAATACACCTTACTTTTCTACACAAGTTTTTATATCTATTTTGGTTAAAAAGTATCTTTAAGCAGTCAATATGTAAGCATAATCTATAATTATAATTGAATGACGCAGTATTTATAGATTAGCACTCTCATATATTCACTATTCAAATAAGATTATAACTACCGATAACTTTCAATGGGTGTGTGTTTACTGTTCAATCATGAAAGACAGAATTTTCCATTATTATTGTACTGAAAACCTAAACCGGCGTCGAACTAAATATTAATCACAGATGATGTAACTTATTTGATTCCTGTTCTTGTTTAAAATGACAAACATTCATATGAATGTTAATGTGATTTTACAATATTTTACCATGGTGTTGAAGACAAATGAAATTATTAACATTTGTAAAAAATTCAAGCACCAAATGAAAGAAAATACAACTTACAATAAAAACTTTATTTGCAACATTACGGCCTTGCAATGCGTTGCGTCATCCGCAGTTATTACGCTTTAACAAAGAAGCACTTATTATGGAGTGACTCCCGAAGCTGTTTGTGTACACTGTAGTTATGAAGTTGATAACTTTTCATTACTTATTTGCAGACAATGAAGTTTTTATTGTGTAAAGCTCTGTATTTTGGTATGTACTGATATAATTAAAATTGAGAGTCTGTATTCGTTTTTGTAAACTTCTTTGAACAATTGGTACAAGGAAAACTCGTTAATGGTACCTCTGACCAAAATATAAATATAATAGATTCACACTTATTCTCACTTCCTCCAATATAAACAAAAAACTGTGTTAGCTCCTTGAATAAAAAAGGATATTTTATAAGTAAAATATTATTGGACTATTTCAATCATAAATATTTATGTATAAAATACCCTTGATGGTAAAGAAATCAAACAAATATAAAATCTTAAAATAGACGTGACTTGAAACGTCTCAATCCAAGCAAATGAATTTTGAACAATCTCTTCTTTACAATTGTATAATCCTTTAGTATTATGACAATGTTTGATTTGTTAGAAAAAATTCATCTTATTTCCAATAATGCAAAAGGTACCAATTGTAAACAAAATGTACACACAATTATGACATAAATTAAGATTAAAATACAATAGAAATGCACGTAAATACATGCACGTGCAACAAAACACACAAGAAAATAAATATCATAAATTGACGATTTTGTTGGCCCTGGTCTCCACAATATACCTACTCCAGTTCTAATGGTTTTACCGCTAGTTTTTAATTTAGATGTAAGTTCTTAGCTATTCAGTAACTAGATATTGTTATACAAGTATACTTAGTTTTACAAAAGATAATGCTTTACAACATACCTAGCTATATAGAACATATCTATTCAAAACTATTTTTATACATCATATAGTTATAAAATACAAAAACTATACATCGCAAATAATTATACAAAATATAGTTCCTACAAGACATAATAATAAAATTGATATAATTATAAGTTATATAATAGCACAACACAAGTAGTAATTCCTATTTTAGAATTATTACAGACAACATAAATATATTTTGACACAACTGTAATACATAATTTTATTACACTTCAAGTTTAAAGGACAATATTTCATAAATTATCTTAGGCAAAGAAAACGTAACGAATTTAAACCAATTTAAAGGATACCTTTTAAAAGTAAGAATATTTCAATACAAACAAAAAACTAGTTTATTTACATACAAATAGATTACTTACTACGTGTTATTTAACTAAAAACGTGTTTCTTTGTGTACAAAGACAAACAGGAATACTTTTCATTGTTTACGCCCTAATTAATTCCTAGTCACATTTCTAAAACAACCAAAGTGAACGTGCCAAACTTCAAGAAATTTTATTTACTTTATATTCCTTAAAGATCCTGTTCCATCATTTGTTTATCGTTTACCTTCTATACTTTCTTGGAAGGGTATCAAACATAACAGAAATTCTCATAAAAATGTGTTGTGTTTATCTATTTATTTAGTTGCAATGTATGGTATAATTTAGCTACATGTTAATTAATGTTTTATTAAAGAATGTAAAAAATCAGAATAACTGTATTTTCACTACTATATTTTAAAAAATATCTTTTCATACAGTTCTCTGAGTCCTTGATACCATTCCATATTGTGACTTATTAATAATCAGATAATTTTATTCATTGGATCATTTTTTTATTTATAATTGAAGGATGAATACCATGTTTGACAATATTACCTTACAATTAATGCTAATGTGTCTCGTAGTAAAAATTATATTTTAAAAAAAGCAAAAGAGAAAGATCCCTAGCCATCAAATACTCTACTATCGTTACGGTTGTAAGAAAACAAGAGTTAGTTAGGTGATACCTGATAGGAAAGATTACAGAGAGATAAAAAGTCCAGGACTATATTAGGAAAAGTATACATCCAGCTAGGATTACTCGGAACTGACACAATAATAGTCACTATAAGTAAGTGATAGATTAGGGGAACAAGCGTTTGAAAGTTATGTAATATCAATAACTATAACTTAGAAATTAAAATTTTTAAAACTAACAGTTCAAGACGGTGATCTAAAACAATATATTTGATAAGCATTTTAATTATAATTATGATTATTTAATAAAATAACATTGTATTGACTTTAAAAATGATTATTGACCTTGACTTGGGAGATAGAATAAAACTCGAACACAAGATCTCACAAAAATTACGTTTACTTAATCAAACGGGTTTCAACGACAAAGTCGCCATCCTCATTGATACATGAACTAAAATATAACTATAAAATATTAGAGTTTTAGTTTAGTTATTGTAGCTCATATGGCGACTATGTCGTTGAAACTTGTTTAATTAAACGTAATTTTTGTGAGATCTTGTGTTCGAGTTTTATTCTATTTATCGACTTTAATTATAGGAATGAAATTTGTACACATTGATACTAAAACAGCCACAAGATATAATCCATATAGATGTTTTTGATTGTCATTTTATTTTTACTAAACAGTTTGCTGTATTTTTTAAAGTACTGTTCCCCTCCTTCAAATCTTCGTTTTCACCTCCTATATCATTTTCCGAACCACTTTGTCAGAAAAAATTTGTATTAATTCTTAAAAATATTTATATATACGACATTAATATTCTTAAAATAAAAGAATCGGAAACACGCTACAAGTCTCCAATAATAATAATAATAATAAATAAAAAAAACCTACTATGGAATTTTAAAATAGATGCCCTGTTACCATGTAAATAATGGCATCACGATTTTTGTTTCCTTGTTTTTAAAGGAAAATCTCCTCTCGGTCGTCATCGCCCCTAGAGCTCTATAATAGAGAAAAGAACAAGAGTTGATCAAGAGAGAATTTATGTGAAACATTAGAGTAATGTAACCATAGATATACTAAACTAAAATATCTCTCCGGATTTCCAAGCCAGTTCATACTATGAGTGAGCTCTCAAAAGTGCATAAAACTATATCTTTGTTACACGTGGAACGTACAATTTTCTATAGTAATGGCTCTATAAAACAAAGTTGTTGTAGCAGTTTTGAACGATCCTACTCTGAGAGAGGCATTAAAATATACTACTTAATATAAATCATAATTTTGATAAGTTCTCTGCGACGAAAATATTGTTCATGGAATGTACACTTTTTCCAGCCTAAAGAAGGTGTTTCCTAGTAAATGGGGTAATAACACAAATTTGTTGAAACCGTCTTATAAGATATTTAAAACAATCTAATTATATCGTGAGATAATATAACAATATATCTAAGATACGTAATATAAGATAATCTCACAATCCAATTATTTTGTGAGATAGTATTGAAATTTATAACTTGCTGTTAATCGTAATTGTTATAAGTTCTCTGCTACACAATTTTTGGATGTGGAATATACACTTTTTACTACTTCTGTATGTTGTTCTATAATAAATGCAGTAAAAAACTAAGTTGTTCATGAACAAAGTTCTCTCTACTGCAAGAGAATCATTGGAATTTAAGGCTTATTGTTCACCATAATAAGTGAGATACGTTCGCTACTACTAAAAAAGTACAGTTGCAATTTATACTTTTGAATACTTCTGCATGGAGGTATATAGTAAAGGCTGTAAATTTGTTTAACCAACATTTAGCAAACCTACTTTAAATGGGGGATTGGAATTAACAACCAATTTTAACTATAACTGTGTTATGTTATCAGCTACGAAAATGTAGCGACGTAGAATTTACACGTAAGCCTACTTCTGCAAGTTGGTGCATAGTAAAAGCTGTAAGAAACAATGATGTTGAAGCTATTATTAACGATCCTACACTAAGAGCGGCACGAAGTTTAATATTTCAATGTTAACTATAATTGTTAGATATTTTCTGCTACAAAAACGTTGAACGTGGTGTATACACATTTGTCTAATTCTGCATGTTGGTCTATAGTGATGGTGTGAAAAACAAAATTGTGGAAGCAATTTTTGACAATCTTACTGTGAGAGAGGTACTGAAATTTAACATTTATGGTTGACAATAATAGTCAGATATTCTCAGCTACAAAAAATATTTACATAGAATTTACACCTTTTTGACTTCTGGGTTTTGATCCTTAGTAAAAGTTATAAATATGAAAGGTGTTGAAGTGGTTTTGAACGATCTTAATGTGAAGGAGATTTGGAATTGACGAATTATTTTTAACCGTATTGGTAACACGTTCCTAACTACAAATATATAACATGTGGGATGTACCCACTTGACTACCTTTGCATGTTGGTCCATAGTAAAGGCTGTAAGAAAGAAATATGTTGTTATTATTATGAGATTAAATTATGAGAGAGGCAGAGAAACTGACTTAAATTTAAACAAATTGTCAGAAGTTCTTTGTTATAAAATATTACACATAGAATGTTTTACTACTTCAGCATAATAAAGGCTGTAAAAAAACTAAATTGTTGAAGAAATTTCGAATGATCCTATAGTGAGTGAGTGAGTGAGTGAGTGAGTCAGAGAGAGAGAGAGAGAGAGAGAGAGAGAGAGGAATTTAGCACTTATTGTTGAACATAATTGTCAGAAGTTCTTTGCTACAAAAATATTGCTCGTAAAATGTACACCTTTTATTACTTCTGCATGTTGGTCCATAGTAAAGGCTGTAAAAGATATTCACGTATCGTGAACACTTTCTATTACTTTAACATGGTTGTCTATAATAAAAGGCTGTAAAAATCCAAATTGTTAAGCAATTTGAACGAATCTAGTCTAAGAGAGGTACTGGTACTTACGACTTATTGTTACCCATTCTTATTACTGTTCTATACAAACTTTTACACCTATATTAAACAGTTTTTCATGGACCAGTTTTGAACGATCGTACTTTAATAGAAATGTTGAAATTTACGATATATATTAAATCGTAATTGTCAGAAGTTCACTGCTATAAAAATGTTAAATGTAAAATATTACACTTTTTGCTACCTCAGCCTGATGGTCCCTATTGAATAGTGCAATAAATATTGTTCTTGAAGCAGTTTTGAAAGATCCTACTGTGAAAGGGCATTGGAATTTACTACTTATTGTTGACCATAATTATCATAAGTTCTTTGGTACGAAAACGTCGCACTTGAAACCTACTCTATTTGCTACTTCTGCATGTTAGTCTATAGTAAAATAATTTTATATTACATCGGTTTATCTTATTAGCAGTATTATTTGATAGTGTTTAATGCTCTTCTAATAAAATTGTGTTTTAATAACATATTATAATTATGCTTAATCACATTCGTCAAAATATATTTTATTCAATTGTTCCTAGATTTAAATGCATTTATATATCTTTCATATACTGTTTACACATCGTGGTCAGAATGGTCTACAAACGCTTTTTAAAATGGTGCAATAATTACAATAGACATTTTATACTATATAACACACTAGAATACAAAAGTATACTTATGAAGTATTATCTCTAACACCGTCTCATATTTTAGCATACGAGACAAAATTTCAACACCACTAGTAAAGTGGTGGATCTGTGCAAATAAAGAGATGAAATATGCATTTTTAATTGAGGACAGGTCGCTCCTCTTATCATTTCAAATAATCTTCCTAATTCAATAAATATTAGTTACAATCTAATTTATTTCATTAATCGAAAATTTTCGCATTCATCTAAACAATGAAAGTGAATGAAGTAGAAAGTAGTGATAAAGTTAATTTAAAGGGGAGATTTATTGCAGGAGTTTTACTTTGAATAAAATGTTTTTTGTTAGGTTATTTTTTTCATGAAATAGTATGTTGCAATTCAACTGCTAAAACAGTTTCTAATCAGAACCTCTAATTTTTTATCAAATAATCTAATAAAAAAATAAATTTATAACTAATTAAAAAATAAGTAATAAAACCACATTTTCAATTATAATAAATAATGCTTTAAAACTCACAGTTCACTCCACTTACAATTTTAATTTTAATTAAAGTAAAAATTATAATTTTAAAATATACTGTGACTAGAATTCGTACTTTAAGTATTAATCTAATTTAAGGTTACACAACATTTAACAAATTAATATTTAACTTAAGAAAGGGAATTTAATTAATTTATAATAAACCTTACTATTTCAAAAACTTTGTAAATAAATAACAGTAATATCTTTTTGAGTTGAACTGAATAAAAGTAAGTTTGTAAAACTTCTTGATCCCAGAAATGTTCAACAAACTTGTCACGTTTTTGACACTTTTCCTCTTTATTCACTTTACTTTCCTAAAACTTGATAGAACTTAATAACCAGGTCTCTTCAATCCTTCTTGCTTGACATAAACAAGTCTTATATAATGGTTTCATACACGCTTGCTTCAGAAAATAATAATATAATAAAAAGACAAAACACCCAATCGAACTAAACAAAATTTAGCAGAAAATTTAACCAAATACATGAAATAAAAATGTTGATGCAGGATACAATAAACGATCTCAAAAATAAATAACAATTATGCTACTCTGATGGAAACACCAGATGACGAAAACAGAAACGGACAAACAATTCAGCACAGGTGCTCCTCAGCTCAAACATACAACTCGCATATTCAATTAAATTTCATTTGTATTTCAAAATTATCATCATGGATCTCTAATAAAATATTTAGAGCCAAAATGTAAGCTATTAATTTTATATATAAAAAAAAACTAATTGTTGTTGGACGATCATTTACAAATTTACAAGATAATTACAGTTCTCATTTTAAACACAAAATGTTTAGAAACTTGAAACGAAAATCTTGATAATTAAGTAGTATAGTTTTTTCCGAGTAAGGATTTTATAGGATGTTCAACTGAACAGATAGCGTACCAACATATATTTAACTTTTAAATTTTTAGTGTATTTTACACAAGTATTTCATTAGATAGATATTTAACAGTATATTTGTATACAAATTTTAGACTAGAAATGCACAGATATAACAGGAGATAAATATAGTACTAGAAATCAAATTGCTATAGTACAACTATGTTTTTAAAGTTTTTAAAGCACAGTTTTTGAAAGAATCGAGCAAGGAAGAGAGAACCATATAAATACGGTATAAATCAAGGTTATTTGCGTAGAATGCATGTTAATAAAGATTGCACATGTGTGATTATGAATGTCCTTTCATTGCGAAATGCAGCCTCTTTAACTTCGTATGTTACTTTACAGTAATGTTACAAACTGTGTCTGTTGAAAGTTAAAATAGATTTGGAATTACTTTAATTACATAAAATACCTGGTTCATTCGTTAATATTCCTAAATCATATTGTGTATACCATTGACAATGAAACATAGTTTATAATTAAATATTTTTTAGTCAAAGAATTACTCATAAGTAATAAAATGATTATTACCTAATTAATAAATATTCTTGATATTAAACCATTTGTGACGTATTTAAAAAAACGGACAAGTACTCTATTCGCTCAACAAAATATCTTATGTTGCTCTCATGCGTGCAAATTAAATATACAACCAAATGCTCTTTAGTTTGCTGAAAAGAGTACATTACTCTGTTCTTGCTTGCATATAATAAAGTAAAACAGAACAGATAAAAAATATTGGGTAACTATTAGCTACATTGGTGTAACTACTAAGCTAATATAGGTGAACTATATAGGGTAACTATCTAGCATAGGCGAACTTGTAACATTCGCTCATGTAACCATCATAACTACTGACTGATTTTACTACACACGATTCACCATAAGACATGGATCAATTTATTTAAATAAATTTAAATTTGATTCATAACTTGACCATGGATGTCTCAATTTACTATAGTAATTTTTTGTTCATTCTAATTGACTCACGAAATAACAATTGTTAATTATTGTCTTATTTAACTGGTTCTCCAATCTCACATATTGTTCAAATTATTTCGTTGGTCATTCAAGATGGGACTATATCGTTAAAATTTATTGGATTTAAACACCAAACTTGAGATTCCCAACATACCGAGTAAGGGCCTTGGATAGAGCACTTGGACACCCTATAAGAACTATAAATATACAGAGAAAACAAATCTAAAAGAAATGGTATCTTAAATTTAAAATTTGTATGGTTAATTAAACCATTTTAAACTTATGATTGGACCTTCATAACAATCACACTGGTCATCAGTCAATAAACTATTAAAGCCCTGTATAGTCCGCAAGCTCCTAATGACCAGTTATGTATGTAACACTAAATTATTTGACTTTTTTTGTTATGTGTTTTTGTATCTATTTGTATTAAAAGTGAAATTGTATTACCTGACTAAGCCATCAATTATGGTGAAATACATGTAGTACTAAAGAAGTAAAGAACTGTCCAAAAACCGGCAAGTTAATCAAAAACTGTTCTTCCAATCAAATTTTGTTCCAATATATTTAAAACGTAATTAAATAATTCACTAAAGCGTTGTAAATTTTACTATATATTTTAGTAGAAAACAGTAACGTAATCTTTTAATAATATAAACAGTTTTGTTGACTTTAAGATAAATATTTTATAATCATTATCAGATTAATAAGAAACGAAGCCGATTTATATTAACAAATACCGCAGAACAAATGATAAATTATTACTAGAAAATAAATATTATTAAAAATAAATATATATTTAAATGTAGAGTTTTATAAGAAAATGTGTTACAACGAACATTTTGGAAAAAACTGAATTTTATATTATGAATTTATTTATGTGGATAGTTATGATTTAATACACCACCATATGATTTAATAACTGACCAATAATTACACAACAGATTATTATGTGACAAATATACTAGGTACTGTTCAACATTTGTTTTAGTGCCTACAATCAACATTATTTGTACAATGTCTTTAGTTAACTTTCTCCTACAGATAATTAACAACAAAATACAATAAAATAGCTTCAATCCATACCGTATTTTATAATAAGGTATGGTGTGTATAACTTCAGACCATTCACATTTCTATTTTTGTTTATTGCAATAAAAAGTAATAAATAAATAGTTTTAATACAGTACAAAACCTATACAATGTAAATAAATTATATACGTTTTACTACCCAGTAAACATTAAAAATGAAATTATGTGCAACAAGATGTAATTAATGTTACTAAGAATATTCATCTTTGATTTAGTGGACACATTATTTACTGGTGCTAAGTGGATTAAGTTGAGCTTTGTTGTACTTTTTTGTAAAGCAATTATTCCGATCTTAACCACTTCAACTCAAATGGAGATACTGCAGATATGGCTTCACAATTTATTAAACTTTACCCATAGAAAATATATAATTGGTGCTAAGTTTTTTCCTACATTTCATAGAACTCATTAAAATATTCGTCAAATATATTTACATAGTTTTGTTAATTTTTTTAGATTATATTTCCTTAATCTTTGGATTCTAAAAATAATCGACCCTAGAAATATTTGTCCTTGGTTTTGTCGACTCATTATTTAATGGTGCTTGGTGGATTAATTTGAGCGTTATCACATTTTTATTTTTTGTGGGAATACAACTTAAACTTTATTAATAGTAATTAAATTTCACCTATCCATAACTATCTTCGTAGAACTTAACGACCAAACGAGAAAAACAAAACGTATATTCTTTGGAGACAGTTTTAACTTATTTACAATTTCAAATTATAAACTATAAGTTGTATCTGTACTGCTGTACGTAAATCATTTTTATGTAATAAAATGTGTATAGATATTGCGTTTTAAAGAAAATATTAGTTACATAAATATACAGATTAGTTAAGTTAAAATTCTTTAACTACTTTTAAAAACAAGATTTAGGTTATTTTGGTGAAAACTGGATCTGAGATATTATTTGTATGAGTTACATAAATTATGTTACAAACAACAAACACTGTTCAAAACTGCCCGATGTTTGTTTAGTACCACATCAGAAGGCTGTCTATACATATACATATTTGAATATAAAAGCCACATTATGTTGCACTCAGAGTTATTTCCCAAGTAAAACAAGACCGAATAATTTGTGTAAAACTGAGTTAACATACACAGGTCGAAACACAACCCTTGTTTTATAAAACAAGAACAAACTCTAATATTAAAAGTTTGAAACCAAATTGTCTTTTAGATATGCATATTGAGTTGCAAAATATGTTTATTATCCTGTTCACTGAGTAAGATGAAGTATGTTGTTTAGATTAAGGAACCTTGATATTGTGGGAGATTTTAATGTTATATTATAAAATATAAGTCAAATATATCTCATATAATATGTAAGTAGGTTTTTATATGAAATCCAGGAAAAGGCGGAATGGCTTTTAAATGGAAATGTTACGAGTTATATTATAAATGTAAACAAAACACAAGCGAGCTAATATCTATAAACTGAGATTACCATTCTCTGTTTTATGTTGGTAGATATGAAAAGTGTGTGTCTAAGTGCTGTGTACGGTTATAAAGACACGCTAGAGATATTTTCAGTAACGACTTAGAATAATTAATTCTGTAATTACATCATCATTTATTAAAAAAACTTTTTTACCAATTTTATATTTTGTAGTTATCAACACAAGTTTACTGCAGTAAATGCTGCACTACTACACATAAAAAAAAACTAAACATATGGAATAAAAATAGAGATCAGAAAATAGTTAAGGTCCTATATGTGTTTTCAATTTCAGTAAATTGTTTGTAATGGAATTTTTTTTGAAGTAGTTATTTAAATTTAACCCAATATCGCTGTATAATCCATTGATTGAGTAGATAATAATTTTTAATTTAATAAAGTGTTTGGTAATAAACGTTATATGGCGATTGATAACTATTAGTTCAGCAATTCAGATACTATGTGTATAATTAATTGTTCTTCTCAAAAAGTTACAAATCATATCTTACTCTCATATTATTTAGACAATTAATAAAAGTTTTGGATTTAATAAATTGTTACTTGCCAGTTTGTATTGATTAACTTTTATTAAATTAACAGATACATATAGTTTAAAAAGTTTCGTATCATAAAATAAGACAAGGTTTATTTTTTAAACCATAGTATAATGTGATATTTATAGAAAACAAGAAATGTTCTGTATCATATGCATTCGAGCTGGTTTTGATTGATTAGGCCTATGTGGTTCGAACAGTTTATAATCTGTTTATAATGGAAGTATAATTTTGCTTCAACGATTGCAAGTAATTTGTTAAGTGACTCGACTTTCACTACTCATTAGACCTAATTATATTTGCATTTCCATCGTTAATTTAACTTATCTAAGGTGAATGGGTACGAAACATTGTCTTAACTCGGTTTATTTTCTAGTTATATATTCATCATAAATTTGGCTTTGCTGAGGTTATTGTCATCCTTCTGTTTTTCCTTGCTTGTATATTCATTGTAAATATGATTTTGTTAAGGTTATAGTCCTCGCTCAGTTTGTTTTCAATTTGTACGTCCGCCATAAATTTAACTTAACCCAGGTAATTGTACATAATCGATTAATTGCCTATTTGTGTCGTCTTCATTAATATGAAAGCAGAGGTTAATCTTCTCATTGTATGTCCATCGTTAATTAACTTAGCTGAGGTTATTCCCCTCATACGGTTTATTGTCTAAATGTATCTCAATCAATTTGATTTAGCAAAGTATATTTACTCTTTCATGTTATTAGCTAAATAATTTAGTTACTTAGTTGAGGTTATTGTAAACATTCGGTTTACGAATGCATGTAGGTTATTCATAACTTGACTTAGTCAAAGATTTTGTCCTTATCCAGTTTATTGCTTATTTGTATGTATATCAATAGTTTTATTTAGCCGAGCGTATTTCCTCATTCTTGTTATTACGTAATAATATGTTCATCATTAATTTGTTCTTAACTGAGATTATTGAATACTTTCTCTTTATGCATGATTGTAGGTTATTCATAATTTGACTTAACCAAAGTTATTGTCCTTTTCCGGTGTATTGCCTATTTTTATGTCTATCATTAATTTTATTTAGCCAAGCGTATTTACTCATTCATGTTATTAGCTAATTATTAGTATGTTCGTTGTTAATTTGACTTGCCGAGGTTGTAAACGTACGGTTCATTGCATCTTTGAATGTTATTAATAATTTGATTTTGCCAAAGTGATTTTCCTCATTCTGTTAATTGCCTATATGTATGTCTCTCATTATTTGTTTAAACTGAAGTTATTGCCCTCTTTCAGTTTGTTGTCTAATATGTAAGTCCATCATTAATGTGACTTAACTGAGATTATTGTCCTTTTCCATTTTATTGCTTCAAAAACTGTGATCAGTTTTATACTTTTTAATATTTCCAACACACGTCAGTTTATATTCTGTCACTACCTATCCAAAGTAAGGTTTCAGTTTGTGCCTTGATTGTCCCTATTTTTTATTTACGTAATATTTCGCAGCTGATCCTCCTTTTGTCACAGATTCCATACCAAGTTGAAGCACAGTATCAACTGCATAATTAGTAGTACCACTGTTACATAACATATTAATCTATACGCCGTATTGTTGTGTGTGTTGCTCATATATATTAATTTTACCTTAAAGGGACATCCGCCACGAAAATCTACCAACTTCTCATAAATAGTGCAGTATGATCCTCATTTATAATTCTCCCTACAGTTGTTGGCTGGTTTGTCCTTAATTTATTTCACTAGAACCCACTTGCTTTCTTTTTTCCTCCCTGGTTTCCATCTCAACAAATCTTTCCCTAGCTCTCTATAAACACACAAAATGAGTCAACAAACATTATCAGTTTAGTAAGGAGATTATCTCTCATAGCACCAGAAAATAACAATACATATTAAAACTTTAAACTCCTTCATGGGATACCTTGGCTAAATTAGTATTTACTGTAGAATAATTTTATCTTTGAATTTATCATCTAAATCTCCTTTTCTTTTTGACATCTCCGAGAAGAAGAAGACGTGCTATTGTTTGATGTTGTTTGTTCTTATGCCCATTTACAATTTTTTTCTGCAGGTTTGTAGACGAAGCAACCTTCTCTACATCCTGAATATTATTTACGGTTTTAGTGTTTGCATAATTGTTCATCTCAGAAAAACCCAAAATTCTAAAAGATTGAAGATTTTCTCCGATGTACACAAAATTTTGCACATTTTTTTATATGTAGGATAAATACTAGAATGTATATTTCATTGGCACTAGAAATAATATGGTTTTGTTCAAAGAAAAACTATGATCAAAACAGTAAAAGTTACCCAATTAAAAGTTTACGTTATGCCACTAGAAATCCAGTTTTAGTTACCTAATAAAATAATAAAATTACAATTCGGACTTACAGTTTAAATTCAGTAGTTCCTTAAATTCAAACTTTTACAATACACACACGAAAATATAAAAAATATGTCAAAAAACGTTCAATTTTTTTTCTTTAGCTACTAAATATACGTAAAATGCGTTGTATCCAAAAGATTCAAATATAATATGACATATAGAGTTCCACTACACATCCACGTTTTACAGCATTCAAAACGACACTATAGGGGAATATAGAGGGACAAAAATAAAAACTGGTGGAGACAGTCACAATTAAAATGGTATCTACGCCAAAAAACCTATCTTTATTATTATTCTAAGGTTAATCAGCCTGTGAAGAAGATAAAGTTTAAAGTTTGCACCAACCTGCTGTGTTTTCAACAGTTAGACGTACTGGGATAGTCCCAAGAGGGATTGTTGTTAGTTTGGTTAATATGTGTAAGCAATATTATTGTATGTAGTTGATGAAGCTGTAGTTTAGCAAACAAGTACTATTCTCAACTTGTATTATAATAATCATTATTATGGAGCATATTGCTTAAAGCGTATTTGTTATTAGAAGCGTATTTGTAATTATTATTTAGCAGAGTATTTTTATTCTCTAATTTAATATTTTATATTATCTTGAGCAATACTGGTTTTACCTGATTTAAAACAGAGGACCTAATGGCTCGTGGTAATTGTATAATGTAGCTTTGCAGTGATTTAAATGTCAGTTTCAGAGGTATTTTAACTCTAGTCATCTTTAACTCAACAGTCAATAAAAATATTATAGCTAGTCTCCAATTTAAGTCTGTTTTTTTAATGAAATATTTAGAATTGCCACTCAATTGTTTAGTAAAACATATAAACTATTGCCTTACATTTATTACGACCAATTATTATTTTATTAATTTAGTTTACTTCAGATAATTGTACCTTCAAAGGTCTATAAAAACATTAAAACTTTTTTAAACAAGTACAGTTCTAAAGGCTTATAAGTACTCTGTTAAATTAGACCAACACTTTATTATATTGGCTCACAATGTTTACGATTTTTGTATGTCACCTTTTGAGATTAACGGCTTCCGATTGAATTGTTTTCATAATATTGACTTTGAATTGAGAAATACGCTTTTTATTAACTGTATATACCGCAGATATAGGTTTGCTTCAGCAAACACTAGGCATCTTTCCAATCGGGTAAAGTAATGGTTTGTTGGTTCTTATATTTCACATATTGACTAACTTGGTGACATATTGCACTTACATTGCTTAATTATGCACACAATACGTTAATTAATCTGTTAATAAAGCATTGCTTCAGTTAACATGTGCTGATATTCCCAACAGGCTACAGGTAGTGTATTATTTATATCCATCAAATTATCTATCACAACTATGTATAGAACCGTTTTGTATTTCAACTCAATAGTATTGCCTTTTATTAAATAACAATAAACTTCAACAGTAGATATACAAGTTCGTTTAATAATAATAGTATAATCAACTACGGTATTTCCATGTATATTTTAAATCAAAATCCTACTTAGAATATCAATATTAGTGAAACGGTTGATTAAATCCTGATATACTCTAGCTGAAAGTAAACATTTCTTCATCTAGTCTTAGGGTAAATGTCACTTTGTTTTGTATCATAAATGTCTAGAAAAACTCATGTACACTTCCAATACGACAATATTAAGGTATTTAGAGCCTGGGATCTTTATTTTTCTTTCTTTCTACTTTTATTTAAGATAGCAAGATTTTTTTGCAGTCATACAAGAATAATGTATATATAAATCGACACATTTCAAATAATATTTTCACATAACAATTATTTTAAAGATTAATTTATCTTTGAAAACTCTTATAAGTAAATAAGTCGCAAAACATAATGGATTCAATTTTCATCTGAAACACTTTATTGATTTACGTCGAAGAACGCTGATTGTAATACGCATAAATCAAAAAGTCTGTTACTAACTAATAGAAATAAAACTGTCTTCCTGTGAAGCCTTTAAACACACTTTCACTTTATCAAACACATACTAATGTTAAACAAAAAATGTCTTCCTGTGAACCTTCTAAAGCCAGTTTATCTGAATATTATTAACGTTAAACAAAAATTGCTTCCTGTTTACCCTTTGATCTAACTTTATCTTATCACATAATCAAAGTTAAACAAAAACTGGCTTCCTTTGAACCCTATAAACTCACTTTTTCTGAAAACGCAATAACGGTAAACATAATTTTCCTTACCGTGAACCCTCTAAAATTACATTCACTGAATACATATTAACGTTAAATAAAAACTGCCTTCCTGTAATCCCTTTAAACACACAATCTCTGGACACATATTAACGTTAAATAAAAACTGCCTTCCTGTAACCCCTTTAAACACACAATCTCTGGACACATATTAACGTTAAATAAAATCTGCCTTCCTGTAAACCCTTTAAACACACAATCTCTGGACACATATTAACGTTAAATAAAATCTGCCTTCCTGTAAACCCTTTAAACACACAATCTCTGGACACATATTAACGTAAATAAAATCTGCCTTCCTGTAATCCCTTTAAACTCACAATCTCTGGACACATATTAACGTTAAATAAAATCTGCCTTCCTGTAAACCCTTTAAACACACAATCTCTGGACACATATAACGTTAAATAAAATCTGCCTTCCTGTAAACCCTTTAAACACACAATCTCTGGACACATATTAACGTTAAATAAAATCTGCCTTCCTGTAAACCCTTTAAACACACAATCTCTGGACACATATTAACGTTAAATAAAATCTGCCTTCCTGTAAACCCTTTAAACACACAATCTCTGGACACATATTAACGTTAAATAAAATCTGCCTTCCTGTAAACCCTCGAAACTCACAATCTCTAAATACTTTTTAAAGTTAAATAAAAACTGTCTTACTGTAAACCCTCCAAACTCACGTTTTCTGAATAAATAATAATGTTAAATTAAAACAATCTTCCTGTGAACTCTCTAAATTTACTTTCTCTGCACATATATTATCGTTATACTGATACTGTACTAAATAGCTTACCCATCCATAATTAAATCAAATTGATATCCATTCCCAATTTAGGAGACGACTGGTGTAAGACTAAAAGTCAAAATTCACTTAGATCAAGGTTTACTTTGGTGTTTTCAACATTTATCAAGAACTAAAATTCCTAAGAATACCTAAGTTTTGGGAAATATATTTTTTTGTTGAGTTCTAAATTTTAATATTTCTCCAACATTTTATCGAAATTGAGTGGCCAGAATTTGAGATATTCCAACCTTTAGCAATAGTCCATGGAAATTTAAAAAAATAATAACAATGAACCCCTTGCAGTAAGGGAAATATTCCCGTTTTTGAATAAATTTATAATAGGCTTCATTTTCTTCCTAAAATTTGAATAGGAGGCGTTATTACCTGAACCTGCCTTACATAAACCTAAATATCAGTATAATTGATACTATTTATTAATCATTCATGAATAAATAAGTCATCATTACTGAACTACTTGTTTTTTAAGGTAAATATATTGTGCATCCAAAATTGTAAAGTTTATCACCATATATTTAACTATTTAACTTTTTAACTTTTAAATTTGGATTTCTATATTGTACACATCATGTTCTTGTTTCAGGGTTCTCAGAAAGAGTACTGGAATTTTCAAGTGAGCTATGGGAAAGAAAATTAAAACTAAATTGAAACGCTGTCAATTTAAAAAGAAGAACCGAAAATACTCCAAAAATAAAATATTTATAATGGTTAAAAATGGTGAAATATGTGTTTATTTAAATTTGTTGTGAATAGTTAACACAATAACACTTGTACAAAATGTCCACATCTGTGTATTATCTTTCAACAGAACTTCAAATTTATATGTTAATATATTATTTTTATATTTATATATTTATAAATTTAAATTTTGTTTACTTAGTTGCTCCTTAACAATCCCTTTAAAAAAAAACAACAACTTTATTTCATTATAATAATTTTATTTAAATGATTTAAATTGAATTACAATAATATGGAAAGTACAATACTCTTACTGACAGAGCAAACTGTCCTGAGCGAATCTATAAAGAACACTGGCTAACAAGGCTAAGAAATACAAAATGTTTACTCTATCTTATTCCAGAAAAACTACCTTTATTGTGTTTACTTATACTAAATATTGTTCATATAACTTATATATATATATATATATATATATATATATATATATATATATATATATATATCTGTTCTTCAACTACAAAGAAACTAAATGATACCTATCGTAATTACATTAAACTGATTATACTGCGTATGAATGAAATGATTTAAACACCTTTTAAACACGAACGAGTAGATAATTGGGCTAAGTAAATGGGACCTATTCAAGCTTTAAACGTAGTTTACTGAAGATAACGAGACACTTCACGAACACTCTCAGGTTATTAAAAATAATTATCACCGTAGCTTTTAAAATCTCCTAACTATTAAAAACTCTTCTAATACAGCTGAGTAACTAAGCAACTTTATTTGTTCAATACATTTTTACACCTTCCAGATTTGTAATCTACTATTTCTGACTCTTATAAGTATTTTTTTCTGGAATCTACTGATCAAAGTGTCATTAAATATTCACAATTGGTTTTAATAGTTTAATTGCTAGTATTAGTTTGATAGACTTGATATATCCCATTGTTATTTTAATATTGAATTAGCAACAAAATGTAGGAAAATGTGGTCTAAATGAACAACCATCAGAATAATTGTAATTGTATTGGTGTCATAAACGTTAATATAATAATCTGTTAGACAATAGATTAGTGACAAAATATATTAAATACAAATTTGAAAATTTAATACTTTTTATTTAATTTATGAAAGTCTTAATATTCATATTACAAATCGTAAAGTTATTCAAACTACACTTAAAGTTTTAGCAAGTAATTAAAAGTCCTTTAGTGTCATCCTTGTTAAAACACTTAACATGGTCTGTGAGCTGGGTCGTAATTTTACTTCAGGTTATTTTTAAGTGATTTTTATTATATATCATTAGGTCAAATAATTTATTTATAACAAGATTTTTGTGCATCGTTTTAAAATGTACATGACAAACTAATAATTTTATTATAGTTCGAGATAAATATCAAAACGACTAATTAATGTTAAAATATGGTAATACTGTCTTACTATATTTACTAAGATATTATTTCTTTTAACCTATTATGTAAATATGTTTTTAATAAATTCGAACTTGTATTTGGTATTATAGAATCTATCTCTAAATTTTATATGTAAATACGATATCAACTTCTGGAAGTATGTCTATTACTAACATTAATAACATTATTAACAAGTTTTCATCAATAGGTGTCTTTGCCGTATCATGAACATTCATTGGCCTGAGATCATTACAAACGAGGATTTATGGAGAGAAACAGGTCAAATTCGGGTCAAACTGCAGATTCGAGAGAGGAAGTGGAGGTGGTTAGGACATACACTGAGGAACCCAGACGGAACCATTGAGAAAGAGGCGCTAGATTGGAACCCGCAAGGTGTCTGAAGAAGGGGTCGACCCCGAGAAACCTGGAAGAGGACCATTATTAAAGAAGCAAAAGAGGTTAACAAGATTTGGGGAGAAGTGAAGGCACTTGCTGGAGACAGGGACAGATGGAGAGCTCTTCTGGATGCCCAATGCTCCAATAGGAGATAAAAGGAAATAAGAAGATATATATATATATATATATATATATATATATATATATACAAATACCTACATTCTCTATATTTCATTTCCCTCATATTTGTGATTTCCCTCATAACAAATATGATATATAAATAAATATATATATTATGCTTATAAAAGACAGTGTCGTTTTTCACTAATGCTTTTTTTCTACATGTTATTTCGTTTTTTTTTATCTGTTTTTTTAGTAACGATTCTATATTATGCTCATTTCATTGGATTTATTTTGTATAGTTATTCGGTTCATAATATGTCCTATATTTCTGTTACTCCCACGTTATATATTTTTATAGAAATTTACATTCGTCTGCATCTGAGATATTAATTTTAATTTATTTAAAAAAATATTTTTTTGTTCATATTGGATTATTATTTTTTCATATTTCTCTGCTCTGTTAATTTGATTTCATGGAATCATCTTAACTATATTTTGAAAGCCATCTGTAAGAGAGAGGTAGTGAACAAATATTGATAAATCAGAATATTATCATTTGTTATGTTTTACGTCCAGGTTTAAATTTGTAATATTTAGGCATTTTATGTAAATACTTTCTGATACGAAGGTTTCTAAAAGTGTATTCCAATATTACCTACTTAATCTTTGTTAACAGAACAATTCCCAAAATAATTACTATGCCACTTTTCTATTTTCCCACATACATTATCTCTTTCACTGAAGTACATTGGTGTTGATAAATTCATATACATGAATGGGATAAATCAATATCATAAAATTGTAATATGGACACTCATAAACGCGTTTAATACCATAAATTGAAACACATTAAAATGAATAAATTTGTAATTTGATTAGAAGTATTCGAACTTAAATACTTCGTAAATATAATCGTCCCATTTCAGAGGATGATGACCCCTTTCAATTTTAATGACGTAATATTCACCCTTTTATAAACTTACTTCCTGGGACCTTTACAATTTTTTAAATATTGATAACAATTTACATTCTTTTAAAATTTATTTATTTATTTTAGCACATTATTATTTCTAAATTCCTCTTAGATACTCAAACTAGTTGTAGGTGAGACTGGTGATCTTATACTATTTGTAAAACGATATACCAAAACTATTAATTTGTTATTTTCAACGTAGAAACATAAATAGTTTTGATAAATTATATAACATATTTACCATACAATATGACTTTCCCCTCTGATTAAATTGCCTATTAATAAATCACTCAATGGAAACCATATTTATATATTGATAGTGGTAAAAAATACTGCCTGACAGTGTATTTTGTTTAATGAGTCAAATCTCAAGAGCATTTAAATTTATTTATAATTTTAAAACAAATCAGCTTTCAAAAATTACAACTTTCGTGCTTAGTGACTACGTATTACATTTTATATTGTTTGCATTTTCACGATAAATTACTTTTAAATATTTAACATATATTTGTAATCTTTAGTTGTTAACCATCCTTTAAAAAGCAATGAAAAATGAATTTAAATCCGGACTAATATTATTCATTTATTAGGCATCTGAAAAAAAAAAAAAACTTTTCGTGAATCTTCTTTAAGTGGCAAAAGGGTAAAATTCAATTAAATCATTCAGAAATTGTAAAAAATAATATATATATATATATATATATATATATATATATATATATATATATATATATATATATATTATAATATACCGAAATAGAAAGCTCCAAAAGTCAGTACCCGGCAGGCCATAAATCGTCAAGACATGAAAGGATTGACGGACATAAAAAAAAAAATGTTTCAACAGGGAAACAACGCACCCAAACCGTCACACAAGATCCATCAAAATTAAGCTTTTAATACCGAAACAAATTGTAACAAGCCAATCAGAGCAAGTGAATCAGTTCTGAAATAACGTCCAAGAATTAAAACTAGCCAATGGAAGAAGAGCATCATGACGCTGTTTTAAAAAGAGGAGAACTTATAAATAAGGGTAAAAGGGAGGACACGTGGTTCTTTTTAGGTATTTTGGTTCCGACGTCGTATTAGAAGGTTGTTCCGGGGAAGTGTTTCTCCTGATCGAAAGAGTTAAGTGTTTGTGAAGGACTTTGCCTATCCTATTCGTCGTTTTTCTTTTTTAATAGAACTGTTAAGTTTATAAAAGTCAATAAAAAGTTATCCGTCGTTTTAAAAACTAAAAGAATCATCGTATTAAAGTATAAGAAGTCTGCGTGGTCGTTAAGTGAGATAAGTGTGAAGTTTAAGGAGTCATCGTCGTATTAAAGTTAAATCAGTGGGAAGACGTAACGTCGTAAGAATTAAAAGCATCATCGTCGCAAGAGTGAGTGAAGAAAGGTGTAACCCGCGATTGGGATCATCTACGGGAGAGGCAAACCATCCAACCATCACGCAATCTTCGAGAGAACCACGGAACGAGAACAACCCAAAAACTGGAAAGAAACACGTCAATTGATAAGTAGAACTTAAAGGACAATACATTTTATAAATTACCACCAAATTTTGTTTTTTGTAATAATAAAATAAATTATAGCCATCTAAGAACCAACGAACCCCAATAGAGATTTAAATTAAATTCAAGTAAATAACCTTCAGTTAGCCGTAGCAAATATTTTATAAAGCTAATTAAAATTAGAGTCAAAATTAAATACAAATTAAATTGATGCATTCTTAAATTCCTTGTTTTAGACTAAGTTGTTTAGGATAAGAATTTATAGTGAAGATGTACCTAGTTTAAGCCGTAGTATAAAATTGTAGAATAAGATATTAATCAGTAATATTTTGAGCATCAAGGTAAAAATTATGTTTTAAATGATTAAAAAATGAATATTTAAAAGAGTTAATTATTCAATATGTTTAATTAAAATTGAGTTATAATCCCACATGTTTTGAGTGTTATTATTTTAATCAATTGTCAAATAACTAACGAACTAATAACCAAATGAATAATAATAATATTAATAAATAGTAAAAAGAAATATAGGAGAGTTTTCCTATATTTAAGCGACCAACGTGTAGCAAATAATTACAAAAAAAGAGAAAGTCTTAAACGTTATAATATATATATATATATATATATATATATATATATATATATATATATATATATTATATATTAGTGTCTACGTATTAGATTTTATATTGTTTGCATTTTCACGATAAATTACTTTTAAATATTTAACATATATTTGTAATCTTTAGTTGTTAACCATCCTTTAAAAAGCAATGAAAAATGAATTTAAATCCGGACTAATATTATTCATTTATTAGGAATCTGAAAAATAAAACTTTTCGTGAATCTTCTTTAAGTGGCAAAAGGGTAAAATTCAATTAAATCATTCAGACATTGTAAAAAATAATATATATATATATATATATAATTTTGTATATAATATAAACAGAAGTTACTGTTTTGTAAAAGTAATTTAGTCACTCTTTATTTTTATTTATATAAAACATTATTTGAGGTCGGTATTAATTTAACTATGACATTTCAAGTTATAATTATGCTTGATATATATATACATATATATTTAAGAATAATTATAACTTGAAATGTCATAGTTAAATTAATACCGACATCAAATAATGTTTTATATAAATAAAAATAAAGAGAGACTAAATTACTATTACAAAACAGTAACTTCTGTAAGTTATGTAATTGATTTAAACAAAATGGTAAACGCATAAGCCGCCTTCAAATTTAACTTTCTTGTCTTGCAAGTGCTGCAAAGTTATTAAACATTGTACGTTCTCGAGTTCATCATAAAACTTGTTTTAATCAAGTTTAATCATAGTTTCAAGAAGACGTTCTAAAAGAAACTCACTTTGCTGACTCAACATTATTGCATATTTCTGTTTATCTTCAAACATTGTTATAATTTTTAATCCCAATATGTTCAGTCATCTATCTCTAGGATGGTTTTCTAATGAATTTATACTAATGACAGAACACACATAACATGTTTATTATCAATTTATTCTGTATTAATAAAATAAAAAACATTAGAAGGAAGGTGTTATCTGTTAAAAGAGATTAACTACTTTTTTTTTTTTGAATAAATTATTTTACCACAACTCGAATATAATATGAATATAAACGGTAGAATGTCAAATTTGTATATTTATTATTAATAGTAGTATTTTGTTAGAAATAATAGGTGACCCATGTGTGCTTCATATCTTAACCTACATGCTAGTTGCCCCACATAAATATTACATTCATTAGATATTTGATTTCTGCTTCTATTATAATGTTTTAATGGACTTATGAACATTAAATTATTATTTATCAAGAGTATGTAGCTGAAACAAAGCTGATTAAAAGGTTATAAATAAAGTTAAATGGTAAAATATTTGCTCTATAATTACAAAATAAAAAATATCAAACACAATAATAGTCATGGTGTTTCGTTCTGATAAAAAATATTGCATCATATATACATTATGATGATTTCCTTTTAATAAATTAGTACTTTATTATTTTTTAAAATTCTGTATATTTGTCTATATAAAAAGATTTATTTATGAACGTGTTACACATGTTTTTCTATTATTATGATAAACACAAGATTCGGTTGTCGAAACTGAAAATAAATAAAACTATATATTTTAAAGAAATAATTTTTTAAATTCAGCATGAGGTATGAAATTCACCTAATTTCTAGCTTTCACATTAACTGTTGAACTAATATCATTTGTGTATATCAGTAATTAATAATGTTATTGGTTATTTAACAATAATAACACATCGTTGTTGACTACATGTTTTAATCATATTATAAAGTGAAATCGATGTCATTGTAGTTAATTGGAAATGAAATCAATCATCCTTTAGTAATAATCTCAGGCATTACCACGCACTCTGAAGCGATGGGCTTGATGAGACGTATTGCAGTAAAGTTAATTAATACTGATGACCTTCCCATAAATTTAAAATTTACAAGGGAAACATTAACCGCTCTACTACACGTTATAGTTGCAACAAACCGTTTTACAATGCATTGCAATTCTGTCCTTATTTTATTCCAGTTCAACCACGGTGATAGATATAATAGGTACCAAACCTAAAGCTATTTAAAGTTATTTAATGAAAATAACTTTAAACGAGTTATTTTCGTATAATTTTTTAATGGATGACATTTTGAAACCGATTATTTGGAACAAGCTGATTTTTTCTTTCAAACAAGGTCTTTAGATTGACTAGTACCGTGCAAAATTTCAACTCAATCGGTTTAGTCGGTCTAAAGATATATATTATTTAGTAAACAAAAAATAGTGGATAGCAGGTAGAAGCGTTTCCGGGCATATATTTATAATTTTTTTTACCCATATAACCATCTCTTCAAATATTTGCGTGCATTATGGGAAACGCCCTGTATAGTTGTAGGTAGACAATCTTTTACTTAATTTAATTTATAGATACACTACGGAATTGAATTATATTTTAAGGCATGATATAAATTAGGTCCATTTGTAACTTTGTTAGATGAAATTTACCTTAGATACTGGCGGTTAGTTTCATTCACTTCAGTTTCTGAGACATAATGACCTCTATGTAGACGAGATATGGTTTAAAGGAAAACAATAAATAGTTCAATGACATATTATTGAGAAAAGTAAAATGATATATAACATACACTTATGAAAACCTCGTAAAATTAAATGCATAACATATCAAAATATTCTCAATTAAAAAAAAAAAAAAATTTAATAATTTTTAGTATGTGAAGGGGAGTTGATAGTTTTGAAATATATAAAAATAATTCTCAACGTATGGATGGGGTGTAATGTATCAGAATATCATGAAATGTACTTCGTTATCAAGATGAATATTTCTGACAGATATTGCTCGAAAATCTACGTTTAGATGCATTAATTGTAAGAAATTTATGGCATGTATTTACTTTGTGTTATTTCTGTTTTGTCCTCAAAAAAAATAGCCGAAAATACAAGTTACATCTTACATACCAAATATAATTGCAGTTGTATACAACGTGATTATAAAAAGTGTTTCTGTTTTAAGTAAATTATATCGATATCAAAGATATTAAGGCTTACTGGAATTAAATAATATACAAATTATGAACAATATATAACAGCAAATTGTAAAATTGGGCGGGAAGGTGAGGGGATGGTGAATTCTTTAATCATTATTATTGATAAATGTACTTAATTTATTGTTTCTTCATTGGGGCAAAGTTCGCTCAGAAACATGGTGAGACAATAACAACAATGCTGCATAAAATAAATCACCAATTTTAATTTTGTTGTAGATGGCGAAGAACCTTAAATATAGAACTTTTTTATTAAATTTATTAAGACATCGTTGGTGGTTTCTGTTTTATAGCAATACACAGTGGTAATAGGAGTAACTTGTGTTGATAATTACATCACTATTTTAAATTTTTGTCAAATAACAGTATCGACCCTAAAATGCAGACAGTAGGCTATGGCCTGATGCAAGGTTGAGTCTCAAATGGTTAGCAACCGCCACATATTATTTTACCTTACTGTATGAATCAAAAGTGTCTACATCATTTTATACAATCAACAAGGCAACTATAACTTTCGTTGCAAAAAGCCACAATGAAAACTTATTCCATTATCTGTGATGAATAATTTGCCAAATGTTAACTTCTACAACGAGGATGAGCGTAATTGAAACTACAACTTTATTTGCTAAAAACCACTTATATATTGAACAAATATATTCATTCTAGTCGAATATATTTTGAATACTATAAACGTTTATTATCAGTTTTGTGTATAAATTAAAAACCGATTTACTCATTAATAAAGCATTTCATTTTGTTTAAAAATCATTATTCTGATGTTAAAAATCAATATATTTATTTTAATTAAATAATTAATACTGAGATATTTCAATAATTACATTATCAATTTATTTTTATAATATTCAAATATTTCTAATTAATAGGCCATCAAGTTTATTGATAGATAAATTTCATACAAAATATATGTTAATAAAATTTGTTTTTATATTAGTGGTTTTAAGACGAACAATTATTATTTTAATCATCATCGCTTTCACAATATTGAGCATAAGATGAAGGTATATTTAAAAACAGAATAAAGTAAACGTTTTTACAAGATTAATAAAACCTAAAACTAGTTAACAATTGAAAACTTTCTTAGAGTTTAAGAAACAACAACATAACATATTATGAAGCTATGTCAAGGCCTGTAACAATTTAACAATGATAAACTATGAAACAACAACATAACATGTTACAAGGATGTAAAGACGCTTAGCGACAAGTTGAAAAAGATGGAAACTATGAAAAAACCAATAATTAAAATATTGGGAAGCTGTAAAAAGGCCCCGCAGTGTTAAGAATATCAAATTTGTTAAAGGTTAATAAACAAAATATATATATATTACAGGGCTGTAAACGGGATTTGCAAAAATCGAATCTAAATATTAGACTATATATTTTACCAAAAACATGGAGAAAAGGCTAAAATGACAATACCCTATCAGGGATATTAGCATTGTCCGCCAACATCGCCCGAATCGAATTCGGGAGGAGAAATGTCCTACACACATCTCTTAATAAAACATAATCGGTTTAGATATCCCTAAATGATAGTACACCTCAACAGAATTTGGATTGTGGTCGTTTTCCATGTTCCACCAGAAATCCATAAGTAATTGCAACGACCGATTGAGAGATGGGTAGCCACAAACACGGCGATTTATTCCTGTGGATTTATATTTAATTTCCGTGATAATAATACACGGAAGAATCGTATCTATTACTTCTCTCAAACAAAACTATAATAGTAGGTGAATGTATAATGTAGATGAACTGTATGTAATTAGTTTACACATGATATTTTATGTGTTTTGAACATTAAGTTAATATTTTACTGAGGACGTTGAGGGACGTCCAACCCCTCTTATTAAGTGCAGCTAGTCTGGACCTCCAGTTCGGGTTAGCAATACATAACATAATTATTACGAAAAAGTTAAGGTCTCTGACAATAAGTAGCTAGTGTATTGCAAAAGTTGTTTATAGAAATGTAGACAATATTAAATTTAACTTACGAAACATTGTTTTAGTTATATATAATTTATCCTTTTATTTTTAATTGAATTGGTTCGAGTATTTAAAATTTGCCATTTTTATAACTGGAGAGGGGTAAGTCGTAAACCTACAATAAAATAAAGGGGGATGAATAAATTTGAAAAGACGATGAACAATTTTCAGTAATTTTAAATATTCAAATATTTTAACTTTCTATGCATGGTCATGGACGAATGAATGAAGTTCTTTAAACCCTCTTTTATTTTCCAACACAATATATTCTGTTAACATTTTCAGATATTCAAATTATTTGAATACGGATTAGGCCAATTTGACGATGACTTATAATGAATGAAACTAAATATAGTATACCTATATAAACATATACCTGGATTTCCGTCATGCAACTTGTGTTGTAGTTTACACTACGCGTTTCGAGAACAGGTTCTCATCTTCAGGTGTAATGTTTACTCACATGTGAGCACGTCAAACAAAAATAAAAAGTACAAGCACACACATGCACACAAATCACAACATAAAATATCGCAATAAACAATTTTATAATGTGCAGTGAGTAAACATTACACCTGAAGATGAGAACCTGTTCTCGAAACGCGTAGTGTAAACTACAACACAAGTTGCATGACGGAAATCCAGGTATATGTATATATGTTTATATAGGTATACTATATTTAGTTTCATACTATATTGCAACTGGAGACATAAACATAGAATCATAATGAATGATTAACATAGGTGAAACAAATAAAAGATATATTAGGAAACAACATAGAGTTGTACAGCTTTAAATACAAAATTATTTTAAACATAACTTTTCGTTTATTCAAAATGACAGTTTGCAATTTTAGTACATAAATACTTTTACTTGTAAAAGTAAATAATGCCCCTCATAATGTTTATATTATAAAATTTTAAATATCCCTCTTTATTTATTGATCTACTTATTTATATGTGTTATCTATTGTTGCTGGTTTTGTAGGTCTGTTTAAAATATTATTACTCCACTTTAAATTACCTTGTATTTGAATACAATGGATGGTTTGTAGAAATACCTATAATAATGTAATAATAATAATAATATATCAATAATAATACAATCCTGATGGCGATGTTGTTGGGAAAAGTCTACTTATTGCGTTAATAAAATTATTTTAGTTTTTCTATTTAATTTGTAATATTTATTTCGACATTTTAAAATATATATATAGTTTAACGATAAACCGTTAACAAAATAATTTCAACAATAATTATCAGTAAAAGAAATAGGCTCCATTTTGTCATTCCTTTACTAAAATGGCATTTGATAATTCATACAAGGTGACTATATTAAAGACATTTTATAATGAGAACACTTAACCAGTACAGTTTAAAGGAGAGGTAGGATAAGTGTTTTAATTACATGGGACCTATTAACTTTTCAACGGTCCTTTTCTTTACGTCCGTCTTCACTTTTAAATACGAAATATTCTCGGTCTTTAAAAACTCTTTAAAAAGCTTTATAAATTTAACTTACTTGAAATCGTTATTTGTTTTGATATTAAGAGGTTGACTGATTTATTTATTTTGTAATTTATATATGTGTTACTTCTTCGTTTTCCGATTACCTTATTTAAAATAAAAAACTCAATATATGTTGATCAATTATAACGCTTACTGATTCTTGCTATAAATGTATTACTAACATATTATTTTAATATAATCTTATAATTAATAATATAACAAATATAATGTTAATGCATATCATGGGTCGTGACGCTACACATTTAATTATATTAGTTGTGAATTATTAGTTAATAGCCTTAGTATACTCGTTAAAATTAAACTTAAAAATAACTTGACACCTTTTTTCTACTGCTGTTGTCTAATTTTAAAGGTGAAATAGGTCTTGGGTTATTCTTCAATTATTCACTCAACTCTGTCCCCGATTCGACATTTATTAAATATTTGATTTTATAGAAACAAGTTTTCATGTAAATAACATACCAGAAAGTTAATTGTGTGATTGGGTAAGCTCTTAAAAATGCAGTTATGTTTTGCAGTTGAATTTAATACTGTTTCTTGTTCAATTTTGAAATTAAAATATTTCTAGATCACAGGTGAAAAAAGTTGAAGGTCTTCATAACACTATTCCGAGATAAAGGTAATTTAATATTTGAACACTATTAACAATAGACAGATATTAATATTTTATTATTAATTATATTTCATTATTTAAAGCATAGAAAGATTTTATTTTTTAATCATTTGTTATTTTCCTACTTTGTAATAATGCTTTAAAAAAAAATTTGATTAGGTACATTTTTCACGAAAAAACAATGCAAGAAAGACGAGAGTATAACATGTATTAAACAAGATAAAAGTCCAAAAACTGTACATTTAAACCAAACATTGAATACACAATTTAGAATTATCCTACTGCTAGAAATGTATTGACATCATATTCATATTAGTGTAATCATAGTTATTATAAAAATATTTACAAAATTTGTTTGATCATTGCTTGTTTTAAAGCAAAAACTAAAGATTCTAAATTACATGATATTTTTAACACAACAAATTAGAAACACACAATACAATCAGTCGCAAAAATTAGAGAAGTTAAAACAAATAACACGATATCAATTAAATGATAACTTTTCATAAAATACTTGATCTGTGAGAACAAATTTATTAAATTTTTATAAGTCATAATACTTTTCTTTTTATATAAGTAAACAAATTTAGGCAATGTAAACTGTCCTTAAGGCAAGAAAGGATTTTTGATTTTCGGTTGAACGACAACAATCGCAGTTTGTCGTCCATTATAAGATGATCGAAGATTTTGTTCAGCTTCAATCAGTTCTATTATTGGTCTCATTGGAAAAAGGACCCTTTTAACATAAATTCCGTTGGCACCTAGATTATATGGTCTACCATAATTGCATAAGCATATTATCCCCATAAGACCAGTTGTCTCTTTTGTTAAATCTCCTTGGTACAATTTAGCTAAATTTACTAATGGTTTCTTAAAAACAACCTCTAATTTTAATACAACATATGGAATAAACAAATGTTTGAGAGTTGGTAGATAAAATTAAAGATGTGCATATATATATATATATATATATATATATATATATATATATATATATATATATATATATATATATATATATATTCTGATCCTAAAATTGTCTCCTTTGATGTTAAGAGTATATTTACTAGAATACCAGAGAAGGAATGTTTGGAAAGTGTGAAATTATTCTTAAATAGATCTAAGGATGATCCCCTGTATTAGTATAGAATTATGGGTGTTATTGATGTATGTTTGAAACAAAATTATTTTCAATTTCAAAACAATTTTTATGAACAGTCAGAGGGTTGGGATATGGGTTCACCTCTATCTCCTTTGTTAGCAGAGATATTTATGGTCAATTTTGAAGACCAACTTTCCATTAGTAATAATCAGTTTATGAGTAAAATTGTTGATCGGTACAGATATGTTGATGATGTTTTATGTTTGTTTAATGGATCAGACCGCCAACTTCAAATGTTTTTCAATTATTTAAATTCAAATAATAAGGCGATACAACTTACTATGGATTTAAGTCAAAACAATCTCACTAGTTATTTAGACCTAAACATTAAAATAGAAAAAGGTAAGCATAATTTTAGCATTTTTAGAAAACCTACATTTTACAGATAATGTGATTCACGCTAATTATCAACATCCACAAGTTAGCTGCGTTTCATAGTATTTGTATCGCATAATTAATATTTCTATGTTGAGTAATAATTATTTTATAGAAATAAATTTTATAAAACAAATAGCTAAGAATAATGAATATAATGACAAATGAATTGACAATATGTTAAATAAAAAGTTAAAAAATAGTGCAAAAAAACGTATTTTCCCCATTGAGTTGTTGATAAAGCCACAAAATGGTGGAAAGTAGGTTATGTGGGTCATACTAGTTACAAATTAGGAAAAATATTATTATAGAGTAAGTGTGTAAAACCAGCTTTTTATGTGGATAATAATTTAGGTAAATTGTTAATTAACAGTAAGAATAAAGTACCAATAAGTGCAGTTTATCAACTAACATGTAAAATTTGTAATGTTATAAAATAGGTCAAACTGGCCGAATTTAAACTTATGTATTTACATAATATAAATTTACCCTGACGTATTTACACTTATGTATGAAATTGAACATTAACATTAAAAAATAGGTTGTAGACTTACCTTATAGTAAAAATAGGTTGTATTATAATTATAGTCAGTACAGAAAATGTAACAACGTTTAAAATCCGATACGTTGACATAATTAGGCGCGAATTCCATTACTTTTTTTGTTTATATACGCTAGTTTGATGACGTCGAACTTTGCACTATTACAAACAGAATAAGATTGTTATATTTGTTGTTATTGTTAATAAAATTATACTTTTGTAATTGTTGCAATATCTTTATTACATGTACTATCTACAGAGAAGGCAGTTGCCTACGACCTGCTTACACCCGTCTTGCCTCCAGACTGCTGCAGTGTCGTCGACCTATTCTTATCTCAAATACAATCATAACATCTCTCTTATTATTATTAAATTAAATTAACAACACTTTTAAACTTCTTTGTCTTTACATTACAAAACAATTTAATTACTTAAATAAAATTAATTCCTTGTATATCTATGTTAATCAATAACAAAATATTCATAACTTAATCTTTTTTCATTTATTACTTATTATCTAACTTTTTATTCCTGAGGATATCTTTTAGTAGTATTAACCACTCTGCCATATTTAGTTGTATATTTGTGTGGGTCTGTTACAGAAGTGTCTTCTGTACTAGTTGACGGTATGGGCAATTGTTTACTTAGACTATTTTGATTATTTAATTCATTGTAATTATCAGAATGATTATTAATGCCATGTTCTGTATTTATTGTATTGTCTGGTGAAATATGAATAGTATTACGTCTGTATGAATTTCCATTTTGATCTTGGATCGTAAAGGATCTGGTTTGTTCACATTTATTTACAATTCTACCTGGACACCACAATGATTTGGGATTTCTTTTAAACCATACATTATTGCCACTAGAAAAGTTTTCCTTCATATCCTTAGCTCTAACATCATGATGTTGTTTCATGATACTTTTGTTTTTTTATCATTTTTTGTCTATCTTTCTTAAAATTAATTTTAGGTTTCAGATGGTTTATGTGTCTAGGTATAGTGGTTCTTAAAGACCTTGACATTAATAATTGAGCAGGCGAACTTAAATTTTGTCTTGGAGTATTTCTAAATTCTAAAAGCGCAAGATAGGGGTCCTGCTTAGAATCTAAACATTTTCTAAAAATATTTTTGATGACTTTAACAGCCGACTCCGCCATTCCATTAGACTTTGGATGGTGGGGGCTAGAAGTTATATGATTAAAATTCCATTCTTTCATAAATTTTTTAAATTCATCGGACATATAATAAGTTGCATTATCCGAATAGAAATTTAATGGTATGCCATGACGTGAAAAGAATGATTTAAGTTTATCAATTATTGTTGTACTAGTACAATTAGATATGTGGGAAACTTCTATAAAGTATGAAAAGTAATCTACTACCACTATGAAATATTTTTTGTTTAGTTAAAAAATATCACAACCTACATTTTGCCATGGTATTTCAGGTACTTTATGACATATTAATGGTTCATTTGATTTGTTTCTTTTGTATCTAGCACATGTTTGACAACATTTTACAAAATTTTCAATATCATTTGACATGTTGGGCCAAAATAGAATATTTCTTATTCTAGACTTACATCTTGAAATGCCACTATGTCCTAAATGTATTTTGTTTAACATTGATAATCTTAATGTTTTAGGAACAACAATTGCTTTATTTTTAAATATGATTTTATCTATTATACATAATTGGGATTGCAATTCAAAATAAGGTTGAATCTCAATCTCTACGTCTTTTTTATATTTAGGCCAACCATTTTGAATATATTTTTTTAATTTACACATTACTGCATCTTTCATGGTTTCTTGTTTAATATTTAGTTTGTTGGTCTCAGTAATAGGCATATTGCTAATTAAAAGATTTACCTGAACTTCAATTTCCTCATCAAAAGGATCTATTTCTTTAGAAGCTATATTACATGTTCTGGATAGAGTATCCGCCAAAAATAGGTATTTACCGGGTATATATGTAACTTTTAAATTATAAGGTTGTAATCTTAGTAACATTCTTTGCAGCCTTATTGGAACATCACATAAAGGTTTTTTAAAAATTGGTATCAATGGTTTGTGATCTGTTTCTACTAGTACATTAATACTACCATATACATATTGTTTAAAACGTTCACAACCAAATACAATACTTAACAACTCTTTTTCTATTTGAGAATATCTCGTTTGTACACTTGTTAGTGCTTTTGAAGCATAAGCCACTACTTTTCCATTTTGTAATAATACTGCACCTAAACCAAATTGAGATGCATCGACTGATAACGTAATCTGTTTATTGGGATCAAAATATGTTAGTACAGGCGCTTCTGTAATATATATATATATATATATATATATATATATATATATAATATATATATATTTCTTGAGTTTCACATATAAATTCTCCAAAGTTTTATTCCAGACAAAAACATTATCTTTTTTTAATAATTCTCTAAACGGTTTAGTTAATTCTGAATAATTGGGTATGAATTTCGAAACGTAATTTACCATACCTAAAATACGTTCAAGAGCCCTTGCATCTCTTGGTGAAGGCATATCAACAATCGCTTTTATCTTATTTTGATCTATTTCGATACCTTTAGCACTAAATTTATGACCTAAAAATGTTACTTCTTTAGCATTAAAAATACATTTGTCTTTGTTAAATTTAATTCCAGAGTCTTTAGCTCTATCTAACACTAGCTTCACTCTATTATTTAATTCTTCTATAGTATCAGCATGTATTAAAATATCGTCTATATATAAAATTACACCTGGTATTTCATCAAAGGTTTGTAACATAATTTTATAAAAAATTTCACTTGAGCAATTTAGACCAAAAGGCAATCGTTTAAAAATATATCTTCCAAAAGGAGTTTGAAATGCACATAATTTAGCACTTTCTTTTTCTAAAGGTAACTTCCAAAAACCTGCACTTGCATCTAACTTAGTAAAATACTTAGCATTTGTAAGCTTTGAAGAGAGTTCTTCAAAAGTTGGAAATTGTATATGAGACCTTTTGATTGCATTGTTCAAATGAAATGGGTCTAAGCAAATTCTTAAATCTCCATTTTTCTTTTCTACAATAACAATTTGATTAAGCCATTCTGTTGGTTCATTAATCTCTTTTATAATGTCTAATTTAACTAATCTTTTTAGTTCTGCTTTTAATTTATCATATAATAAAACTGGCATTTTACGAGATGGACTTACAACTGGTATTGTGTTGTCTTTTAATTGTAATTTTACTTCAATTGGTATTTTACCGATTCCTTCGTCAAATAATTGCTTATATTTCTCACACTTAAAAATCTCTACAGTTTCAATTTTTTTTATGAGATCTAATTCAATACAAGATTTTAAACCAAGTATATTAGAACAATTAATATTTGCAACATAAAATATTAATTTATGCACTTTTGTTTTACCATTTACTTGACAATTAACACTACATGTGCCTAATATAGGAACACAATTTTTTGTAAAAGACGTTATTGATGTGTTTGTCTTTTTTACAAATTTATGGTTAATTTTAAGTTCTTTAAATGATTTAATTGATAAAATATTAATTTGTGCCCCTGTATCTAATTTTAGTAGGCATTCTTTTCCATTAATAACTAATTTCTCATACCATTGTTCTACTTCAGAATTTTGATTACTATTTATATTTACTATATCTATAATAAAGTTTAAACTAGGATCACTCATTGATGCTAGACTATTAAATTTTTGAGTATTGTCTAGAGTACTTACTAATTTGCGATTATATCTACACATATTGGCAAAATGATTCGCTTTTCCGCACTTATTACATTTTTTTCCAAAAGCAAAACATTCACCAAACTTATGTTTGTAACCACATTTACCGCAAGAAGTTTGTATAACACGATTATGTCGTTGAACTTGTACATCTGTTGTTTGCTTCTGTTGAAACGACGATTTAGGCCTATGTTTACTTTTGACCTGTCCTTGTTTGAAGTTACTATCGCTGCTTGACTTTGATAATATATAATGCTTCTTAGTTTTGTTGATAGAGTCAATATCGGTTGTTGACGTACCCGTTTCAGTTTTAATATCTAGATGGCGTGCTCTTCTATGAGCCATTTCCTTTGTTTTACAAATTTCCAAGGCTGATTTTATATCGATATTTTTTGTCTTTAGTAATATTTCTTTTGCTGATGAATCTGTAATTCCACTAATGAAAATATCTGTTACTAAATGTTACCAGACTGTCACTTAAATTTCCAAATTCACATGTAGAACTTAAATTTCTAAGTATAGCCATATATTGTTCAAATGATTCATTATGTAACTGTTTCCGGTTGGAAAAAATATGTCTTTCATACGTCACGTTGTTTAACGGAAGAAAGTATTCATCGAATACTGTTATGACATGCTCAAACACTTTTGCACTTTCCTTTGTTAAATTAAAAGAATTAAAAATTTCAACACCCTGATCACCCATTGAATGTAATAATAACGCAATTTTACGTTTATCTTGTGCATTTTCAGTTAAAAAAGCGTCAAAATATAGATTAAATTTATGTTTAAACTTTGTCCAATTTTCAGTCAAGTTTCCTTCAAATGACATTTGAATAGGAATATTAGAGTGATAATCCATTGTAAAAAATATGTCTTTTGCTTCAGGAATATCTAATTCTTGTTGTTGTAATTTAGCCATATAACACTAACGATTTATAAATTTAGCTTTGCACTTTTTTAGGCTTACGTGTCTATACTAAAACTTACCGACAATCGGCCAGCTGTTCACATGTCTTATATAATAATGCTTTTTAAAGTAGGCATTTTAATAATTAATAATCACTTCACTTGTTCACCACTGCCACCATGTTATATTTGTTGTTATTGTTAATAAAATTATACTTTTGTAATTGTTGCAATATCTTTATTACATGTACTATCTACAGACAAGGCTGTTGCCTACGACCTGCTTACACCCGTCTTGCCTCCAGACTGCTGCAGTGTCGTCGACCTAATCTTATCTCAAATACAATCATAACAAATATTTTCACAAATTGCGCTATTAGAGGTTTATATAAATCCAAATTAACAAATTATCAAAAACAGTTTTAAACCATCACTATTATAAAAAAAATTACTACGGTTTCTCACAAACGGAAAATTTTTGTTTACTTGCTATATTTCGCTAATAATAAATTCGTACTATTATTTCATTAAACGTTTTCCAATTTTGATGTTATATTAAAAATACCTTAGGTATTACTCTCTCATTTTTCGTGGTATGGAATTATGAATATGATTAGATGCAGATTGTATACCTGCAATAAAGAACTGTTCAGAGTTATTGTACGAATGTAAATATATCTCCTTTAAAACAGGCTTCTAAACTGCGGATATGTGACATTATATTTTAGATTTATTTAGGGATTTTATGGTTTCAAGCCCAGTTCTACAAATTTGTCTGTTCTTAAATATTAGAAATACATTGAGCCAATTATTATGGAAAACTACTCTAAGGGGTTGTATTATTTTACATTTAGTTATCGGTTGTCGAGGTTACTATTACGGATAACCCATTTGATAGAACATCTTTTAAATAAATCGACTAATACTTAACAAAAAATATTTATAATCTAATTTTAAATTTCTCATTTGAGAAGTTAATCCTTATTATTTTTATTTTCACTATCAAGTAAATTAAATTAAAATTCACATAACTAACCTTTATTTAAAATTTATTAATGTTCAAATAGTAATATATACGGCGACAATAAGTACAATTAAAAATTGAAACTAATTTATTGTCTAAAAAATTCATACGAATACAATTGATAAAATAATTGTCAGAATACAAAGGTTTATTTAATTATCCAAAATGGAACTAATTATGCACAATCAAACTGGAACATCTTTTGTGTATATAAATATATCATTAGCTTTTTATCTGAGTATATTACGTCAACTATTACATTCTTCAAGAACCAAACACAAAGGTATGTGTCAGTTAAAGTTAAGAGTATTTTGAAACTTATTCTATAGATACAGCTTCCAGGGTCGACATACTATTCAATACCTAGAAGCCCGATAATGCCTAACCGACTTTTTAAAAAAGTAGTGATATACACAATTACGAGATTCAGAAAACCTGTGTAGCAACTGTTTTAAACCAGCATATGCTGCTGTTAAGATACTTTGAGCTACAAATACAAATTATGATTTCCTACAAGGCACATGAAAACAATTAAGGCATTATATTTAGAGAATATGCTTTTATTACATAGTACGATGGGGTGTAAGAACCATGATGACGTCCAACAACTTGTTTTAATATGAATATTTAAGAAAATGTTTAATATTATACTGTACTACGAGTGTTTTTAATATTTAGAATAAATAGTGATATTTACCCCGCACTATTACAACTTATCTTTTTTTAATACTCTATAAATATTGTACTTTAAAAAAATTGTTAATTTTTGTTTTATTATTTTATTGTAAAATTATAAACCTTGGTTTATATATAAAAAGACGTATTTTAAATTATTTAAAAATCTGGCTTAAACGTATATCCAGTTTCTTTTTGTTAGCAACTAATGACAAATCTACTTTGATTTACAATTGGTTACATCAGTTTTTCAATTCATAAGCCTTCTACTGCAGTTATATTTCCACTGTCGTAGTTCAAATTAATATTTAAAATAATAAAAATACAACTTATGTAAATATTATGAAATGGTTTGTGAAGAAGACTCATGTGTAACGAAACAAAACACAGTAAAATGTCATTCAAACAATGAAAGACAAAGGACATACATCAGCACACAAACTTTCATTGTTATCTACACCCTTCATTCCCTAAAACCATATTTCTTAAAAGCAACTCATATATTTATATCTTTAATAAATGTGGTGGGAGGTTGTTTACACCCCATGAACACAAATTGATCCTTAAACTTCCTCAACTTCCTTGCCATATATCTAAGCAAGGTCCTTAAAGGGAACTATTGTTTCTTACCCTTCAGTTGTACTTTGATCTTCTATCAGCTTACAAAACTACTTATATAACTTTAAAGCAATTTTAAGTTTAATTAATTTCTATATTATGTACAGAATTAAATAAGTCGTTCAATTGAAGAGAATCAGTTTAATTTTGATGTTATATTAAAAATACCTTAGGTATTACTCTCTCATTTTTCGTGGTATGGAATTATGGCTATGCTTAGATGCAGATTTTGAACTGTTCAGAGTTGTAGTACGAACGTAAATATATCTCCTTTAAAACAGGCTTCTAAACTGCGGATATGTGACATTATATTTTTGATTTACTTGGGGATTTTATGGTTTCTAGCCCAGTTCTACAAATCAGTCTGTTCTTGAATATTATAAATAGATTGAGCCAAATATTATCTAAAACTACTGTAATGGGTTGTATTATTTTACATTTAGTTATCTGTTATCAGAGTTACCATTAAAGATAGATATTTAAACCTAATAGATAGAACACCTTTAAAATTAATTGACTAATATTTAACAAAAAGTCTTTACCATCTAAATTTAATAGTCTTTATATGCAAAGTTAATCTTTATTTTTATTATTAATTTCACTACCATGTAATTTAAATTAAAATTCTAATAATCTCACATTTATTTAAAATTTATGTTTGTTCAAATAGTAATATATAAAGAAACATTAAGTACAATTACCAAGTGAAACTAATTTATGGTTACAAAATCCGTACTAAAACAATTGATAAAAGAATAGTAGAATACAAAGGTTTATTTAATTAACCACATGGAAGTAATTATGGACAATCAAACTGAAACATCCTCTTGTCTATGTAAATACATCATTATCTTTTTATCTGCGTACATTACGATAACTATTACATTCTTCAAGAACCAAACATAAAGGTATGTTTTAAGTAAAGTTAAGAGTATTTTGAAACTTAATCTAAAACTATTATAATAGTTTAAAGAAAAATTCAGAAGGTATCACTTCATAAGTAATAGAACCAATTAAATAAATTTAGAGATATAATATATTCGATTTTATTTTCAGGGTTCTGTTCTTCATAAATGATTCTTTATTTTCTGAAACAAGAGCAAGATTGCCTAACTATCCTCAGAAAACAATATTCACTTGGACTGATTTGTAGCTCAGAAATAATATATATTTAAATTATTACTAAATTTATAATTTAATACATATAAGTTGTAAGTGTATGTGATAGATATCTTTTAAAATAACTTTTTTATCAACAAATTAGTGTCAACGTCACTCCTCAGTCCAAGAATTTGTTACAATAAATTACATAGCCAGTAGCCATCTTTGATTTAAAACACCAAAACATTATTCGATTTGATCAATTAATTCTATCTTCCGTTTAAAATAATGTAAATCTTTTTTTTTTCCCACATCAAAATCCCTCTCTCCTTCCCCCGCCAGAAAGAGCTAGTCGCCCTATTAACAAAAGGAGGGTCACATTTTTCATAGAAATTAAACGTTATCTCGAAGTTTTATTATTTACAAAATATTTTAGACAAATCAAGCGATAATGTAAATCCTCCCTGTACAACATGTGTTTCATTAATAACTCTTATTGCAGATTGCTTTGTCGAAAAATCTCGTCTCATAATAGGACGAGATCATAGGACTGAAATCCAATTAAGAAATACCAAAAATGAAGATAACTCCAATGTTATTCTTGATTTGTTTATTGGATCAAGTATATTCCAATAAGGTAAGTTCACATTTTGACGTGCTTAATAAATACAGATAGAGCATTTGTTAAAAGCATTTGTTAAAGCTAAACTGTAAATTACAGTTAGTTGTTTTAAAATCGAATAAAAAATTGGTTTGTGAGATTTTGATTACAATATTTTTGCACAGACACAAGTAATATTTTCCGTTTTAATAAAGACTATGCGAACTATACTTCGAGAAATCATAGCATGACTACTTGTCTTTCATATTCTAAGAATAGTTGTAATAAAGTGTTGATTGGTACTGACATGAGGTACAAACCCCCCCCCATTTTACTAAACATTTATTTTGAATTACTTTATTAGTTTTTGAAAATTGTTAAGTTTACCATAGCCAATAAATACATTGAGGTTCCCCTACAGAGTTAAGTCATGTTTTTCAAATTGATTATTCAATTACAATTACTAAAGTTTTATTTAATAAGATAAATGAAATAAAATTTATTTTAATTTGAGCTTGATTAATAAAACAAAATTAATTTTGTAAGATGGTAACATCATTTCTGACCAAAAAATACTCAAAATTGGTTTAAAATGCTTATTTTATTATGTTATTCAATTTAAAATATCAAATACATTCAATGGTAAGTTGTAACATAATTCTATTTGTTTAGATGGGTAATGTAAAAGCTAGTGAAGATATGTCAGAACAACGTCAAGGTAATTATACTACTACCGATGGTGTTGATGTCAGTTCTCTATCTAACATAGATACAACGAAACCTGTAAAACGTCCTCTAGATATTTCGAAAGGGAATAATGGTTTGGCCGTACGCTCTATGAGGTCTTGGTTCAACATATTTTCCACGGATGCGAATTCTTCACATCATAATAAATATTCTACAAACAATAATAATTATTATCTACCCCCACATAAAACTCTAATGTTACCGATGTCAAGGAATTGGGCAAGAAATTGGGCAAGAAATATATAAATTGTCGGTATTCAAATATAGATTAAGGAAGAACAAATCAAAATTTCTATAACTAAATATTGTAATTTAATTAAACCAAAATACAGAATAAACAAAATCTTGCACGTTGTATACGTCTTATACAAGTTATTTTATGAAAATGTGACTTCCAGTCTTCAATTATATATATTTAATATGTATATGGTAGAATGATTAAATAAACATTTGACAAAAAAAAATCTGTATTTTTTCTTATATGTATGCATACAAAAATATGTACCAATTATTGAGTTGTTTTTAATAATAAATATTAGTGTTTCAATGAAAAATAAATATATATTATGTAATAAAAGCATAAAAAAAAGGTGTCTGTAGATATGAAATAAGTCACCTGAATACAAAGTTCAATAACGTCATTAAAACTTCTATTCTCTAAACCTAATGCAACGAAAAGACATTGTTACCACTGGATTAATAAGAAGTTTGTAGTGTCTGTATCTATTCACTCAACACTGCGCTTTAACTTGAATTACAAAAAGCCACAATGACTTGTTATGCCATTATCAGTATCGAACAAAGTTCTACTCATACATACAAACTGTTTTAATAAGTAGAAACTTATTAGAAATTAAAATTTTGAAATAGTGCTCATGCAAAGTTTTTGAACTTAAAAATTGTTTTTGTATTTATTATTCAAGAGCCTATACCTGAAGTAAATAATTCAATTCATGTTTGAATAAATGTTCTACTTAAACCTTGTATGAAGTACTAATTCAGAATAAATCATGATTTATATTTATAATAGATTTTAGTAACCTAATAGATGATATGCCATAAAAATTTTGATTTCCACTAAGGATGAATGTAATAAAACAATGCAGTGGATGCCCAGAGCCACAGCGGAAAATTATTTGTATCTCTTCGGGCTACTCTATCTCCAAAAACTTAATGAATATCATCATTTTCATGTGTATTTTTTGGCATATAAAACTTACAGTATCTCCAAATTGGGTGAATGGTGAAATTATTGAAATTAACCATGTTTAAAACAAGAAATTAAACGTTTCAGTTATTATTTGTTCTTAAATACAAATATATTTACTCAAAATATCATTTTTGTTCGTAAAGTTATACTCGTATCTCCTTAATAACATACATCATTTTCTATTTTTTCATTTCATATTTATATATTTGCTAAACTCTCCTAAATATATGTCAAAAATCATTCACATTTTTTCTCATTGTTATGAAAATTATTATTCTCAGATTGTATGAATATTAAAATTAATTACCCTGGAATTTACTTAATTAGTTTCTACTATAGGTTCATTTTGATACGTTATTATTCTAAAGAAGTTATAAAAAAAATTGAATACAAATTAATAATGTCTTGAATTACTCATGAACAATTAAAATAAAATAGCAACTGACGTAACTTCGAAGAACCGATATGATATTTAATTAAATTACATAAAATACATTACATAACCATTTAAAGATGTTTATTTTCCATAAATATCAATAATGAATACAGTGTTACAAAATTTTCTAGATAACTTTTTTTTTTGTAATTATATCTATTAAATTATAAAAGTTCAATTCATGTTTGGTGAAAGGTTCTGTGAATTGCTCTGCTTGGCGAATTTTCTTAAATAATTTGTAGTACAGGTTTTCTTTTGAGGAGTTATTATTCTAAAGGAGTTCTAAAAAATTGAATACAAATTAACAAATGTCCTGAATAACGTATGAACAATTAAAATAAAATAGCAACAATTTCTGACTTAACTTCAAATATCTGACTTTTAATTGCATTATTTTATTTAAAAAAACATATTGATATTTAAAAATGTATATTTTCATACATATTTATACCGAATACAGTTGTTCAAGATAACAATCTTTCAAGGATAAAATAAAGCAAAAGCTTAAAGTTTCAAATATTTTAATAGTATAAATGAGCTACAATTGTTTCGCCTTGCGGCATCATCGGGCAACTGATAATTTACAGGTACAGTATAGACAACTATTTAAACATAAGTAACAGGAAACTGAAATACAATAGAGAAACACAAGATACTTTATAAACTCCACTATTTTCTAACATTTCTTTTTTATCTTTATTATTGACCAACATTTTCCCTAGATTTTTATTACAATAAAAGGGAACTTTACGATTACATTTAGTAGAAATAAGGTTACTGATTTCATAACTGGTTCTGTTGATATAAGATAATTTACAATATCTAACTATTTCAATGCTCTCGTTATGGGAAGAGTAGACTAAATTTTCAGCTTTACGCTTTAACTTAGTTTATAAAATACCTTGTCAAGATTGTGACTCTGAGTACATAGGTCAATCAGGTAGATCTATAAAAGTTAGAATTAAATAGAGCTCAGTTCTACAAATCAGTCTGCTCTTGAATATTAGAAATACATTTAGCCAATTATTGTGTAAAACTACTCTAATGGGTTGTATTATTTTACATTTAGTTATCGGTTGTCGTGGTTACCATTACGGATAACCCATTAGATAGAACTTCTTTTAAATAAATTTACTAATATTTAACAAAAAATATTTATAATCTAATTTTAAATTTCTCATTTGAGAAGTTAATCCTTATTATTTTTATTTTCACTATCAAGTAAATTAAATTAAAATTCACATAACTAACCTTTATTTAAAATTTATTAATGTTCAAATAGTAATATATACGGCGACAATAAGTAAAATTAAAAATTGAAACTAATGTATTGTCTAAAAAATTCATACTAATACAATTGATAAAATAATTATCAGAATACAAAGGTTTATTTAATTATCCAAATGGAACTAATTATTGACAATCAAACTTGAACATCCTCTTGTCTATATAAATATATCATTAGCTTTTTATCTGCGTACATTACGGCAACTATTACATTCTTCAAGAACCAAACACAAAGGTATGTGTCAGAGAAAGTTAAGAGTATTTTGAAACTTATTCTAAAAATACTATCATAGTTTAAATAAACATTCAAGACGAATCTTTTATTCTGTTTCACTTCTTAAGAAATAGATCAAGTTAAATAAATCAAGTGAAATATTCTACTCTACTTTCAGGGTTCTGTTGTTCATAAATTCTATTGCCTTTTCTGAAACAAGAGCAAGATTACATAGCTATCTTCAGAAAAAAATTATTCACTTGGACTGATTTGTAGCTCGGATATAATATAATATTAAAAATATTACTAAATTAAAAATTTAATACATATAAGTTGATAGATATATTTTTTAATAAATTTTTTATCAACAAATTATTGTCAACTTCACTCCTCAGTCCAAGAATTTGTTACATTAAATTACATATCCAGTAGCCATCTTTGACTTAAGACACCAAATCATTATTCAATTTGTTCATTTATTTTTCTCTTCCATTAAAAATAATGTACAATAAATCTTTTTTTTTTTCACATAAAAATCCCTCGTTCCTTCCTTCACCAGAAGGAGTTAGTCGCCCCTAATAAGTAAAGGGGGGTCATATTCTTCATAGAAATTAACAGAAATTAAATGCTATCTTGGAGTTGTAAATATTTACAAAAGATATTGAGACAAACAAAGCCAATGTCTTTGATAGTGTAAATGCTCACTGTGCATCATGTATTTCATTAATAACTATTATTGCAGATTATTTTGTGGAAAAAGCTCGTCTCATTCGACATCATAGGACTGAAATCCTATTACGAATTATTAAAAATGAAGATAACTCTAATGTTATTCTTGATTTGTTTGTTGGATCAAGTATATTCCTCTAAGGTAAGATGACGTTTTGACGTGGTTAATAAATACATGCACAGACATATAAATATATTTGTACAAATAGACTTGTTAAACGCTTTCAATTACGGTTGTTATAAGAATGGTTGGTGAGATTTTGATTCTTATTATTTTGTACAGACACAAGTAATATTTTTCGTTTTAATAAAGACTATGTGAACTATACTTAGAAAATAGAGTGTCTGCTTTGCTTTGAAATTCTAAGAAATGGTTGTAATAAAATGTTGATTGGTACTGCCATGAGGAACAACCGCCCCCCATTTTATTTAACGTTTAATTTGTATTAGTTTTTGAAAATTGTTACGTTTACCATAGCCAATGCATTAGGGATCCCTTTTAGATTTAAGTCATGTTTTTCAAATTGTCTATTCAATTAACAAATACGTTAAATACCATACGCTTATATTTAACAACCTATTAAACTACACGATTTTTTAATAAGATACAAGTAATTTAAATTGATTTTATTTTAGACTTGATTAAAAAAAACGAATTTTGTATGATGTTAACCACATTTCTGACCAAAACACTGACTCAAATTTGGTTGAAAATACATATTTTTATTATGTTATTCAATTTAAAATATGAAATAAATTCAATGTAAAAGTACTAAAAAAATTCTGCTTTTTTAGATTGAGAATTTGAAAGCTAGTGAAGATATGTCAGAACAACGTCAAGTTAATTATTCTACTACCAATGGTGTTGAAGTCAATTCTCCATCAAACATAGACACAACGAAACGTGTAAAACGTCCTCTAGATATTTTGAAGGGGAATAATGGTTTGGCTGAACGGCACCTTGACTGGCAATGGGGGCAATTACTATAACTATATATTGCTCGTTAAATAAACCTAAATTTATACTAAACAAAAACTAGCCCTTTGTAAACTTATACAAGTTTTTTAATGAATATATGTCTTTCAATCTTCACATATATACACATATTATGTATATGGTTAAATGACTAAATAAAAATGGGAAAAAAATTTAAAATCTTTATTTATTTCCTATATGTATACATACACAAATGTATACCAATATTTGATTTTTTAAATAATATATATTAGTGTATCAAGGAAATATAAATACAAAATATTAATAAAACACAAACAATGTTGCTGTAGTTAAGAAATAATTCACCTCAATACAATGTTCAATAATGTCATTAAAACTTCAATTCTCTAAAAGTAATCTAAAGAAAAGACATTGTTACCACTGGATTAACAAGAAGTCTGTACTGACAGTATCTCTGTATCAATTCACTCAACTTAAAAATTGTTAGTCTGTTTATTATTCAAGAGCATAACTCTAAAGTAGATAAATTCAATTCATGTTTTTATAAATGCTCTGCATATGTCTTGTGTGAAGTACTAATTCAGAATAAATCATGGATTAAATTTATAATCGATTTGAGTAACCTAATGGATGTTATGTCAAAATTATTTTGATTTCCATTAAGGACGAATTTAATAAAACAATGGAGCGGATGCCCTGAACTACAGCCGAAAATTATTTTTGTCTCTTCAGGCTACTACACCTTTAAAAACATATGAATATAATTTTCATGGGTATTTTTCGACATATAAAACTTACAGCACCTCCGAAATGATTTGGGAAATGTTGAAATTATTGAAATTACCAATGTTTAAAACAAGAGATTATCCGTTTCAGTTATTATTTGTTCTTAAGTACAATTATATTTACACAAAATATCATTATTGTTCGTTACGTTATATTAATAGTAAAGGAAATATTTTCGTACCCTAAAAAAAAATCATATTCTATTTTTCATTCCAAATTTATATATTTGATAACGCCTCTTATATGTATGTCATAAAACCTTCACATTTTTTCTCAATACTTAAAAGATTATTATTCTCAAATATAATTAATAAAATTAACTATCCTGGAATTTACCTAATTAATTTCTCATACATGTTTTATTTTGAGTAGTTATTATTCTGAAGGAGTTATTATAGAAATTGAATTCAAAATATTAAATGTCTTCAATTACAATATAAAACAATTGCGACAATTCCTGTCGTACTTCAAAGATCCGACTGGTTATTTATTACATTACATAAAAATCATTAGAATAAATAACTATTAAAGATGTATATTTTCCATACATATCAATAATGAATACAGTGTTATAAAATTTTCTAGGTAAAATTTTTTGAAAATATTTCTATTTAAATTTATAATCTCAAACAATTGTCGAAATTTGGGTAAACAAATAAATACTAAGTTTGATGTAAATGATATAGTTTTTAAATTTATAAACGAGTTATTGGTGAAAGTAAATTATGTAGAGTTAGTGATTGTAAAAATAATAAATGTAATTTGAGAACTAAAACTAATTGACCGTCTCATGTCTTAAGAATTTTAAAACTATCAATGTGGTGCGACTTTACTTTGTTTTAAATCATTTTCTCTAGCTGGTAAAAATATCCACTTGGAATATTTTGAAAGATATTAAATATTTTAATGTTTTTTAATGAATAATTTTTAAACATTTTCATTTGCATTTAGCTTTAATACATTTACATTTTACTTGAGTACTTGAGTCTTAAATTCTAAAAATGTACAACGAAAGTAATATTTTGATAGTAAAAGAAAGGGTGTAAAACACAGCTTTACCTTTTTTTAGAAACTACCTAACCCCCTCCCCTACTCCTTTATTTTTTTCCAGGTTATTCGAAGAACGTAAATCATATTTTTAAGAGCTGACACAGTTGGTACTGAACATACGTGTTTTAACTAAAAATAATATGTAATTATTATAAATTATTACCTAATTTTCTCCGTCTAAACAATCCTTAATATTATACAAAATACCGGTTTCTGTGAGATTAAACCACCATCATCAGATCACCACAAAAATTCTTTTCATATTCCATGCATAACAATGTTTTACTTTCCAAGACATTAACAACAAACAGGACACATTATTAAAACATTACACTTCTCACACACACACGTGCACTTGTAACCCGTTGAAACACATATATATAATTAATAAAATTGGTTTTTTTAAATACTTCCGTTGGCCTTTCATCCAATTAATCTGAACTACAAATATTGCGTTGAGGGGAGAGTTGTTATGGAGAGACAGAAAAGAAAAGTTCTGTATTTGGCCGTCTTAGATTAACTTTTGTCGGGGATATATTTACATCCTAAATAGATGCACTCCTGAAAGTGGAGCATCTGCTTGGTAACTTCACATATAGTTTTTGAATATTGTGGTTTTTTGTGTGTCAGTCTTTATTTTTTATGGAAACTGTATAATAGTTTTTGGTTTACTAAATAGATCCACAAGTAATGTTTTCTAAATACAAATGAATGTTTTCAATATTAAATTTTCGCCTCTCCTCCATGAATTTAAAATGCTGTGATAATCGGTTGATGATTATATACCTATTTATATACGTATATGTTTTAAAACAACATTTGTTTTCAAACATTATTTTAGGATGGATTTGTTCTATGAACTATTGTTGTTAGTATTAAAATGTTTTTAAAGGGAAAAAAACTTTATAATAATTTATCTGTTATGTTCACTTTGGTAATATATATTCTCAAAATGTACGAGTAATATCAGTCCAAACTTAAAAAATTAGAAAACACTAAATATAATTGTGGTGATTTTTATACTCATAGGTAAATAGCTTTTTGTAAATAAAATTGACTATTATTAAATTCAAAATAATTAACATAATAATAAAATATATCATAACATAACTAAACGCTGTGACATATGTTGTACCTAAGACATTAAAATAATTTTTTTTATCATGAAAAAGAAAAATAGCTCTCAGTTTTTTTTTATAAATTGTTTTTTAGGTTATTGCATCTACATTGTAAACGTTTATTAAAATAGTAATTATATTAGCTCTAGTTTCTTATTTCAAATTATTTCATAAATGGTTTTCCGTCCTAATATAATAAAACCTACAAATGTTGTACAACTTAACTTTAAATTAAATAATTTTCTCTTGGCGTTAAAAGTATCCACTTGGAATACTTTAAAAGCTCAGAACGTTTATCAGTTGACTCTTACTGAAGATATTAAAAACATCTTTACTTAGACAGCAATTTTATAATACGATTAACTTTTATATTACACTTACGACTTAAGGTTTTACAATTTGTAATGCATTGAAGAGTTGTGTAATTATAAGATAGGTTGTCAAACACAGTTTGATGTTCTTTTGGAAACCTACTCTCCCCTCTCCTACTCCTTACATTTTTCTCGTATAATTAAAAGTATGAAAACTATATTTTAATCTGCAAGCAGCCTAAATAATATTTTTACAGAGTTGATAACCACTCTGATTGGTCACAAGATAACTAATACGAAAGATAAACTGGAGGAATCTAACCCAAGACAACCCATGTTACACCAGGATTGCCAAACACGATCTTATCGATCGCCGTTTTTTGACATATCTTCGCCATTCATGACCTCAAGAAATGTAAAAAGTTATTTCCGATATAACGCCCGTCCGTTGTAATTGTCGTCTATACTAAATAGAGATCACAAAACATTGTATGAAATCATGAAATTTGGTATAGAACATATAGTGAGCTCATATAACAGTTTTTTGTTCATTCAATCTATATCACAATAAATTAGTAAAATCCATATTTTAATTCTGCATATGACGATACTAACCACACCACTCTATGAGGACAAAGAGATAAGAAACCCTGATTTTCTTAAAATTTAGATATTCGTATAGTTACTATTTTCAGCAGTAGGGGGTAACGTAGTGAGTGGATACTCCTTCACATAGGTACAGCTTCCAGGGTCCACATACTATTCAATACATAGAAGCCCGATAATGCCTAACCGAATTTAAAAAGTAGTGATATACACGATTACGAGATTCAGAAACCTGTGTAGCAACTGTTTTAAACCAGCATATGATGCTGTTAAGATACTTTGAGCTACCAATACAATTTATGATTTCCTACAAGGCACATGAAAACAATTAAGGCATTATATTTAGAGAATATGGTTTTATTACATAGTACGATGGGGCTGTAAGTACCTTGATGACGTCCAACAATTTGTTTTAATATGATTATTTAAGAAAATGTTTAATATTATACTACGAGTGTTTTTTTAATTTAGAATAAATAGTGATATTTACCCCGCACTATTACAACTTATCTTTTTTTTAATATTCTATAAATATTGTACTTTAAAAAAATTGTAAATTATTTGTTTTATTATTTCATTACAAAATAATAATTTTTTTTTAAATATAAAAAGACGTATCTGACTCCGTTTTAAATTAATTTAAAACCTGGTTCAAACGTATATCCCAGTTTCTTTTTGTTAGCAACTTATAACAAATCTACTTCGATTTATAATTGGTTACATCAGGTTTTTCAATACAAAAGCCTTCTACTGCAGTTATATTTCCACTGTCGTAGTTCAAATTAATATTTACAATAATAAAAATACAACTTATGTAACAATTATGAAATGGTTTTTGAAGAAGACTCATGTGTAACGAATCAAAACACAGTAAAATGTCATTCAAACAACGAAAGATAAAGGACATACATCAGCACACAAACTTTCATTGTTATCTACCCACTCCATTCCCTAAAACTATACTTCTTAACGCAACCCATATGTTTATATCTTTAATAAATGTGGTAGGTGGTTGTTTACACCCCATGAACACAAATTGATCCTTAAACTTCTTCAACTTCCTTGCCATATATATAAGCAAGCTCCTTAAAAGGAACTATTGTTTCTTACACTTCAGTAGTATCTTCTATCAACTTACAAAACTTCTTACATAGCTTTAAAGCACTTCTAAACTTTAATTAATTTCTATATTATGTACAGATTTAAATTAGACGTTCAATTGAAGAGAATCAGTTTAATTTTGATGTTATATTAAAAATACCTTAGGTATTACTCTCTCATTTTTCGTGGTATGGAATTATGGCTATGCTTAGATGCAGATTTTGAACTGTTCAGAGTTGTAGTACGAACGTAAATATATCTCCTTTAAAACAGGCTTCTAAACTGCGGATATGTGACATTATATTTTTGATTTATTTAGGGATTTTATGGTTTCTAGCCCAGTTCTACAAATCAGTCTGCTCTTGAATATTAGAAATACATTGAGCCAATTATTATGGAAAACTACTCTAATGGGTTGTATTATTTTACATTTAGTTATCGGTTGTCGAGGTTACCATTACGGATAACCCATTTGATAGAACATCTTTTAAATAAATCGACTAATATTTAACAAAAATTATTTATAATCAAATTTTTAATTTCCCATTTGAGAAGTTAATCCTTGTTTTTTTTTGTTTTTTTTCCACTATCAAGTAAATTAAATTAAAATTCACATAACTAACCTTTATTCAAAATGTATTATAGTTCAAATAGTAATATATACGGCGACAATAAGTACAACTAAAAATTGAAACTAATTTATTGTCTAAAAAATTCATACTAATACAATTGATAAAAGAATTATCAGAATACAAAGGTTTATTTAACTATCCAAAATGGAACTAATTATTGACAATCAAACTGGAACATCCTCTTGTGTATATAAATATATCATTAGCTTTTTATCTGCGTACATTACGGCAACTATTACATTCTTCAAGAACCAAACACAAAGGTATGTGTCAGTTAAAGTTAAGAGTATTTTGAAACTTATTCTAAAAATACTATCATAGTTTAAAAAAACATTCAAGAGGAATCTTTTCTTCTGTTTCAGTTCTTAAGAAATAGATCAAATTAAATAAATCAAGTGAAATATTCTACTCTAATTTCAGGGTTCTGTTGTTCATTAATTCTATTTACTTTTCTGAAACAAGAGCAAAATTACATACCTATCTTCAGAAAAAAAATTATTCACTTGGACTGATTTGTAGCTCGGAAATAATATATATATTTAAACTAAAATTACTAAATTTAGAATTTAATACATATAAGTTGTAAGTCATCTTATATGTACAACACATTATCTCAACACATTATCGTCAACATCACTCCAAAGTCCACTAATTTGTTACATTAAATTACTAAGTCTATATAAATTACATACATAATTTATTATATTTCCTCCTTCCTTCCTCCACCAGAAAGAGCTAATCGCCCTAATATGAAAAGGAGGGTCATATTCTTTATAGAAATTAAATGCAATCTTGAAGTTGTAAATATTTACAAAAAATATTGAGACAAAAAAAGCCAATGTATTCGATAGTGTAAATGCTCACTGTACAACATTTATTTATAACTCATTTATAACTCTTATTGCAGATATTTTTTTGGATAAAAGCTCGTCTCATTCGAGATTATAGAACTGAAATCCAATTACGAAATACCAAAAATGAAGATAACTCCAATGTTATTCTTGATTTGTTTGTTGGATCAAGTATATTCCTATAAGGTAAGATGACATTTTGACGTAGTTAATAAATACATGCACAGACATATAAATATATTTGTACAAATACACTTGTTAAAAGCTTTCAATTACGGTTGTTATAAGAATGGTTGGTGAGATTTAGATTCTTATCATTTTTTACAGACAGAAGTAATATTTTCCGTTTTAATAAAGACTATGTGAACTACACTTAGAAAATAGAGTGTCTGCTTTGCTTTGAAATTCTAAGAAATGGTTGTAATAAAATGTTGATTGGTACTGCCATGAAGAACAACCGCCCCCCCATTTTATTTAACGTTTATTTTATATTAGTTTTTGAAAATTGTTACGTTTACCATAGCCAATACATTGGGGATCCCTTATAGAGTTAAGTAATGTTTTTCATATTGTCTATTCAATTAACAAATACGTTAAATATCATACGCTTATATTTAACAACCTATTAAACTACAAGATTTTTTAATAAGATACAAGTAATATAAATTGATTTTAATTTAGGCTTGATTAAAAAAACGAATTTTGTATGATGTTAACCACATTTCTGACCAAAACACAGACTCAAATTTGGTTGAAAATTCATATTTTTAATATGTTATTCAATTAAAAATATGAAATAAATTCAATGTAAAGTACTAACAAAATTCTGCTTTTTTAGATTGAGAATTTGAAAGCTAGTGAAGATATGTCAGAACAACGTCACGTTAATTATTCTACTACCAATGGTGTTGAAGTCAATTTTCCATCAAACATAGACACAACGAAACGTGTAAAACGTCCTTTAGATATTTTGAAGGGGAATAATGGTTTGGCTGAACGGCACCTTGACTGGCAATGGGGACAATTACTATAACTATATATTGCTCGTTAAATAAACCTAAATTTATACTAAACAAAAACTAGCCCTTTGTAAACTTATACAAGTTTTTTAATGAATATATTATTATGTCTTTCAATCTTCACATATATACACATATTATGTATATGGTTAAATGACTAAATAAAAATGGGAAAAAAATAAAAAATCTTTATTTATTTCCTATATGTATACATATACAAAGGTATACCAATATTTGATTTTTTAAATAATATATATTAGTGTTTCAAGGAAATATAAATACAAAATATTAATAAAACACAAACAATGTTGCTGTAGTTAAGAAATAATCACCTCAATACAAAATTCAATTACGTCATTAAAACTTCTCTAAAAGTAATCTAAAGAAAAGACATTGTTACCACTGGATTAACAAGAAGTTTGTACTGTCAAGAAGGGAGATTTTTGTGAAATGAAAATACACTTTTTCAGGAAAAGAAAACTTATATTCAAAATAGGGGTAGGTAACGAAATAGAGGTAATAGTGGTAGTAATTAAAATAACTACTAATGATTAAAACATACCTGCTAAATAAACCGTACGTAACCTACTGTATGGGCTGACGCGGTGTTACAGGAGACGTACCGAAAACGGATAAGCTCAGTACAAAGGAAAGGGGCTCTGAGGGTGACGAGTGCATATCGGACAGTCTCAGAAGTGGCTGTACAAGTAATTGCGGGTATTGTACCAATCGATATTTTAGCCCAAGAAAGAAGACGGATTTTCAAAAGAAAGGAAGAAGCAGAGCCATCGAAGTTAAAAAAAGAAGAGCGAAAAAAATCAATAGAAATCTGGCAACTGAGATGGGATGGTGAAACCAAGGGCAGATGGACGGCTCGTCTGATAAAGAAGATAGAACCGTGGATTAATAGGAGGCATGGTGAGGTGAGTCATTATCTGACCATGTTGTTATCAGTGCATGGGGTTTTTGGGGAGTATCTCAATAAAATGAAAAAAAAGGGACAGCCCAGAATGCTTGTGGTGTGGCAAACAAAAGGATGACGTCCTTCACACGTTTTTCGAGTGCAAGGAGTGGGATACGAAAAGGCAACAACTAATAAGAGCAGTTGGTAATATAACTCCAGATAATGTGGTGGAGATTATGCTTCAGAGTAAATACATCTGGGAAAAGGTGGATAAATTTGTAGAGGCAATTGCAGTAGTAAAGAGAAGAAAGTTCAATGATTTTTAGGTATTAGAGATCTGTTAGCATGACACCCACTTTGAAGAATGCTGAATAGGCGATGCCAAAGCGGGAGGTCAAGAGGAAAAGAGGAGGTTTTTTAGTCAGTAAGAGTCCGGCACAACCTGGGCAGGGCCCGGGTAAGAAAAGGTCCATGATGGATTTTCATTCTCTCTCTATATATAAAAAAACCTACTGTATATGGTGTATGTACTTGCAATATTATATGTTAATTCAACTTTTTGGATGATGAATTTTTCTAGGTTACGCTTAAGGTTTTTAGATTATTTGAGGCCTAAATTAATATTTAAGTTTTTGAATTGTTTACTGATTTTCAAAAAAAATTCCTTATCTATCGTGGAAAGCTCGTTAGAACGTCCCGTTTTATACTTACGGAGCTATTATGCCTGTGTCTCCGTAAGCTGCTTTGATCACCATAAAAAAATATAAAATTATGATGTTGGATGTAACAAAACATCAATGAATAATTAATAAAGTCAGGTATAGTTACTTAATAATGTAATGTAGTAAATTTTAAATATAATTTATACTATTTTAGTACACCCATTTTCGTTAAACACATGAGCTACAATAACTAAACTATAACTAACTTTCTATATTCTAGTTTAGTTATTGTAAATCATGTATCATTGAGGATGGCGACTTTGTAGTTGAAACGCGTTTGATTAAGTAAAAGTAATTTTTGTGAGATTTTGTGTTTGAATTTTATTCTAACTAAAGACCGATGTATTATACAAATGTACATATATATATATATATATATATATATATATATATATATATATATATATATATATATATATATATATTATTATTATTATTATTATTTATTGTTTATTACACCATATTCCTCTATATAGAGGAATATGGTGTAATAAACAATAAATAATAATAAATTAATTTGGTAAACTTTATTTATTTGAAATATAAAATTCATTGTATTCCAGGTTATGAATTAATATTAAAAAAACCTGAAGAATTTGTAGTCCTCGCCTTTATATTAAAATATTTATATATAAATCAGAACTGAGTTTCTTGAAACGTTATATTGCGTAAACAAAAACATGATTTTTATTGTTGTTTTATCAAATGCTTTGTGGTATAATTAATTTTATAGTATTTTTCAGCTAACTACTACAAATTGTTAATATTTTTAATTTTAATGTAAGGTAATATATCTAAATAATATACGTTCGCAATATTAAAACTGATTAGATGTTTTATGTTAAAGGAAAAGAAGGAATATTATTTTATTTTGTGATAATTTATATACAAGTATACGAACAAATAAAAGGAACAAATTAATATAATAAATGTTAAAATTATATCGCCACTGCAGAGAACATGTTGCTGAAGATATTTCGTTTATTGAGTTTACTTTGTACACTGTGTTAAATGTAAATTACCTATGACGTCACTAACACTGTGGTGCAACTAGTGTAAACATGTTTTTAAATATTCAGTAACAAAGAGAAACATGCACGTCACAGTTTGGAAAAGTAGTGTACCTGAATAAGGACAATGTTTCTGTTAATGTAAATTTCAACCACATATTTTCGTTTCTAGCGTGATACACAATAAAAATTTCGTTGTGTTATGACAACTTATGGGTATAATAAAGATTAGAAATGGAAAGTTGTTCAGAGAATTTATTGTTTCGGACGTTAGAGAGAAATATTTTAAATTCGACATCCATAGTTCAAATCATGATATTCAATTATCTCATGTAGTAATGACTGACTTGTTTACTAGGATCCAATTAAAATATCTTTAAATAGATTTTCTTACTTTAAAGGAGACGTTGTTGTATCTGTTGGATGTAGATTAAAACTAATCGTTTTTTATACACATCTTGATTAGTATTCTTAAGTTTATTAGAACGTAAAGGGGGGGAAATAATAATAATAATAATAGCATATTATAATCAAATTATTTCTTTTTCATAAATATTTGTCTATAATCTCACTACGGATGTGGCTTTAAAAACCCCAATACTAAAGTCAAACCTAGATGAGCTCATGGAACTAAACTACATTAGCCGTATATTTGATCCACCAAGAAAACAAGGAAATTTACGTGGAAGTGATCTGTTGAATTTAATAAGTACTGAATGTTAACTAAAGCAGATGGCCAAGAATTGAGTAAGGATGAATTAGTTTGCTTATAATAATGACTAACTGTCTGACTGTTTTATCGTGTCCAATTAAAATACCTTTAAATTGATTTTTCTTACATTAAAGCACAAGTTGGAAATCAATGAGTCTGTGTGATTGATATAAAAAGTGGGCCATTATTTATACATATGTTGATAAGTTCTCGTAAATTGTATTAAATCTAAATTGGAAGAGACAAATCCTAATAATCGGAGCTTAATGCTATCAGATTTTCTACTTTTTTATAAATATTTGTCTACTAACTGTCTCACTACGGAGGTAGTTTTAAAACATCAAAACATTAAAAGCATAGTTGGATGAGCTGCTTTTTTATAATAATTTTGTTGTCATTATTTATTTCAATTAAAGAAAAAAAAGATCTTACTTAAAATATTTTGAAAGAAATTAGTTTAATTTTATTTTAAAACATTTATATACAGAAATAAAGGAAATTAATTGGGGTTCTTGCTAATGTTAGAATAAAGTTAATGTTAATGGCCCACAGCTAATATATAGCGTAGTAGTAAAGAATACCTGACTTTATTTTAATTTGTTACAATACTTAAACCGCTACTTCAAAATCAAATGACTTCATTTAGAAATATTGATTAATAGTATGTACTAGTAATTATTAATTAAACGTTATTATATTATTTATTATAATTGTATCTGATTAAAATTGTCTCCTATTTAAAGAAAAATGTAGGATGTAAAAAAGTAATTTTTCGTTTAGTGTGTATTAAACACAAAACGTATGACATATGTACATTTATTTGGCAAATGTTAACAAACATGGTAGCCTCGTAATGGGGGTTATATTAATTACATATGAATCTATGAGGAAAACATTATCAAATTAGGAAGGATTTATACATTAATGCAATACTAGTTAATTAGAAAAAAACTATTTTATAAATTAATTAAACATTTTCTAAGAAGTCTACAATAACACAAATAATAATATTGACGTAGAGACATACATAATTCTTCAAGGTTTCAACAATTAACTAAATGTTTGATTATTATTCAAATCCGCACCCACTTATTCGCACACATACGGGGTTTCCATTGTTTAAATATAGATAAACTACGCCACAAACTATAATTATTAGGTTTGATTCATTTTACTTCAAAAACCTACGTACAAAAGTTATTCTACCGTCTAATAACAAAACAAGTTTAGTAATAAATTCCTAAACTTAAATTCCGAAGGAAAAATGGCCTCAGCTTCATTGGTCGCTTGGGAGCAATATATCTGGAGGCACATTTGTTAGAGATAAAATAAGAATATCTTGGAAATTGTAGAAGTTTTTCAATCAAACAAATCGAGCTTATTGTATATTCTCTCACACAAATACATTAGTAAATAAAATCGTTACAAGTCTAGTTAAATTTAAATTTTCAAATCATCTGGAATAATATTATAACAATAATTATTACACTGAGTGACCAATTATTATTTGATCTATAAGAAAAATGTATTTTGATGTAAGAATACAAAACGATTACAATAATTTTTTTTCGTTATGTGTAATGCAATTGAAGGAAATCAAATTTGAAAATGAAGATAATTAATTATGGTCCTTTTATTTTTAAATTAAAAATTAATTAAATGTTGCGTACATGTTGAAATGTTTTTGAAAATGGATTTGCTTTTACTCTCTGTTCAAATTAATATTTAAAATAATAAAAATACAACTTATGTAACTATTATGAAATGGCTTTTGAAAAAGTCTCAGGTGTAACGAAACAAAACACACTAAAATGTCATTCAAACAATGAAATACAAAAGACGTACCTCAGCACACAAACTTTCATTGTTATCTACCCACTCCATTCCCTAAAACCACATTTCTTAAACGCAACTCATATGTTTATATCTTTAATAAATGTGGTAGGTGGTTGTTTACACCCCATGAACACAAATTGATCCTTAAACTTCTTCAACTTCCTTGCCACATACCTAAGCAAGGTCTTTAAAAGGAACTATTGTTTCTTACGCTTCAGTTGTACTTTGATCTTCTATCAACTTACAAAACTTCTTATACAGCTTTAAAGCACTTCTAAACTTTAATTAATTTCGATATTATGTACAGAAATAAATAACACGTTCAATTGAAGAGAATCAGTTTAAAGGAAAGTACTTTTTTCTTACCAACTTGCTTGTGTGCTCAAGTTACTGTATTGTCTTCAAAAACACATTAAGTTTCCAGCTCTTTGAAAGTTGCATTAAATTGAAATAAGTTTACAGATTTAGTCAATAAGTGTGACTAGTGAAAAAGTCATTATTCCAAATATGTAAACTAAATTTTAAAACACGTTGTCTTTATAAACGTTTTGTTATTTTTTCTGTAAAAATGACTTTAACCGACGCTGAGGGAATATAAATAGCTTCAGTAAGTCTTAAATCTTATTCTTGCAGTAATAATGCCCAGTGAAGTGCTTTGTGTATTAAGTTCTTTGAAGTTGTTTGAATAAATCTCTTGATATAACATTAAAGAAGAAGCTTTACTTTTATAAAAAAAAAAGGGAAAAAAATCACGTTACGAGGAAACACATGTTGAAAATAACCAACTAGGTATATAAAAGAGGTTAATGTCAAAAAGGAGTGAACTACTTATTAATTATTTGATGATCACCTTCATCTTTAGAATGGAATATTTTAATACATGATTAGATTCTTAATTAAGTATTGTAGAACATACAAAGTAACTTTCGGCTGTTTTAATATTTAACAGAGCAGTCATTCGTCGTGTAATACTCGAATATTCTTGAGCAATCTTCTGCCAATCCAAGCAGTTTCTTTTATTTATATTCGTGGATTTGTTTCGGAGTTCATCGATCTTCAAAAGTTGATTTAGCACTGGATTCGTCTTTTAAGAACACGCCTATATGTAAGGCTAAGTTCTAACTTCCGCGTTATTTACTATGGTGGATTTCATAGCTTATTTCTTTTTATTCAAAATATTTATGTTTTTGAAGATTATTTCTGATTGGTTTTAAATTCGCTATTAATGATATTTTTCCCGTTCATCGTTAGTTAAAAAATTTACATATTTTCCATTATATTTACAAGTCTTCCTTTACTGCACTGATGTAATATAACCTCATAGAATCTTTCATTTCAAATTAATAATACTTTTTTTTTTTTAAATCAGTAGCGTAATTTAAATCTCTCTTTTCTCTAAATCTAATATGGTTCTTAAATCTTGTTTTTACCTATCGTTCTCTTTGGTATATATATTGTGTTACGTTTACATTTTATTTTGTATACGCCATTTTTATCCTTTGTTTGACTTTCTTCTACATTCTTACGTAATAGTTTCTTTATAGTGTTATTCGTGTTGAATGCTTCTTTCACATTGTATTTCCTAAAAAATTGTTTCATTTTGTATTTTTCTTTCCCGGTGAAAGTAAATGTAGCCTGTATATTTTCTTGTTTTTTTTATGTTACTTTCCAGCTATCTGATATATTTTGTTTATTGTGTTGCCTTTCATAGAAATCAATTAATCTTATATCGAAATGACTTCATTTTGCGTTCCATTGGGTGGTTTGAATCGGAATTCTTTACATTATCGGTTTATGTATCTTTCCTACAAATTTCAAAGTAATTTTTAGTTAGGTATAATTCTATACAAAATTAGTGGTATTTATTTGACCTCCAGGGGAATAGTGAGTACGGGCATTTACAACTTCTATCACGACGTATTGGGCTAGATAACTCACTTACATCTTTCCCACCAGGTCTCTCATAACCAAACCTCGTTCGCTTCCGATTCTGGTGCTATTACGATTTTCGAGGGCTACTGGTCTTTATTTTATACCCCGCTCCGTTTCAAAAAACGATGATGGCTGAGCGGTTTTATATCTCATGTCTCAGCGGATAAACAAATCAAAGTGTAATTTATCGTATGAATACGTACACAATATAAATATACCCCTGCAGTTTCTAAAGTAGACTAAAGTACTACTAGAGAAACCGGTGTAGGGGCAGCGAGAATTTTATCTTGGATTATAATTTAAGTTACTAATAAATTTTTTTTTGGTAATCCTAATATTTCTAACACTATTATACTTAATAATATTTATAAAAAATAATTTACCCTTTTTGTTAGTAATATTAGTTAATAACTAAATTTTACTATTTTAAATTATTTTTAGATACGTTAAATATAAAAACCCTGTTTCACCTAGAATTTCCTATATAACTCTAATTATAGTTTACCTCTGTTATTTGTTTCAAAACTGGTGTTTTTACACAAGTCTCATCCATCACAAAGTTTATAGTCCCACCAAAGTGTAAAACATTCCTGTCGTTTACATTTGATGGATGTTTTATCGTGGGGGGGGCATCAACCACATTCCGATATCACCTGTTCTTTTTCAATATTCTGTTGAAACAAAAACGAATGAAAATATTTCATAAAGTGCGCGAAATCTGACATTTTGAAAGAGTTTAAAATATTCGTCGTTGCAACGTACGATTTCCACTGTGATTAAATTTTCTACACTTATTCCTTTATTAATTAATCAATTTTTGGAATAGGTTCTTATTTTATTTAACCAAATTACATTAGAGGAAAATTATTCAACATATCAAGGAATTATAAACATATGTTGGTCTTAATTTTAAAGTTACTTAGTACAACAATTATTCATTTTAATTTTCCGTTTTTAGAGGTTCTTAAAGTAATTTGTCCCGTTCTACACATAAAAACAAAGACATCAATAACAGATAGTTACTGAAAATGAATGTAACTATAGAAGTCACACTCACAAGTCAAGAGAGAAGTTAGTAACAGATCATTACTGAATCTCTTGACACATCGGAATTCCTAAGACAAGAGAGCTGGTAAATTTTTAGACCTAACGAAGAAACTCGTTTTAAACTCAAATTCATTGGTTTTTTTTTTGGTAACGCGAAGTGGTAAAAATACTGTTCTGAACGATGTTCTTGCTTGACTTCTCTGTTTGACCTAAATAGAGAGGGGGGAAGGAGAGAGAGTGCTGAGCGGAAATATGTTTCTCCTATAGAGGTGTCTGAAATATTTAATAATTATTTTCATAAATACACATACTATCTTCTATAGAAGTAGCTAAGAAGTTGTATCTAGAGAAGAATGTGGAATAAAGTTATATGTAGAGGTTTGAATTATGAGATTTACGCTGTTTCTTGAATTTCCGCAATAAACCATTATTGAGGGCAATTTATTGAAAAACAGTTATATAAATTGCTGCAAATACGAAAGCAGACGTAAAAGCTGAATACAGGTCTAAATAAAATGATTATATTTTGATTCCATACATTGAGAAGATAGGAAGTTTAACTGAGAAGATATTACATAATGAATACTGTCTAAAATACTTTACTGCTTTAGTCTAAATCATAATTATATGGTTATTTCGGTTTCTTAGAGCCATATTTATAAATTCCATTATTATTACTGTACACGATAGTGATTCAATTTTAATTATTTTGTTTCATATTTTATCATCCCGAATTTATGCAACACCTTGGAAAATTTCAGTTCATGTAATCATTTTTGTAATTAAACGATGCTAATGATAATATTTTCCATCTTTACGTTTAAAGGAGGAACGCCTCTTGGTATAATCTCATTAAAAACTGAATAAAATAGGAAAGGCTTCCTGCCCCTCGATACGGTAATACCGCCGTGGTAGGTAGAGAACAAGAGTCCTGAAAGCAAATTTGAATGAGAGGGATCTAACTCAAAACTAGACAGAGAAAGGAGTGGATTAATTCAAGATTGCAACACGTATACTTACTATAAGTAACCTCCTGAGGGGTTATTATTTACGAAATTATCTTTTAGGGTTATTATTAAAACGGAATTTGAACCGTACAATCTACAAATACAACGTTGAAAAGGTTGCTCTAGTTATAGTAAATAGTATATATATATTTTTTTTCAAACTTGGACAGTAGGTTTCCTATCAAAACCAAACGCGAAGAAACATTGGGGTCATTTCATTGTAAAAGTTTTTTTCTTTGATTCCTGTTATTTTCTGTATGTAGCCTACATTAGCGTATATTTAAGAAAGTAAAGAACACACAATTCTTTATCTACTAAAATATTTTCTAAACAATTTAAAAATAAATGAAAAATTACCGTGAACGTCTATTACGTATGGAATTAAATAAAGTATACATGTAATAAATGATGTAAAATGTAATAATGTTTTCCTCTTGCACGTTCTGGGTTGTTATTAAATTTCAAGACATTGCAGGATCTTCAGTCGATCGTAAAATGTCTTATATCATATTAAATCCGTGTTTCAAAAACATTTTTCTTGATTATACAACGAACGCAATTCTTTATTTCCATTGTGGTATATTTGTGTTTAATATTCCAGATGTAGTTTATATTTTTCAGTATTTACTTTCAATTAATTTATTTCTTCTGTAACATATATTATTCTAACAACAAAGATAATAAGACAATGACCAAACATTATTTGAAGATATAAACGATTTCTTTATATTACCCAATACAGGTACTTATCCCTCCAATATAGGCCAGATCATTGCAAAAGAAACTAGTCGATAACTTTGGTACAATAAGCGTTTACTGATGTTTAAACCAGATCTTTTACATAAACATTTTTGCTATTATAAAACTTTCATTTTAAAATACTTACTTTAATGTTTATTATTAAATGGCAAAAAAATTAAATAAATCATTTTAAAAATTTCTATTTTTGTCATTGCAACAATTATTTTAAGACAATCAGAACAATAACATGGGATAAATCAGATTAATGCTGAACAAAACTAATTATATTTTATTGAAAAGTAAAACAATTAAAATTTATAACAATTAATGTCAATAAAGCTTTATTACGAAAATGTGAATGCAATTTAAAATAAAATATTATAAAAAAAAAACAACTAATATAAAATAATTCTCAACTAAAAATATTCATAAATTCTCAGGAAATAATTGTCGGTGCCTCTAAGGCACTTCCTGCTTAGAGGAATGGTAAAAATAAAAAATATTTAACACAAATGAGGAAAGAGAAAATAATTCAGGCATTACTAGTGTTGTGGATAGTTAAAAAAATACAGGCAATCATTCAAGAAAATATACTTAACACATAAAACCTTTCATTAGCCATACAAAATTAAATTTTTTTGCTATATTACATTATTTCTATTGTTTCAGCTTATTTAAAACCAGCATATTTATGAAACCTTGGAAGATTAAATTTAAATCATTGGACAGACCGAGCTTTAAAGTTGATAAATTCTCATATTAGACATAGTTTATAAAATACAAAAAAACCAATCCCTTCTTACTGCAATCCCAAATCGATATATATTCAAATAAACTATGTAAGTAAATGAATGAAAATGATTTTGTGGTTAAACTCCCAGTTTAATATAATAAAAGTTTCGTAAATGGTAAATCGAACCGCAGACCTGTGGAGCACTAACTTCGTTACCAGTAATCGACAACAGTTATAAAATCGACCAGTTACGAGTGATAGGTAAATAAACATTTATAACAATTTATATATTAAATTATAAGAAACAGTATTACAATCTTGAGTTTTTAAAGATTAATTCTAAGATAGCAATTTTGTTTTCCTTCTATTAAATTCTTTCATAAAAATAATTTTGTTTGCTGCTTAAAATAATACTTAAATCGAAGCTGAATATTTCAGATTTTGTAAAACTTGTTGGTTTTATTGATATAAAAGAGAGGTATATAAGAATTGTGTGGGAGAAATAAAGGCAGAGTTTTTACATGAAAAATGAATAGTCTATTGAAAATAGAGACATTAAAAGATGTGATTTTTAAACAATTGTACTGTACACAACTTTGTACAAGATTAAATAATCCTTCTTCTCCTTCAAGTAGGATGAAATAAAAACGGTATTCTAATGTTGTCTATCTCCATTATTTATCTATCTCACGACACTTTCTGAATCAAAGGAGGGGAAACATTTTGCTAACCTAGCTTGCAAAAGATGAAAAATTGAACGTTGTTACTCTTAAATATAACAAATTTTAGTACAAAACTTCATCCAAAGCTTAATTTAGTTCAATTTAATAAATACAACGTTTTACATTTCATTAGGTTTGCAAATTAAGTTGAGATATGTGCAAATATCTTAGAGGCCAGAGAATTTGCATGTTTTCCTATAGATACATTTCCTGTCGTAGTAAAATGAGGCTATTTGTGTTTGTTTTCCATGATTATTTTATAAAAAGAGCTGTTCCTTCTACAATTATTTAGCTTTTACATATCAGAGCAATACAATATACCTAACTACAGAACATCAATCATTATTGTGAACTTCTTTCTGATGTTGTTTATTTTTTATGTTGTTATATTAAATTCGAATAACTCTTTAAAGAACACAAAACATTTAAAATAGAAACCGTGCATTATTAAGCAGAGTCAATATTTTGATTGTATTTTGGTCGTACGTTTTACTAAATAGTAGAAGGGTCTTGTATAATTAGACTAGAAGTCAATAATAGATATTATCAGTATAAAGAATTTAGTTTGTGATAACAAAACAAAATCAAACATTATACTTTGTTATTGTACATTTACTACAATTAAAATTCATACATAAGCATAAGTAGGCTGGACACATTTACATTAGTTATTTACCTGATTTTGTTGGCTAAGTATGTTAAATAATTTTATTTTTCTAAACATTTTGGAACTTCTATATTTAGACTTAGTGGATTTCATACGAACAATTAATTATACACGAACCACCCCTTAAGCATGAACGATCTACTAAAGTAGTGTCTTTTACTTATTAGGGTTGTAGCATAATTATAGAAATAATATTCATGATAATGATAATCATTAGTGGATCTAGTTAAGTAATCTAACCTAAATTTAATATTACTATTACAGTACTTAATCAGCTGTGAATAAGTTTGTAAAATTTGTTGTAATAGAAACTAATTCCGAATATTTTAAGGTTTTCATAAAAGATAGCTTTTTTTAAAATCATTATAGTCTAGTGTATTTGAAACTATTGGTTATTCAAACTTTTGACATAGGTAAAAATTGAAAAAGCGCTTTCGTCGCAATAAAATTCTAGACAACTCGTACTCTTTCAGTCTCTAAAAAAAGCTAAATATTCGACTGCAATTTTTAATTCATAGTTAGTGCAGAGAGGCGATATGATGTGCAAATATTTTCAAGAATGTATTTCTTCAATAATCTGTGATGCTGTGTTTACAATATTCATTAAATATTCAGAACCTAAACAGCTTAGTATTATATCGTATTAAAAAAATCTCGGGCTAGTTCACTAAAAAGCTAGTTTTAATAAAAAAAATGTGTCACATTTTATTAAATAACTACTTTCTTCAACAAGACAGTAACTTACTTTATGACATCAATAGTTTTTTGTAAAATAGTCTCCTTAAAATAAATGTAATTACTTCTTAAAAACAGTCCGATTTCTCGAGTACGGACTATATAGTCTTGTTGGTGTGTGTTTTATTTGTGGAACATACAGAATTTAATTTGAATTAATAACGATTTTATAACTAGATTAATACTTCTTTAAAACAAAAAGTTGTAAAGGAAAAGGCAAAAATGTCAAAACCTCACTGCAAAATAAAAAAAATAGGGACAAATTGATAGAAAGAATCAAAGTTTGAGATTCAAAGTTGGGAATTCCAATATGTAGACAGAGAAACAAAACAACTGGCTTTTTGTGATGCTTTCATCTCTGTGTGATAGTGAGCTTTATACAAAGATTTGTGAAATAAAAATTTCTGCTTTTGACGCAATGAGAAACATTAATTATTTTATTTGTGCTTCCATTAAAAGTTTTCAGTAAAAGAACATTTAAAATACTGGACGTCCTTTTGTTACTGACTATAAATAATATTAAACCACATGGTTATTACTATTATTAGGCCTAATATAAGTTACATGAGGTTATTCTGAGTTTAAGTATTTTATTATATGTTGGTTATTATTACTTTTACCAAAATGTTTTTATACAAATTTTATTTTATAGAGTAATAAAAATTCAAGTCACCATTAATATCGAAATGTTAGAGGAATATTTTTCCTAAAGAAAGGGTAGACAAACGAGTGTTATAAATGGATCTCCTTGTGTACATATAATATTTTTACTATTCTTATGAAACTATTCGAACACTTCTTAAAACATTATTTTGAGCTCTCAAAACAAATTAATTGTCTGCCATCCATTAGTGACTTTATAAAATGCAAAATTTTAGTAAATATAACAACAATTCGTGTTCATATTTAAAGAGTCGATTTAGGTTTGATGTGTAATACCATATATATTTATTTTAAATCGTCCTTTCTCGAAGTGGAAGGGTAAATAATTTTGTAAGTGGAAATAAGTTGCATGTAATCCATATGTTAGTCAATGTATCTATCTGTTCACACCTATATATATATATATATATATATATATATATATATATATATATATATATATATATATATATATATATATATATATAACAAAAACAAAACAGTTTATTATAAAACTAAAAGTTAAATGACAATAACGAATGTAAAATTAAAATTTGAAAGAAACATTTATTTTGGAGGCCAATAATTTATTTTAAATTATTTTCTGTGCTCAGTTTATGATTTATTAGAATACATAATGAAACAATTCTTTTCTTTTATATACATTATTTATTTTCACTTTGTACATACGAATCTGTTATTGCAAAAGAAGTGTAGTTTTTACAGTGATTTATAAACATTAACCACACTGTAACTATATTTAATTATAGACCGGGAAAGATTGTTGTAATATTTACACATAGTCTCTGAAAGATTGTTGTAATATTTATTCATAGTTTTATAATGTTTGAGGATATATTTAGAATGTTTATAGAATTAGTTATTGAAATGAAACTTTCTGTAGAGCGGTAGAATGGATTGTATTCCTGAAGCTGAATATGTAATGAAACTCGTTACCTCCACTCCACTGACAGTAACGAGTATGTTGGTTTAGTGAAACACTACATTTACGTTACATTTCTGACTAAGTAATTGTTGGTACTTCCATCCTTATTGGAATATTATTATATTAAATTATGCTTATATTGATATGCCTGTTTTATTTTTGAAAACAGGCATATGAAAATGTTTGTAGTATATGTAACTCTGATGTTCAATGAATAAGAGGTTAAACGTAATTTTAATAATTATAAAGTATACAAACATCTTACTTTCTGTAAAAGACATAACCAACTTATATATTACTACACTATAAATTATTAACATTTTAAAAAAGAAGAAGTTTTTAATTTGAGAATGATAAACCTCATGTTATTGTTGATTTAATTTTTCAATCTAGACTTGAGGGAGATATTTTAGTGAACTAAAGCCACAGTCTATAGAGAATTCGCAACACAGTAGAACAGTCATTAATCAAAGCACAGATGTATTGTATAAAAGTCAAATCCCTTAGTTTTATTTTTCACTTCAGATAAATCTACTCAATTTGTAATCTTTTTTAAAAAGTTTATGCAATAAAGTTTATTGTGAACACGTCTTGTTAAAGATTTTGCAAGATACATATTATGTTTCTCCTTTATATTAAATTACTGAAAATGTTAATAAATTTAAAACATAAATAGAATTAGTAGTATTAATTTAGTTTAAATATTATTCGACGTGCATACCTATCGAAGGAAGCGAAAATTCTCGATCTTCCCATGCTTCTTCCTCAAGACCTCTTTTACTACTCAACATTTCCCATCCCTCCAGCTCAATCTGCCTCTTCTTCTGTTCCTCCATCCACACTGTTTCCAGGGTAGTAAAAATACTTATTTTCTTCAGAATGTTAAATAAATTGACAGTCTCTCGTTCTTGTTCTGTGTACAGTAATATGCTCGACTTGCGTAGTCTCTACAGCTCAACCATTTGAAATCTTTCCAACCTACTCTTATTGGAACCCCATCCAGAATTTTTTTTTTTTGGCTCTCAGTTTTATGCTAGCACTACGTGCCTTATATTTAATAATTAAGTTTAAAGAATTATATTGTGCAATTCTGTATTCAAGTCATGGTAGCTTCATACTCTCTTCTGAACACGAAGATATAGTCTTCTTTAGTTGTTGGTTTTATTTAGAAACATCTGCATCGAATATCTTATGCCAGCTCACAATATTATAGATACTTATACAATATACATTCAGATAAGTGTCTACTTTGGATATCTGTGGTAATCAACTAATACTCGTTTAGTGTTTGTTAATTTCCAAACCCCATTTTTGTACGTTTCAATTAATGTATACTAATATACTACAAGCGATGGAATTCCAGGTCTAGAACAGTTTGATAGTCATCTTAATGTACTAAATACACCATTCTATTTTCCGATAGAGAGACAGAATACAAAAATCTTTATAAATATTTATTTTTAATATGTTATATAGTTGTTAGTTTTAGGTACATTGGACAGTAATGATTTCGTTTCATTTTATTTTGTACAAAGTCTTTTCAATACAAATAGAGTTCTCGTCATTGCTAATTGAATGTACAATATTATTCAAAACTAGTTTATGATAATTATATTTTAATATATTATGTTATTTTTTCACGTCAAAGTTTACAAAAACAATTTCAATAAAATCTACAGTCTGTTTATCCATAATATCAACACTGCTTCTGTCTGTAGATGATAAACAATAAAATATTTTTCTCCGTCTTGTTATTATTTAAAAAGTGTGTAAACATTTTCATAAGTTAGTAAACACAGAACATCAGCAAAGTGTACACATGGTAAGTAACAGTGTTTGCTCTCTCCTTAGAACAAATATTTCCTTATATCTCTTCAGCGAATAAAAAAAGGGGAATATCAAACTTTAATTAATTTTTCAAATTTGAAAAGAGAGGAATGATTATATTGAGTACAAATAAACGTCATTTATAAACACTTAAGAGTTTGCTTTATGTTTGGTAAAGGGTCATCCATGAGAAAGCTTGAATACTTTAATGAATTTAGTTAATTGGTGACTATTTTTTTTACAAATAATGCCAAAATAAACCAATTAATACAAACAGGTTCAAAAACCGAAAGAAAATAGGTAACAATGTAAATAATACGTAAGAAATAAATGATACAAACACTCTAATGGTAATCTGTAAACAATGGTTTTACGTACCCTTAAATATAGGGATGAAAACTGAGAATAGCCTTTTCGGTTACTTTAGAACGTATAACGCACATCCTATGTCAAGAGATACCCATTTTTTCTTCCTTCAATTTATCTCTCTTTGTGAATTAAAATTTTATGTTCACAAAATATATGTTACATTAATCTGTTTAAAGTTTATAATAAAATACAATATTACTAGTATTAACTACTTTAAAAAAGGGACATTTTATTCCATTATAATTAGTCAGAAAGAGAATATTAAGATATTTGTGTAATAGTAAAAATATTTTATATAAGCGTAACATTTTTTAAAACTTTTTTCTGATATATAAAACTGCTACCACACTGCTGTCTCTAGATTTATAATATGTCTAATTAACGGGATTGTTTGAGTCGTAAGTGAATTTTAACGATTCGATATTTCTTTATAAAGAAACTAACATTTATTTGTTTTTTGTTTTTAAAATTTTTTAACGATCTAGTTTTATGTTTTCAGTTGTTGACACTATATTTAAAAAAAAACTGAACTACCATGCACCCGTTTTCATTAATTTCTTCTGTCAATGGTGTAGGTGTGCAATGGCAGAACAGACGATTCAAACGTCAATGTGTGAAATTATAGCCCTCGAATAGATCAGCAGGGAGGGGGTAGTCTGAAACAAGTTTTAATTGGACGAGGTTGTAGTAATAAAATCAATCCGATGAAAAGAGAAGTCATTCAGAATGATGAAAACTCCGATATATTAACAAATATAGTGGAATATTTATTACCAGAACAAATCTAATTTCATTGACATATCAATACTCTATATCATAGTCTATTGATACATATGAAAACGGTAAAACTCGAGTAAAACCATAGCGATGACGTAAATACATTATAAATATGCTATAAATATTACAATAACCGTATATGTAAACATGCGAACAAACACACACATACACACACACACACACACCCCCCCCCCCCACACACACACACACATACACACACACACACACACATATATATATATATATATATATATATATATATATATATATATATATATATATATATATATTTATTTTTCTTAAAATTAGTAATGTATTATCTAAATAAAATTGGATTTTTCGAAGTTATTTCTGTTGTATCTTTAACTTTACTTACATCAATTTTCTCAGAATTAAATTTTCTACAATTTATGTTTAAAATTTTAATGTATTTATTACCTATTTAACGACGTTATTGTAGGTCAAACGTAAAAAATGGCCGCCATTTTGAAACGGTTAGAGATGTTTTATTCATATTTTGCACAAAGATAGCGGCCAATAAGATGAACATTTGTGCAGAATCTCAACGCAGTAACTCAAACCGTTAAGGACTTATGAATTATTTTGTAAAAAACACATACAGACAGACAGACGCTAAACGAAACGAGATAGGACATATATGTTTATATGAACTTTTTTCATTATTTTTACTAGTAGAATGAGCTGTATAGGTGTGGGGATAACTTCGTGAATCACCCTATATATATATATATATATATATATATATATATATATATATATATATATATATATATATATATATATATATATATATATATATATATATATAATATATATATATATATATATATATATATATATATATATATATATATATATATATAGATTAATATTATTATACATTAATTTTATTATTTCCTATTTGATATAATAACAACAAAAACATTTATATATTATGTGAAGAAACATAGAGTCTGGAAATATATGTATGCTTTGTTCTATCATAAAATTTAACAAAGTTGCAAACATATAAAAGATATTGAATAAACATATTATTATTTATAGTTCAAGAATAGAAAAAAATAGAATAAATAATCTTTCCAGTCACTCTTGAATTCAACGTTATGGAAAAATGATATATTTTCAGACTCTACGTTTCTACACATAATATATAAATGTTTTTGTTGTTATTATATGAAATATGAAATAATTAAATTCTAATAATTGCTAAATATCTCACTATCACTTATCAGTCAGAAGTTAAATGACAAGATGTGATAGTACATCTATTCAGCCATTTCTGCAATAGTACATAGGCAGCATACGGGTGTGGTGTAAAAAGCCCTAAACATGGTCACAGAAATAATTACATATTTCTTACATTTACACACATACATATACAATGTCTATTATTATATAATTAACTAATTTATTATCTAAAGTACACACATCATACAAGCATTATTAACATATTTATATTATCCAAATATTACTATAGCAATAAATTTATTTTATTTTAAAAAATCGCTAAACTTTCATATATCTTTTTATTTCTGATTTTGTTAATACTCATACAATAGTAATAATTATATAATGTTTATAATAATAACTTTAATTACAAATATTCCCCATACGATAGTTTATATTATCTTATAAATTGAAATATGTGTTAAATCGAATATTTTTTGTTATTGTTTTATCAGAACATTTACTATTACTTTTGTAATATATATAAAAGTAATAATATATATAATAATATATATGTATAATATAATATATATGTAAGTAACAAATATATATAATTTCTGTAATGAATCATTAACATAAACAATAATTAATTAATGATATTAAATAATTAATGAATTTAGTGTTCAAACAGGTTATTAAGAATTACAAAAATAGAAAATCTTAAAACCACATATCTAGTTATAATAAATATTTTCATTATTTTTTGTCTGAATGAATATGTTTAATTAATTGTGCAACACAAATACTATTTGCATTATATATATATATATATATATATATATATATATATATATATATATATATATATATATAAGTATTGATATCTAGCTATTATGGCTTGTACAAAAAAAGTATTGATATTAAATCAAACTCACTCTAGCACAGAGTATATAAATCTGTGACTCTAGTATGTATGGTTCCTTGAAGACGTTGTACTAGCTTGGTGGAAGTTACAGCTCAAGAAGTTATCAATATGTTAATCATATGACAGCACGATTTCAACTCTTCTTAAATATGTTGACATAAAGACATATTTCGAATAATCAGTATTAGATGGTCCACTTTATATACAACTGGTAAGCAGGTTGATTGCATGCACTCCACCTCTGATGTTTACTTAAACTGATTAGACTGAAAAGAATGCTTATATGACGATATCTCAAAATAAACCTTTAAAATCTTCCTTTTTTTTTAAGAACACAAATGAACGTAAAAAAATGCACAGTATTTACATTGCATTTTGCTGTAAAAAAATACATATATGATACAAACAAAATGTCATCATAATTTGTTAAAATGTAGTATTTTCATGATGAATGGAACGTTAACAAACAACTTTTCTCTCTTACTTATTTCTACTGTCTCCAACTCAATATCGGTAAAGTTACAGTTCTATCTTGTTTTGACGCATATGTATTACGAAAGTGAAAGTAAATATTTTAGTATCAGTAATATGATTTTGTTGAAAATATTTGCATTTTCTTAAAGAACATATAGTAATTCCGTACACATATACTACTAAGTGTTTCAGGAAATGAATCACTCCTGAGGTTATTTAGTAAGATGTACTTTTTTCCCATGTAGTCTTGGGTTATATCCCTCTCTTTCATATATCTCAATAGGTATCTTGTGTCAGGGTAATAAATACACTTATTCTTCAGCATCACAGACGCTCATAGATTACTTAATTGCTAGCTTTATTTTTATTTTTATGCTATTTGATGGCTTTCTTGTGAGGTGTTGATGGCCAAGACGATTAATGTCTTTAAATGACGAGGAAAAAATGTAATAATTAAATATTGAAGCGAATGCTCAGTTTTTATCCATCAAATGGATTGCGTTGCATTTATAGGCTATATTGCAATTATTGCAGTAGATATTTCATTGGAATTCCTTTAGAGTATTTTTGAGAATCTTATAAATACACATTATGCAGATTATACGGCTGATATCAATTATAATATATTAAATATTTATATATAATGTATTAGAATGAACCCGCAATAGATTATGTATTTGCTCTTATTGTAAACTACTGTAATATGAAATTGTCTTACTAATCAGATTTATAGGACGTGTTAAAGGAACAAACATACGGACGTCAACATTTATATGTTTCAGTGTTTGTTTACTTATGTATGTATACAGTTTACAAGAAATACTTGTAGCTTTACTTATTTACGACTACCTACATTTAATGACAAGCTCATCAATTAATCTTTATTGGGTTGATTTATTAAATTAATTTTATAGATGTCAATACAATGTATGCTCGGTGAACAACAGTTAATAATATAATCCAATGTGAAAGTATTTCCAGTTTTTGTTTATATTTTGTACATTATCCGAGATGGGCTTCAATATTCAGAATATTAAAAATAAAGCAAGAAGTTTTTACATCTTTTGAATACAAATTACAATTTTGTAAATTCTAATTACATGAAGAATTATATTTTCGGGAAGAAGGCCAAATATACTATGCAACTGCAGTACTTTATCTTGTTTTAAATCACAATTTAAAAATTGAGTGTCTCTAGAAATAAAAATAAACGAAACGTTTGCCATTTACTACAAAAGAAATTATAAATAGGTTATTAATGATAGTTCTAAGTTATATATTGTAAATAATGTATACATTTTTTTTTCTCTATAATATTCTTTATTTTAATATTTATAATACTATTATGTAAGTATTATTATAAACTGGAAATAAAACAAACTACATGTCATTTGTATAATATACAGGATGATTCAAAAGTGGACGGAAATATTTCCGGAACTGATTTTAATACTAAAATAAGAAGAAAGTTTATATAAACGTAGATGCGGAAACGCTTCATTTTCCATCTGTGGCCATTTTGTTTTTAAAAAGCGTTAATTTTAAGAATATTTTTCAAGAGTCAAAATAGGTACATGTTTTATTGTCAAATATATTGTGTTTATATTTATTTTTTTGTAACTTGATAAATAACCAAGTTATCAAAAAACCTAAAACGAAAAAAATGCTAATTGTAAAGAAAACGCAAATCATTATGATAGACGTTACTAGTTATTTCATATTATAATGTGTCGATAACTCGTACTAAGACCCAATATTTTTCTATCACAAGGAACTCAAAAATACGTTAAATTGTTTAAAATTTTACAATTTTCTTTATTGCACACGTATAATGTTTACAAATTTACAAAATAGCATAAGCAATGAGTGTATTAAATTTAAAGTCATACAACTACTAATTTTAAGAGTCATCATTGGTAGTTTTGAACACAAAATGGCTGACAGATGATATTGTCGGCCATTTTGAGTGTTTCCGGACCTATATTTATATTATAACATTTTTTCTTAATTTTAGCTCTAGAATAAGCTCCAGAAATATTTCCGTCCAATTTTGAAACACCCGGTAGATAGCAACATACTAGTTCACATTATAGAGACTTTTCTTGTAGGAACTAATCTTTTGGAATAAATTCACATGAAAAATAATGTGGACTCTATACGTCCTCTACAATAAAAAAAGCCTCAAAAATTCCGTAATTTAATAATTTTTTTTTGCTATATAAATGAAATTCATTCCATTAATTTTTTTTTAAATAAACACCCTATAAATAAAATATCATTACCTTGAAATAATTTATAAAATGTAAAACTTTTGGATTTCATCATATTCGTTTTATGAGAAATACAAGTTTTCGTAACTTCACAAACAAGGAAAAATCCTAATCAAATGTTTATTACACGAACCAAATTACTCAATTTGTGACTTCCATTTATACTTTCAATTATTAAGATTAGCAATTTTTATGTCACACGTCATAAGTTCATATTCAAACCTATACGAATAACCATCCCAAAACATATTATTTTTTTTTTCTTTACAATAATTCAACAAGAATATCTACTTTAAGATGAAAACTTTCAAGAAAATGTATTCCAGTAGTGTAATTATTATGAAAGTTTTGCTCTTACATTAAAACTTATTTCATGTAGCATTATTCTTTATAAAATGTACTCTGTCCACATAATACTTTTAGGCGTTAAACCATATGAGTTATGTTTTAGGCATTATTTATTTATTTTTAGATTATATTTGGTTAAAAAACTTTAATGGTTAAATATTAATATATAACTAATAAAGATGCACATAATTTACAGTAAATTTTAATGAGCCTCGAGGAAGGGATAATAATATCTATCCTGTTAAATATCCTTTGGAGAATTATGATTTTTTTTAATGATTATTTACTTGTCTCTAAATTTTCCTTGTTGATTTACACACTTTAACTTTTAAAAATTTTCCAAAAGTTAAAATGACAATCCAACCTCCATATTTTAGCTTTATATTTTGCACACATTTTTAATATACATTTAAGCAATCGCGCTTTTCGTTAGATTTGATATTTTAATAATTTACAATTTCATTATCGGGAACATTAAAAACATATATTCAACAAATCTAGAGAACAGATTTGTTTTAGTTAAGGGCTTGAATTATTATTTGCAGTACTGTTGACTTCTTCTTAAATAACTAATTTAATTATTTATTAGTAAATATCTGATTTCAAACTAAAATCTAAAATATCAAACGGTTGCACTATAAAAGGTCGAAAATAAAATGTTATATGTTTTCTAAAATTGTGTCTACGTATTTTACGCACATTTTATCATATTGCCAATTTAGTTACCGGTTCCGCATAACTGAATACGGCTGCGAGTTGTGATATATCAAGTTACTCATGGGTCGTTAGTAACAGGAATAGCAATATATAAAGACGTAGTTTGGAATAATAAATGTACTTTAAAGAAAAGTGAGTGTTCTTAAAATTGTAACAATAAAAAATAGTTTTAAAAAATCAGTATGAAAGAATAATGCAGATTGAAATGCTTATTTTTATATGACTTTTTTATTAAGTAATGCTCAATTGTGTAATAGTCATACAATTTCAAAAATTACTTTGGTAAACTAGATTAATTATAAGAAACCTTTTTAATTAATAAAATATGGTCTTAGTGCATTAATAAAACTGTAGACAAAGATTTTGCGTACATATTATTTTTTAGTTAATTGTTAGTGCAATAACCCTCATAGCATGTGGGCTTTACAATCCCGATGTAGCCCAGCTGGGTAACCTAGCCTACGTTTAAATATAACTTAACTACTTATGGGAGAAATTAAACTAATTATGCCAAATAGAAAAAAAATGAAAAACTAAAGTATCAAGTCAAACATTAATTCATAGACAGAAAGAATACGAATGAAACAGCGAAAAATTCTTAAACGAAACTATTATTATTTTTGTAATGTATATTTTCAATCTGTGACAAGTTGATTTAATATGAAACCAACTCCATCATATTTGTGAATGTATCACAGATCACTGCTTCCAACGTGATTTATCTTTCTTATTTTCTAATCAGATGTTTAGATGAAGCTTCAGTAACAGAAAAGAAAGATCATTAATTTACTAAGCGATATATTGTTTCAGGAACAAATTGTTTTGTTTCATCTTTCAGAAACAACTGTGTTGAGTCTCTGCAGACAAATCTGTTCATTCTTCACTTAACTTTATTGCAAACAAGACCTGCTGTTGTTTAACACTTCGTTTAATTAGAATGTAAAAATAAGTAACTATAGTTTGATTGTTCAATGCTTAGAAAATAACATGATTGTTCAATTTTGAGCTTTAACTGTGTGTAAAGCAAATATTCTGTAATGAGATATCAATATATAAAAAATTAAAATGAGTTTATCACCACTTCCTGTGTCAAACTGTGATGTCTCTTACAAGTGATAAACTAAATAAAAATTTTAAAAAAACATGTGAAGTGGGGGATGAAATTAACAAAATGTAGCATAGCATTAACAACAACAAATAGGCCCTAGATGTAATAGATAGATGGGCTTATGATAAAAATACATATTTTGAAACCAATTAAATATTAAGGAAAGACATAATGATAATGTACGAAAGTTTAAAGGGAGGAGGTGAAAGGGTGAAAATATTTTAAGAATCACGTTTTACTGAAAAATATTTCATTGGATAATAAGTGAAATAACATTAATTAACAAAATATTATCCGTCGTGCGACTTCATTTTTCTCTAAATGACGAGTTTCGGAACTATGTTCCACCATCAGATATCTTCTCACTCACAGAGGTCATCAAACAATAACATGTGACATTTCTCAAGATTGCACAAAAGCGTAAGTTTTCAATAGAATTTTGGTTGTTGTTTTATGCCTTATATATTTTGAAATATTTTGCTCCTTCCAAGTACGCTCCTTTGTTGCAGAGGTGAATTGGTTTGCAATAAACGAACGTACAAAGACGCTGCGGAAGAATTGAAAATGTATAAGGCATTCAAATAAAAACAAAAGGATGTAATAAATAAGTAGCTAAATTTAAATCGAATCTTGTGTGTCCCAAAATTCCCCTTCCCTTTAATTTTGGAACTGGTAGAAACAACAAGATTTACTTCAGGGGATGTCTAAATGACCAAAGGTGGAGTCTTATTGTATTTTAAAAACTTCAACACTTTCCGAAAAATAGGGGTGTGGGGGGTAAGTCAATTTTTTTTTTAAATATTGAACCCCACTGAGTGATACCTCATTCTAAAGCTATTGATAAAAAAGAAGAATTGTGCAAATTAGAAGTCTCTAAGTTCATCCTATCCAATGTAGCTAGTAATCAAATACGGATTATATTATAACATACCGAAATAGAAAGCTCCAAAGGTCAGTACCCGGCAGGCCATAAATCGTCAAGACATGAAAGGATTGACGGACATAAAAAAATGTTTCAACAGGGAAACAACGCACCCAAACCGTCACACAAGATCCATCAACATTAAGCTTTTAATACCGAAACAAATTGTAACAAGCCAATCAGAGCAAGTGAATCAGTTCAGAAATAACGTCCAAAAATTAAAACTAACCAATGGAAGAAGAGCATCATGACGCTATTTTAAAAAGAGGAGAACTTATAAATAAGGGTAAAAAGGGAGGACACGTGGTTCTTTTTAGGTATTTTGGTTCCGACGTCGTATTAGAAGGTTGTTCCGGGGAAGTGTTTCTCCTGATCGAAAGAGTTAAGTGTTTGTGAAGGACTTTGCCTATCCTATTCGTCGTTTTTCTTTTTTAATAGAACTGTTAAGTTTATAAAAGTCAATAAAAAGTTATCCGTCGTTTTAAAAACTAAAAGAATCGTCGTATTAAAGTATAAGAAGTCTTCGTGGTCGTTAAGTGAGATAAGTGTGAAGTTTAAGGAGTCATCGTCGTATTAAAATTAAATCAGTGAGAAGAAGTATCGCCGTAAGAATTAAAAGCATCATCGTCGCAAGAGTGAGTGAAGAAGGGTGTAACCCGCGATTGGGATCATCTACGGGAGAGGCAAACCATCCAACCATCACGCAATCTTCGAGAGAACCACGGAACGAGAACAACCCAAAAAACTGGAAAGGAACACGTCAATTGATAAGTAGAACTTAAAGGACAATACATTTAATAAATTACCACCAAATTTTGTTTTTTGTAATAATAAAATAAATTATAGCCACCTAAGAACCAACGAACCCCAATAGAGATTTAAATTAAATTCAAGTAAATAACCTTCAGTTAGCCGGAGCAAATATTTTATAAAGCTAATTAAAATTAGAGTCAAAATTAAATTGATGCATTCTTAAATTCCTTGTTTTAGACTAAGTTGTTTAGGATAAGAATTTATAGTGAAGATGTACCTAGTTTAACCCGTAGTATAAAATTGTAGAATAAGATATTAATCAGTAATATTTTGAGCATCAAGGTAAAAATTATGTTTTAAATGATTAAAAAATGAATATTTAAAAGAGTTAATTATTCAATATGTTTAATTAAAATTGAGTTATAATCCCACATGTTTTGAGTGTTATTATTTTAATCAATTGTCAAATAACTAACGAACTAATAACCAAATGTATCATAATAATATTAATAAATAGTAAAAGAAATATAGGAGAGTTTTCCTATATTTAAGCGACCAACGTGTAGCAAATAACTAATAAAAATAAAAAAAGAGAACGTCTTAAACGTTATATTTGGCGACCCAACAGGTGTGGCTATAATTAATTAAAATTAATTAATTAAATTGATAAATTGGTGGTATATTGAATAAGTTAAGAAAGACATTCAAACAAGTTTAAAAAGACAATTAATAAATTAAGTTCATGTTTAGAAAGGATAAGAAATTAAATATAAGCCAATTTAAGTTAAGAAGAAGTGATAGGTTAAGAAGTAAACCTAACAATAGTAGAATTAAAATGGCAACTAATGACCAAATTGAGTTAGGGGAAAACAGGGAAACTGATAACGAATTAGGTGTAGAAGGAGTTGAGAGTAGGGAATTAAATGTAGAATCTACGGGGGAACCAATGCAAATTAATAATGGGGAAACAGTAGACGAAATTAACGGGGGTAAACAAAATGAAAGGGTTTTGGGGACGGAGCCTAGTTTCAATATAGAATTATTAATGAGACAAATGATGGAACAAAATGCAAAACGCGATTGAACGCGAAAAAGACGCGATTGAACGCGAAAAAGACGCGATTGAACGCGAGAAAGCCAATAAAGCAGAATCTATAGAAAGTATGAAAACGTTGTTAGAATCAAATAAGGCAGAGATAATTGGAGCAGTTAACCTTAAAATTCAAGAGATTAGGGAAGAAATTAAATTAGCCAGTAAAGCCGTGGAGGAAAAATTAGAAAAATCTATAAAGGGGAAATGTTCAGCCATAGATAATAAGATAAGGACCGTCGATAGCAAAATTAACGAAGTGGGAGAGAAAATTCAAAATGTAGAAGTTCAGTTAGATCGGAAAATCGAAGAAAATAAACAGGGCACCCGGACACAAATTGTAGGATTAGCAATTAGGACCACAGATTTAGAGACAAAAATAAACGAAAATAGCTATGTCGAAATTCAAAATAAATATTCAGAGACAAATGACCAGGTTAGGGAATACGTAGAAAAAACAAAGGAGTTGCAGACAAGGATTACAGAAGTAAATACGCGTTTGAATAAAATTAAAAATGGTGAAGTGATAAAGGAGCCGGAAAATATGAGAAATATTAACTTTACGGGGAAGGAAAGATTCCCAATGCAATTTTTAAAAACCTTAAAAGAAATGAAAGAATATTATGGGGAAGAAAACGTAAATTGGATAGACAAATATTTAAAGGATGGCGCATTTATATGGTGGCAGTTGCATCGCGAAGATATCAAGAGTTTCAGTGAGTTCGAACACATATTTAAAGAAAAGTACTTTAACGAGATCATACAGGGGGAGATAAGAGATAGGTTAGAATTCGGAAGATATAAAGGACCAATTAATGAACAGACAGTAAGTTACGTAGAGAACATTCTATTGGAATCTGGATCCCTCGAGCCGCGTCTTACTGAGGTACAGTTAGTCCATAAAATTGCAAAGCATTTTCACCCAACAACGTTGGTCGCCGTTATTACGAGGGGTATTGCAACGAAGACCGAGTTCATAAAGTTAATAATGGAGTTCAAGAATGTGCCGTTACCACCTACCAACTTTAGGGAACCCCCCAATCGACAAGAATCTCCAAACAAAAACAACCATTATGAAAGCAGGGACAATAGAGACAGACATCCAGGTCACTGGACGACAGGGTATAATAAATTTAAAAACAGAGGACCGACATATTACGGGAAAAGAGAAACACAGAATGGTGAGGGGACTAGCCGACCAAAACAAGACAATTCACAATGACATGGGGGAAGGGGCAAACAACTCTTAAGTATAACACATAAAGATAAATAATAATAAAGTTTTTTTTTTAATTCTAGATAAATAAATTTAAACAAAATAGAGATAGTCTTACGATAAATTGTTTTAAAAGGAAGGGTAGTGTATAAAAGAAAGGGCATTGTTCGGTTAACCATAATAGAAGTCAGTCTGTAGGTCAAATTCCTGGGGTTATTGTTAGCGTAGAAAAGGTTGACACGGTCATAAATTTTAAGTTTAAAGAGACGATAGACAAATGTAAACAACCGATCGATAGGTTTTATGTTAAAAGGGTAGTTTGTAAATATTAAACCTTGTTAAAAAGATATGAATTTTAAAGTTAAGTAGGTAATTACATGATTAGATTAAGAAAACAAATATGTGTGAATTAATTAGTAAGTAATATAATAGTTGTAAAAGGAAATTAAGGGTGTATCAAATTTTAGAATTTTAATTAAATTGAAAATTTTAAAATTTTGGGGACTTATATAACATACCGAAATAGAAAGCTCCAAAGGTCAGTACCCGGCAGGCCATAAATCGTCAAGACATGAAAGGATTGACGGACATAAAAAAATGTTTCAACAGGGAAACAACGCACCCAAACCGTCACACAAGATCCATCAACATTAAGCTTTTAATACCGAAACAAATTGTAACAAGCCAATCAGAGCAAGTGAATCAGTTCAGAAATAACGTCCAAAAATTAAAACTAACCAATGGAAGAAGAGCATCATGACGCTGTTTTAAAAAGAGGAGAACTTATAAATAAGGGTAAAAAGGGAGGACACGTGGTTCTTTTTAGGTATTTTGGTTCCGACGTCGTATTAGAAGGTTGTTCCGGGGAAGTGTTTCTCCTGATCGAAAGAGTTAAGTGTTTGTGAAGGACTTTGCCTATCCTATTCGTCGTTTTTCTTTTTTAATAGAACTGTTAAGTTTATAAAAGTCAATAAAAAGTTATCCGTCGTTTTAAAAACTAAAAGAATCGTCGTATTAAAGTATAAGAAGTCTTCGTGGTCGTTAAGTGAGATAAGTGTGAAGTTTAAGGAGTCATCGTCGTATTAAAATTAAATCAGTGAGAAGAAGTATCGCCGTAAGAATTAAAAGCATCATCGTCGCAAGAGTGAGTGAAGAAAGGTGTAACCTGCGATTGGGATCATCTACGGGAGAGGCAAACCATCCAACCATCACGCAATCTTCGAGAGAACCACGGAACGAGAACAACCCAAAAAACTGGAAAGGAACACGTCAATTGATAAGTAGAACTTAAAGGACAATACATTTAATAAATTACCACCAAATTTTGTTTTTTGTAATAATAAAATAAATTATAGCCACCTAAGAACCAACGAACCCCAATAGAGATTTAAATTAAATTCAAGTAAATAACCTTCAGTTAGCCGGAGCAAATATTTTATAAAGCTAATTAAAATAATTAGAGTCAAAATTAAATTGATGCATTCTTAAATTCCTTGTTTTAGACTAAGTTGTTTAGGATAAGAATTTATAGTGAAGATGTACCTAGTTTAACCCGTAGTATAAAATTGTAGAATAAGATATTAATCAGTAATATTTTGAGCATCAAGGTAAAATTTATGTTTTAAATGATTAAAAATTAATATTTAAAAGAGTTAATTATTCAAAATGTTTAATTAAAATTGAGTTATAATCCCACATGTTTTGAGTGTTATTATTTTAATCAATTGTCAAATAACTAACGAACTAATAACCAAATGAATCATAATAATATTAATAAATAGTAAAAGAAATATAGGAGAGTTTTCCTATATTTAAGCGACCAACGTGTAGCAAATAACTAATAAAAATAAAAAAAGAGAACGTCTTAAACGTTATAATATATTATATTCGTATATATATATATATATATATATATATATATATTCGTCAACATTGTCTTTTTATTCTATGGTTTTTTTAATGTTATTAATACAATCTATCTTTTTTATACGATTTAATGAACGTACTATAAGTAGATATGCAGACAACATTTCCTTTACGTTGTATTGTTCTTTATGTGTGCAAATAAGTTACAAATAGTGTCACAATTTGAACAAGTAATTGTATACATAAAAATGTATACCAAGTGGTTTATTTTTACAATTAATAACTAAAGGATACATTTAAATTTATTGAAAATTTTTAACTTTAATTGAAAATAATTCGGTAACCGTGTTGATAAATACATATACGTATTGTACATATACGATGGGTAATAAAAAATGAGCATGGTTAGAAAAAGCTTTTGTAAAACGTTTGTACTAAAGTGATTTTCACAAATCCTTACATACGGGGTCTGGATGTATCGGATTTACATCACAAAAGGGTAATCAGAATTACATGTCCTGGAAAATCATTGTAACAACAGGTGTTTCAGGCTTTCACGAGGCCAAATGTACACAAACTGAGGTTCTATAATTATACTTTTTATATAAAGTGTTTAAACCCTGTGTTTTTGAAGATCGTGTTCGTATAGTTCCACCTTTACTTTGTATACATCCTGATAATAAAAGTGAAAAATTAATTTTTAGTAAATATTCAGAAGAATTTCTTTAAAGATTGGAAATATATATATATATATATATATATATATATACATATATTTTCAAAATTTGTTTCTATTTTCTTCTACTTATTCTTTTTTTTTTTTTTTTTTTTTTTTTTTGTTTACATTGATTTACATCACTCATATCTATTACTTAGTTAGAGGGTTGAATATTTTGTTAAAATATTTTTCAGGCTATTAAATGAAGTTCAACAGGTAACTTGATGTGATTTCTAACATAAGAACGACGACCTGTGCGTGATTAATTTACAATAATATAACTGTATCTGGAGATAATAACACAATAGTCGAAGTTCATATCCCTCAGGGGTTAAGTGTAGTAAGGTGGCTATATCAATGCACCCGAGTTGGAACTACACGTTTTTAATGTTTTCTTGGGTTACATCCCTCTACTCCATCTATCCCATCGGGTCTGTTTTGACCAACTCTTGTTTTTTTTGGAACCTAACCAAGGCTACAGTGTCTTTATTTTATCCTCTTTTCATTTATACAACTATGATGACTGTAGAATTTTATTTTTATAGTGTTTACACTTATTTATTTTTAAATTATATTTAAGAAAAATGATTGTATGAATTCGAATTAACAACTTTTTCATCAAAATTTCAATTAATAGAATGTTTTGCTTTTCTTAATCTATGTGCAACTGTAGCCATTAAATTGAATTAAAATGTAAATGTTGTTGTATCCCTAGTTTTACAAGTTATTTTATCACCTATAGTAAATTTGATGTGCAACTTACATGAGGCAACTTACGACTAACTGAATGATTTTTCACTAAACTCAATAACAACAAATATTTTTGATAGAAACACGCAAACCTTGTTCTATAACTTGTTAATTGTGTTTCGGGTATTGTAATTTTCCCTAGAGTTAACTTTTATTATTATTAAGTATTTATTTCTAAATTTCTATTACGGATAATATGGTAACAAAAAACATAGTGAATATAATGTTTCATTTTTTTATAATGTATTTAAAAATATTCACTTTTAAATAATTAAAAAAAAAAAACGCCATAATATCATTGTGGGAAGATATATATTCCATTGTGTATTCATAGGGATCTTTGGTATCAACAGTGAAGTATAATTTTATTAAGATATGATTAAACGTACTCAATTCTCACAAATATATACACTTTATTTCAGAGGAGTTTCGACGACAATGTCGTCATCATCAGTGATAGTTACAAAAGCAAAATTAAGTTATGAAATAAAGTGTATATATTTGTGCCAAGCACAAGTGTATATTTATTTATAATGCAGTAGAAGAAAAAAGAAATATGTTCGTAATGTTTTTCAGTGGGTTGCATGCTGACATTTAAGTTCAACCTACTTTAATATATTTTCTATTATTTGTAAATTGAGAACTATTATATCTATTTCGATTTTTGAGTATTATAAGCCATTACATACTAATTCCATGTGTTGTGTTAATTTTGTAAGAATAATAGCCTATAATTAGATAAAAAAATATTTAAAATGATTATTGTTTTAAGTAATATTTCAATAATAAATATCTAAACAACAAACACCTGACACTATATTTTGGTTTAAATTTTATTTTAATTTATTAATATGGTTTAAAAAAATTAAATAGTAATTATATTGATTAAATAATATTAAAGATATTATTTAAACCAGTCAATGGACTCCATCATTGTATTACACAGACCCTTCGTGCAATGTAATACAAGCAGATCCTTTGAATATAATTCCCAACCGTTGTTGGAACTGTTAATTTGTATTGGTAGATTAAGAGGTCTTATCCAGTAGGGCAAGTTTGATTACAACGATTAGGTTTTCTGACCCTTAAATTGTACATTAACTACTTTCTTGGTGTCAACAAGGCACCAACGATTGTCATAGATAGTCATATCTCTCTTATCTATGCTTGTGTTAGTGACTGGGCCCAGTAACTTTTTTTTTACACTATGCTCGAGAGGTCAGTGCTCGAAATTACATTTTTTATAAAAACGTCGCATTCCATTAATCATTAGACGGATAACTGGAATCGATCAATTTTAATTTAATTTAGTGTATTACAGAAGTTATTAGAAAAATGTCCGTCGTTTTTCTGAGACACTGAAGTCTGAAGGTCAGACAAAAAACGTACGTAGAAATTGTGTTTGCCACTTCTAAACTTACCCTTTAAACGTTGAATGCTGTTTAAGGAAAAATAAGGTTAAGAAGAAGAATTTGCTATTGTATTAAAACACTTTCACTGGATTTATTACTACAGTACACGTAAAAGACTTTTATAAAATTTTCAATTGTAGTATATTGTTCAACAACAATAAGAACTGTCATGATATTATGTCATCTGGATTTCTTATTAAACATTATATTTTGGTTGATAGTAAATAATAAATGACATAAGTAAAATAAACAAGTACTTCAATAATATATTTAAATTATTTAATTTTATATGTAATTTCGTCATCATCATTCTGTTTCATGAAGTTCATAAAACTCAAACTGTTTCATGAATACTAAACCAGGTCTCCAGTACAATAACTTGAAATGAAGGAACATTGTTAATAAAAACACTCTTACATTTGAACGGATACGAGATAGATCACGCTAAACAAACACACCAAACATACAAACGCACATTTTCCGAGATAAAAACATTACGATTTAAAAAAACGTAGTCATTTCAAAACATTTACATGGTATATATTAAATTTACACCATTACAAATAGAAGTAACTAGTTATGTAAGTGACATGTATGATATGTACGATTTATAATAACGACCAAAGGAATCCATTTTAAATGATACATAAATATAATATTTTGTAAATTCCAAAACTTTATAGAGTATTTCCAAGCAGGACTCCATAGTTGGAAAAACTCAAGAAAATTGTTGAATTTACAAGACATTGTCTTTGTGATCCATTTAGTATTATTATATGTATAATGTTTTGAACTATATTTGTAAATTAAAGTTTAACGTTATTCATTAAATAAATAAATCTGACTTTGATAGACACAGGGTCAAAATACATTTTTTTCATCCTTTAATACATTAATATATGGTTATTAAGAAAATAATAAAGTGGATAATCTTTGTCACTCACCCATTCTAAATCAAATAAAAACCATTACTTTACTTTGCAAAAAATTAGGTCGATAGTTGTTAGTAAAAAAGTGAAAATAAATCATAGCCGGCGTCTTGAAAACAATTTATATATTTAATAGGGAAGAAACTGACTTTGTTTACGCTGTAATCTCCTTTATTAACTACGCTCAAGATTTTGTTTGTTTGTTGTTTATTATTTCAGAAGTATTTTAATCATTACTCTCGAAGAGTTATGTTATTAATCTGCATATATCACTAAAGTTGTAAGTGAATCCATAGAGCCGATTTCGAACAATTATATCTTTTATACAAGTTCGAAAGCTGTTTTTTTTCGGAGATAATTGGTAAGATAAGGTTTCGTTTGAAACGTTAAAAGCTACAAATTAATCCAAGTTTTGAGAAAATCTTAAACTTGCAAGTTTTCTATTAAAGGTTATTACGAAATACTGACTTATCGTCAAAGTATAATAGAAATTCCTAAACATGGTTTAAATTTTTGCATAATGCCAAATTTCAATAAAATTTTTATACGTATTTGTTCTGAAGACCGCTAAACAGACATTCATATTCCTAAAAATAATTTCATGTGACAAGAAAAGTTTTGAGTATCCTGATAAAGTTAAAAAAGATGTTAAAATTTAAAAAATCATATAAGTGCTATGTTCTTTAAATATAAAATGGAAAATTCGCCTAATTATTTTCGCTATTTGGTATGTGTATAAGGAATTTTAGTAAAGTAAAAGTTAATTGTAACTTAAACATATGTGATAATATGTTTATTTTTATCTACTTTTAAGTATATGATATTTTCTTTAGTTTTGTATATAATACTAGTCTATGTAAATCTATATTATTATAAAACGCCATTGTATACCAAAGAAGATAAAACACAACGTATTTGGAACACGTATATTTATAGCGAGGTATACATTATCTTGAAGTGTTAATTGTCATATATTTTCTGTGTGATTAAGAAACAGACGATTGATTTGTAAACTGAAATAATTATACCAACATGTACTAACAGTGATATGGGGTTGAGGTAATTTGTTGTATAAAGATTTTATTTTATAAGCGGAAGTTGATAATGTCATTACAATATTACTAAAGTAATACACATAAATATGAATAATATTGTAGTTCATTTTTTATTTACACACATAGGTAGACGTGTTATATATGTAACATAAGCGTTGCTGTTCCATAATCACATCGATTCTTTAGTCAGCAAGAAAGAATTTTTTATATTTGTTTTGATAAGAGATACACAGTTTTAAAATTAGAACTATTTATTAACATTAATGCTTCTATAGTAGTATAAAAGTATACAGTATAATGACTGTATACTCTCATTACTGTATACATTACATTAATGTTACTGTATACTGTAACTGTATAATGACTGCAGTTGTAAGGTTATTTCTAAAACCAGAACAACCGTATGAAATATATTTAACAATTTTTAACATATTATTGGATACAATATATGGGGATTTTGTTTTTGAAAAACATTCTGGTAGTTTATTCCTTATTGAAACAAAAAGTGAAGATTATAATTGAGGGAGGGTTAAAATGAAATAACATCCTAAATCTTCCAAAATATTGTGAAGAGGAAAAATAAACTTATTATCTTGTAATTTTTATAATAAAGCAGATTTTTTTGTTGCTATTTTCTCTAATAGTTTTAGAAACATAAGGTTTCCTTCACTTCACTAAAGTGTTTATTGTTTCTTTTGTAATTCAATTTTAAATATGAAAACCTATTTTAATTTATCACAAAACGGAAACTGGAACCAATGGTTTAATGTAATTTGTACTCTAAAACGTTTCAACAATTGAAAAACAAATTAAAAAATACGAATAATAAAAGCAAACACAAATCATTCACAGCTATCATGTAAAATTGAATTTTTTCCCAAGAAAAAATGTATATCTCCCATTTTTTTCTATAAAAAAAAAACTTAATAAATTATGCATTAGACCATTATTAAACCAGTTACTATATATTCCTCAGTGAACTTGGAGCAATATGACGAGTAAATGCAATTTATAACGTTGCTGAAAAATATCTTACTTTAAAGGAAATGAAATGCCACATCTAAGCTTAGCTGAATAATTCTGACATTAGCTAAAGCGTACAACCATCAATTCTAGATATAAACTATTAAATGGTAGTCTGAAAAATACTTTAATAAAGTAGTTATATATATATATATATATATATATATATATATTCACTTCCTATTTCCTTCCTATATTATATTATCTATGTATAGTTTACACTATGATTTAATATAATATTGCGGTTTCTATCTCCTTTCAAATAAACCTTTGAGGGGATTTGTACAATTATTATTAAAACAAATTTTATATTTCAATGTACGAAAATTAATCTTTTTATTTTGTAAACATTTTGAAACCAATAACATATTGTGACTATGGATTCAAATATTTCACTAGTTATTTCCATTAAAATATTTGCAAATGTTTCGGTTTTATATTGTTTTTTTGGGGAATTTAAAGTCAAATGTTAAAATCTATCTCTGTGCAATAATATTTAATATAATGTTAGATATATTAGTTTTAATAAATATGAGTATTGACAAAATAAGATGATATAATTGAATAAGGTTGCTAAATAAGAACATTTACTTTCCTGGTTTAAGAAAACTGTAGTTTTTATAAAAAATATAAACTTTTATCAGATTTTGAAAGTAGTAACTCTTTAATATTTCCTTTCTCTCTAAAATATAGGTACACCATTGTATGAATATACTTTTAATAAAAGTAATAATTTATATTTATTGTAATGTTTAGGACAAAACTTTTAACAAGAAACATATTTGCAGAAAACATCATCACGGATAAGTTATTCAAGCAATTGTTTGATTTTTAGAATAAGTATAAAGAAATTCACAACGTTATAAATTGCATCTTTATACCTCAATAACCTTCCAATTTTTTTTTTCAACATCTCGTCTGTCGTCGTCTGTACGTTATCAATTGGACAAATTGGGATGGGAAAACGCAATTTGGTATAGAGAACTATAATATGCCCACACATAATCTAATTAAAGATCAAAAAGTCTAATTGAAAAAGTATGAAAATATTTTCAATCTTGTACTTAATGGTATCAATCTAACCTCTCTACTATAAGAATAGTAAAGTGATTTTCAAAAATAAAATTTCGAAACCTAATTTTCAATGAAATGGAACATTCGAATCGTTACGACATTCAGGACCAAGTAACTTTGACGAACGTAAAAACTGGATGCTTTTACAAGTTCTACCTAAAGTATTCTTTTTAATTAAAAGTTTGGATGGTTTGCTTTCAAACCGTCACATTATTTGTTGAAATATAAAACGATATTTATTTATCACGAAGGGGGTTTTCTGTAAGAAATTAAATGGAAATAATATCCTCGTATTGTGTAAGATCGTATTTTTGCTTTAAAATGTTTTATTTAAGATACACAAAAGTTTCACATTTAAAGTTAACTATTGACGCTTTCATAATTGATTTTTATATTATTTATAAGACGTAAGTTGTTTTCCAGATATGCCTCAACTTTTAAATTTACTTTTTACCATGTAATTGAATTTGACTAAATAAAAGGAGATTTAATAAATAATTCAACTTTTTTTTCCAAAAATCCAATACTTCATGACAATATTTTCGATTATGTGTCAATAATAACAAATAAGTGATTCTGGTCCATGTTCTTGCTACCTAATTGTTAATTTAAATATCAGAAAATGATATTTTTATAACGTCAAACTCTTTTTTGTCTCTATTTGTTTCATATAATATGACAAAGCCAATTATAAATGTTTTCAAATTTATCAGAATTGTATATTTATTGATTAAAAATTATTCAAGGTCGTTCATTTGTTTTAAAATTATTATTTTAATTTCTGAAGTATTGCATTTATGTTTTAAAAGATACCAAATTGATTATTTCCTGTGAATTAGAAAACGTGAAAAATTGATGCTTTACAAATCTAGATTGAGATATATTTTGTTTATATACCTCATATATTATTTGATATTTTCAAAACACACTATACTTCAAACTCTTATTAAATAACCGGTTGAAGAGTTGAGTTTTACCACAAGATTTCATATAAAAGGTGTAGGTTAGATTGGGTTAGGTTAGGTTAGGACCTTTACCTGACTTCCCACGGGATTGCCACTCCGGTACACACTATAGGTTAGCTCATGATGGTAATGGATAGTTCTCCCTCTAGACGAGATAATGGTTCGAGGTTAAATACCTGTATAGACTTATTAATTTCCGGTGTTGATCAAGCATCGTGGAAAATTGGTAAGTTACAATTAATAGTAACGAATTTCTTTTTGAGAATGCTTGAACAACGGCAACGAAAATTTGATACGATAACCTCACATTAGCCGACTGAAAAGTAATTTGTAGAACTAATATAATTAAAGTCGTTTTATCTTTAAAGTACTCTATATATTTATTTATACAGGGCACGTATGATACGATCTATCATACGTGATGAGTTTTTGAAATCTCAATTGAAGAAAAGTAATATATATTTAGGTTTAAACTTTGTACTGTAAATCAGATCGAATTTGAGTTTTAGATTATATACATTGTATAAAACATTAATGAAATCACATTATTTGTTTTCAACTCTTTGAAAATTCTCAATACAATTGTCTAGAAAAAAGAAAAACTTTGTAGTTTTTTTAATTACCTGTATTCCACAGATATAATAATGAAGACTTTAATGGAATGCTTACATTGAAAAATAAATTTCTTGCAATAAAGGTTTTTAGTAGGGAGAACTTTCCGGAGTTTTTAATCTAATATAAACTTTCTACTTGATAAGTTATAAGATTATATTCTGTTTAGTTTATTATTTCAGAGGTACTGCCTCTAAATGTTGACAAACTTCTGTACAAAATTTACTGGGTTAACCTATTATTAAAACCGACTTTCTCATAAATAATCTCCCTCGTAATGGCTACAATTAAAAACACGTTTTATAATCGTAATTTTACTTTTATTTTTCAAAATACAAAAATCACGATGATTTTTTTAATATCAAATTCAATTACTAAATGGGTTTATTTTCTAGGATATGTATTTTGGTCCACAGTAAAAATTAACGTAACTTAATTTTAAATAAAACGATATTGAAATCTTTATAGCAGGTATTTAGAAATATGGTTTAATAAAGTGCAACTGAATTATGTTTATGATAATAATTACTAGATTAAAAGGTATTATATATTGTCCCATTTAATCTTAAATAACTGTTACCAATTTCCACAGGAAGCATTTTATCTTGGGAATAATCCGTTACTAAGCTGTCCTCTTTATTTATTAAAATTAAATTTTTGTGTAATATTTAGGAGAACAGAAAAATTAAAATTGTTTTTACTCAATAATATAATTATTATAACATATGACTATCGAGATACAATTATATAATGTATATTGTCTTATAACTTTACTTTCTCACGTAGTCGTAGTATAGAGAAAGTTAAGGGATGGGTGAGTAAAGGTTAGGTTAGGTTTCTGAATTGGTTAGAAAGTGGTTTCTGGAATGAAGTCTGCATAGCGGCTTTTTGTATTTGCAGAGCATTACGGCGCAAACGCATCTATCGTCTTTAATCAAATTTGGTATGAAACCCACCTTTTCGTCAAATCACAAGAACGTTTTAATTAAAAGTTTGGGGTAGCTGGCATAAGAAAACCCACAAAATTGAACAAATCGGCTCCAACTATTGTAATCAAAATTGGAAATGTGTATTAAAGTCCCAAAAAATTCTAGCTTCCTCTCCTGAAATGCCGGCTAATTTATTATAGATAAAATACAACAAAAAACGTAATTTCTCAAAACGACTTTACAGATTTCTTTATTATTTTTCTGAAATGTGGAGATAATTCAAACAAACCCGTCTGCATAATTACTCATTAACAGGTAGATTTAATTTGAATACAACATTTTACTTTGAGGACGAGTCTATAGCGCCATCGAATGAAGGTTAGATCCTATATATACACATAATTATATAATTGATGGTAGACGAAGTTTTTACTGACATTTTTAGTGACGAATAGTTTTGGTTGATTTTATTTCTTATTAGAAATGGGCGAATAGAAAGTTTACATTTAATTTGTTATATAGAGCATAGGAAGTTATTTAAGTAGAAAATAATTTGAATAATTTATATATGCTGTATTCGTTCTTGTTTTAAGTAATTCAGAATCGAAAAACACCGGCTTGCTAGATAGCACTTTAACATATTTTTAGTTATATTCTTAAATTAAAGAATTATATTTACGATTTTATTCTAATTAGACCCATTTTGGTAGGCCTATGGAATATTAAGTTCAAAGTTTGTACCATTTTAAAATGGCGGCCATTATAAATTTCTAAATCTCAATATCTCAAAGTCCATAAATTTTAGAAAATATTTACAAGAGACAACAAAGTTACAAAATTATATCTCCTGAATAACGGTGCGTAAATTATTAAAATTTCATGATTACTAATTGAGTTTTTACAATTTTATGGAAATAGCTTCATGCGAGTTTTGTGATAACAATGACAAAATTTCGTGTTTCTAGTTTCATAAAATTGCAAAAACTCAATTAGAAATCATGGAATTTTAATAATTTATGCACCGTTATTTAGGAGATAAAATATTGCAACTTTTTTGTCTCGTAAATATTTTGTAAAATTTGTGGATTTTGAGATATTGAAATTTAGAAAATTTAAAATAGCCACCATTTTGAAATGGTACTAAGTATGAACTTGATAATCCATATCAAGATGAATCTTTTTACATGTTATACATGTACCAAGTTTGAAGTTGATACGTTCAGAGGTTCGTATGATATAGTGTATTAAGTAAAAAACACATACAGACAAATAGACTAAAAACTAAACATTTTAGGACATACATTCATATGAAGTATTTTCTTCGTTTTTGCATGAAGAATCAGATCAAAAAGTCTTTAAAGTTTTTTTAACACTCTGTATAAGTAACTTTTTTAGACATCGTCATATGAGATGTGTAGAACATAGATGACTGACTGATAGATATACAAACCGACCAAGATGAAATGTGTTAAAACTATAGTAATACAACACTAGAATGTAAAAATGTACTTGTAATCCCGTCGAGCATTATAATGTCACAGGAAATTAAATTTTACAATACGTCATTACGGGCCTTTGTCACTAATCTGTCCAATCTGATCGTATTTATCATAATTAAAATTATCCTAAGTTATTAATTACTTAATGCATTTACTAAATTAAAGAAAACATGCAAATTTCCTTAAACAGTTTATTTGAAACTTCTAATTACTATGTCATCAATTTTCAAATGTTACGTTCCCCTGTTGCTTCACTGGATAAACATTAGTATCTGAAAATGATGACTTAGTCACTGCAACATGATGTGATTTAAAATATAATAATGGTTGTAGAAAGTTTGTGTTTAAATTGATGTGATGAGTGTAGTTTCGATACTCTAGCTTACCTCATATGACTATTAGTCATTGTTCTACGTGGTGACTTGCCTTTTCCACTTGTATAAAACTCAAAATGTATAATTCTAAAACCTACCACAAAATACAACACTTATCCAACAATGATATATTATTATTGTATATAAATATAAAAAGAAAAAGTGCTATTTACATTTCACTTACCACGTGGCTGAACCTCAGTGAATAATCCACATTCATGTCAGTCAAAACATAATGCTCAATATATCACAGGATTGTTCAACAAGCTGAAATTTTGGCGGGCTGGAATTACATGGCTGGACATTTGACAAAGTGCTATTTGTCACATTAGATACATGTCTAGAATAAATGATCCACCATTCTTCCTAAGCCTTTGCTATGTCAAAATGTGGAAAGGTAATAAATATAAACAATCATTATCATTTAATGATAAAGTTACTAGCCCGTAATACTTTAATAACACAAGGTTGACAATTAATAAATAAAATAAAGATTTCATAAATTTTAAAATGATCAGATTATGATTTCTAATTTATTTTTTTGCATAGTTCTGTTAATTCTACAGAACGTAATGGAGGCAATATCAGATCAATGTCAACTTTCAATGTCAATATGTTAAATTCGTTAAACTTCCACCTCGTTTACCATTTATAACTGACGCCATATTAAATAGTAGAATATTGCAATTGAATTTTTTTAATAGATTTATCATAGTTATCGTGTAAAACTCTTGGTGGATACTTTGTCGAGGTTTCTTAAAATAATTGTAACAATTAATTAATTAATCAACTTTTGTACTATTAATATGTGTAGTAAACACTTTAAATTTATGTAATGATTATGAATAATTGTAATATATGACTGGTTTAAAAATTACAAACAAAATAAGTTATAAAACCCGTTTGGAAATTCAAAGAATTCAAAACACCTGGTATTATATTGTTTAACATTGTAAACAATAATTCTAAGAGGATCTGAAACTAGGAGTGGTTGATTGAGATCAGTTTAACGGTTAAGGTTAAGTATCCGTTAATTAAAGAGATTTAGTTAATCCTGGTAGATTCCGCTGGAGTTTAAGCCATCAACAAAGCTCATGATACACCATTGACAGTAAATACCTAATAATTAAATTACCTTTGGTTTCCGCCAGGTGACTTCTTTTTATATACACTTACGCGTTTCGAAGCGTACGCTCCATCTTCAGAGTTCTATTATCTTTTTCACTCGATTGAGGTCGTTATACATTAAAATAAAACATAAAAACACACGGACACTACATATATATGTTTATAAATTAATACATCGCTTATGATAACGCGACACTTGCGATGCGTATCACATCAATGTCCTAGGACAACTAACGTCTCGTATTTATTGTATGTTTATTTAAGATTACTTCTTGGACCTTAATTGCCGTGTCGTATATCTTGTTGGAAGAGAAGTTTAGTTGGTCGTTCAACAGGTTGTATGAGTTATACTTAAATGATTTATATATCTCAAATTCTTCAACCGCGTCCATATATTTCCCCTTTCTGCATATATGTAGTGGTTCTAAGTTGGTTTCAAAATCTGTATAGGAATGGTTTTCGTCAATGAGGTGTCTTGCAAAATTTGACTTATTGCTGTTAATATTCTTTTTTGGCAGATGTTCTTTAAACCTTTGGCGAAAAGCTCTTCCCGTTTGGCCTATAGACTATAGAACTTATCACATTGGTCACATTTCAGTCTACAAACTCCCGTTTCTAGCTGCAGATGTTTGTCATGTTTAAGACTGAGCAATTTCTTTATATTGTTGTGGGTTCGAAATGCCATAGTAAGATTGAGTTTCTTAAAAAAATTTGATAATATTGCTGGTAGTATATTTCCGTATTCACTTGCAATGAAGGTCTTCTTATCTTTATGTTTAAGTGGTCGTCTAATTTTCTTTTGTTTTTTACTTAATAATTTATCGATCATGTGACTTGTAAAACCATTGGCCGTGGCTATATATTTGATGGTTTGAAGTTCTTCAATAAAGTCATCACTATTTAAAGGTACTGTAACCAATCTGTGTATCATACTATTGTATGCGGCTGTTTTTTGAGATATAGGGTGATGTGAATCAGAATGTATGGTGGTAACAGTGGTTGTGGGTTTCCTATATATATTGTAGCGGAATTTGTCCTTCTCTTTAACAATCGTTATATCCAAAAAGTTTAGCCTATTGCCGACTTCTATTTCACTTGTGAATTGAATATGCTTGTTTATGCCATTCATATAATTTTTTAGGTGTTCTATTTGTCTGAATGTGCCATTAAAAATTATAAAGGTATCATCTACGTATCTGGTATTTGATATAATTTGGCTAGATGATTTATTCATACCGGACAGCAAGTGTTCATTTTCATAGTGACTCAAATAGATATCAGATAAAATACCTGAAAGTGGTGAACCCATGGCTAAGCCTTCCCTCTGGATAAAGTAGTTGTTATCAAAAGTGAAATAGTTCTGATCTAATATTATCCTCAATAGGTTAAAATAATTCTGTGATTTTTAATGGGTTCAGTATGTTTGCTTCAGTGAGGCGTATCTTTAGAATGTCTATTGTTTCTTGAATCGGTATGTTTGTGTATAAGTTTATTATGTCGAAGTAAATACCTTCATCTACGCCCTAGTCTTTCCTGCTAACTACTAAGTGACACTTAGGTACCATAGTTTTGCTTTCTATGGGGATTCCAATTCAGAGTTTTCCAATTCACCATTTCAGAGTTTTCGATCATTTACCGTAGTTCATTTGTATAGTTCTTCATTGAATGGTTACTGAAAAGTTAGGGTACTAGAAATGGGTACTTAAGTTATTTTTAAAGCAACACAGTAAGCAAGGAACGAGGTTGCGGTTGACTTTAAAGTATATTGAACGTTAGGAGTAAAACTGTATTGAATCGAAATGTAGAAAGGCATGACACATGGGTTGTTAAAGTAATCGTAGAGATAAACTATCAAAATAGAGCAGGGACATAGTAATAAAACTGGAAAGTCATAGAATATGTTGTATTGGGGTAGATAAACAGTTGTAATAAGAGATGAAACTCTGTAACAAAATCAATTCAGAGGTTAACAGTGGAACGTTAAGGAAGGCGATTCGAATAAACCATGTAAAATCTGTGATATTTTCCTTGAATGTCAACGCCTGTCTGTATACTGCCATATTAATTAGACCCTACTCCAAAAAAAATTAGTTTCTCTACCTTTTTTCATAGTATAATTGGCACATATAAAATGTCAGTGCGCCTCATGTATATGATGAAATGGATTTGGACATGACGAGAAATTTCATTCTAGAAGTAAAGTCTGGATTAAAGCTCATTCATAAGAATTATACCACAACGGTTTCTTAAACTCAATAATACAAGAGCTTGTAATTAAACACTATGACAAATTTAAATGTCTAAATTTGAATGAAAGCTGTATGGAAAATTGGAAAAAAGATGAAATTTAAAGTTTTAGATGTCTTATGTCCCTCCAGAGTGAGGCACACACTCATTTCGAACACTCACTTAGCTAGTTGAGCCCTTAGCAATAGTTTTTATTTTTTGTTTTATTTTTTTTTTTTATATATTCTACTCCGACAATAAGACTGATCTTTAAAACTTTACTTTTCAAACTTATATTCTCTTATTAAACATACAATTCTATCAAAAGAAACTATGACATATTTGAGGGATCTTTTATCTGTGAACCATGTAGAATCTTGTAAAATTAATGAACATGTAAAATGAACCGAGATCTGCATTCATCAAAATAGACGGGGAAACCTGTCTGTATGCAGAGGGTGAGAACCGCTTGACCATTTTTAAGTGGACTTATGTTAAAGTTGGTTTAGTACTGATTAAAAACCCTTTATAGATAGTAGCTTTGTTCCGAAATGTTCATAAGGGTTTATAAAACTTTATAGGGTTATTGTGTTAGTATTTTATTTGTGGTTTGTGGATTACTTCTTTCATATTATTATCTAAGTCAAAATTTATGATTAAAAACACCATATTTACAAATGATTAATTTAACGTTAAATTGTGTAGTTCATATTTTATTATTTCAGTATCATTAGGTTTTGTTTTATCCCTACAGGCTGTGTATAGAAACATATTTTTAATCTTTCTAAGACATTAAAATTTTAAACTTAAATAAGGGATTATAACTAACTGTCACTAACTAATGTTATGTTTTAGTTTCGCTTAACTTGAAACAGCTTATTAATTTTCCACAGGGAGTAGTAGATGTTAAATCGTGGAAATTAAACTTCATTGTTTAGTTTTCTCTTATAATTAATAAGATTTGTATTATATCTTTATTTAGACAAAACAAAAGAACACAATCGGAAAATAATTTACTGGTTAACTATTGTTGATGTGTGATTATCTGTATAAAGCTACAGAGTGTTTATATTTCAACAACAATATTTAGTTGAATATGTATTGAAATATCTAAGGTAATGTAAAATTTAATTATTTTGGTTTGGAAACACAATACCGGGGATGCGTCGCCGATATTACCTAGTCTATATCTTGTTATGAATACATCATTATTGATAACTTGTCATCGATACTTCGTTATAGCTTTCTTATGTCGTGGCTGGACCTTTGTAAAAATTATTTTAATCAACAGACTATCATTAAAGACAGTTGTCACTTCCGAAAAGTGTTACTACGTATCTTGTAAAACACTGGCTTCATATTTTATAAAATATGTGATGTTAAATATAATAATATTAAGTAAGTCCAGGTTTGTTTTGAATCTGGAAAAGTACAATATGTGTTTGGAAGACGTTATAATACATTTGAAAAAAATCTTGCGTCAACTAAATAAAGAATCATTTTTTTAATTTCATTTAAAAAAAATTTTTTATTCCCTATGTATTTTTATTATTCGATTTTTTAAATCCGCTTACGCTGATAGCACAAAATATTTAGGTCACAGGAATTGCATTCACACTCGTAAATCGATTTTTAATTTGAAAGCAATATACTCTAGTTCTAAAAATGTAGTACGACGTAATCTATGTGTGATTAATATTTGTATGAACATTCCTGGATGCTCAGTTTGTCGCTCACAATTCATAAATTTATATACACATTTTGTAGTAAATATATTTGCTGTATTAAAAGTATATACTTTTCCCTTTAAAGTGTTTCTATGTTAGGAAAGTTTTGTTTAGACAATAACTTACTTACGTAAAAACGTTTAAGTGTTAAATTTAATTAAACGGATACGTTTAAAAAACGATTCTACAACATCAAGAGAATATTGTCTATAAGGGAGGAAGACGAGAGGAGATGAAGTACGTAATCTATACACCAGTGTAGATATTTGATAATGAGATCCAGCCTATACTTAATAATACTGATGCAAATTATTTGAATTTCCAAAATATTTAAACTGATAATGATTGATACGCAAATCAATCTCATTAGTATTATATTTATTTTAAATGTAATCAGTAACAATGGATTTAGATCATATTATAACTTGGATTCAAAGGTATACATATTTCAATGATTATAGGCTTTTGTGGAAAACTGATAGTAAAATAATCAGGGGGTGGTTATTTGATACATTTTCATATTTATAAAAGTGTACTGACAAACTGATATTAGAATAATCAGAGGTTTATTAGTTTTACACATGTTTTCTATTTATGGAAATTTAATGAAACTAATTGATATAACGGAGGTATATCGACTTTACATCATTTTATGTTTATAGAAGTTTAGTAACATGCTCACAATAAAATAAACAGAGGCGTTGTAATATTGTATATGTTTATGTTTGTAAAATTTTAATAACAAACTGACATTTAAAAAAACAGGGGGTTTGTAGTTTTTTTAATTTTTATGCTTTTAGACGTTTAGTAAGAAACTAGCTTTAAAACAAACAGTGGCGTTATCATTTGGCATATTAAAAAAAATATATATATTTTTTTTGAAGAAGTTTAGTAACAAACTGACAAAAAAAAACAGGTAGTTTGTCGTTTTGTTTATTTTTATATTTGTAGATATTTAGTAACAAACTAACTTTAATATCTACAGTGGCATTATCAATTGCCAACTTTTTATGCTTATAGAAGTTTAGTAACACTCTGTGATTAAAATAATCAGGGTCGTTGTAGTTTTGTATATTGTTATGTTTGTAGACGTTTAGTAAAAACTGACATTGAGATAAAGAGGGGCGTTATCATTTTGCCTATTTTTATGTTTATAGAAGTTTAGTAACAAACTAACATTAAAAAAGGGGGTTTGTAGTTTTGTTTATTTTTATGTTTGTAGCAGTTTAGTAAGAAACTAGCCTATAATAATTAATAATGGCGTTTTCGTTTGGCATATTTTTATGTTTATAGAGGTAACAAACTGACATTAAAATAAACAGAGGTGGTCTAATTTTCCATTAATTTATGTTTATAGTTGTTTAGTGAAGAAATTGTATTAATTTAAAATGGAGCGTATTCATTTTTCTTATTTTATGTTTATAGAAGTTTCGTTATAAAATATAATAAAAATAACAGGGGCGTTGTAAAGGTGAATATTTTTTAAATCATAGATGTTTAGGAAAAAAAAAGAAAAGAATATAAACTGGGTGTAGTAATTTTTCATGTTTGTAGAAGTTTAGTCATAAAAATATACTAAAAGAAACAGAGGCGTTGTAATGTTGCGTATTTTTAAGTTTATAGATACTTAGGAAAATAATTATATTAATATATGATTTTACAGTGGTGTATATTACTACAGTGGTGTAGTAATTTGAAATATTTTATGTTTGTAGAAGTTTAGTCATAAAAATATATTAAAATAAACAGGGGTGTAATAATTTTGCATATTTTTATAAATATAAATCTTAGTTACAAAATTATATTAAAATAATGTGGGTAAGGGATTTCATTTTAATACATATAGTACAATATTGATATAAAGAATAATCATGTTTTTACTAATTCTAAATTTTGTTTTAAAAATTTGTTGTGGACGTACTCTTTAAGTACGAAATTAAGTTATGAAGTTGCAGGAACTTTGCAACGCGTTGATAATTATAAATAACAGAAAATGCAAAGATTGGTAGAATATTGTACTCAAATTAATTACCAATGTCTACTTCATGATATCTCGTAATGAGCTTAACTCAACATTTTTTAACTATCAATAGTAAATTTTTACGTTAACTAAAATGGATATTTTATAATAAATGGTAAAATCAAACTTTTATCTTGAAAATCAAAGTCAGGTAAAAATAATTCAGATTTGCTTTGTATTTAATTCTGTCGTGTATCACTATTTTTATTTAAGCGATGCTTTGATAATAATTATTGACGGAGTAAAAATGAATAAATCCAAAAGACGGGTGTTAAGCGGCGCATGAGAGCTCTGCTAAAGTGTGTGTACGTGCTAACTGAATACAAACGTATGAAGCGTTCACTATCGTCTCTAGGGAAATCAAGAGTCAAAGATTACATTCTGAAAATATTGTACTGAATTCAAATTAACTAAATTCAAATTTAAAGATGAAAGTCAAATATTAATTTACTTCATTTAATTTATTAACTATCCTACGGCTAATATGAATGCACAAACACAACACGTGCTTATTTCAAATCAACTGAAATCTGAGCAGCGAGAGAAATAACAAAATTTTATTAAATACCAAAGGTAAACTAATTACGATTACTATACAAACTTTAATATCTTTTTATGAACAACTACTAAATTAATCAGATGCAACGTTTTAATAAATTCACAAAAACACTGATGTTTAATTTCAGTTATAAAATATGAATAGTTTACTTGTCCAGCAAATAATACTAAATTACTTACACAAATTATCAATAAAAATATTTTAAAACCGTGTTTTAATTGTTTTTGTAGTAAAAACTATGAAGAATGGGTAAAAGCTCATGTAAAACTTAATCACTAATTTGTTACTTTACAAACGGTTAAATAATACAAATTATTTTTTTAATACTATTTTAACCCCTTCAAAAAAAGAGATTATAAAACAAAATCTATTCCCCAAGATATCTCAGTTGGATGAGAAGCTCGTATTGTTCGTTGCATTTTGGAGTTATAAATGGTCCAAGGTTTACACCGGGACGACGGGAATGTTTGTGTTAGTTTCCCAAGTTTTTATTATGACGACAGGTGGTAGATATGTCCGATCTCAAAGTGAAAAATAGATCTCCAAAGTACCTATAGATAATATTCGCTATGAAACTTACATTTTAGAATCAAAACGAGCAAATAAAAAAGTATATACATCAACTTTATCGCTGTGCAGTTATATTACAAACATCAATGGACCTATAACTTGCAAACGTCGACCATAAATGTCTGTTATACATTCAAGTAAAGGGACAGAGATTTGGGTGTCGCTTTTAATATTATACTAAAACAAGTACAAAAATAATATGAATTCTTGAAATCCTTACCGCAGAGTATAGGAATCAGCTGTTTTAGCGGTAGCGGCTATAATCTCGATAGATCTGTAGACTCAAGAGGTGCAATTAATAGGAAAGACTAATGATAAACTGAACATTTGGAGAAAGACAAGAGTCGTAGTAGAAAAGATTGTCAAACAAAAAAAATCAAAATAAGGAGAAATAGTAACACTACAAGTGAATCCGTAGAGAGGAGATACTCATTTATCTGACACAGTTTTTAATATCAACAGACTATTTCAGAATCACCTCCGTGTTATGGGATGTCCAATCAGTATAAATAGTAGACGGGATAGAAGTAAAATAAATCATATATTTTATGTTTGTAGTTTGAGGGTGTAAAACAGGGGAAATGCTGTAGACTTCTGATAACGTCCTTGAAATGATGTTACAAAGCGAAGACAATATGATAAACATTGAAAGATACGTGGGTGGGGTTGAATTTGTAGAGAACAAAATAAAGTGCCATATTCTAGTGATGAAAGTATATACTTGTGCTTAGAAATTCTTTATAACTTCTAGACTTAAAAATAATTGTAGACTTAATACTTCAGCAAGAGTAGAATTCCTGTAAGCTAATAATGGACGGCACCACCTTAACGTATTGGGAGAAGAGATCCCTGGAGTGGATTCTCCTGGGATTGGAGTTTTTAGGGATATTTTGTGTTATCTGGATGAAACAGAGTCCCAAACAAAAGGTATATCCTGACAGACGATCAAACATTACTCTTCTCCTTGTCATAAATAAATTATTGACTTCCACAATCATTTTGAGAACCACGTTCCTCCATTCCTAAGGTTGTCACCTTATAATTCATGGTTGGCTCGTTTGGAAGTACCTCCATCTTTGAAAAATGAATATATTTTCTTCATATGAATATTGTACAAACTGACTTAAAACACACATAATAACACGAAATATTACTTAATAATAATTGTGTTGAGTAACAGCTGGTGCTGTTAACTCGAATTTTAAAGTAAATATTGCAAAATTGGAATTCAAGCTTATTATAATTTTTAAAAAATCAATAATAAATTACAATAACAAAATCTAAAACGATAGACCACCAATATATATATATATTTTTTAATTTGTGTTAACCATAACTGTTTTACACAGTTTAATATAATATTCCCCTCTCTGTAGCTATCTTCTGGATAATGTTATATTCCCTAACAATGTGTTGGGATATTAACGATCTTAATCGAAATATCAACGTAGATGATTGGTCAGAGGGGAATAAATAAAGAAAAAAACTAATGGTCACATCGTGTAATTATTTATGAAAACTATCTTAATATTAGTAAATTTGCATTTTAATATATCAAAAGAAGACTATAAATATCTGGATTATAATTTGTATCACTTACAATAAATTCTCCAAACACTCGCACAATTGTTCTTAAAATTGAAGGATGATAATGGCAAAACACACTTCAGCTGTGGGGAAATTTATTCCTCCCCCCCCCCCCCCGTTACCTTTTTGACTAAATAAGACATGGTCATTCATTAACAAAAATAATTACGATTATGTTAGTCCTAAACATATACCTTAATTGTTTTCGTTGCAACAAAAATAAAGTACATTATAATAAAAACGTAGTACATAATTTGACATATTCGTTCAAAATAAAACATAATTCCAAGTGTAGAACTTAACCATTATATTTTATTACAATAGTATTATTTTTGTTAGATATAGATAATTTATTCTGTTTTCGAACTAAAACATAGTAAAATCATTTTTAGCAGTTATAATGTTTTAAATGTTCTAATTTCAAATTTAATGTAATGGTATTATATAAATTGATGAATGAATTATTATAAATGAATAATGAGATAAATTTGTGGCAACAGTACACAATGTGCAAAGTAAAATGTTGTCTGTCGTTAATTTTGAAATATGTCTGTCTATGATGATTGAAATATTAGGTTTTATTGTAGATAATTTTAAGAACATATTGAACCATTTTTTATAATACGTTGAATTTAATTTTGTAAATTATTAACATTTTATTGCAAGCTAAAGTGTACATATCTTGTGGAAACTCGTGCTTTTTTCTGCGTTAATTGGTTTTCAATACAGATAATAAATAGTTTTACCATAAAAACAATGAACAGGTCCGATGTAATCAATATTGTGATATGATTTATATAAAAATGTTTATGTATGTGACAAAAAGAGAGTTAAGAATTAACGTGTTTGATTAGTTCACACCTACACAATAATTCCTTTAGTATGATTACACACATATTTCTAATTACTGTCAATGCAATGGTTTTAGTAAAGATCATTTGTCAAATAACTGCTGTGAAAAATTGTATTATCCAAACTGCGCAGCCATATAATTCAATTTAAACTACCCAAATTGTAAAGTGATGTGAATATACTGGAATGTACTACACGCGACATTATAAAACCGTGAAGATTAAATGCAATTGAAGTAATTGTCAAGTGTTGACATCAGCATCGGAACAAGCGACCCAAAGACCATAAAAAAATTACATCAATTTATGGAATAATTGCATCATTTCATATAATGTTAATCTGTCATCATTTTCACCTTGAAATAGTTTTACCGGTGGCGCCCTCTACGATTCGCACAATTTTGGTATCAGTATCGGAACGAGAGAACCAGAGAACTTAAAAAATGACATTGAAATCGAAGAAAGACACGAATTCACCAAAATAATGCCTTATTTCATTTAATTTTAATTTGTCATTTACCTGCATCTTATATTATTTTTCCCTGTGGCGCCCTCTAGGATGCGCACTTTTTTGACATCATAATCGGAAAGAGCGACCCCAAATACATAAAAAAAAACATTGAAATCAAAAAAAATTATATCGATTTATGAACCCCGTCTCTTATTTCATATTACGTTTAATCGGACATCGTTCTTATTGTTTATATTTAATAAATAAACAAATTATTAAGTTTGCGCAAAAAAAACTGTTTACATCTTTGATCTAGACACTCTAACAAAATGAGCTATAACAAAAGTCATTTCGTTCAGTGTCACTTTGGATCGAAGTAAACGCTGTTTTCCCCGTTTTTTGCCCTGACTAATATAATTTTTACAGGATTTAAACTCGTCAAAACTCGATAAAATTTAGAATTGTACAAAATATTTCGTCTGTTTTTCATTTGAAAGAATAAACTCGAACACAATTTCTCATAAAAAATACGTATACTTTATCAAAAGCGTTTCAACAACAAAGTATCCATCATCAGTAATTCATTTGCTACAATACCTAAACTAACTTATTTTATCACTAAGGATGGCGACTTTGTCATTGAAACGCATTTGATTAAGTAGACATAATTTTTTTAAGTACTTGTCGAGTTTTATTCTATCTAATATTATCTAACAAGTCAAGCTCAACATTTATTTATGTTTTTCATTTAATATTAAATTTTTAATTAAAATCCACATGTACACCCTTATTATGCAAATATTTATTATAGTGCTTAACCTTTTGATATGTATGAATCATAAACATCATTTAAAACTCAGTACTGCTTATTAAGTAAATAGTATGTGCGTGTAAACTACACAATTATGCAGATATTGGGATAGTTGGTGATTACTAAGTTTTATCATCACTTCAAAATGAATGATAGAGGTTTGGAAATATATGTTTGACTGATCATACAAATTGTTTTAATTAGGTTTTAAAAGATTGTATTTGTAACTTAATATATACTCTAACATATACGAGCAAAAAAAGAAATCTGTTGACTACGCTTACTATTAATATTTAAAAGTTTAATTTTTTCTATTTATTTTTAATCCTAATATATCTTTATTACTGAAAATGCTTCCACAAATAATTGTTTTAATTACATTTTTAAAAAAACAAATGATATACTTCATATATTATTTCTAATGAGACATAAATGTTAGTTATTTTCTCTTCATTTGTATTTCGTACTCTCTTTCGTCAAATCTCAGTTTCTTTACTTTATGTACTTGTTATACTTCTGATTGCACATTTTCCAGGAATATTATTAAGTTAACCAAATACATTTATCTACCATGTTTACCTTTGAATAACGTTGATTTGAATTGGTTTCATTATTTGCTGAACGTGATTCTTCATCAATGATTTCCCTAGAGACGATAAGAGAGATGTCTTGCAAAGGCGTCTTACGTTTATATTCAGTTAGCACGTACATTCATCATAAATTATTTGCTTCCTCATCTCCCGTCTTGCTTTATTTGTTACCATCTTAATTCATCAAAATGTTTGAGTACTTGAAGTTCTGAATGTAGGGTCTATATTGATGCTACTCTGAAATGTTGTATTTGGTTCGCACTAGAGGAAATTAAGCAAAACAAATTTGCGATAAGAAGTGTTCAAAATTTTGAAATCGATTAAGATAGAATTAAATTGTGTCTCATTCCTTTGTTTATTTGAATTTGTAAAATTTCTATTATTTATTTGTATTTATTAACAAACATTATTCAAAAATTGTTTTCTTTGTTTTATATTAAAACAAATTATTTTAATATAATATCAATTTTTATGCGGGTCTTAAGGAAAAAATAAATCGTGTGGCTGCAATTTTAGACATTAGTAAAATATATTACTAATAGTGAAGAAATGTATTGTGTAAAAGCAAATGTTACAGTTGATGAAATGATTTATTTTCAGTTTAGAGAACGTTGTAAAATAATAATGTTCGGCAGATTCTTACAGATAGTATCATTATAATGCCCACATCTACAAAGTCAAAGATTTTTAGAGATATGTCTTACAGATAAGGGAAGAATATTGAATAAACGTACTCAGTACTTAATTTATTGATACGGCCGAGTCAATCTGTACACCTGACAAATTGAAACGTTACAAAAGAAATCTTTTTCGATTTTACTTTTCGAAGTGACGAGCTTCGGGATAGGGGCCTAACAAACGTTGGAAATATGAATCAAATAAAATCGTGCATACCTTCACAATTTCAACCAGGAAAGGCAAGTCCAGTGAGGTCAGATTTGTATAGATTTTACGGCGACGCAACTCTTGTTTCTTTCGTTCCTAATGAGAAGAAAGGTATGAAATTGAAATGAGTGAAGACACTTCAAAAAGAGATTTTCTCTTTCTCGATAATAAATGTCAAATTATTCCTCCGACAAACTATCAAAGCACATACAACAAACTGTTCCTGTACAGGCAAGTTCTGAGCCAATATGAAAATATAGAGAAATAACGCAATATGTATTAAAAGTTTTTTCTTTATAAAATGATGTATCACGGTTGTTTTTAAACTTTATATTAACTCCATATTTGAAAATTATACGTAAAAACTTTACAACTAATTGTTTTCTGAAGAGATAAGAGTGTATCAATAATTTCTAAGAAGGGAAATGGGACTGAAACTATATTTAAATACTGTGTACTCAATATGTAATCCAAATCAGCTACTTATCTTATGGAAACATTATAAACATAACATCAATTTTAAATATTTCATTTAAATATTTTAATCAATTATAAAGTTGGAATATATTTAACTGACTTAGATGAACTATAAAAAAATATAATATTGTAAACAATAAAAATGTCCTAACATATTTTGTGTTTATTTTCTATTGTCGTGTGCCAACTCTTACAGAGACATAACAAAACCTATTTGGTTTCATTAAACACCTCACTACAAACCTATTTGTCTATAAATTTGCAGGGACACAGAATCCCTTTGAGTTATCTCGTGTGTCTTAAACTACTACGAAAATAAACACAAGTCTCAATTTATAAGAGATTTATATTAATATCATGTACATAACTGCCTGATATTCCATGCGACATTGTAGAATTAACAATTAAAGATATCCGTTGACAAAACGAAAAAAAATGTCGTAACAAACCTTATCAAACTTGAACAATTTCTTGTTAATTACAGGCTTATAACTGGAAGAAATTTATCGTTAACGTTTCCTGTAATAAAGATTTTACGTTAAATAATATTGTATTGACTTAAGTATTAAAAGTTTAATATACTAATGATTTCTTCATCCGTTTTAGGATTGCTGCAAATAGGATTCTCGTTGATCATTATGGTATAGTTATATAGTGAAAACAAAACCAAGACCTTCAACGATATTACAAATAGGAACCACAAATATCATTTGTAACCCTATAGAGTTGCGTAAGAGACAAAACTTGACTACATAATCGGGGTTGCTTTCACAATTATTTCTTTCAACTTGGAGACGAGTTGACCAATACTCGACAATCTCAAAATATCCTTATACCATTATGACCACTCTTGGATAACCAGCTTTTAACGAGTTATGTAAATTAAATTAAATTGGGGGGACATAGTAACTCTAAATACAGAAGTTACTGGGCAGCAAGCAAGCATTACATGGGTGGATGTGTGGTCGAATCCCACCCTTCAGACTATCTTCACACACCTTGCAAAATATTCTACATTATCACTGCCCGACATGTTTTCCGAAAATCTCGAAAACGTTATTTACGGAAAGTTAGCACGACATTTAATTACGAAAAATCTCACTAAAATAAATTATACTAAACAAAGCCCTGTCGCGCTCCCATATTTCGTCTCAGAATGAGATCATACATGTGCACTGCGTTTAGATAACGTGTTGCTCGTAATCCGCTTGGTAACCGCGGTTCGCGCAGACTTCAACCAAGATAGCTCATGGAACCCAATCCACAATTAATATCCGAACCGAGGTGAACTTTCATCTAAACGCGTTGCACATTGTGGAATAACTATATAGTAAAAAAAGATATACTTATAAAAATATATTAAAACAAACTTTTTTTAATATACTTAAAAATGAATGTTAAACCAAAACTTTATTTTATACACTTATTATAAATTCAGTTTAACGCGTGATTTGGAGAGTATAAAAGTATAAAGTGAAAACAAATACCTATCAGGTTAATTTATTTCACACATAATGTATTATTTCACCGTAAACATAAGTCTATGTGTTCCATGTAATATTTAAAAATTATAGCAATGCGATATTTTAAACGAGCAATATCATTTGTAAAACGAAAGGAAGAAATACATTTCAAAATGTAAACTTACATTTTATTAAACTCTAAAAATAGGTTATCCTGTCGATTCTACTGCTGCTGTTACATTATTCAAGACATCGTTAAGAGAAGAGCACGAACATTGGTTTTGTCCCGGAATGAAAAGGATTTTACTTCTCCAGAAATTATAACTACAGAACATCGGATAGCTTTTAAAACGAAAAACAAAAGTTTGGTGATTGTAAAAGAACATCACACTGTATGTTATTTACAGGGAAGAAGCGAAAACGAGTGTGCACATTTTCAGGGCTGTTTTACTATATTTTCTTCATATATGCAGGCTATATGCACATTGCTGATTTTATAAGGAAATATTCATAAAGCAGTTGTTACATGCTATTGTCATATTTTATTTCTATAATATAACATATGTTAACAATATTTTTATACACGAAAAAACAAAGAACAAAATTAATAATTATAATGGATTTCAATGTAAAAAATATTCCCTCATTTTTGTCGAAATAATATTTTACGAAATACTACATAGTTTATTAAAATTAGACATTAATTTTCATACAAATATACCGTACTTATTTATGATAATTAATAATAAAATAAGATTAAAAATTTGTTTTATACATGTAGTCAAAGAAAATAAATAGAATATGTTTCTGTGCTGTATAAAAAAATTAATATATTTGTCTCATTTCAGTTAATAATAGATTCATTTATATCCAGAAAATAATATTTAAATATAATAATTATTATATTTTGAACAAATATTAAAGATACTTAAATTTTGAAAGGTCTCTCCCTGTAAATGATTACTTAAAATTGTGTAAATATCTTCCAACTAGTTGCAGAAATGTGATAAGTAATCACACCTACTTTTAATTAACAAAGTTTCTACAGTTAAACTACTGTTAACTACAGTTAAAGTGGCTTTAGTTAACGCTAGAGTAGAAATGATTCACATGTGTAAAAATAAAATATATTCTCATACCCACACCATATAAAATTACTACCGAATAGGTTTTAGTTAACAGGCACAACGTTCAGAAATGTATACGTAAAGTATGAACCCATGGTCATGTTTAGTAAAGTTATTTAGTGCAAGCTTTAGTTAACAGTAGAGTGACAGCAATTAGGTTGTGTATAACTAAATTTTCTTCTCACAACCACACCTAATAATGTTGAAACCGAGTAGACATTAAACTATTTAGCTTATGGTACTTGGTGGTATTCCATTTTAATAATTAAAACAACAACTATTTAGTACGTATCCAACTATTGTATGTATGGTGAACTGTACTTTTTCTTTATTCTTATAAGATACTCTGACAATGCTGTAACTAGCGAAAACATTGTCGCCAAATTTCAGTAAATTTGTGGATTATACTAAAAAAGTTGTTGTTTTAGTTATTGAGTAGTGATTATTTAATACTAACCTAAAACCGATTTAGTAGTGTATATAAAATATCTTTTCAAACACACACTAATAAAATTGCTATCGAGAAGACTTTAGTGAACAGTAGAGTGACAGCGATCCAGATGTGTAAATATTAATTCACATCTAAACTGTCATTCGTTTACTGTTAACTAAAGCCTATCAGGTAGCAAATTTATTATTTATAAATGTAGGTTGTGATAAAAATAGTTGTTTTATGTTAACACATCTGAATGGCATTTACTCTAGTGTTACTTAAACTTAATGAGTAATCGCATTATAAAGTGTGGGTGAGAGAATGTTAACACATATAAATCGGTGTCACTCTACTGTTAACTAAGCTTTTATAACTCTCGACATTTAAGGGGATATTTTTTGACTTCGTGGATTTTTCCCTCCGCTGTGACTTTGTGACCTAAGCCTCAGATACCCAATCGCAACACCTGAGCTGTTTCATTAATGAAATGGTGTAAAATTTCTTCAAGTCTTTAAAAGGTCGCGAACAAAAGAACTCAATGTTTTATCTGATACAAAAAGACTGAAAGCTTCGTTATGAAGTTCGTTATAGCTTGTATACATTCCCGCACGATCAATCAAACCGGAAAATCTCCGAGGACTAAATCTTTAGCTTTATTGTATCATTTATGACTAATATAATTATAATATTTTATCATTCATGACACATAAAATTATACTTGCATTACTATTGCGTAATATTATGCAATTTTTATCCAATATAACAGGGAAATGTTCATCGTTATGACAACAAATATAGTCTAATCGTAAGCTAACCTAACTTTAAATTTATGATATGTTTATTCTATGGGTCAGCTGTAATTAAATATCTAAATATATTTGTATTGTTAGAAAATATAGAAATAGTTTTAAATAATTATAAACAAAGAGCAGATTTGTAAGATTTTTTAGTATAATATGTTATATTTTCACTATTATAATTTTCGAATCAAGTCCAAAATTAGCATTCCCTCTTTGTCATTATCAATAATTTGTATATATCCAATTATATATTTTTTTAAAAAGGATGATTCTCTGCCAAATAGTTTCGAGAGACAGTGTTTCTTACTTTTCAATTTCAATCCTATGAGAATACAGCTTAATTCCAATATTTTTTCTAATTATTATCAATTTCTTGTTAGTTGATCAATTTTTTATTTTAACATATATGAGCTTCAAATATAATTTGCAATGCCTTTGTCAATATCTTTACCTCAACAACGATTTAGGTTTTAGGTATAATCTAACAATCATTATTACCTTCAAAAAAATTATAAAATTATGTATACTTTACGATAACTGACTTTGCCTGAAAAAAACTAAAGTTACTTATTTTATAACTCTGCACCTAAAGCAGTTTAATTACTTTAATCCTAGAGTTTGTCGTAACTATGAATGTAGTCGATAAAATAAATCCTTAATCTAGATGTAAATCGAAGAAGCTTAGTGATTTCATAATTAGGTCGTACTAACTGAATATAAATGTAAGGAGACATTGTAAGACAAGTCTTTGATAGTTCTCATGGGAAATCATCGAGAAGAATCACGGTGAGCCAATATGAACTGAATTCATATCTAAGGTATTCAAAATTAAAGACGACAGAAAAATAGAATTGTATAGTTTTATTAATGCCCTGTGGGAAATGTGCAAAAGATGATCACTTATATTTATATCCGCAAAACAGTTAATAAATGAAGTGTAATAACCGATTCCAATTATTACAAAAATTAGAAAATGTATTCTAACAATTTTTGGTGAAAAATTTACCAGGTTGAACTTTATAATTGAAAATTTAACATAACGCCAGAGAGTGTTTAATGAGAATTGAAATTACTTTATGTGTCCAGTACATTGTTTTCTAAATAAAATTTTAACACTGATATCAGACTCGAACTCAATGCCTAGAGAGACATAAATATCCATACAGAAATATGTTTCACAATATTTGTCTTGATTCAGACAACTAATTATAAAATAAAGTTTAAATTAAAACGTATAAAAAGTTAAAAAAATGTCTATACACATTTTCATTTAAAGTTATTTTCCCAAAAATTTTAAATAATTAAAATTTGAACTCGTTTCCACAGTAAAACAAGTTGGGTTTTAAAAAATTGAAAAATGTTATTCATACAACAAATATTATTTTATCGGTATATTTATTGGATAAAATGGGGACCTATGTTTATTGAAACAATAAATATAATGAGCAACATTCACAAATTTATATAAATATGTAACTGTCCATTCAAAATAGTATATATTTTTCATTCATTTTGAGAAATAAAAAGCATTTGGTTTAATTTTACATTATAACCTATTTTCTTACACGGTTGATATACGTATTTCTACTTTTATTTTTCTACCTAAACTTATCGCCAAAATGAAACCTATTTATTGAAATTAAAATCACGTTTCTTCTCTCTGATGTATTTTTTAACGAGATCGACGTAGAGGCGTTCTCCGAAGAAGCTATACGTAAATCCTTATATAACCTGTAATATGTCAGTGAATCACTTGTTTGACAGGCAATCAATCACACTGTTGACATCATGAAGACTATAACATCTGATAAAGTTGGCATATAAATTATAATACAAAATATAACATCTATTCTGTTTTTAACATGTGATGATTGTGTGATAGAACAAACTAAGAACATTAATTACTATTAAATGTAATAACATTAGGGTAATATGATAATAAATAATAAAGTTTATTATAACGACAAATTACTATTTTAACGATCCAGTAATACATTGTATAAACTGTCTCATTCACAATCTCCTTTACATAATACTAATCCGATTTTTCCTAATATCAAAATTGTCATTTCGGTAGATGTCAGTTAAATTAAAAATATACTATGAAACGACGAAATTTAGAAAATATTTATACACTTAAATGATGTTTAATTTGCGTCCCTTGGGCCATAAACACGTCTTCAGATTAAATAGTATCTGTTTAAAATCGAGATATTAATGACTAAAACTCATTTTGGTTTTTCCCAACATTCCAGAACAATAAGTGGATTTGAAATTTTTCACACGGATTTAGGTAAATATGGCTCTCCAAAGTAAAGACTATTTTGAGAAAATTCATCTTCTAAAACGATTTTTTAAAACTGATAGTTCATTCTCATCTCGTCTCGTCTCGTCTCGTTTCGTCTCGTCTCCTCTCATCTCCTCTCGCCTCCTCTCGCCTCCTCTCGTCTCCTCTCGTCTCCTCTCGTCTCGTCTCGTCTCGTCTTGTCTCGCCTCCTCTCATCTCCTCTCGTCTCGTTTCGTCTCGTCTTGTCTCGTCTCGTCTCGACTCGTCTCCTCTCATCTCCTCTCGCCTCCTCTCGCCTCCTCTCGCCTCCTCTCGCCTCCTCTCGCCTCGTCTCGTCTCGTCTTGTCTCGCCTCCTCTCATCTCCTCTCGCCTCCTCTCGCCTCCTCTCGTCTCCTCTCATCTCCTCTCGTCTCGTTTCGTCTCGTCTTGTCTCGTCTCGTCTCGACTCGTCTCATCTCCTCTCGCCTCCTCTCATCTCCTCTCGCCTCGTCTCGTCTCGTCTTGTCTCGCCTCCTCTCATCTCCTCTCGCCTCCTCTCATCTCCTCTCGCCTCCTCTCATCTCCTCTCGTCTCGTTTCGTCTCGTCTTGTCTCGTCTCGTCTCGACTCGTCTCCTCTCATCTCCTCTCGCCTCCTCTCGCCTCCTCTCGCCTCCTCTCGCCTCGTCTCGTCTCGTCTTGTCTCGCCTCCTCTCATCTCCTCTCGCCTCCTCTCGCCTCCTCTCGTCTCCTCTCGTCTCGTCTCGTCTCGTCTTGTCTCGCCTCCTCTCATCTCCTCTCGTCTCGTTTCGTCTCGTCTTGTCTCGTCTCGTCTCGACTCGTCTCCTCTCATCTCCTCTTGCCTCCTCTCGCCTCCTCTCGTCTCCTCTCGTCTCGTCTCGTCTCGTCTTGTCTCGCCTCCTCTCGTCTCCTCTCGTCTCGTTTCGTCTCGTCTCGTCTCGTCTCGTTTCGTCTCGTCTCCTCTCATCTCCTCTCGCCTCCTCTCGCCTCCTCTCGTCTCCTCTCGTCTCGTCTCGTCTCGTCTTGTCTCGCCTCCTCTCGTCTCCTCTCGTCTCGTTTCGTCTCGTCTTGTCTCGCCTCGTTTCGTCTCGTCTCCTCTCATCTCCTCTCGCCTCCTCTCGCCTCCTCTCGTCTCCTCTCGTCTCGTCTCGTCTCGTCTTGTCTCGCCTCCTCTCGTCTCCTCTCGTCTCGTCTCATCTCGTCTCCTCTCGTCTCGTCTCGTCTCGTCTTGTCTCGCCTCCTCTCGTCTCCTCTCGTCTCGTTTCGTCTCGTCTTGTCTCGCCTCCTCTCGTCTCCTCTCGTCTCGCCTCCTCTCGTCTCCTCTCGTCTCGTCTCGTCTCGTCTTGTCTCGCCTCCTCTCGTCTCCTCTCGTCTCGTCTCGTCTCGTCTTGTCTCGCCTCCTCTCGTCTCCTCTCGTCTCGCCTCCTCTCGTCTCCTCTCGTCTCGTCTCGTCTCGTCTCGTCTTGTCTCGCCTCCTCTCGTCTCCTCTCGTCTCGTTTCGTCTCGTCTTGTCTCGCCTCGTTTCGTCTCGTCTCCTCTCATCTCCTCTCGCCTCCTCTCGCCTCCTCTCGTCTCCTCTCGTCTCGTCTCGTCTCGTCTTGTCTCGCCTCCTCTCGTCTCCTCTCGTCTCGTTTCGTCTCGTCTTGTCTCGCCTCGTTTCGTCTCGTCTCCTCTCACCTCCTCTCGCCTCCTCTCGCCTCCTCTCGTCTCCTCTCGTCTCGTCTCGTCTCGTCTTGTCTCGCCTCCTCTCGTCTCCTCTCGTCTCGTTTCGTCTCGTCTTGTCTCGTCTCGTCTCGACTCGTCTCGTCTCGGCTTGTCTCGTCTTGTCTCGTGTCCTCTCGCCTCCTCTCGTCTCGTCTCGTCTCGTCTTGTCTCGTCTCGTCTCGTCTCCTCTCGTCTCGTCCCCTCTCGTCTCGTCTCGTCTCGTCTCGTCTCCACTAGTCTCGTCTCGTATCGTCTCTGATGCAATATTTAAATTTATAAAGTTTCTAAAACTTTACTTACACGCATTTTTGAAGCTACCTTTTATTAATAAATCTTATCTCTAAAAGTCAGGAATTACGCTTATATTAGTATATTGTTTAAAATGAATGATTATGCAAAAATGTTGTGGACTAAACAAAGTGTGTTTATAAAAACAGTGTTTGTGTTAATATGTTAAACACGGCAGCTGTTATTTAATTGTTTTAAACATCTTACCTGACTAAGATAAAATTGTCGCTAAATCTTCGAAGCACAGTAGGCATAATTTAATTAGTTTACTCCTTACCTATAGATTTACATAAGGTTGCGTATGGTAGTTGTAACATAAAAAAAAACTAAATTTTCCGTGAAAAAAAAAAATGCATTCATTTATTATTTACATTTACCCCAGACATTTTAGTTGACGTTTATAGTTTCTTTTTATTATGTTTATATAACAAAGTTGTAATACATGTAACACTTATGTATTTCTTATGTTAAACATAAGAACGCTTTTTTATACTTCAGTGAGATCAAGTTTTTATTGACTACTCTAAAAGTTCATATTTCGTTTTTTCCTAGAACCAACTTTTTGGGGAGTTTCCTTTTAGACAAAATCATGGAAACTTACTCCTTGACGGCTCATTAGTCACTCCTAAACCAACATAACTCCCAATTTTTAATCTAAAATTCTTTTTAACAACTCACAATTTTTGAATAAATGGAATAAAATATAAAAAAACTGTTATTTCCCATTTTTCATTCCTTTCATGAGCAGATAATGTAGGGATTTTTGGAACTTTTACCCCTGAAGAGACAATTATAATAAAAAATATATAATTTTAATATGTTTATAAAAACTACAAATCGAACGATACAAGCTATATTCTCATAAATTCACTATACTTTTCGTTATTCTAGTTGTCCATCAATAAACTCAGTTTTAACTTAATTTCACAGTATATAATAAATAATCAACAACTACATTAACATGAAATGAAATACAATTATTTTCCACGATAAACATGTATTTTATTTCAACAAAGCCTCATTTCTGTTACTAGTCATCATCTATATTTGATACTAAACGTAAACACTTATAGTTCCCTTTGTTTTATGTATAATGTGTATTTATTAAAATTTTGTTTTAAATCATTTGGTGGTCGAAGTTCTTACAACTTGTGTTCAATTCAAGCGGATAAGTAAATTAGCCGAATTTCACAACCTAAAATAGCTTTAATTAGCAATTGTACATTTGACTTATGTGATACAAATTTAGTAAGAAACTTTACCTGTCATACAGTCTCATCTACAACATCATTTTAGAGCCACAAAGGGAACGTTTGTATTTCCTCAAGATAGATTATTTGTGTGTGTATTTTTTAGTAGCAAATTACTACTATAATTTAAATTATAATGTAACATATCAATCAACTGATTATTTAGCATATTTTATATGGGTTTAATGAGGTTTACACTAGCTTCACTTATGGCGTCTCGTCTTAAGTATAAATATAAAATGAAATGAAGTATAAATTTTTTGTTCAGCTATTATTTTCAATTTTGGGCTCTGGATTCGACTATTAATCTTCATATTCCAAATTGTTTAAACGAAATCGGTAGAACCAATTATGAGATATTACGTATATCCCGATTTTTGTTGTTTTACCGAACAATATTCTTGGAAAGACAACGATACCTCATGTTTGGACACCTAGCGACTCCATTTTAGAAGGAAAAAAATTGTTCCAGCCTACTTGGTATAAAGAGGAAACTTGTTACCTTTCCTTCTTGTAGCCGACATCCCCAATTTAGAGTTATTGAATAAATGAACAAAAGTGCGGATGGATTACTGAGATAACACATTTTATTAAAACCAGTGTATAACAGTGACTCATTCGGGGTGTATAACACTACACTGACACGAAGACATGATTCCAAAAACGTTTCAGAATGGATATTTCCACTGTATAATAAACACCATCTACACGTGAAAAAGGAAGACTACACAGAAATTTGTTTCTTTCTCTCTTTATTTATTTTAATTTTTTTTTTTTTTTTAGTAAAGAATTCCGATTCTCTCAAATAGACATATCAATTTTGTATTTTTTAAAAAATGATAATTTTAACATATATTTTACTAATAACACCCCTAGAGCATACCATTAAAATTTATTATCTCTTAGTCTTGCTGTATTGACTCGTCTTATTTGCTTCCGTATATGAGTATTCATTTTCTAGACCGTGTTTTGTGTATTTTTATTACAAAGTTGTAATTTTTAAGGTTTAAGTTGTTGTTTTTATATTACTTGAAGATTTGAATACAATTTATTTACTACATTACTACAAATGACATATAATGTTTGTGCTTATTATCATAGGAAATTTAGTAGATTGAAAATTAAAAAAATAAGTTCTTTAGAATTATACGAATTGTATTTAATAACAACCTATATATAAAACTACCATCGCTTTTGTTATTAGATTATCAGTTTTTCAAAATTATTATGATTGTGGGGATTTATAATTTGCTTCTTTCAATTTACCTGATATAAACAGATTTGCACAATGTTATATTTAATTTTTAATTAGTTATATGACATAGTTATTACGTAAAATAAGATTTTCGTCGGAACTATGCTATATTGTCGACACCTTTCACGTTTAAATTCTCGACATATTTCACCACATTGCATACACAATTAAAAAAGATTCGTCAACTCAATAAATCGATATATTGAAACATGTTTAGCAACCTCAGTGCTGACGTAAGCTACAAACATAATTTGCATGAAGACAGTTTTGCAATGTTGGCACGTCGAAGGGATTATATATAACCTGTAAGGAGGGTGGGAGGAATGGGGTGTAATTGTGCCACCAAATGTACGTTTATCAATTCATTAAAGCGGATTACGGGAAATTCTGTAATAATTAACATAATTTGTTGTCTAGATTACAAAATATAAATTAGTAGGTAACTGTAGTTTTGTTTTTTACAGTTTAGGAAATAAGCGCTTATAACAGTAAAATAAAATAAAATCATCTTTATACTGTCTAAACTAGTTTGCTCTCTTTGGTAATTTGTGAATTATAAATCATAATTCCACATAGAGTTAGGTGTAAATATTAATTTAGCTAAATAATAAATAATAAAAAAAGGCAATCTCTTTGTTACGAAAAGAAATAAACTTTGTAAAAGCTGTCTTAATTTCATATCCTCCAACACATTCTCCAAAACTGTCCCCCTGCCATATACTCAAATTCATTTTACAAACTTTCTCCCTATCATATCCCCCAAAATATTGTAAAAACAAAACTGACTCATTCTCGTATCCCCCAAAACATTCTACAAACTGACTCACTCTAGTATCCCCGAAAACATTGTAGATACTGACTCATTCTCGTATCCCCCAAAACATTCTACAAACTGACTCACTCTAGTATCCCCGAAAACATTGTAGATACTGACACACTCTCGTATCCCCCAAAACATTGGACAAACTGTCTTACTCTAATATCCCGCCAAACATTGTTCAAACTGTCTTACTCTATTATCCCCCAAAACATCCTACAAACTGACTCACTCTAGTATCCCCGAAAACATTGTAGATACTGACTCATTCTCGTATCCCCCAAAACATTCTACAAACTGACTCACTCTAGTATCCCCGAAAACATTGTAGATACTGACACACTCTCGTATCCCCCAAAACATTGGACAAACTGTCTTACTCTAATATCCCGCCAAACATTGTTCAAACTGTCTTACTCTATTATCCCCCAAAACATTGTATAAACTGTCTCACTCTCGTATCCCCCAAAACATTGTACAAACTGTCTTACTGTAATATCCCGCAAAACATTGTATAAACTGTCTTACTCTATTATCCCCCAAAACATTGTATAAACTGTCTCACTCTCGTATCCCCCAAAACATTGTACAAACTGTCTTACTCTATTATCCCCCAAAACATTGTATAAACTGTCTCACTCTCGTATCCCCCAAAACATTGTACAAACTGTCTTACTCTATTATCCCCCAAAACATTGTATAAACTGTCTCACTCTCGTATCCCCCAAAACATTGTTCAAACTGTCTTACTCTAATATCCCGCAAAACATTGTTCAAACTGTCTTACTCTATTATCCCCCAAAACATTGTATAAACTGACTCACTCTCGTATCCCCCAAAACATTGTACAAACTGTCTCCCTCTCATATCCCCCAAAACATTGTACAAACTGTCTCACTCTCGTATCCCCCAAAACATTGTACATACTGACACACTCTCATATCCCCCAAAACATTGGACAAACTGTCTCACTCTCATATCCCCCAAAACATTGTACATACTGACACACTCTCATATCCCCCAAAACATTGTACATACTAACACACTCTCATATCCCCCAAAACATTGTACAAACTGTCTCCCTCTCATATCCCCCAAAACATTGTACAAACTGTCTCACTCTCACATCCCCCAAAACATTGTACAAACTGACTCACTCTCATATCCCCAAAAACATTGTACAATCTGACTCACTCTCGTATCCCCCAAAACATTGTACATACTGACACACTCTCATATCCCCAAAAACATTGTACAAACTGCCTCACTCTCGTATCCCCCAAAACATTGTACATACTGACACACTCTCATATCCCCCAAAACATTGTACAAACTGTCTCCCTCTCATATCCCCCAAAACATTGTACAAACTGTCTCACTCTCACATCCCCCAAAACATTGTACAATCTGACTCACTCTCACATCCCCCAAAACATTGTACAAACTGACTCACTCTCATATCCCCAAAAACATTGTACAAACTGACTCACTCTCGTATCCCCCAAAACATTGTACATACTGACACACTCTCATATCCCCAAAAACATTGTACAAACTGCCTCACTCTCGTATCCCCAAAAACATTGTATATACTGACACACTCTCATATCCCCCAAAACATTGTACAAACTGTCTCCCTCTCATATCCCCCAAAACATTGTACAAACTGACTCACTCTCATATCCCCAAAAACATTGTACAATCTGACTCACTCTCACATCCCCCAAAACATTGTACAAACTGACTCACTCTCATATCCCCAAAAACATTGTACAAACTGTCTCACTCTCGTATCCCCCAAAACATTGTACATACTGACACACTCTCATATCCCCCAAAACATTGTACAAACTGTCTCCCTCTCATATCCCCCAAAACATTGTACAAACTGTCTCACTCTCACATTCCCCAAAACATTGTACAAACTGTCTCACTCTCATATCCCCAAAAACATTGTACAAACTGACTCACTCTCGTATCCCCAGAAACATTGTACAATCTGACTCACTCTCGTATCCCCAAAAACATTGTACAAACTGTCTCACTCTCGTATCCCCCAAAACATTGTACATACTGACACACTCTCATATCCCCCAAAACATTGTACATACTGACACACTCTCATATCCCCCAAAACATTGTACAAACTGTCTCCCTCTCATATCCCCCAAAACATTGTACAAGCTGTCTCACTCTCACATTCCCCAAAACATTGTACAAACTGACTCACTCTCATATCCCCAAAAACATTGTACAAACTGACTCACTCTCGTATCCCCAAAAACATTGTACAAACTGTCTCACTCTCGTATCCCCCAAAACATTGTACATACTGACACACTCTCATATCCCCCAAAACATTGTACAAACTGTCTCCCTCTCATATCCCCCAAAACATTGTACAAACTGTCTCACTCTCACATTCCCCAAAACATTGTACAAACTGTCTCACTCTCATATCCCCAAAAACATTGTACATACTGACAAACTCTCATATCCCCCAAAACATTGTACAAACTGTCTCCCTCTCATATCCCCCAAAACATTGTACAAACTGTCTCACTCTCACATCCCCCAAAACATTGTACAAACTGACTCACTCTCATATCCCCAAAAACATTGTACAAACTGACTCACTCTCATATCCCCAAAAACATTGTACAAACTGACTCACTCTCATATCCCCAAAAACATTGTACAATCTGACTCACTCTAATATCCCACAAAACATTGTTCAAACTGTCTTACTCTATTATCCCCCAAAACATTGTATAAACTGACTCACTCTCGTATCCCCCAAAACATTGTACAAACTGTGTCCCTCTCATATCCCCCAAAACATTGTACAAACTGTCTCACTCTCGTATCCCCCAAAACATTGTACATACTGACACACTCTCATATCCCCAAAAACATTGTTCAAACTGTCTCACTCTCACATCCCCCAAAACATTGTACAAACTGACTCACTCTCGTATCCCCAAAAACACTGTACAATCTGACTCACTCTCGTATCCCCAAAAACATTGTACAAACTGACTCACTCTCGTATCCCCCAAAACATTGTACAAACTGACTCACTCTCGTATCCCCAAAAACACTGTACAATCTGACTCACTCTCGTATCCCCAAAAACATTGTACAAACTGACTCACTCTCGTATCCCCCAAAACATTGTACAAACTGTCTCACTCTCGTATCCCCCAAAACATTGTACATACTGACACACTCTCATATCCCCAAAAACATTGTTCAAACTGTCTCACTCTCACATCCCCCAAAACATTGTACAAACTGTCTCACTCTCATATCCCCCAAAACATTGTACAAACTGTCTCACTCTCATATCCCTCAAAACATTGTACAAACTGTCTCACTCTCACATCCCCCAAAACATTGTACAAACTGTCTCACTCTCATATCCCCAAAAACATTGTACAAACTGACTCACTCTCGTATCCCCAAAAACATTGTACAATCTGACTCACTCTCGTATCCCCAAAAACATTGTACAAACTGTCTCACTCTCGTATCCCCCAAAACATTGTACATACTGACACACTCTCATATCCCCCAAAACATTTTACATACTGACACACTCTCATATCCCCCAAAACATTGTACAAACTGTCTCCCTCTCATATCCCCCAAAACATTGTACAAACTGTCTCACTCTCACATCCCCCAAAACATTGTACAAACTGACTCACTCTCATATCCCCAAAAACATTGTACAAACTGACTCACTCTCGTATCCCCAAAAACATTGTACAATCTGACTCACTCTCGTATCCCCAAAAACATTGTACAAACTGTCTCACTCTCGTATCCCCCAAAACATTGTACATACTGACACACTCTCATATCCCCCAAAACATTGTACAAACTGTCTCACTCTCACATCCCCCAAAACATTGTACAAACTGACTCACTCTCATATCCCCAAAAACATTGTACAAACTGACTCACTCTCGTATCCCCAAAAACATTGTACAATCTGACTCACTCTCGTATCCCCAAAAACATTGTACAAACTGTCTCACTCTCGTATCCCCCAAAACATTGTACATACTGACACACTCTCATATCCCCCAAAACATTGTACAAACTGTCTCCCTCTCATATCCCCCAAAACATTGTACAAACTGTCTCACTCTCACATCCCCCAAAACATTGTACAAACTGACTCACTCTCATATCCCCAAAAACATTGTACAAACTGACTCACTCTCATATCCCCAAAAACATTGTACAAACTGACTCACTCTCATATCCCCAAAAACATTGTACAATCTGACTCACTCTCGTATCCCCAAAAACATTGTACAAACTGACTCACTCTCGTATCCCCCAAAACATTGTACAAACTGTCTTACTCTATTATCCCCCAAAACATTGTATAAACTGTCTCACTCTCGTATCCCCCAAAACATTGTACAAACTGCCTTACTCTAATATCCCACAAAACATTGTTCAAACTGTCTTACTCTATTATCCCCCAAAACATTGTATAAACTGACTCACTCTCGTATCCCCCAAAACATTGTACAAACTGTCTCCCTCTCATATCACCCAAAACATTGTACAAACTGTCTCACTCTCGTATCCCCCAAAACATTGTACATACTGACACACTCTCATATCCCCAAAAACATTGTTCAAACTGTCTCACTCTCACATCCCCCAAAACATTGTACAAACTGACTCACTCTCGTATCCCTAAAAACACTGTACAATCTGACTCACTCTCGTATCCCCAAAAACATTGTACAAACTGACTCACTCTCGTATCCCCCAAAACATTGTACAAACTGTCTCACTCTCGTATCCCCCAAAACATTGTACATACTGACACACTCTCATATCCCCAAAAACATTGTTCAAACTGTCTCACTCTCACATCCCCCAAAACATTGTACAAACTGACTCACTCTCGTATCCCCCAAAACACTGTACAATCTGACTCACTCTCGTATCCCCAAAAACATTGTACAAACTGACTCACTCTCGTATCCCCCAAAACATTGTACAAACTGTCTCACTCTCATATCCCCCAAAACATTGTACAAACTGACTCAGTCTCGTATCCCCCAAAACATTGTTCAAACTGTCTGACTCTCATATCCCCCAAAACATTGTTCAAACTGACTGACTCTCATATCCCCCAAAACATTGTTTAAACTGTCTCACTCTCATATCCCCCAAAACATTGTACAAACTGTCTGACTCTCATATCCCCCAAAACATTGTTTAAACTGTCTCACTCTCATATCCCCCAAAACATTGTACAAACTGTCTCACTCTCATATCCCCCAAAACATTGTACAAACTGTCTCACTCTCATATCCCCCAAAACATTGTACAAACTGTCTCACTCTCGTATCCCCCAAAACATTGTACAAACTGACTCACTCTCGTATCCCCCAAAACATTGTACAAACTGTCTCACTCTCGTATCCCCCAAAACATTGTACAAACTGTCTCACTCTCATATTCCCCAAAACATTGTACAAACTGACTCAGTATCGTATCTCCTAAAACATTGTACAAGATGTAACGTCTCACATCTTGTACAATATTTTGAGAGATATCCCCAAAGTGTAATAACGTTGATTTTATTCCGTAACTTTCTATATCAGGTAGGCCTTAGACAGGAAAATCAATTGAAAAAGTTTCAACTTTGGAAAACTTCCAAATTGTATTAGATGTCTGTTCCTTCTTGATGACAGTATTTACTAAGTTTTATAATTGGTAGGATCATAACGATACTTTGATTACTGTAATATTTCTCTAATATTTTCTATCAATAAACAAACAGATTTTTCGGTTTATTAAAGTAAATTATAATACTTAGATTGTTACAAAATGTGAGTAGTTAATTTTTTTCAGACCTTGAAAGTTGATGTACTTCTTTGCTATATAATATTCGTTCTATTTCCCAACTGAGACTTATAATCACAATATATATATATATATATATATATATATATATATATATATATATATATATATATATATATATATATATATAATAGATGAATATAAGAATCTTACTTCCCCTTTCTTGTCCACGTTTTCTTATTTTCTCATTATCCTTTCTACAATCCCATTTGTTTTATTAATTGTGTAATTGTGTAACTTCCTTCCTTTTCTCCAACATCCAATTCATTATACCCATTAACAGTATTACCACATTTATCCTTTACACTATGTGTACTAAAAATGTATTCCAACATACTAACATAAACAAAAACAAGGGATGGGCATGGCAATCCCAAGATGAATACCTACATGTTTACAGAGAAGTCCCTAAGGATTCAGTATGCTAAAGGTTGGTTACACTAATGATGAAGAACATATTCAAATCAAGTATTACATCTTGTGAAGTAATGTTTTGTGTGATATTAAAGTAATTATTGTGTCATTAGAAATTTTGGAATATAGAAAAATTAAGAAAAACCTTTTAAAATAGGTCAAATACACTAGTTAGTGCACACGACAGTGAATAAAAAAATACAAAAATTATTTTTTAAATAAACTCGAAATTCAATTATTTATGTTATTATTATTAAGTTAATAAAGTTACATCATAATTATTGTTTTGTAGATTAAACAAATAACAAACATACGTTTATATTCTATACACATTCCAAATTTGTTTGATTGTTTAGTTAGTACTTACATAAGTTATGTGTTTTATAAACACGAAATATAGTTCAGTATAATTTTTGTATCTCTCAAGAAAACATTATCAACAATTATTTATATATAATTCCTTATATTACTTTTCTTTAAGTATATATTGCGAAGTCGTTATTAAACGTAAATCATTTCATCGTTTATGTAAGAAATGATCTCATACAATAGAACGTTCAGACTTCTTGTTAAATCTTTAAACAAGAATAAAGACAATGTTAACTTACTAAATAAACACTTAAGTTGTAAAGCCTCTATAAACACACAAAACATTGTACTTAAGAGTATGTTACAAAAGTCTCAGTTAAATACAAAAAGCCCACAGAAACAACCCTGTAACGACAAGCAACTTATATTTTTAACACTAATTTTTAGATGAAATTTGATTTCAAATTGAATTTAGATTTGCACTGCTTATAATTTTGTACGATCTAAAGTAATGCAGGCGTTGTTCTTGGTGTTTCTATACATAAGAACATTTTTCAAGTATTCATTTATTCCACATGTTTTTGTCCGAACAAGCTTTCCGTGATATTGGAGTTTGGTCTGTATGTTCTTCAGAATTTTATTAAAATATAACTTTACTGAAATAGGTATAGCGCTTCTCTCCTGAAACTAAGCATAAAAGTAATTTGGAAAAGTTCAATATTAATTATCAACTCTTTTATATTTTTAAACTGTGTGTGTTTTTTCTATATACACAAAATAAAAATAAAAATAACTAAGTAAAATTTAATTAAAATACAAATTTAAAATACTACATCTTCATAATTGTTCCATTTAGTATGATAGAACACCAAGATTATTAGAGAATTTCCATTTTTAGTTGTTTTTTTAAAGTAATAATAATTTTATAGCAAATTTCAGTACGTGATTTATCTCATTCATATCACAAACTTAAAGATAATCGAATACTTTTCTAAATGAAAGGGGTGTAATGCTTATGTTGGTTGTATCGTATGCATTTAAGTTTTTTTCCTTATAATATAATACAATTACATTGAAAATTGTATCAGTAACTAATAAAATAAAAGAAATAGTTTGAATTAGCTTCAATAATTAAGAATTTATTTAAAACATTTATCTTACGTTATGCCTTTTAAAAGTATAGACCACAAAACATTATTTAATTAAATAAATGAACTTTTGAACACAAAATTATAATATTTAGTTTTCACATCTATATTTATTGGTCTTGTTAACTTATTCGACTGGTTAGTAGTCCGTTCAATGGAACTAATTTTAAAAATGGGTTTTCATACCTAAAATAAATAAACACAAGAAAAATATCAAGTCAATTAAAATCCCTACGTTACATTTTAGTTCTAAATTAAGAGTCCTAAAGGAAAGTTGTATATTTGGAAAATAATGTATTTCATGAATACCACCGTATCATATTTTCTTACTCCTAAACTGTAAACTGTAGGAAAGTAAATTGAATGTTGTCACCGGTTTCCAAGCACAAAAGAATAAATACATTTTTTAATAAAAATAGATCTTGTTTGTATTATTGATAACTATATAGCCTATTTTTTATTTGGATATCTTTACAATAATATATCAATTATTGAAAGTTCAGAATAGAAAGTAATGCTTTAAAGGGAACAATTAATTGTAAAATGGAGAAATTTTGCAATTTTTAATTTTTAATTTAGTTTATATAGAAAACATACACACAGTATAAGAATATAAATTATAAAGCCGTTGATAATTATATCGAAATTTTATTTCTTATCTAAATATTTATTTTGTTTTAGAAATAAAAGTTTCCTATAAACTTATGTAAGTTCATATATTAAAAAGAGCATTATATTATTTTAGGTTATTATAAATGTCATTTCCATATTAATATATACATTCTTTACGAATGTATTTACACACACATATATATATATATAATATAAATGTTATATAATGCATAATAGTAGATAACATGTATTATATTGTGTGGGGGTTGAGAAATATAATTGTTGATAAGACAAAATCGGTAATTGCAATCAGTTAATATTGTTTAATCAGTTATTTATATTGTTTATTCGGACATTTACCATCATTTGTGAATGAAAACTATACAAAAAGAATCTAGAATATTAATCAACTCTCGTTGTTTAGTGATTATTAAATTAAGTTCAATAGACCATCCAAATAAAACATTAGTTGCGGTAACCATATAACACTGAAGTTAGTGTTTAACAGGATATTCTAAAATTTAAAATGATTAACTCTTTTGACTGCTAAGTTCTATATTTATAATGATGGGATTTTTATTTAAATCTTTTTAGTTTTTAACAAACCACGATTATTGTTTTATATTTGAAGTTTTATTTGCACTGTACTGTCTAACTGAAGACGCTTTATAACAGGTTTTGATTCACTCTGTAATCACAATTTACATCAATATATAATCAGTTGAATATCTTAAGCACCTTACTTTGTCCAAAATGCTACTTCTCAACTTTTCTCTCTCTTTCCAGTATCCTTCTTACAATTCTCGTTGTTTCATTGTTTCAATAGGTTCCCTTTTTCTCCATCTCTTCGATTTCAATCCAATATCCAATTTAACAGTCTCTCCAAGTCCAACCATTGTACATCTTACAATATGCGTACTACACATATATTCATTACAACATACTAACATAAAAGTACTCTCTTAAAAAACTCTGTGTTGTTGGTAACATTAGTTATAACAAACTTCAGTGTAAATTATTTTATAAAAGTAAAAATAGCATATATAATCTAATAACTTAAAAAATATAATACTACCGTCCTATTTATTCTACATTACATTATGTTATATTAAATTAAACATAGCCTATTACAGTTTTTTGAATTTTTAGTGTGCTGATATTGTTTGTATTATGTACGATTATAGTAAAAATGAATATATAAATAAATACCAAGATAAATAAAGATAATAATATAACTAAACTATATGTATCAATTTGGGAATTATTTTATACGTAGCCTAAACCAAAACAAAATGAAATTCCACGTTTTAAAGAAACTAATAAGAAATCGATAAAATTCAGTAAATATTCCTGGCCGGAAATATAACACTAGAAGTGGCGTAAATAAGGGGGGGGGGGTGATCAGGTGATCAATCACCCCCAAAGACTAATAATAATATTTATAAAATTTTTTTAATAATTCAAAGAAAAATCTAAAAGTTTTAAAATACTGCTGTTTTAACATATACCGTTAAGCGCTTATAAGTTAAGAAAATCAATAACTAAAACGTAACAATTTAAAACAAAATAGCGAATAAAAGCTACTACGTAAAACAAAAATAGACAATAAAGTTGCTAAAATCGCGCTTTAAGGCTATAAATTTTCAAAATTCTCCCTGATTTGAGTTGGGGGATCCCTTGGTAGTCTTCTTCCAGGTTAATCACCCCCAAATTAAAACCCTATTTACGCCACTGAACACTAGGTCTCCATTTCGTCCCCTGAGATAGTAGTTATTTACTGAGTTTTATAAGCTTTTGATGTTCAAGTGAAATACCGTGTAATATTTTTCAAATATAGGAGAATTTTAATTTACATAAAGAAAAAATGCAACGATATTTCTTTTCAAAGGTTGAAACATTAAATTTATTCAGAAAATAACATGAAATTCAATTATTCCTAATAGAAAATACTTCAATACAAATCTATAAAACAACATTTGCATTTAACAATATATATTTTATTCACAGACATTCACCATAAAAACAGCCAAATTCTTACTAAATATGAGAAGTTGTTCAATGCTGTTCAGAGTAGAATGTCATTAACTTTATTTTTGTCATGCTAAGTTATATATTTTTCACGCTCTTTGGAAATTTAAATTTCTGTTTCTTCTTATTGATCAAAAAAACGTTTAGAGCACAAGAAAAGTGTTGATGACTTAATATACATTTAATGAAAGTACCAATATTTTCTGACGAGTTGACCAGCTAAGTATAAAGCTCCAGGTTTATACCTACTTACGTTACACTGTAAGTTCTGATGATGTCCAATGATGCAGGTCTTGGTAATGAAGGCTGGGTGCGTATTTTTCATACTCTGAGATATTTATAGCAGGTATGATTTATAAATTTATATTTATGATATTCTTATAACTCCTGGAGATTTGTTTATTGTTTTCCCTAATTTATACTCCTTGGTTTATGTTAGTATGGTTTATGTTGAGAAATTATACTATACCCTTTACTTCTGTTCTGCATATCCTTTGTTTTTGGCTGTCGGATTTAGTGAAAAAATAGAAGATGGAGTTCTACCGAGCTTACGACCCCATATGTTAAAGTTAAAAATATGTGTATAGCCACAAAAGTAATATTTCTTATTACAAAAAAGTGTGCTTTATACAAACAATGTGAAACCGCATTAAAATTTTTCCAAAATCTCTTAAAATTTTGGAGGGTAAAAAGACATATTTTATCACTTTAAGTTTGTTTTGTTTATGACAAAGTATACTCCAGGAGAACTATAATTTTAACTGCTGGTGTATGACTCGTTTACGTAAATGGAAAGAAACAAAATAAAATATACAACAATACTGAATAATCCTTCTCACACAACAATTCACAATCTAAATAGGAACCAAACAAATCGATTTTTAACCAAATATCCCACTATTTTATTTTTGATTAAAATGTAAAAATCAACCAATCCGACGATTCTCTAAACTATGAACATTTACATAAAAAATAACTTATTTCTGATCTATCCCTTAAGAATACCAGGGGAGGGGGATGTATGGAATCGATGTGTACGACAAATCGTAAAAGAAATTAGTTTATTTTCAAAAATATATATATTTTACCAAATATATTTTTCATAATTTCTTAATACAATGATGGCACACAATACCGTTTTAACAATCAATACAATTAAACATAAAAATGTTAATCCTAAAGGTGCAAATTATATGATAAATAAGTTTGAAATATTCTAAAAATTGGTTTAATAGAATATGGTTCAAAGAATATGTGTAAATAATCAGCTTTCCTTCCATTTGTATCTGTATTATACATACGCATCACATGAATGTTGTTAAAACTACAATAAGTAGATTTAGGGTCAAAAGTAATATGAATACTTACAAGCTTTGCCGAGTGAAAACCAATTTGTAGAAATGTGCCTCAACTGTAACTTTGCCTTTTAGGAGGTATATTGATCCACGCGGCCAAGACAGTAACCAGACTTTATATATTTGTAAAACTTTCAGACAACTTCAATTTGACCTGAGAATTTAATTTTAGAGATGGCTCGTTCAAACAAGAGTGGATAAATAAAGTAAAGTGATCGAACGTTATTAAAACTCTCAAGCAAACTATTTCTCAAAAACTAGTGATTACATACAGACAAATTTACTTAAACATCTATGAAACTTATATATATATATATATATATATATATATATATATATATATAGGCCTATATATATATATATATATATATATATATATATCACATGTTAACAGATGGAGAAATTCAGAATATTTTAAATAATATGTTTTAATTTATCTCTGATTGATAGAGCTAAACACTAGTTTTGACGTTTAAAACCAACTTATTATCAGTCGACAATTAATTGCATATTTTAAAAGCTGTTTGAAACGTCTAGTACGATTGAATTTCTACTTAATTCAAAATAAAGTTGAGATTCAACAAATTTGATTTTTCATCTGCAAATATATTAACGAAGAAAATAAATATTTGTTATATAACTGCCTCTTCATTGCTTTACTCGGATTGCTAATAGATTGTAAAATATAAAGAATTTTTTTTATAATTATTTCTCTGTTAATAAATGGGATTGAATGACACTCAAGTATTTTGAAAATTAAGTTAATACAACGAAATACGATGAATTACAAGAGTTTACACTTGTAAAAGATATTAAAAGGTTCAACTATTTAGACAATTTCTAATTTCTGTTGTAAAATAAATTTACCTTTTTCATGACCAAATTATTTATAGCCATAACAGATTGATTTAAGATACTACACTTTTACGAGTTTCGTAAAATGTAAAAATGATTGCAAATCTTGAAAAAAAATGAATAGCTGTTTTTAAATTTCTTTTTCCACATTCATTACACATTTTCATATTTCTTTATCAAAACCCTCTTTATTAAAACTATCTGATATCATAATTAAATTCATGTTCGAACAATTAATCAGATAATTGTGTTTTACCATTGAATAAAGATTAAAAATGTACAAGTTATATATAACAATATTATTTGATTGATATACAGGGTGTCCCGTAACTCTCTGGACACATGTATATAGCGTTATTGCTTGGGTCAAGACAAACACATTTCACCATAGGAACATGGGTCTGCGGTGCCTAGTTTTCCGTCTATCTGTCTGTATGTGTTTTTTACAAAACAATTCCTTACTCCTAAACGGTTTGAGGTACAACGTTGAGATTTTGTACAAATGTTTATCTTATTAAGACCTATCTTTGTTTAAAATTATACTAAAATATCGTCAACCGTTTCAAGATGGCGGCCATTTAAAATCTTTGATGCCAAATTCCACGAAAACCGTTGACTTTACAAAAAAATTGCAAGAAATGAAAAAGTTAGTAAATTTTATGTAGTTTTCAATAATACATTATTTGTTAAGATCGGATAAAAAACAACAAATAAATTAGCTCTTTTCGTAAAGCATGACCACTTTTCTCCGTTTAAACAATGCTAATACTCCTTTTACACTGTCTAAATAATCTATTGCTAAGTAACATTAATTTTTCCTTAAATAAATAAAAACCAACATTGATAATGTAAACTTTTTTTTACTTATTAAATACAATTGGACAATACCTTATGGTCCTTCTTTATTTACAATGAGGCCTCCTTTACTTACAATAACTGTTCAAAATTATTACGACCGTTGCATAATCTAAACCGATCAATCATGGATCGTTGAACACGTCCAAAAACTTGGTCATCTTCTTTTATTATTGCGGCTGCTTCAACAACTCGAGCTACCAAGTCCATCTCACTCTCTACAGGTGAGCTATAAACCAATTGTTTCATTGTGCCCCAAAGGAAGAAGTCTAGAGGAGTGAAATGGGCGATCTAGCGGGCCACGGTGTCGGCCCTCCAAGTGGTCATGCTTTACGAAAAGAGCTAATTTCTCTGTTGTTTTTTATATAACCGGTACATATGTGACCTTCTTTAATTAATACACTTTAAACTGAAACTAGAGATAAAACATTTAAAAAATGAATTAATATTTTTTATGTAAACACTTATTTAGTTTATGACAACTAAAATGTTATAACAAAAATTTCTAATGAAACACAGGACAGATTTGAATGAATTTAAAGACAAAGACTTTCAAATTTTTGAACTTAAAACTAAATATTTGAATGGATATAACTAAGTATATATTATGTTCATTTGGAAGCTTCTGTTACTAATTATATATCTATATTCCACACCCCTCCATGGAATAATTATTTTGTCACTATCCTTTGTGGATTTTGACACAACGTGAAATTAATTTCCTTTAATCTCCTGGATGTTTATACGTTAGAGTTAAGACCATGTTGAAATGTATTCGTGGTACATTTTACTCAACTGCTTTGGAGTTTTTGGATATTTTAAATTTATAACGAATAACATTTTAATTTCTAGTAAATATAGTAACATTCTCTTAAATTAAAAATAAACATTTTAAAATCATATATACTTAGTTAATAAACATATCTAAAAAATAAAAGAAAAGAAAATAAAAAAGAAAAAGACCATTCCGATTAATACAAAACGTTGCAAATACAAAATAGCATAAACGTTTTGTTTTCAATATAAATCGATATTGCAAGACATTATTCTTAGATATGTATTACAACCAACGACTTCTCGTTCATCTTGCAAATAAATCTTGCTTTAAATCTGAAGTGCATAAACTTATTTTTGTATGTTTATATATTTAATTTACTTATAAAATTTATTAATTTATTTACATAATTAGTTTAATATCATAATATATATATATATATATATATATATTTTTAATTTATTTTTTTTTTATGAAAATATTTATTTCACAAACAAAAACAACAGTACACTTCAATAATACATATAAATATGAAAATAATATGATAAATATAAAACTTAAAAAATAAACTTCAGTAATAATAACATTAAAAAAAACTATAATTACTTACACGTCAACAGTTAATTTTAATGTTTGTAAATAAATTAAACACCCCAGAGGCAATGCTATCATGCTGTTGGGGTTGCTATCAGTTCAAAAAACAAACAGAAAGAGTCATGAGCCGACCAGCTGTGCATCAATATAAAATAAAAAGAAATAATATAATCTACTTTTATTAAAATAATAATAACAATCCAAGCCAAAATACATATATATACTTACACATACACACACACACACACACACACACACACACACATATATATATATACACATACATACACACATATACACATACATAAATACATACATACATACATACATACATACATACATACATACATACATACATACATACATACATACATACATACATACATACATACATACATACATACATACATACATACATACATACATACATACATACATACATACATACATACATACATACATACATACATACATATACATACATTTAATATGTATAAATATATACCTTATTGTAATATTTTTAATTAGTAGTTAGAATTATATGAACTGAATTTAGATACACTTAAATTGTATTTCACGTATAATATTTATTTTAAAACAAGAAACATTTCATGTTCTTATAAGGAGTTAATAAATCAACGCAAACAAAGTTCAGTATTTTAAAACCTCAATTCTATAAAATTGCAATTAAAATACATTATTACCCCTGAATTAATAAAACGATTGCACTTTCTGTATCAATCTATTCAGCTCTGCATTTTAACTTTCTTTACAAAAAGCCACAATAAAATCTTGATCTATTAAAAGTACTATCAGGATTATGTGCTGAGCTACGGTGATTATCAGAAAAATTAAAATATATCAAAAAATAGTAATAGATGGGTAAGTACCACGAACTATATGAACTATCAAATAATTTTTTAATGGCAATGCACTCGATACAATAATAGTGGATCCTCGTATTTATTTTCCAAAAACTAAAATAAATTATGTTGGGTGTTATGATGCGCCCATATCTTGCTTTTAAATAGTTCTGCCACAGGGAATTCTGTAAAATTATGGTGGATTATTGTAGCTGTGTTTATATAAACCGAAATATTGTGCTGGATAAGTACTGAGATGGTTTTCTAGATGTTTATTATTTGTATGATATTTACAAATAGAATGGGCTTATTATACAAAATAAAGGAGAAACATCGTAATTATTTTCCAAAAACTAAAATATTGTTCTGGGTAATACAGACGCAAACGTAATATAATAATGGTAAAACCTGGTAATTATATTTCTAACACTAAAGTATTGGAATGTATAATTATAAATTTGTCCCAATCAACTTGTTTTAAATGTTTAAACCTAAAACCACAATTAATAATTTTGAAACTGTGTGTTATTTATGTTTGCATAAACGAAGTATTGGACTATGTAAGTCCCATGACGGCCTTCCAGTTATTTTTAAACGGCTATGCTATAAGTAAATACAGTATCATATATGTTAATCTTTGTATTTATATTACCAAAAACTGTAACATTGTGCTCGGTAAGCACAGTGATCACGCCCATTAACTTGTTTTCAAACGGTTACGGTAAACATAAACTCAATTTATCAATGGTGAAATGTTGTTGTATTATTGATATTTCATAAACTAAAATATTGTGCTTGATAAGAACCATAATGGATCAATCAACTTGTTTGGGGTCACACGTAAATACAACATGATATCACTCCTTCTCAATACCCAATGCAATGGGGTTGAACTTGCAATTAATCTCTATTCATCTCAGCGACCCCGAAAACTATAGATTAGCACTAATATCGGTAGTTTTCGGTTATTTTAATACGCAACTCCTTTATTTCCACAGTGTTAGGGGAGTCATATCCCATAGTATTTTGTTTTTGTCTATATTTACAAGTCATGTGCACCAAGAATGGTTGACATTGCTCCAGGCGTGTCAAAGTTACGCATGAACACACAAACATTATCCATATTTAGATATATAGATTAAACCACTGCATCAAAGTGCAACTTAGGTATCTATGATTATTTCGAAACCAGAGTTTCATCATACAAACAATTTTGAAAGTATAGTAACATTTCAAACTTTAAAACTGATTATTTGGTAATGGCTTATGTATTGGGCGTCGGCCAGTATTTGAGTTAATACATTATTTGTAGATCTAATAAATGGGAACTTGTTAAACAGTAATTTAGAACAAATAATGGTTCGTTTTCCTAAAGGCTTTATTTATAACTTTTATGGTAAATCTGTGTTGTTTTCTATTTAAAAAATAGATATAACGAAGTCAGTAAAACCAACTACTGAACTGTAGGAGAAATTTGATAGACTTATTTATTATTTTATATTGGTAAATATATTATAAATTACAGTTTTTTTCATTTTTGACGGATAAAAATTCCACCATCGACGAGATTTTTGGAGAACGTATTCAGAGATATTAGCTATTTTATAAAACACTCATAAGTTAAGTTTCGATTTTATTTGTTTATTTTTTATGTAGACTCAAAATCGTTATATATATAACAAGCAGTAAGTTTATTGCAATCGCCGTTATTACAATATCAACAAAACTCAATGGTACTCTAGGTTTCCATTTTATCACATTTAACTGAAATCTATTTATACTCAAAATATAAGTCTTTGTACTCCCTTTAACATTATACTCTAGTCACCTTTCGTTCCAGCTGTGTCTGTAATTATTAATTTTATATATCAAAAACAGTAGCTCTATATCTGGTGATTCAGACGGTATTTTAACGGATTTATAAAACGGCATGAAAAAATGGTCACGAACTGTTTATCTTGGTAATTATCTACGTAAGATCCAGAATTGGAAAATAAATTGAAATCGGCGTAGTAAATCTGAAAGGAGATTTACACAATAATTGGTGAACTGTAGGAAGGATTTTCTCTTTTCTGGACTTCAATAACACACTGAACAGTTTATAATTAAAACAGTCACGCAGTGATATCCATGAGTGATATAAAGAAATATATAAATGTACAAGTTAGTTTTTTACGATAACAATTTAGTCTATGTTTCCAACAACAATTAATTAAGTTGCGTTGAAAAGATATTTTAAGAATAAAATCTCAAACCAAATGTTGTCTATTGGTGTAAGGAGAATATAACCAAAGCAATGCAAAGCTCATTATATTAAAACATTTTTTTTAAATCATTGCAATGAAAATACATTGTCTACTACCTGATAGAAGTCTGTACTGTCTATGTCGATTTGCTCAGTTTTGGACTTTACCTCTGGTAACAAGAAGAAACTTATACGTATTAATAATTTTGAAACAAGATTTCTCTCATACACACAGTTTTTAAGTACAATGTAGATAAGTAAATTGTTTTATTTCACAAGAGCTTTATGTAATGTAAGTTATTCGAGTCATATATATATATTATTTCGCATATGAAATACAAAATAGTCTATGCACATTAGAAGTAACAATTTAGGCTGATTTATGGTTTGTTTCCATGTAAGTTCTCTAAATCTAGAGATTTCATGTTATATTTATGGTATTTTTCATTTGAGAAAAAAATTATTAAAACGATAGAATGAATCTATGATAGAACTAGAGCCAAATTTAATACGCCTGTTTAGACTTTCATATCGTGAAATCCAAAGCTATTTAGTGTTTTATTTATTTATTTTTTTATTATTTTTACCCTTGTTCAACATATTAAACTTCGCAAATTGAATCGATATTTTATTAAAATCATTATGTAGTATTATTTATTTTTAAAAATTATTAACACACTTAGGATAGGTTGCAATTTTCTTTTTTTATGGATTTTCTAACAATATAATTTTACATTAAATGTTTGTTAAGGAGGAAAATATATATTTTTCTACCTTTAAAATACCCTATATTTTCTATTTTTCGTTCTGTATATTCACATTATTTTCATTCTAAAGGCTCTCTAATGGTACTTGAAAGAACTATCATGTTTTCAATGCGTTGTAAAGAAAATGATCTCTTTCAAAATGTATACGTATTAAAACTAAAAATGTCTTCCATTTTCTTATTATATTTTCTTATACAAATTTCTTTTGATCATTTCTTGCAAGAAAGAAGTTGTCAAAGTTATTACAAATCTTCGTAATAAATGTCTTCTTACAAATAAGGAAAACAGATCTCTTGAATATTCTTTAATATTATTACGTTTATAAAATAATTTATTATAAATGAATTCCAATCATCAAATTCAATACGTATATATATGAACACAATACACCTTACAGCACCAGCAAAAAAAAATTGTTTAACATATATAAAAAGGGAGAAAAATAGAGAATATTGTTGACAAAATCTATTAAAGTTACTAGAATGTGAAGTACCGTTAATTTAAATAAAAACATTTAAACCTAGACTATTTAAAATTTAGGAATAAAATATAGTTCTTCAATTTCAATAATATGGATATATTTTAATTATTAAGTGAAAAATAAAAGAGTAAACAATTTAAACACTATAACGTATAAACATACGATCAAGACCAATAAGTTAACTACAAATTTCATATATTCCTTTACTACTGACATACTGCTTGTGATTGGGGTACAAGTGTATCATTTTGGTGTTACTATGTACTTGCTAACAATATTGGATGTGTAAACTTGAAACATCATAGATTGTTTTAATTAATAATGACATAAAATTACAGATTAATCGATGTAAGCAAGGGGTTAAAATCATGATGTTAGTAATTAGTTTAAAATCACTAGAGTTTACTCCACGTAGTCACTCCCGTCTCTAGTCAACACATCCCCACTCCATCACAAGTATTTTCAACAACTATTGTTAACCTTAAAATCGTTTATAAATCTGATTTTATTGTTTGAATAAGTATCATAAAATTGTTATATAGCATTACTGGAAACAAAATAATACTACTACAATAATAAATATTATAGTTATCAAGATACAAGTTTTATCGAAGGCTTTTGACAATTTGATTAATATAGCATTTATATAAATATTAATTTTGAGCTATAAAATCTCTAAAAGAGATCAAATAAAATTAACTAACAAAATATCTTCCATTCTCTCAAATAATAGCAGGGGGGACACGAAATAATATGAATAGACAATTGATCAAACAAATTGTCTTTAAAACAAAACAAGACAATTATACAAACCATCTTGAACGAATCAAAAGCATAAAGAAGGTAATGTTTTGAGTTTTAATAAATAAATATTTTAAACAGATATTAAAATGTTTTGAAAATGTAATTCAAACAGAAGGTACATACAAATAAGAGCATTGACTTGTAGAAAGCATGTACTATTCTTGCTTTTCACATCAGTAGGTAAAGATAGAGACCCGACGGACAGACAATATTATTAAGTCGTTCCAGAATGTTAGTTTAAAAAAGTTCACAACAACCTCAGGGGAAAATGTTTCCTAAAAACAAGGTATGGCAAGATTTAACATTTCACTTTTATTTTTCAAGAGCTAGCAGCGATTCATCTCATTAAAAAATTAAAGGACTTGAGTTTAGTGTAATCACAATGATTGTTGGTTTAATAAAATGATTGATGTGTCTTTATATCACGAAGCAACAATTAAAATAATGATATAATACACGGTTCAATTTAAATATTTATATTGTTTTTGTTTTTGATGCCTGGTATTTAACAAATTGTTTATACATGATTATCCATTTACGTCTATGGAGTCGCTTACTGTTGTATGTAGTAATACATTCGGATTTAATATTGTATTTTATTTCTCGGCTACAAGATTTAATTTTGTTGTATAGAACGCTATCTGCAGCGAGACTAATAAAAATAAAATGATGGGCATGGTGAAATGTGCAGGAAAGTGTTTTGTACAATTGCTTTTAAAATGCATTACTATTCTAAATTTATAAAATTTCATAGCTCTAGGAAGCATTTTGTTTTATAAACTAAAATAGCATGTCATCTTACTACGAGTAGTAAGATGTCATTACTCTCTGTTGTTTAATTTTCTATTTTATTGAATTTAACGGAATTGTTATTTATTTAAAAAATATCAACCTATATATTCTCTTTAAATTTTCAGGTATTCTTAATTAATAAGATTTTTATTTTACTCCGCCAAAACAGGAATATTATATCGGGTATTTCAGACGACAAATTAAAAGACACAATCAGGCTAGCTGTTCCTCCTCACTTATTCACGATAACATGACAACCTTTACTGTTGTGCTACACGATATTTCCATTTACTGTTATTAAAGGAACAATATATTTGATTTAAAAGAAACATTTATGAATAATATAAACTTATGAAACGAACAAATCAAACACAATAAGTTCCAGGTAAAGATACCAAACAATATCTATTTTTTTTTTTAACGTATATTAACGATTTGAAAATAAATAAATTCAACTTATTTTATTTAACGAATTGAACAGACCCTCGGCAATACGAAATACTGTCTAAACTGTGTTTTCAATGTACATTATTGATACAAAAATAAGTTTATTCAAGGTCCTACGACACGAACAGATGTAAAAAAATACAAATTAAAATATAAACTTTGTTCTAATGTTCATTAATGATTCATAACTAAATACATTCAAAGCACTACGACTAAAACAGACCAAAATCAATACGCAAGACAATCTAATCAATGTTTTTAATATACATTAAAGATGAAAATTTAAATAAACTCATAGTACTAAGACTTACACATAACGAGGTCCTTACCATCTAACAATTTTTAGGATTGCAATTATGATTCAAAACTAAATAAATGCAATGCGCTACGACTCAGAGTGAAGTAAGAGATTCCACCTAAATATTGTTTTTAATATACATTAATGATTAGAAAAAAAAATAGTTTCATAGCAACAAGACTCAAACAGACCTAAGGAAATACGAAATACCATCATTCTAATCCTTTTATCATGTACATTATGTTTCAAAACAAAATAAGTTCAGGGCCTACGATTCGAACAAATAGATTGAAGTACGAAATATCACCTAAACAATATTTTTAATGTACATTAATGATTCCAAAATAAGACACATGATGATCATGGCACTAAGACACAAACAGATCCAAGGAAATACGAAAAAATATCTAATCATTGTTTTTAGTGTACATTATTGAATCGAGACTAAATGAATCAAGACCCCAGAATAGACTTTAATATTACTGGAATAGGCCCAAGACAATAAGAATTACCAGCTAAATTTTATTTCTAATATATATATATATATATATATATATATATATATATATATATATATATATATATATATATTAGAAAATGCTTTGAAATCAAATAAGCTTTCTTCTTTAATTATTTTAATAACTTTAAGTCAGGTAAGTTAAAAATGACAATAAGTTTATTTATTTATATTTTCCTAAACATAAAATTTAGTTCAATAGAAATATTATAAATCAACCATTAAACAAACAATTTCTATATTCGTGTAATAAGGAAATAAATCAAAACTGTACAAATTTCATTAACCTATTTAAAACCTCAATTCTCTAAACTTGATGCAATGACAAGACATTGTTACCACTGTATCAACAAGAAGTTTGTATTGTCTCTATCAATTCACTCAGCTCTGCACTTTAACTATGATTACAAAAACCACATTGACAACTTATTCCATTATCCGTATTGTCTACATGCAAACTGCTGTGACAATGAGAAACTTAGGTATATGTTTCTATAATTTTGTAAAGAGAGTTCACTTAACAGAGATGAACAACAATAAAGCTTATACTATTTATAATTCTGTTTGACCATTGAGTTATCAAAGTAAGTTAAGTTTGTGTTAATAAATTCCCTGAGTGTATTTAGAATCACACTTTTAAAGTATAATGTTATGCTAAATTCTCTTTTTTATACTTTATAGTTAATTAAATGTTTTTACCCACGTCACGTCATGTTTTTGGTGTTTTTATTTTAAGAAACCTTTCATTAGAACTATAGAACGCATTTTTTGTAGTACTACAGATGAAATGCAATTTAGACTATTTAGACTTTTATATCGTGATAGCCAAAGATATTTTAGAACTATTTTAATTTTTCAACGATTTTAGTTGAAATAATTAATAATATCCAAGATGGTATTGGGTGTAGATCAGAAGCAACGGATTTTAGTTATTTGTAAACATGACATAGGTTTCGACATTGTTTTATTTTTTAATTATTTTTTACCGTTGTTTTTATGTGCTTTAATTAAGGAAATATTTTTAATGTTATAGGAAATGTATTATTTGATAAATAAATTAGGAATTTTCACAACATTTAAATGTACAAAGAATAATACAAAACAAAGAATAGTTACGTTTTATTCTGTATATTTAAATTTATTTAATTTAAAAGCCTCTTCAATGTACTTCAAAGAAACATCCATGTTGTCTATACATCGTAAAGAAAGTAATATCATTCTCTCCGAATCGATAAATATTATTTATTTTTAATTCCGCAGTTTGCTTTGCACATTACTAGTACAAGTTTCTTATTACAAATTATTTATTTATTTTAAAGGATTTTAGATGAATATTAAGTACAATATACTAAGGTTGTTGGATATATTTATTAAAATTCCAACACTTTAAAATTATTATTAATATAACTATAATAAGTATGATCATGACTTATTCTGAGTCAATTTCTAACATCCAGTACTTTACTTATTCATGAGAACACAAAATACTTTAAATTAAGAGTAATCTATTGATAGATTTCTTTAAACAAATATTCTAAAGTTGAATATAACATCAAAAATATATATAAATGTTTAACCACAGTGAATTATATCTTCCATTTAAACTCAACAATTACAAAAATACCATTTACATCAACAATATTCTTGTTCTCCTTTTTTCATGGTTACATTTATTAAAATTTTATTACGTTATTTAATATGATTACCATTCCTGGTATTTCTCGTTCACGACAGCCTTTGCTGCTATTATAAGAGCAATGGTCAAGTGGTTTGTAATTTGATTATATCTCGTAACCCTTGAGGCAATCCATTAAGCAGAATGTCCTGCAATAAGAACAACGTATGATTAATTGTAAAAGGGTTAAGTTTTAAAACAGAAATTAGTTTTTTACTTATACAAGAGAGTGGGGGGGAGAGATAGAGAATATAGTGATGATAAGATGTACATCATTATCATAATAATGGATTATTTCAATTTTTTAAGTTATTAGAATGTGAAGTATTGTTAATTTTATTAATAGCAATTATTTAAATAGACGATTGTAAAAACTGGTGTATACAAATAGAACATTATCAAGAACCTGGATTATTCCTCGTTATGAGGTGACTATATCTCCACCATAAATGAAAGGGTAAACACTATATCATATAATCATTCGAAGAGGATTCATAGGTCAAAATAATGCCGTTTTTCATTGTTAATATAGTACTGGTGTTCAAGTATATATCATTTAGTTGTTACAGTATAAATACCTAGCTGTTTTTACTTGATGAGGAAAGTTGATGTATCATGTCGAAACATCTTGCATTGTTTTGATTTATTAATTACTGGAAATTTACAAATAAATAATAAAATTACGAAATGAGTCTAAAAATTAATTATAATCATTGTCTGCTTCGATCAACAGTTATTTTCGTTTTAACCTCACAATTTACCAGGGTTATCATAAAAGAATGGTGAGGTTTCATTAATTCATACAAAGACAATAGACAAATTTTAGTGGTGTTGTATTGGTATCGCTGATAGCCTATAACCCAAAAGTTTGTTTAACAGTTGTTGTAACCTCAATAATTAGTTCTTGCATTGTTGTGATAATGTTTTTTTTGTGTTTTCTGGCGTGTGTTATTCGGCTAATATGGCTTTTCTTCTCTGCTGAAAAGACAATTAATGGAATTGTGTATCTCGTTATGTCAATCAATTATTGTTTTCCTCAACTGGATGAACTCGAAAACCTCCAACAACTTCATTTCCAACAAGATGGCTCAACCCCGCACTAAAGTGCATTTGTAACAGACACTTTGAATGAAAAGTTCGGACATCAAGGGATATGCCAGCAAGGACCTATAAGCTGGCCTCCAAGGTCACTTTGCGATTTCTTCTTGTGGGATTATATCAAAAACATTGTTTATGGAGAAAAAATTCGTCACCTAAATCACTAAAGGAATAGGATTAATGAAACAATGACAACCGTTAACAAAGGACAAGTTAACTAACGTTTGGACAGATATTATCGATTAGACATTTTCCGAGCAATTAATGGTTCATATATCGAAATTTATTAGTTATGTAAAAAAACTGTTTCAGACAACGATTTAGATAAATAAACATCATCTGTAAGTAATTTTGATTTCATTTAAGTCATGTTCAAAACCTCACCATTCGTTTATGATAACCCTGTATTTAATTATTTAGGATATTGCTTACATCAAAACATTTTTTTAATCTTCAACGTATGCTTGAACAAATATCAATATATACAACAATCTAGATATAACTAATAACCCTAATTGACAAGATGTTATGCATTATCTGAAATAATAACATATAAGAAGGTCATGTAGGCCTATGTATATCTTATAATAAAAAAAAATCAAAGACTAAACCAAAATTGAACCAAATTATTAAAATAATAATTAAAAGAAATACTAATCTATGATTATATTGAAATTAGTTTTTTTAGCTATATTTTAATGTTTTTTTCGTTAAATCAATTCAGTGAAGGAATTACTGATCCATTACTGTCTCGTCTAAAAATCAAAAGAAGAAATCGTCTTTAAAAACAATTTCTTCATTTAAATAATGTTTCAACATCTAATAAACAAAGATTCTTTATTTTAAATGACGATAACATTATTTTACTTTGTAATGGAAATGTTATTATAATATCATTCGAAAAGTTTAAGGAGTGGTGTAAGAATCCCACACATTTTGAATTCAATATGGTTACTTCGGAGATACGTTATCATTTATTATATACAATATTACACGTGTTATTCCTTTATAAAATTTGAAGAATATTAATTTTTTTTTAATCTATTACCATCTTTATAACTAAGAACCAAACTAACATTTTTTTTTTTTTAATAGTTAAATAATTGCTGCTTTAATTGTTAGCTTTTTGAACTACTGTAAAATAATTAATTAACACACTATATCATCAATGGATTCACAATATAACTTCAAAGAGCAAAGCTTGATAAATAAATATCCAGAAGACAAACCTATAAGTCTACGAATAACAACAGAAGAGAAAATTTGTGATTTCTTCCCGATAAAAACTGCAAATATGTATATAGGTGCATGTATTAGAGAGCTTTACATGCGTTTGAGTAGTTCTATTACATGTATTTCCTTCCTGATCACTTTTGAATATATATATATTAATATGTATATATATATAATAAAAAAAATATATATATATATATATATATATATATATATATATATATATATGTTAGCCTAGTATCATGTTAAAAACTAAAACAAATTGTAGAGAACTAAGAAAGGTACTCAGGGCTGACACCATCAAAATAAAGAAGAGAATATGAAAACGTGATAAGGAAAAATCATATACTGTTGACTTATGATTTTTCCTTATCACGTTTTCATATTCTCTTCTTTGTTTTGATGGTGTCAGCCCTGAGTGCTTTTCTTAGTTCTCTACAATTTGTTTTAGTTTTTAACACGTTACTAGGCTAATAGGCTATTTTTAAAGGTTAATATTTACTATATTCTAGCATCATCACTTAACAGCGGAGAAGATCTATACACTCAAAACAACACGTACTCATTTCTAGATATGAAAATGTTAAAAAATTACAAAATAAATTGCACCGATATTGTGAATAATCTGTCATTTAAAAATCAGACAATTTTTAAATGGTATAATTGTCGTACAGAAACAATTTATGATTTCTACACGAATCTAACGAACTGTGACGAGGACTCGTTTTCATCCTGGATTTATTTAATAATCTGAACTTATTTAATGAAGCCGGGCGACCCTTCCCAGGCCTCATCTTACCTCCCCTGATTGTATTTTATTTTACTGTATTCGTTAATTAACGATTCACAGTTCATTTATTTTATGACTATATATATATATATATATATATATATATATATATATATATATATATATATATATATATATATATTACATTAGAGAAAGTTCATCCTTGTCTGCAAACTCAAAATATTTACCATAAATCTACTCCAAGTAATGAAATATTAGAAGGACTAAAAATTATATTTTGAGCATAGTGACTATAATATTTTACAATTCTCGAGAATGATATATCCATTTAGATATTTTTTGATATTAAAAATAAAAGAGTAAAAATAATATGTTAATGTTTTATATTGTATAACACATAATAAACTTATTTTAAAATTTGTATTAAATTTTACTGTATAACAGAAATTACCCTTTGATAATATAACAGAAATAATTTATTTTTTTTACGTCTACATTTTTAAAAAATTAACTACGTTTATTGTTCAAAATAATCCCCTATTACTTCTATGTTTTTAGTCTTCTTAAATAAGAATGTAACGTAGTATGAGGAGGACTCAAATGTCTTTTTTTTCTGGGTTTAATTAATTATCTAAATGTGTTTAATGAAGCCGGGAGGCTTATCCTTTTGGTCTGGTCTGTTGCCAACGTTGGAAGATATCTTCCTTACCATTGCTTGCAGCTAGTTAGCAATGGGTAAAAATTATGAAAATCGTTAGGATTCTGGTATCCTGATAATTCTGTGCCTGAATGTTTCGGAAGTAATATTATATATATATATATATATATATATAATTTAAGAGTCAACCAGACTGAACAAAGAGGGAGATAACTATGATATCTGATTTAGCAATGATTTACGATTAGGTCAACACAGGCTGAGAAAATGTAGAAAATTTCATCCAAATTGGAGTGGTATTGTATAACAAACTCCCTGTTTATCTGAAATATATTAAAAATTTAAAGCCATTCAGAAATATCTTAATACGACTTTTATGTCCAAGGACGTTCACTCTTGGGGCAGTTCTTGACATCTGAGAGTTTTAAACTTTGCTTCCCTGTTGCATCACAACCTCATCTTTTTGAAGTAATATGCACTATTTTTGTATTGTTAATTAATTTTTATTTATTTAAGTCACTGTTTTTATCAATTGTTTTCATGGGATATTTATTTTTGTACGGTGATTTTCTTATTTTTATTTAATTTTGTAAATGAAATATTAATTTAGGTTCGGATAGGTATTAAATTACATATTAGGTATGTTGTGTTGAAATTATTTTACCATTTTGTTACTTATGACTAGGCCATATTAAAAATATATAATTTGTTGAACGGCTATATATAAGATGATGATTACGGCCACGACGACGACAAATAGGACTCACGAAGAAAAAAGCAATCAATTCATAGATCTTTCTTCTACTGAAACAATTCTTTCTTTATTTCTACTACTAGTATCACATCTTCAGTAATGATGAAACGTAAAACTCTACGAAATTCTTCCTTGGTACAATCGGAATAAAGGAGCACGTTTTTTAAACTTCTAAATAATACAAGTGAAAGCAGCTAAAAATGAAAAATATAAACATGAAGAAATGATAAGATTAAAAAAAAATAATAATAAAAAATTCATTGTAGTTTGACATTTGACTGATAGTAGAACTTTTTTTTTCACTTTAAGTCATAAATAAAACTCATTGATATAAAATAACATAGAGTAGACTACATAACTTCTAAGTAATCAGTGCTAAATTGAATATTTTTCTTGGCTTTGGTTTCCTGAAAAAATATCATTTTTATTATGTATTGTGTATTTTGTAAACAAATGTGGTTTCACTACGAATATTATTAATGTCTATTATTTCTAACTTTCATATACCAGAAACTATTGTATTACTTTAAATTATTTATTTGATGACAGTATTGTAACTTAGGCCTACTATATATTCTGCACTAAAGGAGTTGGATGAAAGCCAGAACAAAGTCGTATCCCAAGTTTTAATGAATATTTAATGCCCTTGGATAAATCATGTAGGGGTTTTGGATGACTAAATTTATTGACTGTATATTACACTTAAACCATCGATGATTTTTTGTTGTTTTAATATAGATTAGGTCATATATTTGAATAATATATATAAGCAGTAAATAATAAATTAAATATTGAACAATATTCTAGACAAAACAATGGAGTAATTTATTGTAGCAAGCACTAAATCACTGTGTGAAAATAAGTAGTTAATGTGAAGAAATGTGTTTTAGAAGTAAACGCTTACGTTTACATTACAAAAGCGAATATTTTTTTTAAAATAAAGGGTATGAGGTCAAGGATTATTATTTTTGAAGTAATTTTAATTTCAAAGCAAGAAGTAAACAAATTATCGCAAGACTGATATGGTAAGACATCACGTTTAAAACTAGAAGAGATGTTGATGTATTCTATAGGTTAGGGGAGGTAAATTTGAAAATGAGACAATTTGGTATCGGATAGTACTTTCATCATATAATAGAAATGGATGCTCCTTTTATTAAAACTAAATTATAATTTATAATCTTCAATTAAAATCATATGTCTGTGTCTAGAATGCTGGAAAATATAAAAAATACGAATTTTTAATTCGTTATCGGTATTTTGAATATGAAGGAGTGATAGATAAAATTTTTATTTCAACAATTATATTCTGTTTTTTTTTTCACATGCCAAATGAGGTGTCAGTTAACCTAATGCTTTATTTGAAATTTTCAAGTTGCCTCCGATTCCATTTTAAGAAGGTTTGAATATTTCATAATATGGTGTAAAAGTGTCACTTAAATTGAAAACAAACTGATCTTTTGCAATCTTCGAATTAAAGCGTAAACCATAAAGCAGTTCAAGCATTCTGAAACACGCTGTATATTAAATTGAATTTAAACAAATTTTTGATTGTACACTCAAAAATTTGAGTGTTGGAAACAGAGCCGAGATAAAGAAGAGTTGGTATCCTATGATAAATACATTTCCTGAATTGGGTAAATTTATTTATGGAATTAGAAGACATAAATCAGTGCAACAGAATATTAAAATTGTTTAAAAACCTTTCAATGTTATTTTTATTATAGGAAGTTTTTTAATACAAAATTGGTATAAACTTAATATAAAAATATTAATGATCTAATTTTTAAATTTACTATGAAATGTGTTTGAAATATTTGAATGAAGGATTAAAAAAAAGAACTATTTTTGTGACATTTTGCCACTGGCAATTTTAACAGTTTTAAAGTAAAAATTGTTTTACTAAACTGGATATTTCACAATTAGGGTTATAGTTTTATTGTTTTAACAAAAAAAAATGTTTTCTACTTATTTACAAAGTTTTGGTTAATTATCCTAATAAATTATTTTATCTTGTAGCCTTTCAATTCCATGCAACATAGTGCACCCAAAAGTGCGACATTGAGTAAACCTATTTTGAAAGAATAAACTTAATTCTTCTTCCTAATATAAAATAATTTTATTTACAATAAGAATATCCTTCCTCCTATTTTCACATAAACCAAACGAATCAGTAAAATGTGTAAGCTTTTGAACAAATTAAAACTGATTTAAAAGTTATCAGACAAATTTTATTTTCAGTTAGAAATGTTGATGATACTAATTGAATGCTTAATTCCAGTCTTAAAATATTTTTTTTTTAAATAATGTCGCATGACTTCTCTTTTAATTAAAATAACTTTTCTTTGTCGTTAAAATTATCCACTGGGAATAAAAACTCAAAACTTTTACGATGTTTTAAATCCTTCTTACGGAATAAATTAAGACATTTTCATTTCGGTTTAATTTTAATATGCTTATTACATTAGAATTACTCTTTTGTATTATGATATTAATACATTGAATGAAAGAACAAGTCCTAAATTAAAATTTAAAGTACATGAAATACTTTAATGAACATGTTAAAAAATTGATTTTGTTCATTTGACGTATATTCCCCTCACCCATACTACTCCTTCATGATAGACATTTTTTTAAATCGTCCATACAACTAAAAATGTTTTTTTGTTGTTGGTTTATACCTACCCACTGGAGACGATAAATTTTGGTACATGTGTGTATCTGTAAACATATACGTGTTTTGAAACAAATTATATAAACTTTATATAAATTTATTTTAGATAAATATATACCAATAGAGGTATACATTGCCCTATCAGAAAGGCTTAGTTAAATGATCATTTTTTTACATTAAAAAAACTACAGTGTAAAGAATTTTTTATAAAGGATCTACAATATAAATTATGTTCTGCAATATCTGGAATAAGTTATTGACAGAAAAATAACAGATAATAACAGTTATTAACAAATTTAATAACAGTATTTCAATTAGAATGTATTTCATCTATTTGACAGAAATCGGATGCAAAGAATAAATCAATAATTTACAGGTCTACAAAATTTTTAAAGTTTCATAAAAAATACAAGATTTTCATTATTGAAACATATTTTTATTGAACACATAAATCCTTGCAATTAAAAATGATGTTTTTGGATATGTTAAGTTTTAACAAAATGGATATTTCCAATCAAGTTTGTATTTGTTATCTTAGTATAATATAGAATTCGCAATTATAAAATATCCTGATTCTACACTGAGAAAAGGAACATTTTCTAATGAGTTTTAATCAGGTGAAGTGTGAAATAAAAATTTGTGACACACTGAAATGGAATTTTTTTGTAGCTAAATAATAATTATTTTTTAAAATTATTACATAAACCTTCTATCATTTTATATATTTTATACGTCCCTTCACACTTTATTGACTGACCATTTTTCATCCTAAACATGAATGATTTTGGTTGTAAAAATATTAGTAAAAAATCTTTTGGTATTGTTTGAATTTATCCAACATTAAGCCTCACTTATACGTCTATAAAATTTAAATTGATTAATAATTATTGTGACCCTAAATGCTTATCTCAAATTATTCAACATCTTCCGACCTTAACTACTCATGTTAGTTACATTTCTCGTAACTTTTAATTAAATTTTGGTTATAGGGCCTATAGTATATCGAGCAGGCTTACAGATAAATTTTTCAAACCACATTATGTTGAGCGTGCAATTATCCTATTTTAATTATCAAAAGTTTGTCTAGTTTTCATTACGTCTGGATGTTTAGTTGTCTGTCAATTCGTTCATTGAAATATAGTTTACCCTGTCTTTATGTTTTGTCTAAAATATAGTTAAGAAAGAGTAAAGACACATCATGAATATCGTTTATAAACGGCGTTAGCCAAGGAGGAAATCCTGAGCCAGTTGAAACTTAAATTACAAAACAATCAATTTGTGATTGTAAACCATATCTCAAATTTAAGAAATGTTGAGCAATACAGATTGTAAATTGAATCTATCACCAGATTCCATCGAACATGTTGGTGGAATTAATTTTGTTTGTTTGGAAATTTCAAAAGTTGCTCCTTTTCAGATTTGATATATAAGAATGAATGAAATTATGAACTGTTCACTGATAAACATTATCATATGTAGCAACAGCTTAGTCATTATTTATCGATTTGGTGCATTATATTCAACTTAGAAAACTCGTGAACATATTAGTAAAAAGGTTTGTTGTAATTATATGAAAATAGTTTTTTTTATACATTAAAAACGCTTAGGTTCGATACTAAGTAGACAATCCCAACGTAAATACTCTGGAATATACTCATAAGCAAGGCTGTTTATTTTTTTATTTTTTTCATTTTTATTTTGAAATATTATACTTTGTGAGCAGAAATAAAACGTAAAATGGGGATTTCCAAAATGTAAAGTTTACCTTGGAATCATATGACAGGTTATGTCATAGAATTCCAACAAAAGGGACGGTCAGAAAAGGTGAACGGTGGATATTTCGGTCAATCATTGCAGGATATAAAATACGTAAGATTCATGGATGAACATCTGTATATTCTTTAATCGAATTGAGGTGTACATTTTTCGAATAAGGACATGCTAATGTCATACAAGGTAATGAATAATGTATAAACTTCTGATCGAACACCTTGAATGTACATAAGCTATGGAAAACCCGGTGTGGAACATAGAGCACTAAAAGAAATATTATCGTTACAAAAATATATCGTTAATATATTGTAAAGGTATAAGCGTATGAACATTGAAGAATGGAAATTTTCAATGTAATTTTGTTTTATGTTTCTGCTATAATAAAACCAGTAAACATCTAGTTCGATTATTCCGTCAGTAAATAAAAACGATCATAAAACATTGATAGTCGGTTAAAATTTTCCGCACCGATGTGACTATGTACAAAATAAATGTCATTTTATAAATTTTCACTTCTATCGTTGGTATATGGTAAATTATGTAATCAATAAAAACAAAATTATAACGCAAAAATCCTCTTTTTACCTATTTTATTTTACGTTGAAGACTGTTTCCTTGCGTTAATTTATCTTGGACTCCTCATCTGCAGACATTCCCTGCATCTTGATTAGCAAGTAATGAAAAGTCTAAATGAAAAACTCCTTATTCCTATCTTAATTAAAACCTTCTAAAATGAAACTAGTTTTACATGATATGAGTGTAATATACTGGGTTTTAAAAGTAAGTTAACTTTAAATGGTTGTGATTTCGTTATTTGTTGTCCCATCCTCCAGAAAAAACCGTTAATTTTATGCAGATATATTTCAAATTAAAAAAAAAAAAAAATCAACTGTTATTTTCAACGCTATTTATTTTTAAAAGATTTAATACCTTATTTAGGTCCGTCTCAATTACTCTGGTATTTTTTTCATTTAATTACCTGTTTCGACTAATTGGATTGTCATCGTTAAATCAACAGGCACAATTGCTTAAAAATTATTCACACCACGTATTAAAACACACAAATATAACACATACATAACCTTTGCTTATAACATATTAAGATGAAATACTTAGTCGCCCTGCATAGTTCACTTTGAAGAGTGTAGTGTATACTGATTGAGGGAATGATTCCATTCCGGGATTTGTTGTCGGAGCAACGACTCATTGTTGACTATTTTCAAACACAGGAATCTAGTAGGTGGCAAACTTGTGGTAGTTTACTTTCAATTAATTGATTTTTTTTATTTTATCTCACACCACACATGAAACCGCCCCATTAAAACGTGATGAGTTCCATTACGTCAGTAGGGATCTGATGGGCTATAAAGCTATTGTGAAACCTTTTTAAAAATTTGCCACCGCAGCCAATGAAAATGTTTAATAATATCCGCTATTTTATAGATGTTGATTTTATTTACTGGCATACTAGCAACGTGGTTGATTGTATCAAGCCTAACCTATTATTTTTAATGTGCGAGTCGTAGGTTTTTAATTTAAAATTTAAACTTATAAGTTGTTTTGTTACAGTAGAGGTAGGTAAAATATTGTTCGACATACGTGTAACAATTCATAATCATTAACGCACTCGTGTATAACCCTAGTTTACTACTCTTAGTTTATTGTTACGTGATCACTATTCATTCGTAAATTTTACTACATTATGTTTTTATTTTAATTATTATTTTTTAAACTTTACTTTAGTGTTGACTATTTTTTATATTAAATCCTTTATTGTTTTTAAGTGTTTTTTAAATATTTAACAATGAACTCCTACATATTTTAACTGTAAAAAAAATGTCTTTTACCACCAGTACAAGTACGTTTAAAATAAATAATTAATCTGGAGAAAAAATCGAAAAAAATATAAATATTATTTTATTGGAAAAATTAATCGGATATTTATAAAATACATCATTTATAAGTGTTTAATTTATATGAAAAAAGAAAAATGATTTACAATAAGTTCATTAGGTAGAATGTCAAAAATTCCAAAATTAGAGTCCTGTCTTCACTGAGAATCACATTCCTTGCAGTGATAAATATACACTTAGTAGCTAAATTAAACACTTTGAACTTTAAAATCACTATTTATACAATAAACTATTTACAACACTAAAAACTAACAATATAAAAACAATAATTTACAAAAAAAATATATTCAAACACTTAATAGTTAAAACTTTCGCAAACACTATTCTTTCGTAAAATATACGACGCGAGCTTGAGTATGGTAATAACGGTTCAACTTTGAGCTTAGCCGAAGAGACAGTGGCCTTTATTCATAATGGCAGGCAGGTAAACAAAAAGACAGAGCGTGTCCATCTTTTGTCTACGAGTTCTCTGAATTTTAAAAAGGGCAATGAGTAGTGTTCTAGGGGCAACTCGTGCAAGACACTCGAGCTAAAATGATACTCTTATAAAACTAGTGAAGTAAATATCTATTATCGTATCATCCCTTTACCATTACAAACAATGATCGCATGAATGAGTGTTAATATGAATGTGTACAGTTTCTATCAGTCATGTTAATAAAGTTTGCACTCACAACGATTTGAGAGACGCATCGTGCAGTGTAGTCGAGTGTAAAAACCTTGCTAGTAAGTTTGAAACCACTAGGTCTGTAGACGTAACTGGCCTTGAACCATACGAGACGCAAATTCCATAGCTGAGGAGAATTTATTGTCGAGAAAATTCCATAAACATTAATATTAGTCAGACAACAATGTGGCGAATCCTATATGGCATCTCAAAGTGTATTAAGATAAAATGAAATAGAAGTTTGAACTGAAAGAAATAGGTAAGCCTTAACGACTTGATTTTCTTTACAAACATTACCTCATATTTGGTTAAGCGAAGATTGGTTTCACAAAATTTTTGTATTGATGAAGCACATTTTCATTTAAATGTATCTATCAATACACATAATTGCAGGATATATTTAGGTACCAATCCTCATACAGTAACATACCAGGGACTTCATAATAGAAAAGTTACATTTTTTATAGTGTTCTCACAGAATTGTTTCAATTGGTTATTCTGTTTTTAAGAGGTTGAGTACAGTAAAGACAGTAATAATACCGGAACAACGTTATTTAACATGTTAGAAAATAAGCTAATAAGAAAACTGCAACTGCATGATAACTGCATGATGTTGAAAGCACGATCGAGCGCCTACAGATATTTACAACCCATGAAACGTTTATGAGAAATATTTGGAAATCCTGCGATAGCTCGACATAGCCCCTGAAGTCCCCAGATTTAAACCAAATTGATTTTTTGCTGTGTTTTTTTTAAAGGCTAGACAGTACAAAACCAGCAACTGTTGAAGAACTGAAATAAGTATTCATTCAAAAAGTAATCAACACGTTAAGAATCTTATATGCGCATAATTTTACTACTTCTACAGGAAGAGAATGGTGGTCATTTAGAATACCTGTCTTAATAACCCTAATAATAAAGAATTAAACTATATTTTTTAAAAAAATCGTTTTAAATTCAACGTTTTATGTAGTGTTATGGATTTACTTGGAGAAAAGAAATCTTGAAAAATGTACCATTTTCAAGTGAGCTAAGCAGATTACGATCAGTTTGATTTCCTGCCGCTATTTTCACCCACAAATTGAATTGGCAGAGTTCTATGTTGCGAGCTCATGTTCAAGCTCATGGCCTGGCTACACTGATTTGAAAACAAGCTAATGAATTTCTCTCTATTTTGTTGTATGTTAAATATAAACAAACTATATAGTCAATTAGAGTTTTATCTTACTTTTGAAAGACATGTAAAATCAATTTAAATTGTCACTTTATTTATTTATTACTGATAACTATTTAACTCCGTTATAGTTAGTTAGTTATTAGTTACGTTGTTATAATTAGTTATTTAGTTATTTATGATAGTATTATGTTCTTAGTTATTATTATTATTATAAGTTAGTTTTGTATTGGTGTTATTATACGTTACTATCATTGTTATTGTTATTATTAATTTTTTAACTATTAGTGTTATTATAAGTAACATCGTCATTAGCGTTATGAAAGTTGCTTTTATTGTTTTTATTAGTTATTTAGTTATTCGTGTTATCATTAATTGTTATTTAATAGTTTTATTATCAGTTACTTAGTTATTAATGTTATTATAGGTAACTTCGTTTTTGGTGTTGCTATTTTTGCTATTATTAGGTTTATGGTTATTATTATTATTATAAGTGACGTCGTAATTGGCGTTACTAAAAGTCGCTATTATTAGTTACTTAGTGGTTAGCGTTATTATTAAGTTCTTAGTAATTAGTGTTATTGTTACTATTATTAGGTGATTAGCTGTTAGTGTTATCAGTCCTTAGTTATGTTATTGTTATTATTATTTACATAGGTATTAGTGTTATTATTAGGTTCTTAGTGATTAATGTTATTATTAGTTGTTTAGTTACTATTGTAATTATTATGTATTACTATCTGTTATTTTTGTTGTTATTAGTTATTTGCCAGTATATTCACATTGGATATAGTCGGAGAAAACAAATACTTGAAACTGTACCACGTTAAAGTGAGCTAATCAGATTACGATCTGTTCGATTCCTTGCCGTTATTTTCACGCTCATTGACTGGCTACAACAAAGCTCCTATATTTCTCTTTGTTGTCTGCGTTACACATTTTAAACCGATTATTATATATTCCACTGAGTATTTCCTACTACCGAATATTGGATATTTGAACAACGAAATTATTATTATGGAAGTGGAAAAGTACCATTGTTTAAGATAAAAAAGGAAATGATTATGAAGACCACGAGTTGGAAATATTTCTGGGTGAGAGTAACTATGGCTCATGGAGAAGAAAATTTGAACGATATTGATGGATAAAAGAAATCAATAATCACTAGATATTATAATAAATTGTATTTATTTAAATAACATACTTAATAATTGAAACAATGTATATTTTACGTTAATATTTTTTTATAATTTAACAATTTATAAAAATTTCGTAAAAAAATTATTGTAATTGGAAATGTTGGTACAGATATTTTCGACGAAATGTACATATCCTAAAATTATTCTTTTTTGTACGTATATATTTTTTAAATTATTACTTACACAATCTTTGAAGGAATTCTGCTCCATTTTGTTTAGCTGTCACGTTTGCAGAATGAAAATGCCGATGTTTGGACGCTTGCAGATATTTTTTGTGGGAAAACACGCAAATATGGCGATAGCAGAATTTCAGATGCGTGAAATACGAATATATGGCCGTACTGTTTCCTACCTAACACCCGCATGAAAACACATAGGATATACAGATTTCCATAGTTCCTGACAATTTTTCTCTTTTATTCGATAAATACAAAATTTAAACTTTTGGTGATATTACCAAGAAGTGAACATCACTCACGCCAACTTTATTCAAAATATTGTATGAAAAACATGTGTAAAAAAAGACAAAATATTTTACTTTATTATTCAAAGTAACAAACATCAAATTATATTATACAATGTATTACAATAAAATTATCTAAAATAAGTGTAACTGTTTACGAAATACTCTAATGAATAGATAAATATAATTCATAAAATTTTCTTCTTTAATCAATGTAATAAACTCTTACAGAAGAAATGTGCATACATTATAATTTTCAATTACTATCTAAAAAAAATCTCCTTTTCTCTATTCAACCTTCTATCTATGAATATAAATCCAGAGTTTAGCTTTAGCTAATTGAGTCAAAATTAAAACAAAATAAATTCTTAATTTGCAAACAACTACCGTTCCAGTATGAAAAGGTTAGCTTCAATGGTTGTAGGGTATTACGTAAAAGTTGTGTTTTTCAGTCTTGAAGGATATAAAAATGTTTAAAATATAAAACAAAATATGAGTTAATTTTAAGAGTCACTTTCATGTATACTAAAGATAAAATAAGGTTTATTTTAATTCTGTGCTATTGGGACGTTACCCAACTTAATATTTATTTTTTAACAATATTAACAAAACACCTTTGTATTTTATTGTTTATCACTGTGTTATATATCTCTGGTTCACATAAAACACACTGTAGCTGTATTGGATGATGAATTGTAGATACTGTGTTTGAGATAAATCGGAATAAATATTTTTGGTCAGTATATTATGCAAAGGAAAATATTAAATATTATTTTCAAATATTTACGAAAAACGTGTAATATATTTAACATTAGCAATGCTATTTTTGTAGTATGTAGAAATTTTGTATAGTTTAAAAAAAATCATTTTAAGTCTTTCAATTATACAAATTAACAATTCGTTTTCAAACATTAGCTGATGTTGACAAATATTTGTTTTAGCTTTAGTAATGGGAAATTAAATATATATTTTTTAAATTATTAATCTTAGATATGCAAAAGCTTCGTCTCACTCTTAATAAATTCCATTCATAATGTCACTAAGTTAATGCATTTTTGATATTAAACTTTAATATGTTTGATAAAGTTGCACTGCTAACTTTATCCTCTGATGTTGTGAACAGCAATTACCTAATGGAGCGCATTACAGATATGGCAAATGGGATTATTAACATTGATCACCCACTTTACTGTAAGCGGTGGAAGTTATACTACAGTATATTTATTAGTATTTGTGTTTATAAATGAAATGAAAATTCATAATGGGGACACCTCTTGAAGTTGATGTTATATAAAATAAAAATGTTTAGATTCGTAAAATTGCCATATTTTATGTACAAGGTTATACCGTTTTCACATAACATTCATAATAATACCACACCTTCCATTAGTGTCGCTATTTCCATAAAGAAATTTAATGATAATTATGATAAATAATTTTATTAATTTATTTAATGATTAAGCGTTAAGACTTCATTTGTGTGTCCTAGCTTTATAGAGGAGTACCTAACTTTGTTGTTCAAATCCATTACACTACAATGTGGGGGGAAGCTAAATAAAAATGTTTTTTTATAACTAATATAATATAACGAGTGACATATTTCATTGTTAATTTACTGTGTTATAAATCAACCACCACTATTGTTGAGTAACCACCACTAAAATAGTTTTAAAAGTGTGCATTTTCTTTAAATGTAATATTACCGTAATACTTTAACATTATTTTAAGTTTAAATTAACAATAGTTGAATAAGTAACAGAAATTGACTTTACTTCTTTTAAAATAATAAAAAATAGTTTGAGGTTCGTCAATACAAAACAATCAACAAACATTTGAAAACGGGGTTACATTGAATTTTAACGGATTTAAGATCAAATGATTCAATGTCAAATTTATATTTAAACTTCAAATATTACATACAGTGGACCAGTATAAAATCGTTCATAAAAAACACAATAAATAAAATTATTTTCATATATTGTTATCTGAACGAAATAAATTTTTTTTTAGTTCTACATTACATAATAAACTTCGATATTTGACGCACTTGAGGAAATATATTACAAAAATGTCGGACAGCATATCACTAACCTTGAGGCATAAATCTACAAAAACCATTTGAATACAATATAAAATAATTTTAATATCCCCACAACACTTTACATCGTAGTTGAATAGTAATATATTATTAAATAAGTGTGACTAATAAGCCATTAATAGGCAGCTTAAAAAATTCTCCCCTAAATTTTCATTCTTGATTAATCTTCTTCAATATCTGGTTTGATGGCTGAGCTTTATAATGTGTTCCTATGTAACTCACAATAACAAAACCACAATGCTGTTACTGTACACAATTCAATTACAATAATGAGATTAATAGATGATGAAGATTAATATTTGGTGTATCTAATATGGTGTATGTTCCTACTCATAAATCTGTTGTTGTAGTCTCTTCATAAAGGATTATATATACTTAGCATTCGTTAGTTTATCATAGGCCTATAAGAGAACGTTTGTGGTCTTTCTTTTGAAGTTCAAAAAGGTTATGCGATTTTAAAACTAATGTCTAATTTTTCACTTAAATATCAGTTTTGAGATTTTCAAAATAGTTCTTTAAACGATCTCTGTCTGTCGAGTGGAACAATTTTCATCAAATTTGGAATGTGAATTTAAACGTTTTTGAATATATTTTGCTAAAATGAAACCTCTAAGAATTGAAAGAAAAAGTATCGGTTGTATCTCGTCCAAAATAAATGTTATCTGTAACAAACGGAAACTGATCTTTGAATTATAAAGAAATAACGTCTCCATATAGCCGTACAGAATACGTTCAGAGTTTTAGAAATACGTTTTAAAATGGCCCAAACCAAAGTGTCAAATCTTTATTAAACAAAGTAATTACTGTACAATAGTAAAAGTGAAAAATTAAACGAAACTTGAAAACAAACATTAAAATCTCAAATACAAAAATTTTATTTATATTCACGTCGATTTTATGGTATAAACAAATGGAATGAACTCTTTTGGGATATATATATATATATATATATATATATATATATATAATATACTCAAACTCTACTAATATATATATATATATATATATATATATATATATATCGGGGAAAATATTTTATATGAGCACAACTTATTTTCTAAAAGCAAAACATGTGGACAAACAATTAGTAATAAATAAAACTACGTTTTTCTTCATTCTTTTTGGTGAGACTGCAACTCATGCTACGTACTTTTCTTCTTTTATTTTGCCGTTGAGCATAGGAAGAGTTGGTGCATTGTTTTTGCATAGTTTATTTTATTTATGTCCGATCTCTGTAGGGCTGTACTGTAAAGTGGCTACGAGCAGGCGATAATGAACGTTACTTAATTTAAAATTTAGTAAAACAGAAACCCAAATCTTTAAAATTACTTATCACTATAAAGGGTTACCAGTGACTTAGTTTTCTCCTTTATACATAATATTGTTATTCAGGTTCATTAAAAAAGAGTTCAGAAAGGGGATACAGTTATAGTACTTGCATTTGACATTTTTGTGTTATATATTTTTCAAACAAATATAGCATTTGTTAACACTAAATATATAACAGCATAAACTTATATATATATATATATATATATATATATATATATATATATATATATATATATACAACTTCGTGAATCATTACTTTTTATGTAATAAAATAGAGATCTCTAAATTAATCACACAGGTAAACCGATTAAGATTCTTGCTTCTTTACTGCCTCCTACAAATAAGAAAAGTAATTTAAGATGAACAAATATCTGAGAAAAGCGTCAAACAAACTTACATTTCTCAACTACAATTTTTCAACTTTAAAAACCTGCTGTTAAGACCAATTCAAGATGAAAATCTATTACAGATGACAACTTCATTCTTTATTTACACAAAGACGTTGTTATTGTGTGAAAAAAATATAAAACAAGATTTGATAATGCTGGGGAAATGGTCGACAATAGACAGCATTGGAAATGACAACAATGGAATGGTTGTTTACGTCTTCCAAGTAAATTACCCTACTGAATGATTACGGAAAGGTTTTTTTTGTTTTTTTTTAACAAACATTAAATTATTATTATAAATAATTCACAAGTTAATTCCACGTTTGACTATAAAGTTGTGGAACAGGTGGAATTTATAATATTTTGCAACGTACTTTCATTGTAAAATTCCACAGGGTTACACAATATACAACAACCTGACATATTGGAACACGACCACATGTACGAAACTTTGCTTTCAAAGGAAATTTTGTTGATGAAAGTTTTCTCCGGTTCTTGTATGTTATGTTATTCCACTCAAGAATACAATAAGGCACTGAAAAGGAGTGGGGAATATTCAATGCATCACCCACAGTCCTTTTTTAGAATATTGGATAATTTTTAGTTGAAATACAAGTTTACAAAAATATCTATTTTTAAAAAAGACAAGTTGTATAATTTTATTACTGGAAATAATTAATCGGATCGACATTTTTACATAGTGTAAGAACTTGTAATTATATATTTTACTATCTGAATGCTCGTTATTTTCACGGGATATTGTGTTATTTTTGTTTTTGGATGTAAATGAGGGATATTTGTTTCAAGTTTAATCGCAAGGTTCGCAGCGTTACTAGAGAAACACTGCAAGGAAATGACTGTGTACTGTTTTTCTCATTGAGGGTTTTATTTTCGACAGCTCCGCTCACCAACTGCCTGGGTATTTTACTCAGGCTCCATTGAATAATGCTGGATGAAATCATACGGGTTGGGGTAGTTGTGTCTCAAAACTAAAGTTATAATTAAGAGGAACGGCGATGAACTCGATTATTTAATTTATAGTAATTGTCGGTAAACGACCTTCGATATCCTTTCACGTGGTTCTAAAATTACGAGATTAAATAATTTGCTAACCCTCGAACAGATTATGTAATTCTGCCCATGTGAATAACAATCTTGGCGTACAATTTATTTTCAGTGTTTATTTTATTGTCATGGCAATTATACATAAGGGGTAACTGGAAACGTTTTAATCCCAAAGGACAAGTCTCCCCCGCCCACTACTTCCCACTATCACAAACAGCCCCAGGCCGGGCACTCCCGCTCATACAGACACTACGAAATCAACAAAATTAACCAAAATAAAAACTACAGACACCTCCCGTTTCTTGCAGTTGCATATTTAAATCTAATTACACAATTTAATTAATTGTTGGTAATATTTTTTTCCACCTATTTTATATAATTGCTATATTTTCAAAGCCAGTATTTGAAAAAATTAAAAAAAAAAAGGTTTAGATCAGGTATTTAACCCTCTAAACGCTTAAAAGAGTTATAGAGCAACAATATTGATTACAGTTATAGCATTAATCGCAAAATATTGAAATACAACATCTTTCCTTTTCCTGAAATCTAGGAATACATTTCAGATCTCTAGCTTCGTATGTAGTGTAAGAATTATTTGATCAGTGAGGGAATCAGTCTGTCAGTCAAGATGTAAGGAACGTAAATATAAACTAAATCAGAACGCTTGTATATTCTGTATAATAACGCCGTTGAACTTGAAGTAAATGACGAGTCACATGGTTCAACTATAACCGACCTACATCGTCTGAGCGAATGTCCGTGTTATCAGATGTGCGCTACTGGTCAGTCTTCCCCCTCCCCACTTCAAACCACTAATCACATACCGCCCCATACCGAGCCCTCTCACTCACACAAACACCACAAACCCACGAAATTGAGCAAAATATGAACTACAGGCCTCTATCCTCTCTTGAAGCTGCATATTAAAACATAATTTCAAATTATAGTTAATTTTCTGTATTAATTTTTTCCCACCCCTTAGAAGTATCTATTGTTTAATTATCCACAGGTTTAAAAGGTATATTTTTTTGAAGGTATTATAAGAAAAAAAACTTTTAATAGAGTTATTAAAGAGTTTAAAAAAAATTATTGATTAAAGTAATTACACCGATTTTATCCCGTAACAGAAAAAATCGGAATGATACATCTTTAATTTTCCTAATTAGCTGATAACACTAGCTGTGTCAAATTTTAGCCCTCTAACTTTGTGGTGTGTGTGAGAATTATTTATGCGTCAGTCGGTCGGTCATTTATACACGGCTTTCGCATATATTCAGCAAAAGTATATATATACAGGGGTGGTGACAGGTCGCGGAACGGGTTAATATTTTTTTAACCGTTACAGATGGAACTATATAACTTGGTACACTGTTACTGGGCATAAAACACTATTTTACCACAATTTCAATGAGCCGCTACCACTTCGGGGGGACGGCCCACAAGGAGTCGAAATAATATCTTAAATGAGAGCGTGGGTCGAGTTGTAAATCAAATTAAAGGTCTAATTTAGTAGAATACAATGCCGCAAATCTGACTTCAAAAGGTTCACCCTAAACAAAATGGCGGCGTTTTAAAGTATGTGAAAGTTACAATGGCGTTGAGTGTTAAAGATAGCTGGAACATGTTTACTCGGTACAGGTTTCAAAACAAACACCCAGAAATCAGTGATGAAGTTATAAAGCTATTTTTTAGAGTTCCACTTGACCCTTAACCTCTAATGGGGGACGGACCACAAGGAGTCGGAAGAAAATCTTTAACGAGAGCATAGGTTGAGTTGTACATCAAATTAAAGGTCTTTATTAGCACTGTACAATGCCACAAATCCGACTTCAAACGGACAACCGAGCCGGAAATAGCAGCCATTCAAAGATGGCATGAATTTGAAATTTTATCTATAACACTGAACCCCATAGTTACTTTCATAAACTTTAAAACGCCGCCATATTGTTTAGGGTGAACGTTTTGAAGTCGGATTTGCGGCATTGTGTTCTACTAAATTAGACCTTTAATTTGATGTAAAACTAACCCACGCTCTCATTTAAGATTTTATTCCGACTCCTTGTGGGTCGTCCCCTCGAAGTGGTAGCGACTCATTGAAATTGTGATAAAATAGTGTTTTATGCCCAGTAACAGTGTACCAAGTTATATAGTTCAATCTTTATATATATATACCTTGAAAACCCCAATAAAATAACGATATCGATAACAATTTTCCACAACAAACACTTTATTTCTGAAATATAACGTTTAAAATACGTAATCATAATCAGATAAAGGACTACTAAGTTTGTGTACATGTAACCACTGAGGATGTCTTATCAATTGAAACCTCCTCCTAAACAAATAAGTACAATTATTTTCTATTTTATTTTTTAAGTATTCAAATAGTTTAAAAAACTAAGTGGTGATTATGTTACAAACAAGATATACTATCGTAACAGGGAAATGGTGTGCGTAACAATTCCATTATTCATAAAATAAAATAATTAAGTTACAAGTAAAAATGTATAAATATATAAATCCAATTTATACATTTCTCTCAGTATCGTAATATACAGTTTTATCATTTTTGTATAACTTCTTATATCAACAATCTCTAAGGATAATGGAGAAAATATAATAGAATAGATATTATAAAACCAACACTATAAACAATGTATGGATTAAACATAAAATATTGTTCAATTTACTAGAAAGTAGTAAAAGCTAACATCATGAACAGGTAAATATACTTTAGATGTTATGTATACTGAATTTATGAAAGTGTAAAAATATATAGACATGTTGTTAAGTTTGATTCAAAAATTGATAGCCGTGGCACAATTTCAAAGTAACCTTAGAATATATAGGTTCAATTTTATAAGTAGCTAGGTTTGTGGTTTAAAAAAAAAGGAGATATTAACCCTCCTCCCTCCTGTATTTATTAGTCTGTTGTGCAGACAGTAAAGATATAAAACCACAAAAAAAATTACACTTTAAAAACAAAATAAGAAAAGACAGGTTACTACGTATTCCATAACCAGTCAAATGATCTGTAAAGTATATTTATAAAATTAAATTCGGCGTTACTGATATATTTATTATTTATCGCAACAATTTATTTTAAATTAAGCACAAAGACAAGCCGATAATTAGTAAATGATATTATCTAGTTTTAATACAGTTTCTAAATTTTAAACAGGCAAAACTTGTCCGCCGTTAGAAAATGCCTCAGTTAAATATACATGACATCGGCCTCAATAGGCGTAAACCCGTTCAAGCATTACCCACATCAAGAGTCTCTGAGTAAATAAAAAAGGTAAAAAGGACCTGAGAGCCGTAGAATATCAAGGAGGTTCGGTCAATATGGGGATTGTGTTCAAATAATTCATATCTTTTACTGATTCCCTTTGTTTCGACTTGGTTAAATATTCCTAGTTTAGGTAGGTTTTAATTTTTGTTTCTTTTCACAAAGTTCACGTGAAGTAATAAATCTCGTTCTTTTGAGATTGTTATAAAATAATAACATTTTGATTATTCCAAATAAATTTTTACTTTACAAACCAGGTAATTATAAAGTATAACATTAGGAACACAACTTTCAAATGTTATTAAATTCTGAGTTCTGAAGTCATCTTCTTTTTGTAGAATAATTCCACAACTTTTAACTCCATTAACTTTGGATATTTTCTATAATTTTTTGCAACACATAAATCCGTTTTACAATAATTAAATAAGTTTGCATGTGCGTCTATAATAAATGTGTTACTAAAATTAAAAAACAAATAGTCCTCGCTTTTATTTCACTTATTGATCTATATGAAATATTTTTAATAATGTCATTTCTTTTTAATGTGTGATTCTAATTTGGGCGTGTCAGTTAGTTTGAAGTATTGTAACTCCGTGAAATAATTTGTCTTCATGTGTCTATATAATTATATAGACGAAATAAACCCAATTTCAATAATAAATTAATAATTCTGAGATTCAAACTTAGGGAAATGGTAATGAAGCCGTTTTTCAATATAACATTGTTTAAATTCCATTATAATTTGGCAGTTAGTGAACATGTTACTAAAAAAAATCTTCCAATATATATATATATATATATATATATATATATATATATATATATATATATATGTTTAGATATGGCTGATATTTAACTGTTTACATAAACTTGGACTGACATATAAATCATTCATAACTGAAAGCCTAAAAAAAAATATACTGACTAACATGAAATAATATACGAAAAACCAAAAGACATATATATATATATATATATATATATATATATATTTCACAAACGATATAAGTGAAAACCATCATCAATGTTCTTTACAATACTCATTGTATACTAAGTATATGAAACAATATAGTTTAGAAATGACTTTAATTTAAAAAAAATTAAAAATAGTATAATTTACATAATTTTGTAATAGTGAATGTTCTCATATCGTCACTCAAATTATAAATTTCTTTTTTTTCTGTACAATTTATAAAATAATAAGAAAAACCGATAATAGTGTAACTTAAATAGAAATAATTGCTTATTTACAAATTTATGTATAAATTTACGATCAATGTGTTCTATTGCTCTACTTTTCACGTGTATATGAAATTCATGAAACGAATAGAGAACATCATATATTGGACATATTTAATGTACGCTATATTTTTTTTTACCATTTGACGATGTAAAATGCAAATGCATGTATCATTTGTTTTATTTTAGCATATATACAAATTGATATGTACGTGTGTCACATTTTCCCAAAAGGAGTAATAAGCAGAATATAATTGATGTGTTAATACACTAACTTATGTAGACTATAAATAATTACATATCTATATAAATAGAAACAAAGTTATGTTTTATAAACTATTCTAATTATTTTAAATGCTTATGATAACCAATAAAGAATAAATATCGAATCGCAAGAACTAGATTGATTTCCAAAATGTAAATTTAGTAAATAATTTTAAATATAAATATAAACAAAGTTATATATTTAAAAGTTTTTATTTATTTTTTATGTTTATAATAACCAATAAGGAATAACGAACGAATTGCTTGAACTATCTCGATTTCCAATATGGATATTTGGTATAAATAAACTCTTAATATAAATAACCTATACATATTACGATTGCTAAATATGACACAATTAGTTAAACGACAATTAATGAGAAATTTACAAGTAGATTGTAATCATGTTAATAAACTAATTAAATTTATTATAAACCGTTTAAGTTAATGATATTATAAAGTGTAGTTTATAAAGCTTATTTTCAATGTATATACATTAATCATAACGTTGCAATATATGTATTTATTATTTTTTTGTACAATATATGTCTGCTGGTTAAAGTAACAGTTAATGTCGTATCCGTGATATTCATTCAAAATAAGAATTATTAAACATTTTATGGTTGGGATCTTAGCATCATACACTGGCGATAAAAATAAATTCTCTCTTGTGTAAGATGATAACAGTTTATGAATTGTGCATTCTTGGTTAACCACTATCTCTTGATATTATGAATATTGTACACTGGAATGGAAAGATATGTTATATAAATCATGCTTGTGAACTTCAAAGAAAAGATACATTGAGATCAGATTTTCAATCGGTTTTGATACTTTAATTAAAACAATAAATAATAGTACTTAAGTATAATACGTAACAATATTATTTATTTGTTCAAACTTTTTCAGAATACCAATAAATTAATGTAATTTTGAAGTTAAACTATATTATTTTTGATAAAAAAAAGTTAAATAATTCTACTAACGTTATTTTCCATGTTGTATACTGCAATTACAAAAAGAATACATCAGTCAAGTGGACTTAATAACATTTTACATCTTACTTTACTATAAGATGTGGAAGTTCTATTGCAATGTTTTTATTGCGATTGATGTTTACGAATGAAATGAACATAGACACTTCCAAAGTCGAGATTATGGGAATGTATTCGTTCGATAGGAGCAACACAGGAAAGTGGTAGTGTTTATTATACGGCGGGACCAACTGAGAAAACATATAAAGACAATGAGCACAGTATATGTAAAGATGATTTAAGTCCGTAAACTGCCCTGTTGCATTTAGACGATTATAATATTTGTACATAACACTTATAATGATACTATATTAAGCAATTTAGTGTGCCTATAGCTATTGTCACTACTATTGTAATAGATTATAATGACTAAATTTAGATTTGTTTTTATTACATTTCAAACGTGGAAGAGAAAGATGATATTTGCTTGCCTAATGTAACACAAGGAGTGGTCTATTATTATTCATTGCAATATTTTGTGAATACCTTCAATACTACTAACTTTTAAAATATATAATGAATGTAATATAACTCTAATAATGAGGATATTGTTTGAAGTTTAAGTAATTGACAATAGTTGAAGATGTAAAAATAAATTTAAACTTAATTCTCTTAAAAAAACTCAAAGTTTACTGAAATAAAACAGCGAAACATTTCAAGGCTGGGCTACGTTGAATTCAAGGAAATTCAGGATCTGTTGTTACAGCTTAGTCTAATTAAAATTAGAAATATCAATTTTGTAACAAAATGCATACATATTATGAGGTCCTTACAAACCCCTTTTTTGACGTATTCGTGACCCCTGACATAATTCATAACAAAATGTCAAAAAGATTTTTTTTATTCTTAAAATAATTTAGACGAGTTCCAGGGAGACTTCAAAAGTCAAGAGTCATTAAAAGTTCAAAACAATAGTTTTCGTACCATCACAAGCACGTCCCTTCCATCCTTATTATAATTCTCTTTAAGCACTATTCAGCTTTTAATATTACTCTTTTATTTTATTATTCTTCAATAGCGAAATATGTTCTTTAAAGCAATATTGAATATCCACTTCAACCATCAAAAATGTTCAAAATAATCTTCTTTTGATTAAAATTTTATCAGTTTTGTCGCTTAAAATCACTTCATTGTGCGATAAATCAACAGCTGATTCAATAATAAGGGTAGTTTATAATTTATTGATGAGAATTGCAATTCCGGGTAACTTTTATACACCTCTTTTCAATACACAAATTTGAAATTTTCCAAATCAATAAAATTAAAATTAACTAACTATTTTCATTTAACCATCCATTTTTGAACTTATCTCAAATTTCTCATTTCATTGTTAGATATATAATAAGAAAACCATCGCCAATTCTTACTTTTTTTTTTTTTAAATTTGTAGAATCTATGAAATTGAAAACGTGTGATAATGAAGCTGTACAGTAAGTTCACATATTCGTTTGTAGTTATAAATATTAGGAATGCATGGAGATTTTACTTATTATTTATTCAATCAACTTATAAAGTGGGTCATATTTTTTCTTCTTCCAATCAATACAATTTATTTCTTGGTTTTCTAGAATCATATTAGATTAACAAATGTTAAGCATAAAGTTAAATATACTGCTTACATAAGGTTGTTTTTAAATTAGGTGAAATTGCATTACACCTCCAACTGTAAAATATGTTTTTATTAAAAGTATATATTTTTCACGATATTGCAAAATTCTGAAGAGCTTTTTTTACGACTAAGTACGTTCATATTTTTTTGTTTATTTTTTATGAAAACCTTAATAGGATTGGAATAATCCGTTTAAATACCGCAAAAACGTTTAAGTAATATAAATAGTTAGTGATTTTTGACTCTACCAAATATGTGAATATAAAGAACAGTGCAGTTACTTTTTAACGTGTTGAGGTCGACATAGCTTTGTAGGTATGTACGCGCTTATTTTATTCCACAGTATGGACTATTGAAAAGTCAAATATAACTTAGATTCGAGCCTGTTTATTTGCTATTTCTAGCTTTCATTCTTCTAATTTGTGAGATATTATTATCGATGTAATGTAAAAATGTTGAAGAAAAAATCAACTTTTTAAACAGTAAAAGTACGAATTACGTACTTTACGTACCTACGTTTGTTTTATTTAGCTTTGATATAATAAAATACGGTGACATATTATATTTAATTGTTAAACATGACTGATGTTCGAGCATGGTGTGTTTAGTAATAATAATAATAATACCTTTTAATGTCCGTCTTGTGACTTTTCCCCTTATCTTTTATGACATATTTCGGAGCCGTTACTCCATCATCTGAATATATTCACTCCTAACAGATTGTCGTACATTAAATAAATTATACATACACATAACAACTGACACTAACACTTGAAATTATTAATAGATGCGCATCCTAATGAGGAAAAGTCACAAAATAGGCCTTAAAAGATAATATTATTTTTAATAACTAATAGTGACCTAGCACCTCAATTATTCAATAAAAATGAAGCATTTTTCTGACAGGTAAACAACGAACTTGTAAAAACTCGTCTTTTGTAAAACTAGCGAAGTTTATTTAATTACACTTAGTATAAACTAATTTAAGTTTCTTATCTCTGAAAGGCTGAGCTGTTAAAACCAAAGACGTAGATCCTCAAACTTGATTTAAAAAACTTATTTAATCAAAGTTAAGTCGAGTTTTGACGGCAAAGAACTTCCTGAATTTATATTTAAATTGTATAACCTTGCTACATATTGTATATAACTTGAATATAACTAACATATAACTTAAATTTTTCGTAGAAAATAGAATTAATATTTATTGGATTTTTTCAGTGAGAACAATTTCTCTGGACAGATTACATAAATATTAGAATATTTTATTTTGATTTATATTTTAAAATCAAATATTTTCGGTTTTCCTAGAAAATTTCTATTTAATTATAATTACTCTTTGGTGATAAACATTTATAACTATATAAAATTCCTGTTCCTTATTAAAGATGTTTGGGTTTTTAATTTGTAACGTGTATTTTTCTTGATATTATTATTTAAATTGTATTTTAATGTATGTCTTATAGAAAGCTTATATTATTCTTATTACACAAAATTAATTGTAAGGTATACGTACTTTAATAAATTATTACAAGTATAAAATTGGGTTTTCCGTATTATGTGATGTTACAAAATATTTTGCTTCATTTATATTTAAAAGAAATATAATACACCAAGTTGCTTGACATGAAATTCTCAAAATATTTTCGCTATGAAAATCATTTGTGATAATTGTAATTCCTTGCTGAAAGCACAGTTGGAAATGAAACGATAATACGATTAAATGAAAATCGAATTATTAAATTCTTATTAGCATAAAGTTTATTTCTTCACTGAAAAATGGAAATTCCGTATGTTTTATGTAAATTTGATTAAACCACTTGACTTGGAATTAGTTTTTTCCTCTCTGTATATTCTCTCTCTTTCTCTTTCTTTCTCTCTTTGTTCTTGTCTTGTTTTATGTTTATTTAAAGAGAAGAATTTCTCTCGTAACAAATGTGACACATTACAAAGTAATATTCCTTTATTATTTACCTCTGTATCTCTTTTGTATGATTACAGATGAGGAAGCAAAGATCGAACATAATTCATCAGATTACATTATCGATAATACTCTTTAGTTTCTGTAGAGGTAAATCAATTTTTTTAAAGACGAATAAAGAGCAATTAACTAAAGAAGGTTACCTTTAAGTAGAAATAACAAAATTCTATTTATAACTCATGAATTTCCACTCGCTTTAAAAGGCATATAACAATAATATTACCCTGTTCTCTTTGCAAGTACTAACGTTCAAATAATTTAATAGTTATCGTATATTAAAAACAATTCATTTGTCAAATTATGTCAAATTAAAAATTTTAAGGAAAAAATTCAGTTTAATTTACTGAAAGAATAAATAGAAATACTCCAAGTACATATTTATAATATACGAGATTTACAGGGTAATTTCCCAAATAGTTTTGCAACACTAATTTAAATACAAAGGAGAACCGTGTTTTAGGGATATATTGTTACATAAAGCTACGAACTTACTTACCGAGCCATTGTATTTAACCACACAGCAACTAAGTGGGTTTAATTCCACACATTATCCGTGTTACGGTTTAAAAGTAAAGCGTCCGAACATAATTAAGTAACAGACTTTCTAGCCCTCTTTGTTTTTTGTTAGTTTTTTTGGATTTAAAATAAATATATAGTACATCGACGAGGAACTTCTTATTAGATAAACATATAATAAATTAAAGGAAAAAAACTTTATTTTAAAAGATGTAATATATTTTCGAAATAGTCTATACCAATTTTGAGAGATGGTGATTTTAATAAAAACAAAAATTATTATACAGCGTTTTACTAGAAGTTTTATTTTATTGTTTTATTGTAAAAAAATGTAATTATTACACCTAACACTTATAAATAGAATAAAAAATAATAAAGAAATAATAATAATTGCTATACGTGATGCCAAATATTAGTTTTAAGAAATTAGATTTAAATTGGTTACTCAAATGAGATCTTGTAGAGAGAAATATAATTAAAAAATTTCGTGATATTTAATTTAAGCTACGGTAACAAACACATTTAAGTCAAAATTATCATTTTAAACTATTTACTAAGAACTTATTAATCATGTTATGAATTATCTCAAATACGAGAATTTTTTCTTACGTATTTTAAAAAAATCGTGAAGTACAACAAGATGTAATGCCATATTTACAAATGAAGCATTAACCACGATGACATGAGATAGTACTAATAAAGCAAAAAGTATTATTGAAATGTTAAAAATCTCGAAGAAATAAAATAAAATTGCAAATGTTAAAAACCAAAAAGAAATGTTAATATTTCAAAACACTTCCGGAATATACACTTGACAACAACTGAGTTATTTGAATGATAATTTATTACAACAAAACAATAAAATTAGACAACACATACATTTTGTATTATTAGAGGATTTCAAAAGTTCTATGTTTGAAAATTAGTATGACTCAATATGAATTACATTCGTTGTTCTGCATATATCCAATCAATGTTATGGCTGAATTGGAACTCCATTTATTGCTCTGTAGATATCCAAGTAATAATAAAATTCAATCAATATTCGAATCAGAATATTTGAAGGGAAACTTCCTATTTCATTTCTTATATTCTCCTGTAAACAACTTATCATCGATGGTTACATGTGAACCAACTTTTGTGACACCGACCTATGTTTAAGGTTTGTGTTTAACTGATGGTAATTTGAATATGACTTTAGTCCGTGCTATGAACTTTAACAAAATGGTGGTTCGATTTTTATTTCATTTCTAAAATAGGCCCTATTTTGTAACATTTTAGCAGTACGTCGGGGCCTTTATTATTTATTTAATAACCTAAAATGATGTTATCTGCGATTTTTCATTTCAGCATCGAAACATTTTGATTGTTATTTAAACAAATTGTAGTTTCATGATTTGAAGGAAAAATCATAATTATTAACGAAGTTTGTATAAAAAGAGCAATTTTTCAAAATCCTTTTTTCCGATTTTAGTAACATTTTATGTCATGAGATCCCAAACCAGTGTGCTAAATCGTAAATAAAATATGGTTTTTGTTGAAAATATATTTGTTAATGAAAAGGATATTGAAACTAAACCGCGGTATTGTAAACTACTTTTCAGTCAAATGTGATTTAAATGTTATAAGAAACTAAAGTACAAGCAACATTATTATTTCTTAACAATATCTTATTTAAATATATTAGCAAGAATTGAAAGGAGGAAATCCTTCTGTCCAATAAAAATTATAAGTAAAATAAATTAGTAATTAACATATATTATATCATGTGTAGATAGAGTACAGTGGCTCCTTTGACTAGAGAAGGACTTATATTTTTGTTAATTAGTAAATTTTGTTTGGTAGATGTGTGTGGGAAAAAGTTAGTTTATTAGCACAATTTATTATGCTCTTCTTCAATTTGTTTTCCTTTGTGTTTAAAAGCGAAAAACCTCTTGATGATCATTGCTTTATAAAACATTAAAAAATATATAAAATAAAGATACCTTACACTCGAATAATATAAATATTGCCAATGTCGGAATATAAAAAAAAGTTGGTCAAGAGAGATCTGACAGAAAATATAAAAGAGAGGGATCTAAACCAAAACTACTTAAAAAAAGTGTAGTTTCAGCTCTCGAAATTGCCACCATATGTGATCTCTTGTGAGTATTTTCTTCTGTTTACTAAGTATTTTTATTTCAGAAATCTTACTTTTACTTTATGAAAAAGGATTATTATTATTGCTGAACTAACTACGTTCATTGCTTTTGAGAACAGTAATTTGTTAATGGAGGGGATTATAACTACTGTAAATTGGATTTATAACTGACACTCTACTTCACATCAAGTAAAGGAATTTAGAGGAAAATTTAGTTTGATGTAATTAGATTCCTTAACACTAATATGAAAATTAATATTGCACGTAGCTTCTAATCGTACTGGAGTTTACTGCAATGTTGAATTTTACAGTCGCAAAATAATTTAGCACACAAAACCTAAAAATAATTCGACCTATACAATTTATATTTAGAGTATGTCTTTATGAGATTATAATTTACATTTTACGTTATTATGGAACTTATAACCTACATTTTAAAACAGCATTATATGTAATTACGAAACTTTTAACATTATACGTTTTTAAAAAATATATAAGTATATCATACGGTGGAACAAATAACTACATTACTTGTTACTATGGAAAAATTTACTACATCGTATGTTATTATGAAAGTATAAAAATACATGATACAACTACATTATACGTTATTTTGGAACGTATAAATACATTTTACGTTACTCCGGAACGTACAATTACATTATGGGTTATTGTACTAATTATAATCCAAATTATTTGTTACTTTAATAAGAAGTACGAAAAACGACTCCAATGTAGTTTGGATACATTGGGTAAATAATTTCTTTTAATGTATCATAATACAGTAATTGGTGTATTTTTTTTTTATTGTTATTTTTTTTTAAATTATTATTTTTAAAAAATTTAATGTAATAGCAGATATTACTTGTTGAAACTCCATATTATAGGATAAAATAAAGCAATAAAGTTTAAAGTTTCAAAATATTTTAATAATATAAATGATCTTCAATTGTTTCGCCTTGCGGCATCATCGGGCTATTGATGAAGCCGCAAGGCGAAACAATATCAGCTCATTTATATTATTAAAATATTTTGAAACTTTAAGCTTTATTGCTTTATTTTATCCTTGAGTAATTGGTGTGTTTAATTATACAAACAATCCGTCATATTTTAATAAACATCTTTATGTTTTAATATTTGCCATTTCAAATGTTAAATTACTGTAACTGAGTATATTAAGTGTAGTTAAACAAACATTGGACGTAGCTGACATATGACTATACAACTACACGAGAAGGCCGATATACATTTAAATCTATCTCCTTAAAAATGAGCTTATATTAACATATTTTTCCTTAATTATTAACACATGTATTTTGCTTTATATAGAAACAAAGCCAAAATACTACTGAACACAAAAAATATAACTTTTTTGTTATACGAGACCGCTATCCCTCTAAATACTTTAATATTGTCAAAATTGGAAGAATATAAGAGTTGTTCCATTCAGATTTAATGATATTCCATTTAAAAGAAATGATAGATTAGATCTCTTGCTCTAACCCAAGGTTAGAAGAAAAGTTTGGGGTACTACAGAATTAGTACGCTCGTACTGACTACAAGTGATTTTCTGTGGAAGGGTATTTTTAAATTTACTTATATTTGTTGCCCTAGTAAATTACATTATTTACAGCGATAAGTGTGAATTTAAATATGTGTTATCAAGAATATTATGAAAAAAAAACTGCCTTACTAAATGTCTATTTTGACTGCAACAAGAACCATTTACACAAATTAATAATACTATTATATTCTTATAAAACCAAATTGATTTTATATTTTTCGCTTTTGAATTGCTGAATGTATATATCTAGATAAATACCTTATATTAGTAGTCAGAGCAATTCTTGTTATTGTATATCACTACAGCTGTTTCGCCGATCACAGTCGGCTTCGTCAGGTGCATAAAATTAGCGATCGCAATAATATATTCCAACCTACAGCAAAAAAAGAAAACAGAAAATTCGTACCAATTAAATATAACCACATTCTAGACCGTCCGACAAACAACATATTCCGTAAACATGGTTTCAACTTGGCATACCGAACCTCCAATAGCCTGAATAACATCCTTAAAACCAAGATAAAGCCAAATATTATCAATAAATTTGACAATAGTGGAATATACAAACTCAAGTGTGACGACTGCGAAAAAATTTATATAGGTCAAACTGGCAGATCCTTTACACAAAGGTTTAAAGAACATTTACCGTCACATAAAAATCATCTCTCCAAACATACTTCCAATTTTGCCGAACATTTGATAAACACCAATCATAATTACACTAATATCAATACCAATCTTGACATCATTCATAATGAGAGGAAGGGACACCGTCTCGACGTATTGGAGGAATATAATATATACATCACCCAAAAGAAACATCCCAACATACTTCCCAATGAAAAATTGAACTTCGCAACCAACCCGATCTACGATATAATCTTATCTCTGAATAAACAAATGGACTTCCACGACAGTTAACTATCATCAGTCTTATCTTCAGTATCCGTCCGGAAACGAACGAATAATGATGTGGCCACACCCGGACATTTTTAGTGTAAAATTTAACGAAGAGCTAGCCTCTGAATATTTTAAAACAATGTTTTTAGTGTCGTATATGTTCAGTGTCGTGTTTATGTGTTTTATTTAAGTGTCCTGCACCTGACGAAGCCGACTGTGATCGGCGAAACAGCTGTAGTGATATACAATAACAAGAATTGCTCTGACTACTAATATAAGGTATTTATCTAGATATATTAATAATACTTTTATGTTTCAAAATATTAGACCTATTAGTTTGTACGTTATCTGGCAATAGTTTTGTAAATATTATAATGGCTGAAAATTTAACTTTTATTTCCCATCATACTTTATTTCAATGAAACTATTTTCTTTACTCTCTAGTTGTTCCCATGTTACGTCGACGAAAGGTGTACGAAACAGACTTCCAGCAGACAGCCTTCACAATGCAACTTTCTGTCCTCCAGTATTTATAAAAATATATGTTCAATCCTCCATTATTTTATAATATTCTGTAATATATATATATATATATATATATATATATATATATATATATCAACTTAATAATAGGTTAGTTGAAATTATTTCGTGTATCTATAGGAGTAAGAGGCATAATTCGATTTAAAAAATATTTCTCATGTTTGGAATATATGAATTCCAAATTTTTAAACAGCCAATAAGCGAAATACATCATTCGGATCAAATTTTAGAAGGACATACTGCCAAAATCTGCTATGTGTTTTAATATATTGCACTACACAATACCTCTAGACAAAGAATTTTCTCTTTCTCCAAAAGACTTTAGCTCTTTGAAATTGATCCTTTACAGAATATAACCCCATGACTTCAGCGAGACCTTTATTTCTCTAATCTTGGTTTGATCTCTCTTCTTCAACTTTACTATCAGAACTTTCTTGACAAATACTCTAAGGCTATTACAGTATTCGAGGACTAGAAGTATTTTTCTTATACAGTATCATCTTCTTTATAGAGTTGAATGACCGAAAGATTTTTTCCCTTTACAAAACCTAGACAGCTTTTATAGAGTATGTTATATATTTAGTTTAGCCACGTAACAGAAGAATATCATGCAATTCTTTATTAGAAATAAACTATAAATTATGTCGCCTTTAATCAAAAAATTCTTTTAGAATAACATTTTATTACAAACTTGCATCGTTTTTCGCTGCAGAGTTAGTTATAAATTTCAACATTCATACCTCTATTGAAATATCTATAACGATATATAACAACTATAAAGAATTTCTTCTTTTTTACAAAGTATGACATGTAAAATGTCTTATAGTTTAACAATAAAAAGTTTCGAGATTTCTAAATGATTTAATTTCCATCAGTTGTCAGTTTATTAGTAGGTTCATTCCCTCTTCATTTCGAATCCAAGTGTTATAATAATTATAATATAACTGATTCATATTTTAGTTTAAGCTGATACTTTATACAGTTTTACTATTATGTACATATAACTTCCGAGAACACAATCAAGATATTTTTATTAGTATTAGGTACTTACAAAGTCACACATTTATGGGGACATAAAGGGTATATCTATTATTATTAGCTATCCCTTGGAGAGAAGATCCATAGTTCAAAAAGACATTTATTTGAAATTAGTAGCACTTGCGGAATCTTCAATAACCAATAAAAGGACGCACAATATTTCACAATAGGATTTTAAAATTATTTTCTCTTTTGTGTTGCAGTTTAGTACCAAGAAGGTTTGTGTACGAGTTTTTAACTGAATCATTTAACAATCGTCGTATTACCAGTAACGTGTTTATTGTGGTTATGATATCAACATTAATCTTACGCGATGACTTTGAAAAGTGATTCAGTGAAGGAGAACAGTTCTGGTTCAACGACAGTCGTGTTGTTTAGTGTATCTCTCCTACAGTTCTTTGCAACGGACTAAACGATCATTTATCACTATCCAGGAGACATACATCGCTATAATTATGCTAAGATTGAACGCAATTGATTTTGTACCGTTATTTAATGGATTTTTTTTGCGTTTTCCAAAAGGTGGGATAAATTCATATTTGTAAGTATATTAAGGTGGTAGTGTTTGACCATTTCATGTATCCTATTTCAAAAATATGTCTTTTTATAAAGTGGGCCTTATTTTATTTTTTCTAAATAATTATATAAAGTATGATGAAAATAAAATAAAGTTTAGACGTCGACAAGTCTGAAGCTTCGGTACCATTGGATGTATGACTTTAAAACGAAAAAAAAAATGTCTACACATAAATATTATAGTTTTGCTAACATTTTTCAGGTAACCACTATAACAACAAAATATAGAACTATTTTATTTAAATATAACTTCCTAGATTAGAATCAAAATATTTTTATTATTATTAGGTACTTACGAAATCACATATTTATGGGGGCACAAAGTGAATATCTATTAAATTTCTATAACATAACAATTACTGATGTAAAAGGCTTTAATATAAATATTAAAAACTATGATTATATAAATTATAATCTTTCATACAGTATATAATTAAGAAAGACTACATCTTCCATACAAATTGTAAATTTAGATTTCCTGTCTCATTATTAAGTGTTAGCTAAAATAATGTTTGACAGTAAAGAGTCGTGACTTACTAATTTTATTATGATAATTCTATATTCATTTGAAGTATGTGCTGTTACAACTGTAACCTTTTTTGCGTATGTAAGAGGAGGGTTAATCATATTAGCAGGAAACGTTCCAGAAGCGTTGATGCAATTAAGTTTTTCTTATAAATTATTGAATCAGTTTATTAAATTCCAAAACGCATGGCAAATGTAAGTCATAACATTATTCTTTGTATAATTGAAGAGTTGCCTTGTGTAATATGTTAACAACCGTATTCAAATTGTACGACAAACTTATTAAAACCCTTCATTCCGTTGCATGGTAGTAGATGTTATTAAGTTAGGTACTTAAAATTCATGTAAATGAGAACTGAAGTGACTAAATGAATAACTAAAGTATCGAAATCTTGTTTAGAGAATAATTGGTAACAAGATTTTATTTTCGTGCATGTGTGACGCTCTTTAATGTCATTAAGTTTAAAGTTGCACTCTGTAAATATGCTTCCAAAGGTAATTGATTTCCAAGAGAAGATTTTAATTTTATTATTTAAAAGACTCATTATAGCAAAATTAATCTATTTTGTAAAGTTATCGTCTCAGTTCAACATACAAGGATGTATATAGAAACTGTGATTTGCCGGAATTTATAAAATGGTAAGATTTGGTTTAAGTTAGATTAGGTTAGGTTTCGATATATATCTTGTATATATATATATCATATATATATATATATATATATATATATATATATATCATATATATAGATATATATCATATATATAGATATATATATATATATATATATATATATATATATATATATATATATATATATATATATATATATATATAAAGTTTTAATAGTTGGATTAATTTTAATTAAATTAAATTACCATTATTATGCAGTTTATTTGTTAGTAAATATTATAAATGATCAATGTTTTTAACGTGGTTAATTGTCAATGAATATGAAATTAATTTTTTTTTTCTAAATATAGTATTGTCTAAGACAATAACAAATAAATACTAAATATGTGAATCCGTCAAATAAAAATATAACTAAAAAATTATATCAAATTTTTAAAACAAATTCATCAAAATATACTATGATAAAAGACTTATCATCGTTAATATTTGTACATATTTAAAACTATCAAACGTGATGCACTACACATGTTAGTGCCTAAATATTTATAAAATTGTTATATAAATGTCTTTTACAGTAATACCAACAGGTCATAAATATTACTTCTTTTATATTTCATGTATTACAATTATTTAAGGAACACTAAAAAGTATATGAATCTATATAAATTACAATTTATAACTTGAGTAAATATTAGATATAATCTTTTCGTTTGGTTATGAGTACATTTTGAATTGCCCTAATAAAAACTGAGTATTAAACGAGCCTTAACATAACTCAATAAATCGAACCAAATGAAAATAACATGCAATTTTTAATTCACTAACGGGTACTGGGGTTCCTAACCCCCTGCAACCTAGTCAAATTACCTTCTTCTCATCATCTACAAACTTCCCAGATAAGGTTTATGGAAATAAACAGCTAGCCTTTGAATATTCTAATTGTGTAAGGGTGGAAAAAGATGAAATGGTCATTTGAGATATGAATAATGTAAAAGAAGTATCTAACCCAAGACTAAATTAAATAAAGAAAGGTGTAGATCCAGCTAATTCACGTCGGGATTACCACACGCGTACTTACTATAAGTGGGTGAGGAGTATTTATTATAATTTACAAATGACCCTACAATAACAGCCTGAGAGAGAAAGAAAATAAAGTGAAAACTTTCAGTTAGTTAAGTTTATTAATTAACGTTTAAAACATCAAACAAGTTTTCAATTTAAATCCTTTAATTAAAACTCATTAAACAGATTGCATTAAATCAATCAACTGTTCGACCTTTTAAAATGCTTTTCGAATCGATTATAATTTAAGTTGTTTTCCCGTGTTCGAACAACTAGCTTACAGATGGTTTCTGAATTTACAAGTCAAGATCGCAGATTTTGTTGAGTTCTAAGAGCTAGAATCCCAAAAATACGACTGTCAAACAGTATTTCTTACGAATATTTTACTATAACCACATAAACTTTCTCAAAAACAACAACATTTGCATATTTCAGTTAAAATATATTACTTACGTCGATTTATCGCTTATTTAGCTACTGCCTTCTTTTTATAGTGAAATTGGCATAAAATAAAGGACGCTAAACAAAACATCTAGGGACGTTGCAAAATTATAGGGAACATTTTCCAGTTATTGTGTTATTGAGATTATTTTAAAATATCATAAAGGTATTTAACTTTAATCCTTTAAATCAAATTCATTCAACTGATTACAATAAAGAAAATTAAATTCTCACACTTTTATAAATCCTAAAACTTATAGAAACATTACAATTAATTGGTTTCCTTCGTTTAACCAAATGGATTACAAATTGTTCCTAAATTTCAAGTCGACAGCTCATGATTTTAGTGAGAGAAGAGGTTTACAAAAGAATATGCGGACAACTACATAACTGTATTTTTTGAAGATGCTTAACTACAACTATAAATGTTATTTCAAAATCAGAAAAATATCCATTTTCAGTTCCTAATATTTGAAGAAATATTTTTGTAAATAACTACAAGACACATTATATCAAATATTCCACTATTTGCAGTTGCTTAGTTAAATATTTCCTCCATGAAACTTAATAAACAGGTAATTCATTTAAAAAAAGTTTTTTATAATAGGTTGTAGAAAATTTAATTTAAAATCTGATGATCTGATTTTCTTGCAATAAAAAGGTTCCTTCGAAAATGATGGGAAAATCCCTGTACAGGGAATAGAGGAGTCAAGTTTCTGGGAAATAACAGACTCTGATAATAGATCTCTACCATACTTGTTTCTATGTTCTCTATATTCATCTCTAAACAATGATGTTTTGAAGTTATTCTAGTCTGTCAGTAATAGATTGTCATTTGGAGCATCGGTCGTGGTATAAGAAGTGTAGCTACGGAAAAGTTACCTTGTTTATTCGTTGTGTACAACTGTAAAATTATAGGAAGGGTTTAATTTTATTTATTCTATGTGTTTTCTAAGTGGATAATACTGTTTTAAAGTGTGTTTTATAAGCTTCGGGTGCTGTCACAATGGATAAAAGTGTAAATGTGACAAAAGTGATAGCTGGATATTGTAATGTAACTTCAAAGAAAAGAAAAATGTTTAATTTAATGAATGAGGTATGGAAGAAAATAAATTAAATGAGTCATATTATAAGGCGTGACAGAAATTGGATTATGAAATATAATAATAGGGTTTGTGAATATATTAGATATATTCACTACATTTTAATCTAATTTAGTGATCAGACTAGCACGACATTTACATTTGTTGTGTAATAACAATCCTCCGAGTATAAAGATGTCGTCCACCATATAGACAAATATCTTACAAATGTAGAGTGAGCTGAATTCATTATAGACAGGTCAGCGATTTAGAACCGGTGGGGCTGATTTATTATTTATCTATTGATGAGATAAGTAACAAATAAATGAATGGAATGGTTTGTGTGGAGTTTAAAAGAAACAGTTAAAAACTTCTTAACAAAAGAGAAAATTAGATATTTTGTGAAAGTGGCAATTGAAAAAAGTGTCATATTTGACCAAAGTATATCTTTCCATTAGAAAATTGGGGGTTACCTATTTAAAAAAATCAAATTCTTTTTTAAAATTAAATTTAGCACTTTTTTCAAGATAGGTTTAAATATCATTTTAGAGCTTACAAAAATAAGGGGAGTTCCCCATTGAAACTTATTTATACTCCAACGGTTCAGAAGTTGTAACATTTTAGGTGTGTAACAATTATTTGTAGGCCTTTCAAACGTTTATTTTTTTAACTTTAAGTCCCTATAATTCCTTAAATACTAAAGATTTTAAAAATCTCCAAGAATAAAACATTTAAAAAAATATTGCTTTAATCTAGAAAAAAACAACATAAAATACAGAGTGTTCCATAACAAATTTCAAAGTTGATTTTTAAACTTCATTGAAAAGAAATGTAGGTTCCCCTTTTAAAGTAGTTTATCATATTTATAATTCAAAAGTTAGGTATTGTAACATATTAGGTGGGACGACCAGAATAATCCATTTAACTTGTTAAATGCTATTTCATTTAATCGTTGAGTTTCTGTTATATTCACCAAGAGATCTACTTGGTGATCAAATTAAGCGTTCCGCCCAATCATGTATCAAATAACTTAAAACTGAGTTGTATATTTCTATACTTGTGCAAGACTTATTGAGAAATGTAAATGTTTCGTTTTGTATTCGCCATAATCTTATAAAATAAATCCAGACTACAATCTACTTGTTAATTTTAAGTTGCAAATTATTGTCTTAACACAGGAGTATAAAGTGAAAGAGAGCATTTATTTATTGTTTGTTTTATGTGCCACTGATGTAATGAACGCATGGGGAAAAATAACTTTGCTGAGTCATTGCCTCCACGCTGTGAGATTATTTGCCTTATCACGTAGTACTACTAAATTATGTTGATCAACGAGAAACTCGATCATTTTCAAAAATCTTTCGACTATCGATATGTTAGAAACACATTTGTGTTGCCAGGTAATGTGTAAATTCGTTATTTTTTAACACTTGTAACAAAACAAAAAAAAATTGTGATTTGTACTCATGTTGCTTTTCATATTATATGTTGTTTGATTCAGGTAATTTATACAAAGTGTTGTAAGTTAATTTTTAAACGAGCAACAATTTATTCACAGAATCGTTCAGATTAATTGTTGCAAAGAATATATGTAGTTGAAGAATATATATAATATACATGGGCGTACCCAGCGAGGGGCAGGGGGGCAGCTGCCCCCCCCCTGGAAGCAAAAAAATAAAACTTTTATTATACATTTTGTTGCTGGAATTTAATACAATTCTTGAAATAACTATTTTAATAATCAATTGTATATTGAATGACCATGGCTTGCCCCCCCCCCTTAGTTTTGATCCTGGGTACGCCCTTGATAGTATATGTGAGTTGTTATACATAATACGTGGCACATGGTATTGAAATATTTTCTACTTCATTTATCATTAGGTAGATAATGTTGAAAGTGATGTATCTATTATTTTAAAAAACGACATGGCGGAAAAAAAACTGTTCCTTATTCCTCAGAAATCATAATATAAAACCGCATACTTCTAAAACAGTCGATTTATTTTTTGAAAAGAAAACCTAAATGTTTAATTTAACCTAAAACCCTATATGTCAAACATATCTGAGGTGTATAAACTGCAATGTACTTTGGAAAAACGGTTAGGGAAATTATGTAATTATATAAAAAGTACTCGATAAGGTCAGATAGATAAACGGCCTCAAACAAATTAAATTAATAAGGCCTTCAAATTATGTTATGTATTAAACATTCCAAAATATTTATTAAACGATCAACATAAGTGAAAATCAAACTCGTTGTACAATATTGAGATGATGAGTTAAGATAATGACTAACGTTTGAAATAAAATCGTGTTTACTCAATCTGGGACTCATTCGTTAGAGTAAAATCGTCGTGTTTGTGGCATTTATGTTAATGTTTGTGTTTTATCTTGAAATCATAAACACTATTTACGTACTGAATATCTGATGATTGAACATAGTTTGTGAAACTCGTGAAACAACAAAAAAAAAGTCGCAGGAATTATCTAAGTACAGATATAATATTCTTAACATACAATTATTATTTTGGATACACTCGTAATATGAGTTTAAAAGTAAAGGTTTAGGACTTTTTTAATCTTAAATAGTTTGATCTATAAATATTTCTTTCTTTATTCTAATAATAATAGATGTTATTGAAGTAATTTTAGAGAGTTTTTTTGTTATTCAAGTTGTTCATAACACAATGATTGTAAATGTATTAAAAATTTTAATGTTTAATTACTTTGTTTACCCAAAATGTTTTTATAGCTAAATAACGTAAACAGTTTGATTTAAATCTGTAAAAAAATCAATGCCGATATTTTTGTTATGTTTACGTGTTTTACTATGCTTCAGATAATGAATTTTACAAAGTTTTACAAGATTATTTATCCCAGTTGAATTCTCTGAAATTTATCTCGCACGAAAACAACATAAAGTTATATCTTTTTCCTCCCATATCATGAGAGAAAATGTTATTTTTTTAACGAAATATTCCAGTTGCTATGAAGATATTGATTAATTTATTCTGATTTCAAAATATTCGTCAGTGTCGTTTTTAGATACTATTTTAAATCTATCAGTGAATTGACTTTAATTAGGCATGCACTTCAGAAGATTAAATCTGTGCTACAATAAAGTTTCTCATTTAGTTGTATATCTTGGAGATAATACCGAGAGGTAATGCAATTATTGTGTTCCTAATAAGGTCTGACATAAGCAGCTTTAAAATCAATTAATGTAAGAAGAGAAGACTTGATATAATAAGGACTACATGATTACTCATTGGAAACTAAGGTAAATCATCTAGATCTGATTTTAATATACACGAAATACTGTATAATTAACTCAAAATCCGAGGCAGTAATTTATGAACGTTAATAAGTTTTAAATTATGTACAATAACGCATTTTAACCAAATATGGATATTTAGGATACTATAAGCTCCACGATATAATTTATGAAGAATACTTCGGTTCTAAGGATTCTGAGGGAGAATAGGTTAATCCCCGTATCGTATTTATTTGTTGTAAAACGAAGGTAATCAAGAATCAAAAGATTTTCAAGTGATGTAATATTCATATCTAACAAATTAAAACCTAGAGTAGCAAAATTACACTAACAGGAACTTCACGAACAGGTTAAAGGATTGGTTTTATATTTTAAAACTTATTGAGCACCATGATGGTTTTCCTTTACAGTAATTCTAAAGGCGACGAATATCTTGGGCGATGTGTATCGCCTTTAAAAACAAATATTGTTCTCTTCAGATCCTTACGCTTTTCAAGGCTAGGTGTATTTTCATTTTTATTTAATGATAAAAATAAACTGACGAGACACCCTACACCTCAAATGGTGTATGGGTATAAAGAGAACGAATTTCGGCCAAGACCTGATAAAAAAACGAAAGAGAAAGCTCCAAACCAAGACTTTATAAAGAGTGGTGCAAAAGCTTTCTTACTAACAGATTTCCAAAACCAAAGTAAATTGAACTAAAACTAATCGCCAACAAGTTTGTCAATTTAGTAGTTGACAAGAAATAAACCACGAACGCAGTCATTGAAAAACAACAATGTATTTTTAAATATGAGCCTAAATATTTTTAGCTTGTGTCATAAACACGACCTCGGTGTAAATCGTTGTTGTATTAAATAATTCCCAGGGGTTCACTTGCAACCCGTTATGGTTGCCTGGAGGTCTAAACTAAATAATTTGTTACCGGGATCGTGGTAACTCATGATAGGATTGAGAAAACGTGCTCAACCATTCCCTACAAGATCTATATTGCCATATAAAAGCTTAGACCATCTATAGGTAACCGGTTCTTAATGAGTTAATATACTAATTGGAAAATGTATTTTTTATTTATACAAAAAAAAACTGATAGAAATTAAATTGAAAAATAGGTCGAGGTTACAGACCTATTTGTGTTTCACCCATTACACAAGTATTTTCCGCACTGCGACACAATGCTCAGGCATTTCCGAGAATCTACGAAATGCCAATACCCGTAACTTTCCCTGATATAATCATTTACAATTCTTGCACTATGATTAATGAAACTCTATAAATTAAGAATACATGGTCGAGTCCAATTGATATGTTCCACATACAACAGTTCAAACACAGAAAGCTTATCTTATACGTCATAACCTTTCAATCTAGATCAGCAGATCATCTAAACCTCAGCCTCCTAGATATCGTGCGGCAAGTGATCCCAATTACAATTATGCTTCCAATTCAGACCGCAACCACAATAAAAGGCCGTGTGACTTCGTCAGAACGCAAATGGTAATCCCGAGCGATCTATAAATGGACAGATTTCATCTGAGTTGTGACCAGCGCTTGGAGGGGGGGGGTAAAGTTTGTAGTTGGAGGCCGCGTGGGGTCAGCGCCGGCTACTGTCCCCGATCCAGCGGTCTTGCCGACATCGTTGTTAGTAACAACACCCGACACAGACTGAGGCGGCCGCTTCCCCCACCACCTTACTGACGCCTAGACCCACTGCGCACCCTAACTCCACAGCTCAGATGAAACCTGTCCATTTATACACTTTTCCATATAGTCTTGTGTTACATCCCACCTTTTCATTCTTTTTTTCCTATCATTTATCTTTTGAATAGCTCTTGTTCCCTTCCAACCTAGATTCTATTAGAGTAGTCAAGTTTGAAGGATTTTTACTTAATTTTCTTCTCTTATTTATAACCATATTCTAACGATAATTATTTTATTATAATTTCAGAAATATTATATAAATCAAAATTATGAATTAATTAGTCATATCTTGGATTGTCAACAAATAAGGAAAGTTATTAATGATGAAGTCCAAATATACTCTTTAACATTAGCTCTGAAATATCTAATTTTATTTGAATTTATTTTCCAATTACTTTTGTTTTTTATTTTACACTATTTGCTCAGGGGGAGCTCTTTAATGAACAATTAATACAGTAAGTGAAATTTTTAATAATACAGAGAATTGCAATTTTAACAATTTAGTTTCCAATTAAAGTCTATAATTAGTACAATACCAAATCCACTTTTGTTGTATTCCTATGTAAGTAATCCAGTGCTGATAGTTGAGTGAAGCACTTTCACTTTATTACTTGTTAACGATGTTCACCAAACACTACACTGTACTACGTGATTTATCAATAAAATGATTCACTTCAAATTACCATGAAGATGCACTCAACACTTTGTAGATGTACCTCTTTAGTACTGCAACAAAGATTACTAAGGTGTTAAATACTTTTACTTTAAAAAACAAACACGGTTAAAACATACGTGTTAAAACACAATTATTACTTTACTATTACTATAACTGGAATTATAACTTATAGGAAATACCAATTTCTACATTAGGAATACTTTTGGCGTTACTTCGCCCACCCCTATGCAGTGAGTTTTTTTCCAAGACTCTCTCTATAATTTTTACTTTGTCGATGCTAAAAAATACTTATTCCCTCTCTCTTAATTTACTTTAACCAATGAACTTAAGCAGCTACTTTTTGCCAGCTAATCAAATTTTAATGTTTCAAAGTTGTGACCGTTTAGAAAACTGTTGACCCGTTACATTTTATGAGTTTTGTGTGTGATTGTCCTTAATTTTCTAATATTATAGTTATTTATGACTTAATTGCCTAAAATGATTCTGGGTCTAATTTAAGTGTTTTTTTTCTTTTTTTTTCTTTAAAGTTGTGAATGGTGTTCTGACTGATTTATAACATATTCCCCTAACGCTTTACCTTTGTCGGCGATCACAAAACGTTTAACATGTGTCCAACAAATGTATCTATTTCTATATTGTTTTTTAAAATATTAGACCATTATTGGAAAGCTTATTGATTTCGTTATAATTTATTTGACTGAAATAATTTTTTAACATTAAAATTATGAGGGAATAACAAAATTGAGGTCAAGTTTTATTTATTAGTTTAAAATAAGATAAATATATTATTCGTTTATGTTTGTATTACTCCCAATTCCTCGTAAACTCAATTCCACATGTGTTTGAGTTATTATTCTTAACCTTTCATTATAATTTGTATCGAAATCAGAGGGGCATTTTTATAAAATAAGTATTTTATATCAACTACAATTCACAATTTTTGGTTTTTTACCGATAACTCATGAACTGGCATTTTTGGAGAGATGGCGACCATTCGGTTTTGTTAGGGTCCTTAGAAACTACAATTAACTAACGTTGATTAAAATCGTTAATTCTTAGCTACCAACTAATTTGAAAAACAATATCCCTAGATAAGGCTAATATATCCTCTACGCGTTAGGACAGGCTACATGACAGAGGACAGTTAAACAGAAAGATTCCTTCCAAAAATTATACATAATTTTTATACGTTACATACTTTTCTCTATACTACGTATATGTGAGTGGGTAACTAATATACACAAACTAAAAAATAATTATGAATTATCTACAAACGTGAAATTCCTAGTCATTATTTATGCGAGTCCTGTGAGTGGATTTGCTTTTTATCGCTGTACACGAAGTTTACTCATCATTTATTCAACTCACTACCCTTGCACACAGGGTTGGATAATGATGTAAATGAGGCACACCCTAGTTGTCTTTAGTGGAGTTCACATCAAAATGGACAGAGATAACTATCAGACAAATTAATGCTTAATTTACAAGAAAAATATTCACTGTCCTGAATATTTTTAAATAATATCAAAGCTGTTTTACCTAATTCGGAAATCTTGCCTTTTTATCTAAGGTATATTTTTCTAAATTTGTACTATAAATGAAAAATCTGTTTTATCTTTCAGGGACATTCACTACTCATTATTTCAGGCGTATTGTTCTCGATGACCATGTTGTTATTTCTTTCGTTATATTTTAATTATTTTTGCGGCTTCTCTTTGAACCTCAGCGACAAAATGGTTCAATAACTCAGTTTTACCAACATTTCGGTGCATAAACATTGCATAAACTATCTCACTCCCTCATCCCAAAAAAAATCCTTACCTTGGAAACTCATTGACGGAATAGTTTCAAACCGCTATAACATAATACGATTCCTCGATTACTTCAAACATAACTTCACCCACAGTACTGAATTAACCATATATTCTGAAGTATTGCCGTTTATTACTGATGTTATCTAGTTATTATTATTATCCAATTTTTTTTACTCCAGCGTTATATTTAGGACGTTTCCTAATCAACATAAATTTGTAAGGCCCACGTAGAGACAGATGTGACTCACTGGCAAAATAAAAATCCTTGTAAATTGCTTACAAATCTCAATTAAATGTAAATCTCAATTACAGTAAAAACATTTTGTAGTACAAAGAGCCGAACAAAATTCATTATCTAGGAACAATTAGAATATCCCAATACCGGGTGTAAATTAAAATAACATTTTCTTTTATTTAAAATAACGGTATAATATTGGCTTATCGGCAATTAAAAAAAAAAAAAAAAAAAAAAAAAATCCTGAAGAAAAAGATAGATTTAATTTATATAATTGGATTGGATTGTGGTTGGTAAGGAAATATACTATTGAATAAAAAAAGAGAAAAAAATGTTGGTTTTGTGTAATAGATAGGCATAATCCCAATTAAACAAATGGTTTGAAGTTTAGTCAAAGTCAGAAGACAGAAAAAAGTGAATCGGGAAGCAATATAAGTTCTAGTTTTTTTCAGTGTCCAAAGACAAGACATTTAGTTTGTAAACCACCAATTAACTGTATCGGTCTATTGCTAGACAAAAAATTATAATAAGTAATTGTTGATTATTCAGCGGCTTACCTGGAAAACTTATTTTAATCAGGTAGGCAAATATACTATTAATCAAACTAAATAAGTTTCCAATATTCTATGTAGGAAAAAAACAGTTTAGCCATTAAATGGGAGGTAAGTATGACAACAGTGAGTTTTCGTCCTTCAGCGATGCAAAAACTAACCAATTCTGTCTTCATGGAAGCAGCAATATTGAACAGTTTGGGTGTTTCTGCCAAACGTAATGTATTTGTTTCGCATCTGGGAACCATTGAGATGACAGCGATGTAAACTGTGACCTTCATCTTCACCGCTAGTTGCGCAGCATGGTGTTACCCTTACAAACATGTAAAAACACAACATCTTGACGCTTTAAAACATTATTAATCACCCAGTCAAAGTTAAAAATTTTCTGGGGAGACATTAAAACATTCACCTTCCCTTAATTGCATTGATTCACCTTCATCCTACTTAGTGGTACCGTGTTTTAGATACATATATATATTTATGTTTTAAATCCATATAATGATGATTTATTTCACGTTTATAAACGTTTATCCAGGTTAAATTTCAGTTATTATACCTTGAATATTTGTAGAATCGTCGCACCTGTTGATAGGTCAATGCACCAGAAGAGTGGGGTAGGGAAACTGGTCACTTTAGTTGTGAATAGTTTTAATTTAGTCTTTGTTAAGATTCCCTCTGAAGATGACAACTTTGTTGTTGTAATAGCTATAAAGGTCTAATAGGAATAAACATTTTACTTTTGACAAAAAGTTAGTTTTTTGATATCTTGTTTATTCCCAAGTGTGGTAAAGGACTTTTGAAAGTGTTCTCATGTATTCTTAAATCGGTTTTCAATAACAGTTCATAATATAGGAAGCTCTTTATATACGTTGTTACATTTACCATGACAATATTTATAACCTCATTTCCATTTAGCAAAGTTTTATTTTATAGAGATATTACCGGTTTAATAACATTCAAAAGCAACGATTTTATTTGGGTTACATTAGAAATCACTGTGAAGTAGTTCAAGAGTTTGCAACGCTTATATGATGGAGGGGGGGGGTAGATTAAGGAGGTCAATGTATCCTTATGATTTCCGCTATCTCGGGCCACCGGAAATCACATCACCCCACTATAAACTGACCCGTGGCCAAATCTCACCTGGCCAGCCATTTTGATGAGAACAAATATAGTATCAAAAAATTATAAACAAAATAATTATTATATGATGGTAACGTATTTAAACCAACACATCAAAGAAGTTTGGAAATGTTTTTGACTAGTACAACCGAATCGTGGTTTTTATACTTTAAATCTAAATTTATTTACTTATGGTTCGAAAATTAATCTGGTTTGCGATTACTCATGCCTGGGTCATACGGTCCTTTCCAAAATACCGTCGCCCGTTATTTTAGACGGTAAATAATCACTCGTATAACGCATTTTATCACTCATAAAAAAACCGAGCGTCTCACGAATAAAAAAGAATCGCACTCTGTGTGGCTTTTTGGCCGGCGTTTGTGCATCTCTTCTTGGTCACACTAAGGTGTAAAACACGAGGTAGAAGATTATAAGGCGCCTGTAAATCATAGCGGTAGGCAATACGCCTTACACAGAAGTTATTTAGGTAACCGAGACGTGATTTGGCACGACGATGAGGCATATATTCACAAGTTAGAATAAATTAGTCACAGATTGGAATAAAATTATGCATCGTAAAAGTTAAATGAAAAAAAAAAAATTTTCACAATTTTAATTTTATAATTAGAAAAATAGCTTATATTTTCTAAACATTTTATAGAACTCATACCACGATTTTTTCTAAAATTGTAAGTTTATTTAATATTAACTTTATCGTAATGACATAGGGTAATTTAAGATAATTTATCTTCTAAATTACTATCGACATAAATGAATTTTAAACCATTCTCTCCCGTATATATTTTTTTGTAGATAAACAGTAATAAATTTAATCTTTATATACATATTTATAACCGATTGTATAAAACAGGAATTTAGTAGTAATTCATTCATTTTATTTCCTCTTACTCACAACAAAAGGAACATAAGGAATATCTATATATTTCCTTGGAATTGTGATACAGTACAAGGAAAATTGTACTATATGTAAGTAATGTATTTATGTCTATAAATGCCCGTCCAGTAACAACTCCTTTAGTAAGTGCAGTACATGAAGGGGCCAAGTTAAGACCTACTCTACATCAATCTGGTACCCTCCTAGACTTCTAACCCTCTTGTACATTACTTCACCACATTCGACTGACAGATGGATCGGGGTTTCCTCCCTCTCTTGGAGGAATCTGAAGGTCTATAACGCCTCGATACAAACACAACGTTTTTGCTATGGTTTCCTCTAATATATTGCCGTGTGCTAGTGATCGCAAGTAAACTAATAGATTAGTGAGATCACTGAGATCTTCTCACTTGTCTTGAATTAGGTCTAAATTTAAATAGCGGATTTTGTGTGAACATAGATAATAAGTAAAATAATATTAATGCCATTATCTAAATAAAAATAGTTATTTGAATTTAATTACAAAGCTACAAGGTAATGCATGAAAACGTATACAATTATACTTTAACTTTAAACATTTTTAAATAATGGTGTTTGGAGAGCGATGTCTACAATGACGATTGTTGGGTAGATTTCCTCTTATAGAAATGTTAACAGTGAAGTTTATGATATGACCGGATCTTCATGGAATTTGTGAAAAAACTTGATGACAATTAGCCGATGTAAGACTACGTTCCGCTCATCAAATGATTTGATAGCTCTCATAAACAGTTTGACCCTCCGCATTATTTCAAAAAATCTGTGGTCACAAAATCTTTTTAAATCTTTGGGATTTCATAAACTACAATGTATATACAGATAGTGAAAGAACAATTTCCAGTTATCTAGACAACATCACTCGAGAAATATCAATATTGACGTCATCAAACATTTCACAACATTTGAATACATCATGTGACGTGAGGAGTTTTGTTCAACTAAAGGAGAGGGTACTTCCAACACTAACTTTAACTGTGTTTCCTTTTAATATTATCAATATTTTTATTTACGTTTTATGTAATATTCGAGCCAAGTAAATGTTTACTATGAAACAAAAATGTAAACGTTATCTACCAGTAAAAATACGAGTAAACAAATATTTAACACAAATTATAATACAGTATAACAATCACACAGAACACAATTCTCACAAAAAATACGCCTAAGTATCAGTCGCGTTTCAACGACAAGGTCGTCCTCTTCAGTGATACACAAGCTACTACATAAGAACATAAGTTATAAGCTACTACATAAGTTATAGATTTAAACTATAACTTATAGTTTTAGTGGGAGTTATAGTTTGATTGGTGTAGCTTTTGTATCACTGAAGAGGACGACCTTGTCGTTGAAACGCGTCAGATACTTAGGCGTATTATCTGTGAGAATTGTGTTCTGTGTGTTTGTTATACTGTATAATTTTTTTCATAAGTCAAGCTCAACATTTAATACAAATTATAATAACAAACATAACAATTAGTACCAGCTATTTTTGAATCCATCTATAGATTCTATAGATGTGATGAAGTTTTATAATATTTGCGTGTTTAATAATCATTTACGTCTAAATAAAAATGGCAAAGGTTTTGTTCGATTACCAGGAAATTCAGGACAATTATAATTATTACTTTTGATGTCTTTTTATAGTTGAACTGGTGGAATTTAATTTACTTCAAAGAGATTATGATTTATGACCCTGCAAAATACCTTTAACCACATTGAAAGCATTCTATTAAAATCATGTTAAATTGAATTACATGCATTTCTGAGTTTACTTTGCCTAGTTATCTCTCCTTCAAATTGATTTAACACGACCGTATTGTAGTCTCTTAACATGAAAGGTAAAGTTAGGTATCACCCATTGTAATTTAATATAATTAAATTTGTATGTAGTAAATTAAATATAAACAGAGAATAGAAATAACCAATTATTGTCCTGTAAATATTTGAAAATACGTTGCACAAATATAATATTCTCGCTCACATACTATGCTTCTACGTGTAATAGATGTAGATATTATGACATAATGTAAACCAAACTTTATTATTTAAAACATTTGGTTAGTAAAAATTGGCAACATCTATTCTTAATCCATCTATAGTAAAAGCCACATGACAATTAAGTTCTATACGCGTCCATTATAATTTCATGAAAACAGCTTAATTCAATATCTGAGAGAAGTAATAACAAGATGTTAGTGAAGGCAAATACAAAAATATTCTAAATATCATCTTATTTCTGTAAAATGTTGCAACACACACGCAGCTAGAACATAAGGAACTAAACGATTAATTTAGTAATTTGTTATTATTAATCAACAATCGCATTCAATAGTGTCTTATTTACTCCTTTTGGATTGGCGACGGTCGCCGGTCCCCCTTTTTTCACTTCTGGTGTGATGCGACATTGCATTAGGATTATATATATATATATATATATATATATATATATATATATATATATATATATTTAAGTGATCTATTTGAAGATATCATTATCTTAATTTATTGTATGATGAAAACTTTTATGTAAACTTTTATTGTGTATTAGTGTTTTAGTTATCATTGCACTTTTCATTTGAAGAAAAAAGATCTCATTTTTCAACATTTATTAAAACAGTATCATAAATTATTTATTATTTTACTCGTTAATACTATTTCAAATATCCTTGACAAAAAATAATAATTTGGAATTTCTATAAAGAATTTATATATTTATATACAATTTATGCTAACGACCAAAAATACTTAATATAAATTTAAACCAAATTTTTTAAAACAATATAATTTATATACTAACTATTTACTATGAGAGCAATACTCAAAATATTATAAAATTTTACAAATGATTGTGTTTGTATTTCATTATGTCTTCATTTTTTTCAATAGAACACAACTTCAACCGATAAATTCTTAAGCTTATTCTTTAATCAAAGATCTTCTAGGATTCCACATCTATCCTGATCTAAAACAATTATTTAATAAAACACTTTACAAAGAAAGCTAAATTCATTTTGCTTATTTAATGGAAGGAAGAACGGATAAATATACAGTCCTATAAGCTGAGGGAAGTAAAAGATAACATCCAAGAATGGATATAATTTATAAATCAACTTCATAATTCATAGCTAGTGATTTTTTTATTTTATTTTTATTTTTTTTAATTGGAACATAAAGGTGTGCAGGAGTATAATAGCTTAATTTTTTTTAAACATTATTGAAGGTTATTTTAACTATTAAAATATGTAAAATATTTTGATATTAGTATAAATTACATAATGTTTAAGTGGATCATTGTATTGAACGCTTGATATAAATCTGCTGCTTTTAGATTCCTAGCAGAAACAATATTCCCGTAATTTTTAACTGTATGATTCTTTCTGTATTCTAGTCTAAAAAGTAGTTTTGTATAGACATGTTTATTATCAGAATTTTTAAACAACTATAAAAGGTACCAAAATAAAAGGCAAGTAATTAACCTAGTAAACATATGTTAATAAGTAAAATAAAAAAATCACTACTTATAAGATCGTCTACTACAATGTAAATAAATAAAATTTGTATAATACAATAATAGAAAATAAAGACGGGATGCGATTAGGTATATTTCGAGACTAAATACGACAAATGTTGTTTTACATTTAAATCAACATTAGCGTTGTTTGGGCAGTAATGAAGATGGAAAACGAAAAATAAATATGAACTACCTTGGCGAAAGCAGAAAAACAGAAATTATGGTCCTAATGTCCTGCTGTTTACAGGTGTAATTATGAATTATTTTATCTGCAAAATATACTAATTTTAAGGTTATTTATGTTTATCGATTGAAAACAATGAACCTGCGAATAATATAATTTCCATAAATTAAAATTGTGTTATTTATTTATTTGGTAGCCGAAGTCATCATGATTCAAAAACCAGGTAAACCACCAAATGATACCAAATCCTATAGGCCTATTTCATTGCTACCAATAATTTCAAAGGTTTTCGAGAAATTACTGCTAAAAAGACTAAAACCTATCATAGAATGTAAACATTTAATTCCAAACCATCAATTTGGTTTTAGACAGAGCCACTCAACAATAGACCAAGTCCATCGGATAACAGATATAATTGAAAAAGCATTAGAAGAAAAATTAATTTGTTCTGCCATCTTCTTAGACGTGGCACAAGCCTTCGATAAAGTTTGGCATGAGGGCCTTATCCATAAATTAAACAAAGTACTACCAAAACAATATGTGGATCTGTTAACGTCATACATATCTGGCAGACTATTTAGAGTTAAACAGGAAGATGAACATTCGGAACTAAGAGAGATGAATGCTGGTGTACCTCAGGGTAGCGTATTGGGCCCTATATTGTACTTGCTCTATACAAGTGATCTACCACAAATAGAAAATGTAACTGTAGCTACATTTGCAGATGATACTGCCTTATTGGCAGTTGGCAAAAGCTTAGGAGAAGCTACCAACAGAATTCAAAAAGCAAGCGATAGCATCTATCAATGGACTAAGAAGTGGAAAATTAAGATAAATGAGAGGAAATCTGCTCACATCAATTTCACAAATAGAAATATAAAGAATCATTGTATAGTAAAACTGAATGGAGTTGAAATTCCATGTGAAAATACAGCAAGGTACCTGGGTATGACATTGGATACCAAGTTAAATTGGAATGAACACGTAAAAAAGAAAATAACTGAACTAAAAATCAAATACAGTCAGCTGTATTGGCTTTTGGGACGTAAGTCTAAATTGTCAATACAAAATAAAATATTAATTTATAATCAGATTTTGAAACCTGTCTGGGTATACGGTATACAACTCTGGGGTTGTGCCAAAAAATGCCACATTGAAAAGATCCAAACTTTTCAAAATAGAGTATTACGGAACATGGTCAACGCTCCATGGTACATTCGAAATATTGATTTACATAGGGATCTTGGAATTCCAGATGTTTCTACTGAAATAAAAAGGTTTGCTGTGAAGCACGAATCTCGTTTGAAACATCATGTAAATGAGGAGGCAGTACAACTTCTTGACAACCGCGATTTAATCAGAAGACTGAAGAGAACAAAACCTTTTGAGTTAGTCTAAGTGTTTGGTTGTTGGTAAACATTGGGTGATATAATAACTTTGGGTCACTGGTGGGTGACTTATTGGATATAAGATACAATTTAGAGACTTATTGGATATAAGATACAATTTAGAGGCAAATTGATGGTTAGTCTGTAAGACTAGTTTTAATGTATAATTTGAAATGAAATAAATAAATATAAAAAAAAAAAAAAAATTTATTTATTTATTTTTTAAATCGAAATAAATTTTGAAATAAAATGGAACCAATGTTTTGGCGTTTAAAAGTAATATTAAAACTTAGGAGGACAGTTGAGATCAAACATAAAAATATTGACACATGATCAGAGAACGTTCGAAAATTATAAACATTACTCTATTTGTTTTATAGGCTTAATATGAAATGCAACTTCAAGTATACAAATAAATGCATTTTTTAATCTTAATGGAATGTGATTATTATAACCACATAAATAAATAATTATCGATTGGGCAGTACATAAGTTGCACCGAAACTTCAAAACAAGTTCAGATTCATTTTTGGTTTTCTCTAAGTTTTGAAATTAATATTACTTTCTTATATATATATATATACATCCCATCTAGTGTAGAGAAAGTTTTATGATGGGGTCAAAAAGCTCAGATAAGGGCAAAAATATTTAATTTGATGTCCTCTCAGTCCAGTAAATTAGATTTGGGAAAAATTTCTATATATTTGCATCATCTTCTCAGTGTTTTTCAACTTTTACAAGTGGGCATAAAATTGATCATACTTAGGAACTTCTTCAAATTGTTTCTGCAACTAACGATTTTTATAATTTTTTTCTAAAATGTAGCCCACTACCCAAACGAAATTTATTGATTGACGTCTCTCCAAATATGCCGGTTCATGTGTTATCGGTAGCGTTATAAAAGAGGTATTTCTCAAAAACTACCTTCCCGATTACACTCAAATTTAAATAAAAAAGTTCGACGAACATCGACAGCTGTGACTCGATTCAATATTATAAGATGCATTCACTGAAGCAAGTTTAGTCCTGATTTAAATATGTAAAATAATCTACAAAATATTAATACAAATAATTTTGGATAGTTTTCTTTGGTTAGTATTTCGATTGTTAAGTGGTGTACAACAAAGTTTGTGTAAAGTTTTTGCGCTGTTTCTTATGATTTATTTTTCGAAAAATATATAAATGTGTATATAGGCCTATATATATATATATATATATATATATATATATATATAATATTAAATCATTGAAAATAGGTATTAGTACTTATACATGCATAACCGAATCTAAAATATTAACCTCAGTCAATTTATTTCATAATTTGTCTATACATTTTTTTACTTACTTACCATATACCAACCATTATTATATTATGAAAAGGATATCAATAATACATCACATTTATAATTTTATATAAATTTAATACACAATGTTTTTGGTGGTCAAAAGTAACAAAACGTAGAAAAGTAAGAAGATCCAAGAAAAACAATACAGTGTGAAGAGGAACTGTCTAAGCATGTTACACCAAATAAAGAAAGCTACAAATCATGTTAATCTACAAATTATTCAAAATAAATACAATTATTTTAATATTATTATTAATTTATTTTTAAATATATTTATTATAATATATACATTTATAAAAATATTGATTTTAGAAGCGAGCATTTCAAAATGAATGAATACTGCAAGTTGATAATTAAACATTTTACACAGTCTGTTTGGATAAAAAATGTGAAACTTATTTAGGAGAGAAAGTTGTTTTGTATTTTGTAAACTGGATGCAAATTTTTGTAGTTTGGAGACTGAATAGGTTCAATGGGGGAAACAAATTTGTTTTAACAAAAACGCATTTGTTAAATTATATAGAAAAAATATATATATTATAGTGTAATCTTTAAGGTATTATTACTAAATGCAATGAGTTCGTAATGTCATTTTAAGTTGCCTAAATACAGGTAAAGAAAAGTAGTTTTTTGCTACGTTTACTTGTTGAAACAAACATTCCTTTCAATGAAACTAAACGAATGATTGTTTTAAGATTGTGATATATCCAAAATCAAAAAAACAATAAATGGTCTGAATTTTGTCGTAAAAACGTTACTCTAGTAGGGAGTAAAGATTCTTAGGTAATATATATATATATATATATATATATATATATATATATATATATATATATATATATATATATATATATTTCTATGTTCAAGTAAAAAATAAGCTTCAATTCAGAAACATTAAAAGAATAATATATAATATAATATGAGTTTCTGGGATATTTTTTATGTTTCATGTTTTATTTACCAGACCCAAAAAATAATATTTTCAAACTGTACTAATTTTAATAAATTTTTATTTGCCAAATTTTAGCACAAATTGATTCTATACTGTTTTAATTACTTATTTTTGTACGTATAGCTAATATTATTAATAATTAATATATTAGAGCCGTTTAGAGGGCAACCGTCCAAAAAATTGCATATTTAAATAAAATAAAAATGATATTTTATTTTAATAGGACTGTATCTATAATGCATTTAAATTATATAAATACAAATTTTATAATATAAGAGTCAAACTTTTAGTACTTGAGAAAAATAGGCTCACACGCCAAGAAGTACTACCATTATAAGTAGACCATTTATCGTATGTTATTCCAAAATGCGGGAGTTATTTTACAATCCCTATATTTATTATATTTGTTTTTTAAGCGACTAATCTTTAATATGAAACAATTAATTTAAAAACCAAGAAACAAAATAACTTACAAAAAAAAAAATTACACATTCAAGTAGAGATAAAGTATAAAATTTAGATATAATATATTATGTTTTTCTTATGAAAATAGACCGACAGCATAGTTCATAAATTAGGAGGTACTTATATTACATTAACCCTGATGTATACAATAACAAACATAACTTGATTATTTCGTCATTATAAATATTTTATATAAAACAACAATAACGAATAAAAGTGTGTGATTTAGTTGATCTGTAGAACTGTTATGCGCGTGCGTAGTAGCAGCTGGATTGCGGGGTTTCTGTCTGTTTGCACGTTTGCTTGAGTAGGTCGCTGTGGACCTGTTTGTAGGTACAGTGACGTTACAGTACATTTCGTCACAGCAGGACACGCACACCTACGTCAAAAACATTTATTAGCCACATCATCCATGAATAAATATGTGCTTCGTATAAAATTTGTAAAATTATAGATACAACTTAAATATAAATATGTATTATATATATATATATATATATATATATATATATATATATATATATATATATATATATATATATAAACAAAACAATTGTTATTTGCAATACATTTAAAAAGTCGTTTATAATGATTAAAATATACAGACGCAATAAATAGAAAATTAGTTAAGACGATTATTCATTATTGGCAGTATAAACTTACGGTGCGATGGTAATATCATTAATTGTTGAAAAGCCAATATCATTTAACATTTCATTTCCTAAGATTCATCGAAAGTATTTTATATTTGTTTGTATCGGCGGTTTTTTATTAGGCTTTTGTTGTTTAGTCAATACAATTTCACAGATCTTCAAGTTTTCTCGCTTAAAAACTTTACATTGTTCTCCACTACTGAGCCTTCCTGTTGGAAGTGTGTGGATAGCCTCTGTTGAGGATCCTCATTGCCATAAGAAAAAACAAAGATATACGTTGCCCTTGACAACTACAAAATGGACGTTAAAATACTTTAAAAAACCTCACTTTTAATGTTAGATATGGGTTTGTATCAACATTTTGTTAACTCAACTTTATAAGAAATACCGACAATTCAGAACGCCATTGAAACTTATGACGGTAATCAACCGTAATTTGCTAAAATTTATGATTTAATTCCAGTTCATTCATAAATATCTTTTAGCATATGTACATCTTATATTTATATTTGGATGGATAATGATAATATTACATGGTGAAGATCGTTTTAGTTCTGGTAATTTACACCTTTAACCCTGTACTGGGCCCTTAAATACTGTGAAGTAGAGTAGGCCTAAAAGTTAGTTTATAGTGAAACAAAATTATAAATAAGATATCAAAGTAGAGTGTCCATTACTACGGTTTATATTGGAAATATTTGATTATTTAATTTTATTCGTCCGTCTTTAAAAGTTAAAACATACAATGAAAATAAAAATTGTTTAAGGTTTATCTTCACATCACAACTTCAAAGGTGTCTTCCGCCATGCAGCCAGTGGTCTGAGCGCCGTGTCTTCAGATATCAAGTGTTAAAATGGTTTGTCAGGTCTAGGGGCTTCCTCTGAGCGACACATTTTTCTGCTACAAGAGTTTTTTTTTAAATATCCCATGATAGGTTTGGTTAGATTACGATATTGACATATTTTATTGACCTATAGTTTCTAAAATTTACTTTGAATATTAAAAAAAAAAAAAAAAAAAAAATTCAAAGTATAAAAATGATTTGTTTTAACGCATATTCAGAAAAGATTTATTGAAACATCGTGTATTAATACTACCATAAATCTATGAATACATAGGCCAACATTTTAAAATTTATCTTGACAAAAGTAATAAACCTTTAATAAAAATATCTTTATCTTGCAGAGTATCAGTTAACATCATGTATAAAAGTGAAGGGAGAGAACGAATGTAGCAGAACAATTTGCCGCTCAGCTGATAACCTCTAGACCTGTCAAACCATTTTAAACTTGTCAACTGGAGATGTAGATATCAGAACATTGAAGCTCGGCGGACACAACCACTTCAAGATGTACAGACCGATAACAAGTATGATTTAAATCAGATGGGATCATGAATTTTGGAATTTGAATTATTAGTAGCTTTAAAAATGATTTGATTAATAAATATAAGAATATTTATAGTTGCAAAAAAATCAATAGATTGTCTCGGATAAATTAAACAATTGTTGATCATTTATCTTGAATCTAATTTGTAAATTCTTCGGAGGAATAAAGTCACAAAAAAATGATACTATAAATTTTGCTGTCGATGACTAAAGTGCTATGGGATAAAGTTCGAGATGTAAATAACGTTATTAAAATTCTATTACAAATCTTTAATGTTATCAATCAACAAAGAATTTTGATAATAATATTCTTGTCCAACATAAAATGTTCACTGTGGTGTTCAGTTTATAAAGCACGTTTACAATAAGGAAATATTGTAAAACATGTTGAGACACAACTCGCAATATTTCGGAATCGTGGATCATATTGCACAGTTGTTGCCGTTGTTTATTGAAGATATTAATGACAGATGGCACAATTTCATCTCTACTATGAAGTTGTTCAATTAAAAAATATTTTTAAATATTACATCTTATTCTGGAATTACAAAACTAGACGGAACACCACAAAGCACTGTGAATTGGAGTGGATCATCTCCAAAGAAACAATGGTTTGTTTATGTAGCTTTTACTTATTTTGCTTGAAGTAGACACAATAACTTTCATACATACTACGTATTTTCTGGATAAGAAAACAAAATGAAAACTTAGATATATCTTGTTTTTTTTTTTTAATATAATATATTCCTTAATGTTTTGAAAACGTTAAATATCTTTTACATTTTGTGACACTAGCGGCCTTCAAAATGGTTAGAAAATCATTTGAATATATATTTCTTTAAATTCAAAAATTGTTTATCCTTTTTCTCTTTTCTCTTCAAGTAGATGTAATGAAAATGAATATTTTTACGATTTTTCAAAAGTGTGAGATAATGTAGTAAATGTTGTAGAATTTTTAAAAAAAAATTCATGTTCCAGTCGTTCATTTTCTATCCAAATCATTCCCACACACTGGTGGAGACCTTCCCTCTAACTGTAACCGAGATTGAAGCCATGTCATGATAATTTCTTTTAATTGATATCGTAGGGAAATAAAAAAAAACAAAAAAATTATATCGCTAATCATTTTCTAAAACAGAAATAATGATAATGTTGCTATGAAGAAAGAAAACACAATACATTACTTACTGTCTGTCTGTCGATAAGAATACAGCCAACCCCTTGAGGCCAACATTCGCTACTATCAGCACATTTTTTATTTACAACAACACTAGCGCCTGTAGAGTCCATTATATGTAATGTGTGACAGAAGTTTTCACCTACACAAATCACAAAATATTGTTACAATTAAACAAGAAACATAAATACAAGTTAAAATTGTTAACAATTGATTTTACGTTTTAAATTGTAATTATTTTCTAAAATACGTTTATTTTTGAAAAATACGTTTAATCTTCCATTTTTTTATAGGTTATTTTAAAACATTACTAATATTATTGCATAATGAATCATTTAATAACTATTAAATTTTAAATAGTAATCAAGTAAATCCCTTAACAAAGGTGTTGTTACCTTTTATTGAGTTTAGAGATTTAACTTTTTGTATGTTTGTAATTATATTTATTTCCAATATCATTTAATACAAATACAATTTAGTTACTGAAATTTGTTTCTTGGCCTAATGATAACTTAGCTAGTTGATTATGTAAAGATATATCTATATAACATTACACTCAATTACACTGAAATAATAATATGACAATATTTCTGGTATTTAGAATTAAATTTTAAATCTATTATTATTATTTCATTGTGTAAGTTTGAATGAGATAACAATTTCAAGTGTCCTCCGACTAATGGTTTTACAACAGGAGTAGAATGTACAAGAAAGTACACCAAATTTAACTGTATAAAAGTACAAAATTTCATACTATCTTGCTTACAGAAGTTGAAATGTTTCTAACAATCTAGATTAGTTTTAAAGAAAATTCACAAAAGTTTGTTATTAATTTGTTTCTATATAACACTAGCGGTGATAGGAATACATTTGCTCTGTTGAAGTAATATAATTAAGAAAACCTAACTATGTTGGTTACCTCATGACCTTTAACTACTAGACGTACTAGACAAAATAAATAATCACTTCCTGTTTCTTAAATTACAATGATAAATTCGTTTTAAATGTTTCTTAGAATTCTAAATCATTTTCGCAAATTCTGTCATCACCTAACATAACATAACAGATATATATTAAAGATGATACAAGAACCTGACACAAAAATATATGTACAAAGAATAAATTAATCGCTATAGATATAAATAATTAAATGAACCAAAAACAAAATGTTACTGCTTATTTAGTTGTATCTTTATCGTATTGACTATTAACTCTGCTCAGTTATGTTTGCTTACCTTTCGGACAAGGGCGATCTATAGCATATCTGTTGCATATTATGTTATCTGACACGTTCACACATGTGTAGCAAGTCACTCCAGCTGTTGGCAGTCAAAGTCACATTAGTAGTTTTTTAAATTAACAAAACATGTCATGATTTTTTATTGCAGTTAACTTTTTTTATTTTAAAAAGTTTTACATTAATTAAATTTTACTAAAATGAAACATTTTAGGAACAGAAACTACGCAACAAAATTTATTTGTTTTTCAATATTTAAATTGAAATGTGATCTAAATAACCCAATTTACTATTTAAATAAATCTATAGAATATGTAAATGGATTTAGATTTACCCACAAACTTAATATAATTTCATGTAATAAAATTAACTGAATTAAATCAAAAACTGAATACACTAACTAGTGGTCCTGGATCATTGGAAATTTTGGTATATTTAATAAATCGTTATTGTAAAAACATAATTCCACCACAGTTCAAGATACTTACAATAGGTTTCTTACACTAATCTTATTTGTTACAGCCTAGAGCACGACTCGACACAAAATGTTATTCATAGACCAGATATAACAGTAAATTATAACTTCATTTACTGTACACTTGAACAAAACCCAACTAACTGTGAGAAATATTAAAAGTTAAAGGTTTATGGAGAGACTTCCTTCTTGCATTGAAATTGAGATTTACCCTTCACTGGAAGCACAGTGGTAGATATTATTATTGTGTACCTATCATTTATACTTATACCTCAATATAGTAACTGCCTTGAATAAAAACTGACCCTTAACACCACCAATTAAATCGATTTCATTAATTTTATATTTTACTCCAATTCATATTGGCATGTGTAGGACAAGTAACTTTCCATTTTTACAGGAAATCTAAAGAATCAAAACAATATAAATAATGTTTTATTTTATTTTATTTATGCTTATAAAGATCGAAAAGGTTACAACATAAAAGTCATATAAATTACAACATGAAAATATATTTAACATATTGCCTGAGGAGGTTTTATATTTTTTAAAAGTTAAAGGTTCCCGTGGAAACATTTTAGGAAATAATCCGTTGTCTTGTTTACTTCAAATTTCTTTTCTATACGACTCCTCATTATGCCACATTCACGCCATTATGTTTAATACTTTGGAGCACGTTTTTAATTTCAGGTAGACCATTCGTGTCCATGCCTAAAACGTAACTTTAAAACGGAAACAAATTTTTACAAATGACGTTATTCATGTATTCAATTTCAAGAGCGTTAGTTCACACAATAACTTGGGTGACACATAGATAAAATATGTTCAAGTGATTACCTTAACTCCGTCAATGGCTTATTATAACCCGACATTATGTAAGCATGTCTGAAAACCACATAATTAGCAATCCGACATTAAAAAAAATTAGGCAGTGGAAGGAAAAGTAAGGACGTCGAGATTTGTAGTCAATTAACAAGTAGACATAAGTAGCTCCAGATAATTTTATATATTTAGCAGTATTTCGTTTCTTTGATTTTCAAAGATACTTTTTTTCTTACACATCAAATAAATTAAAAGGATAGAATAGTATTTACTATTAATATTTGTAAATTATTATATGGTAAGAATTGATTTCATTATTTTTTGAAGAAATTAAAAACTACTGTCAAAATTAGAAACGTAACAAAAATACACTGTTGTATATTACGATAACATCAGAGTTTTTTTCTAAGCTAGAGTTAACACATTGTACTTCTGACAGGAATAAATCAAGGCCTACGACCTTTAAGATTCCTGTATATCAGCTGGTGGCCACTTATCATTGAACGTTTGGTATGATGGGCGATATACTTACAACTATTTTACCAAAACAAACAAGAAACTTTTATATTTCATCTACTAAAAAGTATTTGAGTTATTTCTAAACCTATTTGCAATATTCTTAGATATATCGGAATACCAAGCAAAGCCCACTTATCAATAGACTAGGAGGATATACTTAAAAAACGTTTTAACACAATAAACAAGAACATGTTACGTACTATATACAATAATCTTTGATGATATTTCTAAAATATATCAAACATTTAGTACTACTGAACTGTAATACATTTTCCCCCACTATCACTAACATTCATCACATATGTCGAACTATCAGCGGAAGGACACTTATCACTCAATTGATGATATGATAAGAGAAATACTTACAAATATTTTCTAAAACAAACGATAACTTGTTACATGCTTTCTACTACTAATCTTTGTTACCATTTCTTTAATAGAGTAAACAACAACTGAAATGAAATCAATTGATGCCCAACATCCCTATCATTCCTCAGATATAACGGCCAACAAAGAGAGGCCACTTATTATTGAAATGCTGGGTGATATACTTATATATATTTATATATATATATTTCACCAAAACAAAAAAGAACCTTTTACATGTTATCTACTACTAATCTTTGGAGATATTTATAAAATCTCCAAACTACGTTTTACGAACTAATATAATATAAAATAGCTAAATCGAATGAATTAAATAAAAAACATAATACTGTACCAATATTAATAATTTGGTTTTATAGGACATTCTCCATCATTTGTGTTTACGTATAAAACTAACACACATTTCGAGACTACTTAGTGTTAGTAGCTACTAAGTGTCAAGTCTTTATACTTGAATTATTTTCATAGGTTACAGATTTAGTTTTATTTGCCAACAATGCCTTAAATTACTTTTATACTCCCGGTTTATCTCTTATAAGGAAAGGTATTTTTTACTCTAGAAATGACATGTATTAGTTTTTATATTGTAGTACAATAAATCATATTGATACTATAAACAATCAATCATTATCGTCTATAAATGAAAATCTCTAATTCCTTGACAGGTGGTATCACGCTGATTGCCCAAATATCAAAGGAGTGAGGGGGGGGGGGTAAGCCCCAAATTATTTTTTTTCCCTCTGAAGATGACCATGTTGTCTAAATGTACATGATATTAGATAGCAAAATATAAGTAAATACGAATTATTACTATTTGTTTATTTTTTCTTTGTTTTTGAAAGTCGAACACTTTTTGGTCATTATCAGCTTAAAAAAGAAACAATAAACTATAACATAAAAACGTTAACCCCTTGAATACTCTACATGATTCAGATTTAAAAGATTTGGTCAAGAGAAACCAGATAGGAATAATGATAAAGAAAGAAGACTACACGAAGTAAAGTGCAGAGCTAAATTGAATCCCTCGGGATGGCCACACCTGTTTCCACTGTAAATGAGACCCTAAACTATTAATCTATTTTAGTTATATAGTTCTTGTAAATGTGGTAGGTGAATTGTTATTATTATTCTTTCATAAATCCTATAAATGGGAGTAAATAAAAGACATATATTTTAAAATAATTCTTACCTTCACTTTCTTCGATTTGGTTTTCAGTGTCAGAATTAGTTTGTTGTACAATGCTGGCCAGGAAAAAACATCGAAGTAAAGGGCCACACAGGCCATTCAACATCACGCCCTACAGCCACTACTCTGCGAGTCTGCATTACCTAGAAGAGTAAATGTAAATAATGTATGTTTAACACTCTAGAATTAGTGTAATGAGTTTCGAAATAGGTTAAAACCATGCTTAAAACAGCTGAAATAGGAATACCACTTTCAGATCTATGTTGACAAGTCAAGACACTTAAACTCTATTAAACAGAAAGATTTTACGAAACCAGTAATTCTACTACATGTGTTAGAATGTAAGACCACATGCAATCCAATTTAGATATAACAAATTGTTAATACGTAATAATCTCAATGACCATTTTCCTAATGCATAGAACTAAGATTTAACCAACCGAAAGTACAGAATTTGGAGGAATATTCTTTTTGTATTACCTCATTTTTTCTCTGCTCTTTAAAAATGATAAACTACTCGGTCATTGTCGCCTTATAATTAATTAAAAGGAAGAAAAATACATGTTGATTCCCTAGCTCTCGAGTACTCTAATAGCACAATTGTCGGAAAAGAAAGACATGACAAGAAAGGTGAAGGAGAAGGATATAACACGGAAAATTAAAACAGTTATAAATCCAGCTACGTTTCTTCGAAATTGCCCAATCTGTACTCTCTGAGGGTTCATCATAGTCTTGTAATAAAAAATGAAGAAAAGAACATAAAGTAAAGATCCCCATCTCTTTAATACTCTAATGGCTTCAGATTCGTAACGAAACAAGAGTTGGTCAAGAGAAGCCTAATAAGAAAGGTGAAAGATGGGAACCTAACATTAGACTACATTGAAGAGGGTGTAGATACAACTAGGAATTGCCACTATAAGTAAGGTCCTGAGGGTTTTCCTAATTTTGTAACAAAACCGTAGTTTTATCAGACATGCAATTGTTAAAAGCCCACTTTCAACGATTTGAAAGTTGACATCCGAGTTTGCTTTAAAAAGTAGAGTTAATTTGAACGTAAATTGGCTAAAGCAGAACTCTTGATTCTTATGAAAGTTCAGCCGAGAACCCCAGTATCTATAAAATTTACTCCCTGCTGGAGAGCCGCCAACACAAGGTTATTCGTTAGACGATGTAAAACACAGATCTGAATCCCGTTGAATTAGTTTGTGGAGCTATAAAGGCACAGGTAAGTCAAGATTATATATATATATATATATATATATATATATATATATATATATATATATATATATATATATATATTAATAATAAATTATTGTATAGTAAAGTGTAATAATAAATAATAATAAATAATAATAGACCAAATATAATATTTTTTTAAATACTATATAATTTTAAAAAGTTGCATTACAAACGTAACTACAAACAAAGTACGCTATAATAATAAAACAATAAGGTACAAGAAAAAAAAACAGCATAACAATTAATAAAAACTAAAATATTTTAGGTTGCAATAGAATATGCAGCAAAAAGCTTAACACAGAAGTCGTTATTGTGTAAAGAGTTGTTTGCCAACTACACTCTAGATCTCGAGATGAATGGGTTAAATACTGCGTGTATCTAACAAAAGTTGAAACCTATTGCTGGGAATGTGACCACATTGTGGACGAGGGTTCTACAGATTTATCTTTTCTGTAAATAATAGAGACGACTCTAACAGTGACTGTGGTTGCAGTGCGTCTTCTGACATTGATTAAGTTATAATTTATTAGTAAGAAATATTTATAATATTGGTAGAAAATAAATGCATTTATGTTAATATAAGGATAAGCAAGAAATATTATATTTCAGTAATCCAGCTTAAAATCTTTTATTATCATGGTTATACATAAATAATAAATAAGTAATAGGCCTAAGGTTTTATTGCATTTACAATATTTTATAATTGCATATTACAATAATATAAACAACTAAGTTAGTTATTAATTTAGTATATGATATTCAATATTCATTCATACTCTTCTAGAATAAACTAAATAATTATTAATAATCGATAATGAACAGGCTGAAAACGGTAAGAAACAAATTGATTAAATACTGTAGCAGAATGAGTGAATAAGATGCAAATGTGTCTATTTCGTACGAGTACCCAAAACAGATCACTGTCTAATAAATCGTTTTATAGTGCATTGTTTCATTTGATTAATATTTCTTATTAAAGAAAAATATTTAAACAATATTAATAAAAACAATAAACTTTATATTAGTAATATTATTAACACACTAATAAATAATGAAAGTAAAATGTTTTGCGTGTGTGGAAAGTTTCGTTTTCGTTCATTTGACAAATATATTATCAATTTAAAGCCGATTAAAAATAATAAATTGTTATCGTTTAAGCAAAGATTACCAATATGATTTTTTTTATTTTTGTTTCAAGTTATAACAAACAGGAAAACCAACATAATTGTAGCAAAGCATAGTCAGAAACATCCAAGTAATTTTAGGAAGAGAGTGTTTTTTTGTTTCTTATTTATCTTTCGAAAAAGGAAAACAAAAAATCATCGACCAAAGAAAAACAAACGAATTACGAGGAATAATCAAGTTATGTCAGCTGGCTTTTACGAGATGGGATGACCAAAAGTTCGTCATCATAACACACTCGGCGGAAATGGATTAAATCATTATGCAGAGAGATTAATGCGCAGGTAGACACTATAAAAAAATAACACTTTTATTAGGTTTTTGGTGATAAAAACAGTCCAGGATTTCAAAGGTTTAAGTTAATCCCGTTAAATGTAAAACTATGTCTTCATAAATAAACATTTTTTGGTTGTTTTATTGATTTTTACGGCCAGTTTTTCTAATGATTTTGGATCGCTTATATCAATTTATCGTATGTATTGTGTAAGCTTAAATCTAAATTTATATATCTAAATAGCAACACCGTAAGTTATCATAACTTTAATAAAGTTAACACAATTTTTCGCAAGTATTATGAATAACTCAAATGCGTTTCAATGACGCTGTCGCCATTTCCAGTGATACCGGCATTATCATTGAAACGCATTCGATTTAATTAACGTGTTATTTATGAGAAACTGCGTTTGGTTTTATTACAATTTTAAAACATTTAAAGTAGAGTTCATTATTTAACTATATTCACTGTATTTAAATGTTTAAATGATATGGACAGTTCATTCAAACTAAAACCATAATACTAATTTAAAAATGACTATGTATTAAATTCTTGAGTTCCGCGTCTATAATTGTGTTAATCGTAATAGTATAAATAATAAACAGTTAACTACAACTGCTTATTAATAATTAAATAATAAACTACCCCCAGTACGTAAAAATAAGTTTCCTTTTTTATATTATATGTTATCATAATGAAAGGCTTAACCTTTGTCAGCAACCCTCTCTATCGTTGTATATTGACACTTCATTTTTATTACAATGGAATTTATTCTCTACCTTCAACGTTTTTATGGTTGCGAGCCCAGCAAAAAGTATTAACCTGAAATCAGCAACCTTTAATATAATATATCTCAGCTAGGGTGTTTTCGCCGTGATGTTCATAAATTTGCAGCTTTTACCGCAAAGCTGTTTTTACTGTTATTTATGCGTTTTTGATATTATCTAATTTAAGTATGTATAATTATTCTGAATTACATGGTCATTTATTTAGGTAATGCAGTATCCATTTTTTTTCTAGTTGTTTAAAGGCAAAATATCTCTCGATTACCATAGATTTTTAAAATAAAAAAGATAAAATAAAACCACTAACCCTCGAATACACAAATACCTGTGTTACTAAAGTATTCTAGGGGGAAGGGATGTCTGTATTTTATATTCTTTTCTTCTTTCTTTTATAAGGCACTTGTAATTTAGAGGTTTTTCGCAAGACCGAGTGGGAAGAGAACAAGAGTTTATTACGATAGATATGATTGGAAAAATGAATGAAAGGGATCTAATCCAAGTATATATGAACAATGCTGTAGATCCAGCTAGGTCATTTCGGGATTTCCACACTCCCTACTCGCTCTAGTGAGCCCTTGAGGTTATAAATATTGTTTATATATGTTCGTATACAGGTCGATTTATGTACACAGAAGCAGGCGAGTAGAGTACCACTTAGTTAACACATTCAAATTGGCAACCTTTTTTTCAGTTTTAGCTTCTTAAATGCGTTAAAAAGGGGGCGTACAAATATAAACAGGAATTTTGATACTCTGTTCTTGTAAAGAGTTCAAGGTAATTATGAGTGATTAGGCAACACAAATGTTTGAACTTGTTATTAGTTGTGCTAGTTCCTCCTTCTTTCATTCTTGTCAGTTTTAATCAAAATTTTAGAAAAGGTACACAGGTGATACGCAGTAATCTTAACAGCGAATTATAATTAGATTTCTGGCAAATTATATTGTCATTCCTTTTCAGAATTATTCGAGACTAAATAATGTTGTTCAATATTGAGAATTATGTAAAATTATTCAGTATTGAGATAAATGTCTCTATTATTACAGAGTGTGAGATTGATGTAAATTATTTGAGATGGTCGGGTAAGATGTAAAAATGTCCATTCTCGACGATTGAGAAACTAAACTAGTGAAAACAAATTGATTAACTAATTAAAGACAATCAGAGAATTACAGTCACAAAAATCACTGAGATATTACAAATAATATTGTTAGCGTAGAAACATTAGTTAAAAGTCATTTTAATTTTGCATGTTTAGTGATAGGTGGGTTCCTCTTCTTTTGAAGCCTGAACATAAACAGAAAAAATAGTGGTTGCAGTCACAAAACGTCTGCAGAGTTACGAAAAGTTTGAATTTAAGTTTTTAGATCCATAGCGACCTGTGTAATTTGTATTATTTTTATATTCAATTTTTTTTAAATATTTTGTACAAATTTTAGTACTTTCAATTTTACTTTATTTTAAACCATATGAGATTTATGTTTTAAAATTTGTTGAAATATCTAACTATATCTCTAGAAACTATGTTTTTTAGTTGATTTCTTTGCCTCTTTTTGAACTAAATAATTTAAAATATCTCTTTATTAAGAAAGTTAAGTTAACATACGATTTTATTAACTGGATGTCGTGTTTGTTTTAATTATTTAATTAGACATTAATGGCTTTTGAAGTATACTTGATCATATACAATCAGGAATTTTTGGAGCAATATGAGTAGAGGAAACTTTCAGAAACTTAGCAGAGGCAGCGATCATCACATTTTGTGTTTATTCTTTTGTAATGTTTAACATTTTTTTATATCCTGTTATCTGATATTTTGTAGTATTTAAATTGTTGTTAATTTATGTTACGTTATTTACTAAATATTTTTTTAATTAAATGTTATTGGTTAAAACTGTTCTAAATAAACTCATCTGTGATCAGTGAGACTGATTTTTTGTCATTGCCAGGACCCTTAAAATTTTAAAATTAAGGATTTTATTTAAAAATCTGCCTTAATTTAATATTTAATTAAATTTTTTTATTGTATTTGTTAAAAGGATATGTATTTATAGTGTTATATAATATGTCAAAGGGTTTATAGCGTTCTGTATTAATATTTTTGTTCTATTATTTTAAACCTAACCATAGTAATTAAGGGGCTCAAAAATACTGTTAACGTAGTCATTTTGGTTTATTGGTCTTTTAAAAAGTGTGTAAATAGACCACTGTTAAAAAAATCAATTATAAACCTTATTCATTTTATTAACATGATACTTTTTTTACTTCTTTAGTAAATTCAATATAAAATATATTTACTGTATAGATTGTATTATTTTATAATAGTTTATTTAATTGATTGTGAAAAAAAAACCTTTTTTTTAACCCATTACTTTACTTTCACCTCTAAAATTCAATTCCGAGGTGAAAATTATCTTGTCTTGCGGTTCTACAGATATATAAAATTCTCTTGGTTACTGTCTTGGCAGCATGGATCAATATGCCTCTGGATAAAAGAAAGACAAAGTTTAAGTTCAAACAGATCTCTTGAAATTGGTTTTCAGTCAGTCAAGTATTTATAAGTGTCAAATGAAAATGTTACCTTTATAATGTGGGGGCATTAGTGTATTAAATAGACATAGTGCTTCCTCACACATGGTCATGTTATGAAATCTATATGAATTTGTTTTTAAACAGGGAGTAAATTGTATATTTTATAGCGTAATGCATTAAAACTAATTTTAGTGTAACTTGTAGAGTTAAGATTAAAATATTACTTCGTAGTAATAATTTATTATTGTGGTATAATTGAATGTAAATTCTAAAAATGAGCAGTTATGTAATGGTTTTAGGCATTTTAAAACGACAGCACTGGATCCTTCGTGATTCTCCGTATTAAAAGACAATAGTTAATTTCAACCAGTATAGTTTTACAATTATTATTTATTGTACACCCTATTATATTTTCTTGTTAGAAAGTACCAATCATATAATTGAAAATTATAAAATCTAACAACTAGATAGTAATCAGAATACAAACCATGAACAAATCAACTAAAAATGAAGTAAGTTGTGATTAAGGGGATAAGAATAAGTTTGGAGTAATGAATATCACCTCAAGAGATAAGGAATAGTTGTATGTCCTGAAAAGATAAGACCATATCAATTGTACTAAAATAGAATTATTTAATTACGTAATTTTCAAATAGAACTTTTAAGCATTTGATAGATATTTTCTTTATAATACTTATTAAGGATGATGATGAACTTTTCACATCCCAAAAACTATATTGGAATTTTAAAGTGAATTCATATCATTTAAATGCACTCACTTAATCTAAATACTACATTTATATTTACATTTTTACGAGTATTATATTTTACGGAATTATATTTAGGCTTCTATTTGTTACTATAACCTCATCGACTATTATTACAATTTTATTACTTAGATTTTCTTAAATAAATGCTTTGAAGTGTGTTTGTTAATATGAATATATATGATTTAAAATAGTTACACCATATTTCGAAATTATCAATTGATCCACTTAATCCATTCTTTTTTAATAAACATTATATTTATATATCGCTGCATTATTATTAATATTATTATAGTCTTAACTTTTTATACTTATTTCAGACGTAGTTCCTAAAGTCAGGTAAACCAAAGAACGAATACTGAAGAATCACAATTACATCAAAATTAAATTTGAATCAAGAAGTATTGGCCGGGAAAATAAAACACGAAAAATTAAGAAGGGAATGTTACAAAATTGAGAGACATTGAGTCTACAGAAGCCAAGAAATATCTCAGGGGAATAAAATAATAAAATCAATCATATAATTTTTTTTTTTTATGAATCTAAATAAATATGCAAATTTTGATGAAGTTCAACGTATAAGAGTAAACCAATCAAATCTCATTAGTGTAACGATAGTGTTGTTAAATGAAACTTATGAATATCAAAATAATATAAATAAAATCTTTATGTGAAATGTGCTTAGACAGATTGCGAAATATGTTAAATTATTAAAACTAGTCAAATGTATTTTTTTTAAATTCAAGAATTAAATAATCTTAAGAAATTTAATTTTAGAGAGAGTAGAGAAGGAGTATTATTAAAAAGGATTTAAGAGGATTACCCTATGTAAATTCCGAGACTCTCAATTTAAAATTCTATAACTACGTTGTGAATATTAGTTTTAGAAAGATTTTGTAGTTAGGTAGTAACAAAGACAAATGAAAAATGCAGTGTATGTGTGAGTGAATGTAATCCTTTGGGATTATGAGGTTTTATATTTCATTGTTGTAATTATTAAAATGGAAACGTTGTAGAAGGGAGTTCAAAAAAGTCTCTGTTTTATTAACCATAACTAATTATTAACAACTCAAGAAGATTGAGTTGATTCTAGGTGCTAGAATCTGGTGAAGCCCTAAATTTCGATGGAGTAAGTTAGTAATTTGAATCAATAGAGCACTTTGTTGTTGTATACACTGAAATAACATCCCCCAAAACTACAATTAACACAAACAACACATATACTGTAGTTATACAATGGCGGTGGGGGGGGACGCCTCGCTGAAGTAATCGTAGTTATTAAGGTTAGTGTGCATAACACCTCTAAAGATGATATCAGTGCCATTTACATTTACTTAAGGTAAAATAAACATAACTATAAAGTATTTGTGTTGTTAGTGTTTTATTGTGGTTTCAGAGAATCGTCTTTCAAATTAATGTTAAATTAATTCATTAATTTGGCGAACTTTAAGATAGCTATGGCGTGAGAACTGTAATATGTTAGTAAAGTAATTGTGGAAATATTTTGGTAGCACCTGTAGTATAGGAACAATTACATTGAGTGAAAACGAAACCTAGTTGTAAACAGGACATTTTTACGACATACGTGTTTCCATTTCTTGACCGCCATCAATGTTACTTGAGTTGGAACTCTTGTATTTATCCACCCTATTAACTTGACACTGTGAGTTGCATAATGAAAGAGTTGGACTTCTCCTTTTGTCCAATATTTGTCTAATCCACACCTTTAACCAATATATTTATGTACAACCATTTAAACATAAAGGAATCCCTATTATACAGACGATTATAAATACTTGATTCTCGTTAAATTGTTAGTGTTTCTTTACATATTTATTTCTTATGCGTAATGAAAATACGTTTTATATACTTCATTTTGAAATTTTTTAAGTAATACGGAGAGTTTGTTTTATTGAAATTCATACATTTGTCACTGTTATTACACGACGTTATAAACAATAACAATATAAAATCTTCTTTTGTTATAATAACCATATAATTTTTAATAATAATATGTCTGTGTTGTAACATCCAGTAAATATCTCGCACGGATTTATAGATGAATAACGTGTAGTCAGCTCATCAATTTCTCGTTGCCGAAAATCCAGTCACTCGTAAATAACCTCGTTACCAACTATATATTTCACCCACCTCATAATGATCGGTCAGCACCGTAACTTTTTGAGCTATTACAAACTTCTCACACATCCGAGCGAAAGCCTAAGCCTTTAGAACAACTCAATATTGTTGCTACCTTTTGCATGAAATAAATCTAAAATCTAATTCAATATTTTAGATTTTACGGAAACAAAATTTAAAATACTCCTCATAATAAGCCAGGCAAAAATTGATTTTCATTGTAAATAATTCATCAACTATAACCAATATTTCAATGTTATTTAAGTTTTTTCTACTTGTTATTTTTAGGAAATTCTTATAAAAAAGAAAGAAACAATTAATTTGAAAGAAAAATTTTAAAAAATACACGAATCAAAACTATCATCCTAAATTTAGTTTTACTGGACATTGAACATTTTAATATGAATAAAAAATATATTAAACAGAAAATATTGAAAAAGTGTTGCATAATAAATAGTTAAAATAAATTGACTTCAAAACGTTAAAATTCAGATTTGTACAATCTTCTCGCACAAGAATATACAAATGTTGTACAGACTAATTAATAAACACACATCTGTATTAAAAAGCACCTTTCTCTGAAAATCGATCATATACATTATGTTTAAATTTATAGATTTGTATTTTGTACGTATTCACAAAATTAATGTATTTATAAAAATTCAAACAAAACTATATAATTTATATTAACAAATCAAAATATTTATAGTTGATCTATATGATTTATTCAGAGACGTAAAAAATTATGTTCAAAAATTTTGACTTGAAATACACAGACAAGCGACGGTGTTCAGAATTTAATTACAAAAAGATATTCCCTTGAATGAAAAAACAAAATTTGAAATACAGTAGCTTTTCCTATTACTTTTGCTCTTCATAATATTATTTATAACAATCAAATTTTGACAATAGATGAACACATCACATATAGTATCGTATAATATATAACTTAAAGCAATAATATTTATAATATGCATTAAAGACGGAATATGACACTAAACTCTGTTGAAAAGGACATCGTTAAACATGGAGCTCAACAGTCATAAACTGAAGAGAGAGAATTTGTTTTGGGATAGAAATAAAGTTTACTCTTGTAGAGTGTGCACCACTTCTTAGTGTTTAGTACATCTAGACTGGAAACCTTCTTGTTTTAACTAGTGTTTATTTAATGACGCTTTTACACCCGCGGCGTTTAAAAGTGATGAATTAAATCCTGACTTTTGAGTCTGTGGGCTAAATCGTATCTGAAAGCATAGCTGTGCTATGCTGACAATCTTCATCATTAGCCAAATCAGCAAAATTTATTGCCGTCAAAAATCATCACAGTAATAATAATTTCTAGGTCGGTTATATTCAAAATAATAATCACAACTCCTCAGTCATTGATAGTTCCTTAAACACTTTACATCATTGCAAAAACGGAAACCTCATGAATGCATTGAAAAAAATTCTTAAAAAATTCTTACACACTACTTAACACAGATATGAAACGTTAATAAGTGAAATGGAACCATAATACTACCATTGATAAGAAAGTAGTTTCCATATCTTTGCAACGGATTTATAACAAATAATTGTACAGTACGAGAGAGTGGGCTATTTTCAAACAATTTTAATCGTCCTTTAGTTTGTGAATGTAATTTATGTATTTTTGTGTTTTGAGATGTGTATTGCTTTAATAAATGTTATGTGTTTGATGACAAGGGAGAAGAAATTTCCAACTAAAACTATACAATGGCTGAATAGTAGAAGCGACCCACGTTTACAACGAAACGACATAATAGACTATTGACAACGGTAAGTTGAAATTTTATTGAGGTTTAACAATAGTCGGAATGGCGATAACCAAAATTAGTGACACATATAAACCATTTCGTTAGTCAACAATTTTTACGATTAAGTGAAAACAAAAACGCACTATTAGGTTTATAAGGAAGATACAACATCAGTTAGGTTTAGGCTTTCCTAATCCTAATTTCGTGTTCTAAATAGATAATCCAGATCATCTATTATAATGATAATAACAATCAGTGGTTCAATATTTCAAGCTACTTGTGACATAATACTTTATTTATTCTTACAAATATTTATTTCACAGAACTAAGATAATTATTCCGTTATTTCACATATATGACTATATTACAAATGTACTATTGTTCCTTCCTAAAATCAATGCAATTCAGAGCGAGCTAATTATCGTTGGGAATAGGCAAAACATAAGCCTATTACTTTACATATTAAAATTTAACAAGAGCACTCATTTTGTTTGCTGACCCTGACTATCCCATATACAGCCATGTTCCCATTTTTAAAGTCTCCATTATAGTTCTTTTCCAATAAGTCCATCTGGCCTCCATCTAGTTGCCGAATAGGGACTATCCTACCAGATTCTTCAAATACAAATGGCCGTAGTTGCGGGAGAGTCTTCGACTATCCTTCCGGTCTCCTCCATTACAAATAGTCTCGTTAATAGGTCTTAATGTGTTTATATAGCTATGATGGTCATTGACTTGCAGTCAGTAATTGCAACACTGTTTTAATTTCTTTAGCAACAATATTCTACTCACTGTATATAGCTTTGAGACTGGAATGAATTTATAATTTACTATTAACATAATTTACAATAATGGTAATTCCTAACAAAAATATTATAGTTTCATAAAAAATTACATTACACAACGTTTTCACGCTTTTGTGAGACAAAAAAAACAAACTTAACATTGTGTTTATATAAACCACTTACTGATGGCCTCAGTTTTATCTAGTTTAGATAGTTTAATATAGAATTTTTTTTAGCACAACCCTAATTGTGGTGTTATGTAAATAAATCATGCCCAAATACATCAACACACCAGTTGTGGTCAAAATCTGCTCATAAATAAAAAATATATGATACTTATTTTAGGAGTAAAATACACCCTTGGAGTGGAACATTTTCAAAACCCTTTCTTAGTACGCGTCTACAGACCTACTCCAAATCAAATTCAAATCATCATATCTCTAGGTTTTTGGACCTAAAGAATTAGTGATCAGTCAGTGAGTTTTGACTTTTATATATATATTCAGATTGCATTAATCAACGTTCTCATGTTTATGTGAGAACGAAATAGTACCATCATGCTTATATAAACCACTAAATAAATAAACTTTCTAATAATTATATGAGAACATACCGTCATGCTTACGTAAGCTATTAAATTAATCATACTCGGCCTTAAAAATAAAATATTTAAACCCCTTAAATTTTTTTAATTATTCTTCAATATATATATAACGTTGTTATTAATAAAATGTATGTTGTAATTAAATGGGAAAATATACTGTACACTATGGATTTCTTATTAAATAAGGAATCAGGCATCGATTTCAAAATGTTTTATTTTCATTACGTTTAAAATCATGTATAAACTCTTTCACCGTATTCACTTCTGTTGATGATTTTTTTTAATATTCTACGTTTTTGTAGAATAAACTACGAAGGTAATAAACATAATTGTTAAGCTTATTATTATTAAATCTTTTGACCTATAACAAGTTACATAGAACGTATACAAACCTTTAGGAATTGAGTTTCAAATTTGTAATTTACGTCCGTTAAAACATATTTCTCAGGATTTGATTGACCAATTTTGTTTAAATGGTTACATAGTTATTAATTGCTTTTTATTTTGCGTTTAAAATATAATCGACTTAACTATAAATTCCCATGCCAAATGATTCAAAAAAACCTATTCCCTTAAATGTAGGTAATAAGAACAATAAAAGTGTAAATTTGTTATCAGTATATAAAAACCAATCTATCTAGTGCTTGATATTAAAATTTAAATATTCCTAAAACCACCATATCAATTTCAATCAAACCTTAGTGAAATAACACCTTATATAAAAATTGACTTCTAAAATGCAATATATATATACTTCTCCAACCCTTTATAATTTAAAGTGACTTAATAAAAATCTAATAGCAATGAAGATTTGATGCTGTAACACTTTAAACCAACTTCAACTACTTGGTATGAAAAAAACCGCCTTATTTTAAAGTTGATTTTGATATATTATTAAAATTTATTTATTTATTGTACATGTTTTACTATCCAGTTTAAATAATATTTTAATCACGACAAGGTTGTATAATGCCCATATGAGAAAAGAAGATGTTTACAACAATCGCAAAAGGCGAAAATCTACCATGATAAATATAAAAAAGATATGTAAAAATACGATGTAAAGAGGCAGACTAGAAGTGTTAAGAGGTGGACTAGCTATGTAAAGAGTGTGATTTAAAGCTTTGTAGAACTCGTATGTATGTAATTTTCAGATCAGTAAGTGAAACATCTCTTCACTTTGGTACATAACCTTCCATCGAATGCGAGGTCCGTACTTCGTTCTAACTGCCTTTGATGTTTATGGACCAACGTTCGCGAAAACATTACTAGTTGATGTTACCAAACAACTGAAGATATAAACCTCTCTATGCGTCAGTTGGCCCGATTTCAAATTGACTATTACTTTTGCTAATGTACTTTGCACAATCTGAAAAAAGAAGTAAAAGAAAACTGATTTCTACCATCAAATGTGTTTGTATACTCCCGATATCACATATAGAAAACGCATGTTATGTTAAAAGTGTGAATTATGTGTTGTACTTTGCATAATAATTCAATGTATAACTTTTTATGTGTTTATTTAACAAATCCGAATAATGCGAAGTTAAATGTAAAATAATAAGAAATGTATAACACTATAGATTAAAAAAACAAACAATTATTTAGACAAATATTGTTATTAATAGATATTAAAATCTGAATCAATCGGTTAATAAATTTAGAACTTTAAATTTTTTGTATAACTGATTTGTCTCGGTCATTTCTATTGACATCAGACAAAAATTCCATATACACATATTTGTTTCAATAAATTGTAACAACAAGTCAAATACTGTTTCAAATACGATGAACACATAATATGCACATTATGAAGTATCTCATGTCAACTACGGCTGCAACATTCAATACTGAATAATCATTTATGAAATAACTCAAACAATAAATTGAAGCAGAAGTTGGGCTACAAAATTTTAATACTGCGTTGTATTGTTTTTAATTGGTTCTAGTTACCAAAACGTCAATTAAATATAACCTTTGGTTAAGGTGTAGATTGGATCGCCACAGTTGCAAAACAAATTAAAAAATAACACTGCAATCAAATGTTATTAATAATTCTTTAACCAATACTAACAAAAATACTCATTTCATCACATTATTTTACTCGAGTTATTTATTACACTAATTATTGAATCTACTCTAGGAAGAGTTATTTGCATCAGAAAATTTACAATACCAACTGAATTAAAAGTTTGTAATTGTAGAGAAGGGTTATAATTAATTGCTTGGCATTGTAAAAGTGGACGGATCACAAAGAGTAAATGGAAATAACACCGGGGGTGGTTCAAAAGTGAAAAATATTGTTATGAGGAATGAATTTTAGTAACAATTGCACAAGTCGGTTTTATAAATTTATTCAACATTATGTTCTGTTGAATATTTTGTGATATGATAAATATGAGCTAATTCAGAAAACAAGTTATTAACATTATTAACTGTCAATATGATGTTTCAACTGTTAGTGTTTTTGTTGTTATACTATCTCTTTTAATACATGGTGTATGAAACTAATTTAAATATCATCATTTAGTAAATTTTAAGATATGTTATTACAAAATTTATTAATTCTTGTCTAAAAACATACACGTTTCATGCTAAAACAAAGTAAGGCAATCTTCATGATTAAAACAAAACTTTAAAATTTAATCTCATACCACTGTGTACTGACTATTAACAACCAAAATGTGGATATTGATACTTGAATGTACAATTTCTTGTGGTAAAATATGAATCAATTATTCTAGATATGATTGAAAATGATCAATTGATTTTAAACCTAAAAATATAAACACACGTTATGTAATAAATTTGATATAACTTTATTTTCGTGATGTTTATAGGTGAAACACGTTGTAAAAAATGAAGATATTATGTATTGTTTCATTAGAAATATTTCTAATCGGTTTAAATGTTAATATTCTATTAAATTTTATTTTCAATTGTTTTTAATATCAATATCAGGAAGTCGATTTATGTAATTTTGGTTATGTTTAAATGTACAAATTAAATTATTTGTTTCTTTGACATTTCTAAGAGAGAAGATAAATGAAATAATATCCAAACATTGAATTTAATCTCAACTTTTATGAGATAATATGGGTTAGGCTTTTCAAAAATATTGTCGCTGGTTACAACATTATTAGGTTAAATATAAATAAGCACATAAACAGTTTTAAAATATTTACACTACGTTTACGGCCCGAAATGTCAACATTTTTCATAAACACTGAAATAAACACTATAAATAAATATATATATATATATATATATATATATATATATATATATATATATAGTCTATATACATTACAGTAGACACCTAGCATAAACAAACACATACATCGTACAGAGAGAAATACCATACATTGTGGGGTTACCATACACGTTTGTGAATAACTATATACGATTTTTCGCTTTACGAGGCACAATCAATGAAAGTAATTATCGTGATAAATGTAAATCTGATTAAATATATGACCACTACGAATTTCTTAAATGTAAACGAAACATTTATTTCAAGTATATATTTTTTTGCTAATACAATTTATTAAATCATTATTAAAAAGAAAAATGAAATAAATTTTATTATAATATAAATTGATTATAACTATAAACAAACAATAAAAATTCTGTAAATGGATTTAAACAAACATGTATAATATAGCAAAGTTATTTTATATTATAAAAGTAGCTATATTTCAATATCAGTGGTAAAAGAGAACTACAAATTAAACGGTAAAATATTGGAAAACATTAAATAATCAACGCTCATATCATGTGTTTGGTTTATCTATTCAAATTTTAATATTTACTACGAAATTGTATTACTGCATTAGATTAAAATCAGGAACAGATGCTGAATAAGGTAATGAGGTTTATGATAATGTTTGAACAGAATTATCTGCATCAATTATGTAATTACTAATTAATGAGAAATTAAATTACACAATAAATAAGCGTTTAGGTGAATTGAAATCTCTAATTAAATGTATTCATATCTATGTTAGTTCATTCTGCTTGATTGTTCTTGTAAACAAATTGTTTCAATCGTAAATTACATTTCCTATTTAACTATAAATCATTTTATAAATTTGCAGAAAAAAAATCAATAAAGGCAATCAGTTAGGCACATAGTTAGTTATAAACACAATATAATTGTATTATATAAACAAACACATATAACTACGTATAATACTTACAAAGAACAAATAATAATTATTTAACTTAATTGAAGCTCTAATAAAAAATAAATAAAGAATTAACAATCAAGATCCAGATGAACGATCCTTGACTTGTACTAAGGTTAGAAATTATCAGAGTTAGATATTTAAACTAGAGTACACTTTTTGTTTCACTCTTAACAGTTTATAAAACCTACTATTATTGCATAGTAAATAATTTTAATAGTGTTTAGATTGTACTTACGACGTCATGTACTTTCATCTCAAATGCAACTTCAAGTTTGTTTATAAATGGTTAGCAAATATTGCGCAATAGTGTAAGGCAATTTATGCTGGAGTAAAGCTGTTTATTTAAAATAGGTCAATAAAAATAGTATAGTTTTAAAATGAAAATGAATTATTTCAAAGGACGTACATGCTATTTTATTTTAAAATGTATTGTTTATAGTTGACTTCTATTCGTTGATTGCAACGCTGTACCTTATGATAAAAAAGAGTTTCTGAAAGTAGGTCAAATAAAGTACAACTTAATAATTATAAAATGAAGTGGTGTGATTTTTCCCAGAAATATCTAGAAAGTAAATAATTAAATTTTTAAGACTAATGTTACTGTAACTTTCATAAGACAGTAATAGAAAACCAAGAGAAATTCAAATTGAGTTTAACAGTTGTACTTTGATAGATGACTTTCAATAAGTATATAAATTACATGTCATATTTTGATTCCGTATTATAACCGAGTAAGAGAGAATTGTTGTCCCATTTCTGTGATATCATTGCGTACACAATTTAGATTTTAGATATATTTAAAAAATTTCCACTCTAAGATGACTTCAAAAATAATACATCAATGTAAAATTGAAAACGCCTTAAATTTGTATTAGTGTTTTAAAGAACTCGATAATAAAAATGTAATAGACGGGTTTAAAAGTAATCTGCTGCCTAGTTTTTAATTTAAATTGTTATAAAGCAAAAGAGATCCAATAATACAACTCCAACATATAACAGCGCATACATATGCATAAATAGACATACTGTACGGATTGCTAATTAAGAATTACTCCAAAGATTTATGAGCAGTTTAAAACAAGCTCAACCTATTTTATAAGCAGTGTAATGTTAAAAAGACCTGTCATACACTATATCCAACATATTATGTTTTACGGAAACATTCCCTTATGACAAAAGTTGTGTCTTGTCTGTTGTGAAAAAGTCTACTGCTTTTGCCCACTAAAGTATGGAAGGTTGCTAACTGTACTGAGGAGAACTTTCAGTGTTTATCTTTTGTTTTAAGTTATACAGATATAGTTTGATTGTTAGGAAGAAGAGACTGATTTTACATTGTACAACTTTTTACAGCTACTAGATAATAGTCAAATAGAGCACACCCCATTTAAAGTGATGATCACGAAACACTGCTGCGCAAGCGCAGATTGAGTTGTTTGATTGTGTTTTGTTGTAACACGAAACTTGTGTACCTTCACCAGGTAATGAAGAAACGTCTCAAGGAGGCAGTGTGCGGCCGTCTCATTTCAAACTATGTTAAACTTATCTCATTGGATGCTGTCCGACAAAAAGTTTTGTTCTCTGAAGTGTGCTAACGGCCTAAATATGCTTTGTTTTTAAATTATTGAATTATTGAAAAGGAATAAAATTTGGTAAAATCGATTAAAATAATATGATAAGTTTAATATGTCACTGAAATGTTTATATTTCAGTGACATTATTTGATAATTTTCTAATAAATTCTTTCAATCTAAAAGACAATGATATAAATTTCAGAAAATATGATGGGAAATACAAAACTATTATTATGAACTAGGAACTACAGTAGAAATTTCTTATTACATCACGTTCCGATATTCTAGTTAATAAACTTGTTTGGATCTTTACAAATCTAACGTGTTTAGTGTAATTCAAACAAAAATATTACCACAAGAGATTTAATATATAAATATATTTAAATATATATATATTTTTAACTAATAATTTATTTCTGGACTATAAAAAGAATCTATGAGATGATACCAAATTAACAAAACTACAATCAAATATAACGGTAAATATTTTTTTAACAACTTTATTAGTAGACAAAAAAACATACTGTAAAATGTGATTTCTTTTTATAATGTGCATAATTCTATAATTAAGACATCATCATCATCAATATTGTTTGAGGCGAAACTCTTGTATTTATACATTCTCTCAATAATGTGAGTTGCATAATAAATGAATTTGACCTCCCTTTCAGTGTGATAATAGTCTATTCTACACCTTCATCTTAAGTTTTGGCACAGAACCAAATTTTAACTTATAGAACGATGAGTTATTATACAAAGTTTACGGCAACTTGTTTGCTTATGTTGCCAAAAGTATTTATTTATTTAGCTATTAAATTTATTTATATACCTTTCTTTTCAGTGCCTATTGATTTCACACATATATAGTTCCTGTATTAACTTGGTTAAATCATACATTTGTCAAATTTAGGTATGATATTAAATTAATTATACTGCTTTGCTCATAATATAAACACATCATATACTACACTTCTAAATAAAGTACTTTACGTAATTTAATTTTGTAAATCCGCTCATATATTTTATATTTTTTATTCTACGTACTAAAAATATTAATGTTAATATTTACACAATCTAATTTAATTGATTATTTGATAAATTTAAGGTCCGATTATAATAGAAATAATATTAAATTCTTGGTGGACTTTTGCTAAGAATAGTTTCTGGTCATAAACATTAAAAATAAACAAATAAAAAAGAAAAAAGTTCAACGTAATCCTAAACAAACAAAAATTGATACAAATGCATTTGCTTTAATACAAATTTTAAAAAGACAATAAAGATATACTTTTTTCATCAATCGACATATAGAATGTTGACTTATGTGTAACATAACAAATTGATTAAATAAAACCATTGCACTCAATAAATTAACTAACATTACATAATATAAAACCAATTATTTCATAAATAAATAAAAGACATATTTATGAAAATTAAACAATGCTATATTAAGTTTTTGTAAATCAAGAAATGTCAGATTTAAACATACAAAAGACTGACTGTAGGAAAAAACAGAATTCATGAAAGTACAAAAAAATAATTTTATTAATAAAAAAATACCTTAAAATATTTTTACACAGTTATTGAAAATTTAAATTACGGTTTTCTTTAAAATTAAATATACAATCTGATTTCATTCCAAACTTAACTTTGAAACAAAAAAATAATTCTAAAGTCAAATTTAACTTGACTTTAACTTGTTAAATATTCAACTTGTTTAACTTGTTGTTAAATATTTACTAATATTTGGTTGTGTCAGAATATTTAACAAGAACAAAAATGTGACAGTAAAGGGAAAAATAAGTAGTAGTATAATTACAATAAAAAAAAGAATATAAAGTTGCTTGCAACATTAAAAATAGAATACTTTAAAACTTAAAAATAGAAATATTGCTCATCTAGAAAAACCCACGACCATCGACAAAACTCAACTCTAAAAAAAATTACTAAAATGCTATTTAGAAAGAATTAAATAAACTTCTGCATTATAGTACAGAAAACACGCAACGACTTCTGTACATCTAAATCAGAAATCTTCATTAGTTCAATAGGGTTGTGGAAGGCACGAGTGACATTCAGTAAATTGTGAAAGTCAAATTCAGTTTACACGGTAGCTCTTAAATCAGCTTTAATTGTGTGCCGTCATCATTAGCCTAGCAGTATATGTTATGAATATTAAGCTATCAAACATTTAACCCGAAAAGATCATAATTTTGCCATCACTGAGAGTTGTGGATAAAACGATTGACCTTGCAGTTTAAGTTTGGTATAAATACATTATTTCATGGTATATACAAAAATAATCTTTAGGATTAAAAACGTGTGCAACTGACTGACGCGTGAAAAAGAAACATTAAATTTATGTTTGCAACCCCATCTCATACTTCATAAAATTAATTTTTATGGCCGTCTAATGGAGCAATATAATATCAATTTTAAGGCTCTTTTACGTTCTCTATGTTTTAACTTAAAACACATTTAGTGTGCTGTATATTTTAATACTTGTTGTTCAGAAGGGTTTACTTTTTACGTTTTGTAATCTGGCAAATTTTCTATTTGAAATTATATAAGTTTTAATGGTAGCGTTAAAAAATTTATGTAAATTACAAAGTTTTTAATTTTTGTAAAATATTTTTGTAAGAATGTAATCTATATACATAAAAGTCCAAACCCACTGACTGATCAAGAAATCTCTGGATCCAAGAAGCCTAGAGCTATGAATTTTGTAACATGGTTTAGAGTAGGTCCGTAGACGCGTACTAAGATAGGGTTTTGAAAATGTTCTACTCCAAGGGTGTTTTTACCCCTAGAGCCTATATCTCGATCCAAGAAGCCAAGAGCTATAGATTTTGTATCATGGTTTGGGGTAGGTCTGTAGACGAGTACTAGGTAAGCGTTTTGAAAATGTTCTACTCCAATGGTGCTTTTTACCCCTAAGACAAGTATCATATATCTGTTATTTAAGGGTCGGTTTTGATCAAAATTGTTGTGTTGCAGTATTTGGGTATAATACATTTTCATAGCACCAATGAAATAGGGTAATGATAAAAAAATATTTTTTTAAATAAAACTATCTCAAATATGCCCAGGTGAAGCTAGTAACAAATAAATATAAAAGATGGATGTAATGCAGATGTTACAAGTACTTTCCAAAAATACCCTTTCCAAAATATATTTCAAAAACATCTTTATAACAATTGATAATCGATAGAAAGTAAAGAGATGAAATATTCTATTCAGATCTGACTTATCAATAATACTTTAATACTACACAAAATGATAAATTCATTTCATTATCTAATTTAATATAAGTTTTCTTAGAAACATATGAAGTACACCTTCACTGTTATACTTAGAACTTGACATCAACCTGTTATTTTTGTTACGCTCTCTACTGTTTAATCTAACTAAAGTTTTTGCACACGTAATTCATTGTAATGGTTATTTAGATTACACTTATGACTTTAAGTAATTCTGTCTCAAATAGAACTTCATGTTTTAATATAAATCTTGTGCAAATATTGCGCAATTATGCTAGATAAACTATAACAGACGGAATTAAGTATTAAAATTATTAAATAGGTTAGTAAAAGAGTATGATTTAAAAATGAATATGTATTTACTTGTAAGGACGTCCATGCTATTTTGTTTGTTTTTTTTATGAAGTATAGTTTAAAGATTATATCTTAATTTAGATTAGAATGTTGATATTTATCAAATAGGAGACTTTATAACGCAAGTCGAATGATATGTGACATAATAAAATTATGATTATACTGTAATGAAAAAATAAGGATAGCTTTTTTAAATAAACTGTGAAGAACATAACTTCATATTAGACATTATCTCTACTGAATAATTAAATATTAGAAACAATCGAGGAATCTGAATGTAAAAGTTGTATATTAACAAATGACTTACTAAATAAACATTACATTTTAGTGTTTTAATTCATTTGAAACATACATATAAGTATAAAATAAAGCAAAAGCTTAAAGTTTCAAATATTTAATAGTATAAATGAGCTACAATTGTTTCGCCTTGCGGCATCGTCGGGCAACTGATAATTTACAGGTATAGACAACTATTTAAACATAAGTACAGGAAACTGAAATACAATATAGAAATCGGGAAATTTAGGGGGATGACCTAGCAGGTAGATAAAGGTTAATGAACTATGGTACGGATGGGTTTTAGAAGAGGTGACGAATTTAATACAATTTAGGTATGATATTAAATTAATTATACTGCTTTGCTCATAATATAAACACATCATATACTACACTTCTAAATAAAGTACTTTACGTAATTTAATTTTGTAAATCCTCTCGTATATTTTATATTTTTTATTCTACGTACTAATACAATTTGGTCATTTAAGTTGAGAATAGGCCTAATAGATAATTGTCTATACCTGTAAATTATCAGTTGCTCGACGATGCCGCAAGGCGAAACAATTGTAGCTCATTTATACTCTTAAATATTTGAAACTTTAAGCTTTTGCTTTATTTTATCCTTGAATATGGAGTTTCAACAAGAAACATCTGCTATTACATTAAAATACATATAAGTGTTTTAATATGCAAATTCCGCTTGGTATATCCTTTAAAAAATTCCCTCAAATTTTTGATCGTAAACGTGGCACTTACACTTTTTTATCCTTACCTTTCACTTAAAATGTAATCCACTGAACTCTAGTTTTTCTTCGACATATGTTTTTCACTAAACTACAGATTTATTTATTTACCTGCTATAAGCTACAAGTACCAACAATAAAATTTCTCAAGTGTAACCCCTAAGGATAAAGGCAACATAGATTTTTTCAGTAAAATAAATTGGATATATAAAACGTAACATGGTATAAAAAGTTTAATTTCTTAAATTCCTACTACTGAATTCATAAAGATCTTAGTAAAACGCAACGCTAACTGTTAAATATCGACAAACATCTTATTTCAACGCCTGAAATACAGAAGTTATATATATATATATATATATATATATATATATATATGTGTATAGATTTCTTTGTAAAATTTCAAATATACTCGATAGAATCAAGATTAAAATATGTTAAACATTATGGTTTTGTACAGCGTCCAGAGTGATTTGTCTTGTACTGTAACCTGGTTTTCTGAGATATGAGAAACAATTTTTTGTTTTAAAAATAATATGTACGTTTCGAATATATGTATACTTATATACTTAATTATTTATTTTGATTTTTTTTGTTATAAATATAAACTATAATTATATCACATTACTTTTTTATTTTTATAAGCAAAATAATTAAAACAAATATTAAATCAAGCTTTTTTGATTATATTTAATTTACAACTAAACACAGAAAACTAGTGAAGATGGATTTAACCAGAAACAAAGTAATAAAAGAAGTTGTTGTATTTGTTAGAGCAGCAAAGCCGTTTGCTTGTATCAACAACATAAAAATCAACCGTAAAATTTACAAATAAATTAAATAATTATTACTAATGTTAAGTCTTCTGTTTATAAATTTAAATAATAATATATAAAATGAGATTGTATTCCTGCATTTGATTAAAATGATTAACAGATGTTGAACTAATGTAATGGGGGTTAAGCTAATTTTCAAATTATCTGCACCAATTTTGCAATTACACTTTTAAGAAAGGTTAAATTAAATAACAAATAAACATTTAGTTTAAATACAATCTCAAAATAACAGTAAACTAATCTGCAATAGTTTACTCTAGTTGACAGTTGTTGTAGAAGATTTTTTAAAAAATGGTTAAAGAATGAAATTTATACAATTTTATAAATTTGCTACTTGACTTCCTAATTAATTATATATATATATTATATATATTTATATATATATATATATATATATATGCTAAAATGAATAATATAATTATGCATACAACTTATAATAAAGAAAGGATTATTTCAATTAATGGGACAACTAATCTACGAGAATTAACTCCCTTGATAATATCAAAACATTTGGAAACTTCAACCTGCAAATAAAAAAATAAATAAATTTTCCATAATATTTTATGTAGACTTTTTGTGACTAAGCCGTAATCCTCAGTTATTACATGTATACAAAACTTCTTAGCAGTGAACAAGAATATTTGTCTACATGCAACACTTGAAGATGGTGCCTTCGTCATTGAATTATCGTTTTGAACAGATAAAGTATTTATTGTGAAAAAAGTTTTGTATTTATGTTGGTACTATAATATGAATTATTTAAGATATTATGATTGCCAAGACAGACGAACTATTCAACTTTTGTGCTAACCATTGAACCAGAATTTGATATTTAGACTTAGGACACAGTCTTTTTTGTTTATTTTTGTGCTGTTTATTCTAATTACTTTTGTTTACGTATATAAATCTTTATAATAGTTCTATAGATTACGCTTATGGCATTATGTAATTATATCTGAAATATATCTTGTAAGTTTGTTGTGACCATAAGCCAGAGGTCTGTCTTTTACCATTTGTGACATGCTAGTGCATCATGAGCTTAAATTTGGCGTGGGCTCGGATTGGTTACCTACCATATCAGGGTAATTCAATACGCGCAACTACCACTGGATCCAGGGCCAAAGTTAATCAGGTTATTACTAATTACCCAATATGTAAATTACTAACAATAATATATTATATATATATATATATATATATATATATATATATATATATATATATATACAACCTTGATTAATTAGCACGCATTAGGCCACTAGAACAACTAATCCTCGCGAAGTACGAGACGTTAGTCTCATTAATATACATTTCGGCTAGTAACTAATCACCCCCCCCCCCAAATCGTTAGCCCCACGGATGGGAAATTACCCAGTTTAATTAACTAACCTGTACATATTTTCGAATGAATTGAATAATTCGCTAGCCACATAAGACCCCCACCTGTTGGTTCAGAGAAAACTCCGTGATTACTCAGAACATCTGATCACAGTACCTTTCTTTGTCGGCCACTCCCTTATTTCTTAGCCAAATGTTCAAAAACCGAAAGAACCCGAACGTTTCCGACCTCCCCCGACAACCGAATAAAGTGTTGAGATATATTTCGGGTCGTCACATTCTGTTATAAATAGTGTGCAAATATTGTCCAATAGAGCAAGACCTCTTATGATAGAGCAACGAAGATTAATTAAAATAATGAAATACGTTAAGAATATGGCGTGATTTGAAAATGACACGGAAGTGTTACTAAGGATGTGTGTGCTATTTTCCTTTAGGATTTATTTATAAATCTATTGTTTAAAATTTACATCTTTAGTTTGTCTACATCTTTGTTATCCATAATAGCAAAGATCTAAAACTAGATCAAGTAAAACACGTGATATCAAATGAATAATAAATTGCAAAGTTAAGGAACGCTGTTACACAATTTAAATGTAATGATATAAATTCAATTTATAATGTTATCTTTACTCTAACTTTTACATCACAAGAGTCGCAAAATGTTAGAAACCGGAAGAAACTGATATTGAGTTTAAAAATTGTGTGAGTATAGACGATTTTCAATAACATTAGGATTCAAATGTCATGTTTAATTTATCGTATTTTATGTCAATTTTGCTAAAACTCTAGTTTTATTTCTGTATGGAAATAAATTTAATCAAAATATATTTGCTGTGGTTTTTACAAAAACTAGCAATAACTTCTTTTTAATTATATTCCATTTCTTCTAACCTATCCCAAACTTAAACAAGTTGAAAAACAGTTGGAAACTGTAATTAAGTATTTGGTTGAAATTAGTTAGAAACAAAAAAATATAATAATTATATGGACTCAGTACATATAAATACGTTTAAACACATACCGATGTATATATCTTTGTAACTATGTTCAATAAACAGATTAACGGGAAAAGTACAATATATATATATATATATATATATATATATATATATATATATATATTAAAATTCATACTTCATACCTAATTCCTTTACTATAATAAATACTGTTAATAATACACATGAAAGTCACAAATTAGTTGATGAAACAACTTTCAAATTTATAATTAACAAATAGTAAAACCGTTGTTTTTAATAGCATTCAGGCATAAATATTGGGAACTAAAGAAAATATATACTTGTTTTTCTTTATATAAATGTGAACACCATTCAAAACTTACTTCATAGAGTTGATCATAATGCAAGGTCTAAACCTCACCAAAACGTAGGCTGAATAGTTATTTTTCCAATATCCAAATTATGTAATAAATAGTGATCATATGATTGAATTATTGAATTAAAATACAAACACTGCATTATTTGTAATATTTATAAAATTTTATAATTTTACTTATGTTTTCTATGGAATGTCGACAAAACCTTCAATTAAATTGCATTACGTTGAAATTGAATATATATATATATATGAAATGTATACCCAAGCGGAGGGGCTTCAATCATCGCTCAGTACCGCTTCGTGTACGGGTGTCACTCCCGAAGTATACTAGCTGGATCTACACATTTCATTATCTAGTATTGAATTAAATGCTTTTCTCTTATCTTTGCTACAGCTCTCTCATGACCAACTCTTGTTCTCTCATGACCGACTCTGACGCTATAATGTTACTCGAAAGCTAGAGACTTCTATTTTACGCTCTGTTATTGCTAAGCGACGATGACCGAAAGTGCTCAGTTATTCTTTATACGCGCTTTAGAAACTGTTTTGCTAATTACAAAAGTGTGTCTTTACTAATACGTTTAAATACAAACAAATTGCATCTTTCCATTTATAACGCTATTCCATTCATTTACATTATTATGTTAATTATTTCAATTTGTATGATGCAAAGATATTTTATAATACCTCTTTACTTAGGATAATACCACCAGGGAGTCACAAATAGTGAATACGGAATATGGAATGCGGAGGCAAAATATCCTGGATCTACACATTTTTTCATGTAGTAGACTATTGCGTTGGATCCATCTCATTCATCTTTCTATTAGTTCAATTTTAATCAATTCGTGTTCTTTTCCGACTTTGTCGGTATTAGTGTATTTAAGGGCAGGGGTTTTTATTTTATACTCTTCTTTTTAAGGAGATGATGACCGATAGATGTTTTGCCTTCAAACAACGTGGGGAAAATAAAATAAATTAGACATTTCTTGTTGTAGCTTAAACACTTAACTAATTGCTTGGAGCTCTAATAGTGGTTAGATTACAAACAGGAAGTTTAATAATTACCGGAATTGTTCAAGGGTAGAAATTATTGTAAGGGGTGATGCTCAGTAACACCTCAAGTGGTTTAATTATATGAAGTCATTCTAATGCAGAAAGGGAAATGAATATTTTATACAATTTTTTTATTCCGTGATAATTATCACCTGATTAAAACCATATAAAATGTAACTATATGAATTGATACCAAAGCATTGCCCTACAGGATTATACATATTTAGTATTATAGAAAATACTCCTATAATCATATAGAAATCACATTAATTGATGCTTTAACACATATAACAGTAATATATGTGTTAAAAAAATATAATAACATACAAAAAGAAAGTCATGTTATGAGTCGAAATATCGATGTAGTGTTTTTTGTTGATATATAAATTTAGAAGTCCCTTAAGTTCGAAAAAGTGGTTTTGGTAAATAAGTCTTTCTGTTATATGTACATCCCAACTTCTCTACCATACTAGCAAATAGTACCCCACTTATACACAATTGTAAGTAAAAACGGTACTAGCAATATTATCCCAAATATACACAATTGCTAGTAGAAAACTGAACTAGCAATATTATCCCACTTATACCCAATTGTTTGTAGAAAACTGTACTAGCAATATAACCCCACTTATACCCAATTGTTTGTAGAAAACTGTACTAGCAATATTATCCCAATTATACCCAATTGTTAGTAGAAACCTTACTTGCAATATTATCCCGCTTATACCCAATTGTTAGTAGAAAACTGTACTAGCAATATTATACCACTTATACCCAATTGTTAGTGGAAAACTTTACTAGAAATATTATCCCACTTATACACAATTAATTGTTAGTAGAAAACTGTACTAGCAATATTATCCCACTTATGCCCAATTGTTAGTAGAAAACTATACTAGCTATATTATCCGACTTATACCCAATTGTTAGTAGAAAACTGTACTAGCAATATTATCCCACTTATACCCAATTGTTAGTAGATAACTGTACTAGCAATATTATCCCACTTATGCCCAATTGTTAGTAGAAAACTGTACTAGCAATATTATCCCACTAATGCCCAATTGTTAGTAGAAAACTTTACTAGCAAACATTATCCCACTTATACCCAATTATTAGTAGAAAACTATACTTTCAATATTATCCTATTCAAACTACTTACTTGAGCTCAAGAGTATAAAAAATGATATCTTTGTTTGGTAAGTATTGATGGTGAGAGAGTTCTTGTGCCATTATGTATTGCTAAAATCAACGGCATTGTATTCACTAGTAAAAAAGGCGATATCTTTGTTTGGTTAGTATTGGTCACGAGAAACATTGTGCACGTTTATTTTATGTTAAAAACTATAAAAATTTATGTTTACGAATAAAAAAGGGTTCGATTTTTATTGTTTGTGACAAAATGTATCCACCGTTTATTGTTAAACAATATATATTGTGTTTAAATAAAACATATATCTTTGGTTCGTAAGTGATGATCGCAAAAATATTGTAAATATTGTTGTTTATTGATATTTATTATTAAATACTATATAACTCGAGTTCACGATCAATTTGCGTGTTATCATTGTTTGATTTATATTAGTTGTGATAAAGTTGGAGCAGCGTTGATTGCTAAAAAACTAGGTACATTGTATTTACGATTAAAATAAGAGAGATTTTGATTTGGTTAGTGTTGGTGGTGAGTAAGATTGTACATCGTTTATTGTTAAAAACTATATACATTGTGTTCACGACTGAAAGAAGTGATTTTTTTATTTTTTATTTTTTTTATTGCTGGTTGTGAGAAAGATTGTATACCGTTTATTGCTATTTATTGTTAAAAACTAGGAGCATAGTGTCCACGACTAAAATAAGAGATATTTTTGTTTCATACATTTTTTTTTTCACGAAAAAAATGTGTACCATTTATTTAAAATAATATAGATTGTGTTCACGATTAAAATAAGTCATATTTTCGATTAGTTAATATAATATTGTTTGTGTTATAAATTTGTGTACTAATTTTTGTTAAAAACTATATAAATTTCCTCACGATTAAAATAAGTGATATTTTTATTTGATTTGTATTGGTTGTGAGAAAATTTGTCACCAATTATTGTCAAAAACTATATACATTGTGTTCACGACTAAAATAAAATATATTTTTGTTTGATTATTATTGGTTCTAAGAAAGTTTGCACATCTTTTTTTTTTGTTATTTATCGTTAAAAACTATGAAAATTTTACTCACTAATAAATAAGTGATATTTTGCGCTGGAATTGGGAATTGGTTTTGATTAATCGATCTGTCTACATGTTAGATTCAATTATACATGTCAACTACATACACATTTGTATGTAAACAAGGAATTTGAAAAACATTATTTTCACGGAACGTTTAAACATTGCGGTATTTTGTACCTCATTGCAGTAGGCTACTAATCAATATCCAAACGTGATTTATAAAATATTGTAGTGTATACTCGCAACATCCAATACATTTTACATTTGAATTTTGCTCAATTATTTGTCAATATTTGTGTAATTTTACTACATGTAACCTTTTTCCTAAGCGAAACAATTACACCGACACAATACTTATTCATTTAACATTATTAAATTTTTGTCCAATTTCTGAATGTTTGTATGAAGATAAATCGTTTTGTTAGGATCAATAAATTTGGGGGATGTTTCTGTTTTAATTACTTAATTTCTTAATATAATAACTGTTAAGGAAAATCATTTGATTGTCCGCCGTCGTTTAAAATTCATTTCATCATTTAATATTTTTGGTTATATCGGCTTGAGTTCACACCTTATTTAAATATATATTGCTCAATATTATATAAAAAATTCAAGATGGCGTTAGAAAATTTTCATTTTTCTAGTAGCAACTACCGAACTGACATTTTTGAGGGGAAATATCTTTTTTTCCATTTTATTTCGGTTATGGTATGAGATATGTTTTACACCCCCTCCATTTAACGACGTTCAAGTTAACATTTCTTTGACCACCATCTTTTTTTCAGGAAAAAATCACATATTTATTCATACTCTTACTAACGTATCTATCGTCAATTCGGAATGTGTAAATCAATTAATAAAACAAAAATATACGTTATACAGTTATTATTATCCAACTTTACATAAAAACTTTCTTTTTTTTAAAGTTTTTCTTGTAAATATAATTAATCTCTTGTAACTGAAATATTTTTATATATTTATTTATTATTTCCAATAACTATTTATTCACTCAACATTAAGTCAATTTATTGATATTTTTACTGGATATTATTACTATTATTATTAAGTAAGACTTTTGTGATAATTTCAATACGTTTATATTACGTATATAATTTAGTTTTATTAAATCCAGTTGCCTATATATTTCAATTTATTCCAAGTACTTCAGACAAAATATTTGATTTAAAAAAAAATGATTGATTCTTTAATACATTTGTTTTAAAATATAATATATAATATATTACATTACGTTCAACATAATCTTTTATTAAGTTTAAGGGGAGCGAGAACCTTAAACTTTAGAAATACTATTCAAATGGATAACATACATTTCTGGATATCATTTTCTAAAAACTTACTTGACAGATTATTTTTAATGTTTATCCTAGTTTATGCGAGTGAAGTCAAAGATGCTACACCAATATTTATGTAAATAGCTTAGAGTATGTAGATGTTATTATTTTGAATGTTTCAAAAAAGAAAAAGGAGTGAATACGATTAACTTTTAGACATAAAAAATATTTAATGAATTTCTGCTGTGATAGTTCGACACAATAACACAGAAAACGTTAACAAAATCAAACAAATAGCACACACGAGTCATGAGAAATGTCTACCTAAAGGTCAAAACGTTCAATTTTGGGAAAACGCGTTTGTAGTAAAACATTAGTCTTTTAGTACAATACTATTCTACAACAAACTCAAAGAGTAATCTTCAGATCTTAAGGCACATTGAGGGTCTTCTTTCGTTTTTTTCTGTATTTGTCTCTTCATTTTTTCCTTCCTCTTTACTTCATTCTTCCTTGTGTTTTTCAGGTTTAATTATTCTGGTCTTGTCACTTAATTTCCAGCCATATATAATTTTCCTGGTTTGACATTCAGTCTTTCTAAAACTAATCACTTTTCTTGAGCTCCTTCTTTGAAACAGATAACTGTATTCGTTACACCTTCTAATACAAAACAAAATATTTTAGATATTCTCTGTAAATCATGCCGTTGAAACTCTGTTAGCGTTATGTGTGTGCCCGTGTAAACAACGCTTCAGCAAGTCATCAATAGTGAAGTCTCTGTATGTAGGTTTTAATGCTTGCATCTCAGCTGGAGGTAAAACATGGTCATATATGTTAGTTATCCCCATAGTTACTCCATGTTTGTAGCCTTGTTATACTTAGAAAATAAAACATAAAAATAGAAATTATAAGATAGAATACAACCATTTAGTCCTAGCGACGTTACACTAACATCACTCCTGACACAATGTTTGTTTTAACTTATTTTCGCCATTATGTTCTGTCTACACATCATTGTATTTATATCATTTTAAATAGGGAAAGCCAGAAAATTAGTTAGCTAATAATAAAAATAACTATGCAACTTTTGAAATCGCACTCCATTTGCTCCCCTTTTCACTTTGCTTTTTAATTAATTAAAAATTATTGAAATTATAATAAAGGAAAGAGTTTAACATTAAAGAAACAAACAAAAACAGGTCCAATTTAGTTGCGTGAATAAAATTTTAATAAAGAAGTGTACTTTTAACATCAAACGAAACAAAATAGTATAACGTATGTGTAAATAGTTAAATGGAACACATTATAACAATAATATTCTCCTTCTATTAGACATAATAAAAGAACTAATTTTATCCAGGAGAAATACAAATAATATGTTTATTATAAAATATTGTATTAATTGTAGAATACAAAAATGTTAGACCTAATGTAAACTTGCAGATATATTTTACCTACAAATATATGCCGCTATGTAAACACATAAAACATGGTAAATATAATAATTCGTATTTTCAAATTTAAAAAACTGATTTTTATTTTACTATCTCAAACGTACATATTGTAGAAAAAGTCATTTGATGAGAACAACCTATGTCTGTTTGTATTCAGTTATCGGTTTAAAACCTTTGTTTTGGGACTATTGAAAAATACTTAATTTCTCAAAATCAGGCATACTGATTTCATTACATTTTAGTGAAATTTGAAGAATAATAGAAAATCTTATATAAAACTAACAGTGAAAAAAACTGTTGTAAAACTTTAAACATATAAAATACAATTTACCCTGAGGATGTGTTTTTCACAATCAAAACAAGTTTAAAAATAGAAATTATTTTTTCAAAATATCAGTTCATTTTCACATTGATTTTCAACTACTATAGAATTTTTTTAAACTAAATCAAAGTAAAAATGTATTATTCAAAAATTTCTTTATAAAAAAGTTTCTAAAAACCCAAGTAAAATTAAAATAAAATAATATTATATACCAATTACAAATTTAAAATAATTTTGAAGTTGGCCATTATTTTCATAACTTTTGTTAAAAATTTTAACACATTTAAATATTGCGTGTAACTAACTCATATAACTTACTTATCAAAACTAATATTTTATTGATATGTTCATGAACAAATTAAATATATTATAATATACATTTATGTCTTATCATCACACTATTCAAATTAATGTATGTATTAGTTCAATTTTGTTTAAATTTGCCGCATATTTGCACCAGATGAATGCCAAAAAACCCCTACACTTGGAGTGAATTCGACATCTCTTATTGTAAGGTAGGCCCCTAACTAATTACTAATTGCTTCGAACTCTAAGAGTGGTAGGATTACAAAGAGCAAATGGAATTAATACCTAGGAATTGTTCAAGGGTGGAAATTATTGAATTGTGTGAGGCTTAGTAACACTTGAGCTGGTTAAATGCTATTAGAAATAATGTAGGATATAAAATGAGTTATTACTAATGCTTATTCCATAAGAGCTAATTTAGGTCCAACAGAAGTGTTTTATAAATCTGACTGAGAATATGATATATAACAATATATTATACTGTTTACCTGTTATAGTAACGACTTAAACTTTCTGCCATGTAAAATCAATTTAAATGCCATCTTCGACTGAAGTTTCTACGAATATCAACAAATATATTGTTTGACCAACGCTATCAGAAAGTGCTCTGGATTCATGTACTTACCCCCACAACACGTCATTTACCACTATGAGTTCAAGTCTATGACAAATTCAATATGTTGTTCCATTTAATATGACAGGAGCAATTTTCTAATTCTCGGAAATTGTGGTATTAACAATCATACTCAACTTTTATTAAACTAAAACCAACGAGCACTAATAATTATAATTGCTACAGAGAAATGTGTTTTTAATCCGATACTGCATGAAAACATCAAAGTAAAGTACGTTTATTAACAACAGTAATCAAGGTGAATTATGAACATAAATAATTAAACAACGAGATCAAAGGCCTACACGGATCTCCCTCCTTTTCTCTCCTCCCCCATCTCTCTCCCCTTATTTGATTATAATTAAACATGTTAATATTATATGTTGGCTAACAAGGCCAATTACTACTTTCTGGTAGTGTAAGCATGTCAGTTAGGAATTGTTGGAAACGTAAGGGGTTACATATGCAATCTGATTACACTATTCTCGAAAGGTATTACAATTCTTTTGAAGTAGTAGTCTCATATTACAAGCCATAACCACTAAAAGAATTATTTTACCTGATAACTAAAATGTAATTATTACAATAGTTACATTCTTTGCAACCTAAATGACACGTCGTTTTAAACTTATTTCATTAGTATAAAAACTACCGTAAATACATTTTGTCAACACAGAGAAAGAGGGTTTGCAAAAGTCTTTAAATATCCATTTACATACGTCTATTTAGTAAGTGTATGAGATATTCAAAGAAGTTAAATAAGAAAGTTGTTTTTCTGTTTATTCCTTTAATATATTGAGGTGACAATCAACACAAATGTTTTGTGAAAATTCTAACAATTAGGAGGCTATGTGCTACTTGTCCAAATAATGTCCAATACAAACACTATTTTTTAAATCCTATTTTTCTTCTTGTGAGATTTATCCTAGTAATTTTTTTAAACATGATGTGAATTTGTCCACAATATATTTTATTCTTACCATCTGATACACTCTGGACATATTTTGTAGAAACTTCTAACATTACAATAGTTATATAGTGTAATTAAACTAAAATTAACATTTTAAAATCCATATTGACACTAGTAGCTTTATTTCAATACTAGTAACACAACAAACTATAAAGCTAAAAGTTATATGTATGATAACATTAATTATAACTGATATTACAGGTTCTGAACATAGTGAAATTTGATATCAATTCAAATGATATTTGACATGTGATTGTATTGTTCCCTGGTGGAATTCAATAACAGAGAGGGGGTATTTATGTTGTAAGCGTTATATTTAATATGGATATAGAATTATCTGTAGTAGTAATTATCATATTTATTTCCAACACACAATATTCTAGCCATGTTTTCTCCCAAATGGAAATGTACACTTGAGCCTATGAAATGTGTGCCGATCCTATCCAATTAACACCAATTTTCTATTACCGGATATAATTATAAAAGCTGTGCGAATGTGTGTGTATATGTGAGTATTTGTAAGTGTGTTTGTTAATCATTCGGTAAATACGTTACCCGAAAAATCAGTACATTTTTTTATTATTTTTGAAAGGTTTTTTTTTGCTTCCGAGACCTAATGACAAGGTTACAATACTTCTCATATTTTGCAACTTTAAAACTGCATCTGATGACGTCAATATGTTTCTTATTTGAAAAAATAGACATTTATTATTATTAAAATAAATATTTCAGCTTTACTAAAATGAAATATAACTAAATTGTAAAGAAATTTAGCATGTGAACTATTTTACTATTTAGTAAATATAAATTAACAATATAGTCATATTTTATTTAAGCTGCCGGTTAAATTTATTGGCTAAAAATCATGAAATCGTTTACTACTTTTGGTAATTTGAAAGAATTAGAACATATTTGATGTCGGATGACACTTTGGAATTACCAAATATATTAGTTCAGTAGAAAATAAAAAATATAAAAGTACAAAATCCAGGTAAGGTTACGAATGTATACTTAATAGACTACGTTATATACACTTTTCAAGTCTAAAAACATCATTAATATATATAATATATCATTATTTCTCACGAAAATCAGAACAATGTCACTGGGAAGATATGTATGAAGTATGAAATCTAACTACGTGTATGTTTACGCGATGCTCAAATCATCCCAACTGCCATCCTAATAAATAACCTTTTATAAGACAAAATACCTCAGATATAAATCTAATTATTTTGATTTACAGTTATTCTTTGTGAGTAAAATAGAATGAATTGATCGTAATATTTATGAAAAAATAAAATAAAAGAGAAAATAACTGAGAGATTAATAAAAATAGATGAATAACTGTAACATTCCACTAACATTTCGTTCAGTCTAAACACTACCAAATTTCATATTTCTATTGTAAATATATTTGAAATCAAATTTTGCAGTAATAGTAAAAAATTATCACACAAATAAAAGTAGGACTTCCCTTCAAAAAGTAAAGACACGTGTTTTCAACAGTAGATACGCTATAAACAAATTGTTTTTTAGTTGTCACCAAAATTAAATTATAAAAAGTTTTCTGAAGACGGATAAACCTACTGTATAAAGCACATAAAGGAGGTACAAACTGGGAACGTATTATACATAGACACTGTATAAAACACATAGAAGGGGTACACACTGGGTATGTATTATACAGGACAATGTGTAAGTTAAGACACTGTATAAAGTACGACATTATATATTATAATTTAAGACACCCTGTAAAAGTACATAAAACAATTCGCACTGTGTATGTAGTGTGTAAGACACTGTGTAAATCACACAAAGGGATGGACACTGAGTATGGGTTACATAAGACAGTGTATAAAGTTGGAAACAGTGTAAAGCGTATGTAGGGTAGCACACACTGTATTTAAGTATAATGGTGTATTATGTGTGCTCTATAAGTCAATGTGTAAAGTAAGACACTGTATAAAGTAAGTCATTGTGTAAAGTACATAAAATAACCCACACCGTGTATGTTCACACTATTCGGGTAAATATTACCTGAGTCATGTAAGATGAGAAACAATTGAGTGTATTTGTAATATTTGCTTATTGAATATGATTTTAGATACTGATAAATGTAGTCTTATAAAAATAATTGTTTTCGTGAAACTTTATTATAATTACCTCTTATATAACTATTGGAGGTTTTATGAAACCAAAAATCTTGACATTTTGAATTAATCATGCATAAAAGTAGAACTAGAGCTTTAATAAAATTGCAAGCTAATAGACATGTAAAATTTCTAAATGTGAGACACTTTGTGACAATTTTTCAAAGTTCAATAATGAAACCGAATATTTTTGCAGGAGGTCATACATTGATTTTTGCCTTCAGCACAATAATTTATCTACTTTATTCTTATTACGAGTATCAAATTAATAAGTGTCATTTATTTCTAAAGTGAGGAAAGCTGTGTTTTAAATTCGAATATATTAATTTGCAATGTTATTTTAGAATTTAATTAAATATAAACATCCATTGCGATGTTTAACATAACCCTACAAAGGTTAATATATACTTGTAAGTAAAATTATATATAAACATTAAGTTGAAACTTTAACACCAATAAAACAGACATTGGATCAAATATTCAACATATTTAGACCTACAAAATTGTGAAATTGTCCGATTTGGGAAAACGCCGGTATTGTGTTGTGTATAATTATGTGAATGAAATAACAATATTAACTTTACAATATTTTCTGATATTACCAGAATATAAATATTTAAAACTGTTTTAATACTGTTAAAAGTCAAAATCATGTTGTTCCTTTTAGGTATAATTTTTAGACCATAGGCTACTTCAAAGTTAATTTAATGAACTACAACTATTCAGATGTATAGTACAACTAGTGAATATTTTTATCTTAATTGTGTCAATATATCATTAACTTTAATCAGTATAATTTAAATTACTTAACACAGTACACTAACCTAACAATAAATTAAATAATAGTTTTAACTAAATTTAATTAAAACTCACCAACTGTTTATAAAATCACATTGAATAATATCGCTAACACTTTGTTTTTCCGTCTTATATAAACACCCGCAATAATCAAACAATTTCCGAACTCGAACTTAAGACAGTTTGCTACTCACTACTAAGTCACGCTGTTGAATATTATGACCTGAATCGCCAACTGAGAGCTCTCTTGCTAGCACTCCTACACTATTGTCAGCCCCCGGCAAATTTTTACCAACCGAACATTAACGAATGATACCGAATGTTCACGAATAAAGTTTAAATTCGCCCCACCAACTTATTGGTGTTGCTTGAATGCAAGCAGGATATATCCTTCGCTTATAAATTGTCTAATATATCCTGTACGCTTCTGTTTCCTTCCTAACGAATCAAAGTTTCAAATAGATTTAGAAAACTTTAAGAAACAGCCATTATTTTTAATATTAAATGTTAGACAGCGCGAACGTTTCATCATACTTTGGCTCATAAATATAAAACTTACGTAAGAAATAAATGATTATTTTATACGGAAAATCATGTAAGTGAACGATTCACTCAAACAATATACAAATACAGGCAGGTGACACGTTTTGAAGGCGCATAAGGTATGGAAAATTTATTTCCAACTTAAGTTTTATTAACTAATTTATACTATTAATTCCAAGTTAAAAAATTTAAAATTGTTGAATAAATTATAATTTTTACGTAAATATGTAAAATATTTTTACATTTTAAAATTTGTATTTATATCTTTTTAAATACTCTTTGTATTTAATAAGATATATTGTATGTAGAGACATATGTAGTGAATTATTTTGTAAAGTTTGAGATTTTGCATAATATAAATTAGTGACAGCGTTTTTACATTATTTTTGTTAACTAATTAGTAAAACTGACAAACAAAATACAAAATATCAAAGGCAAATTTCATATTCTATAAACTAGTATTGCATATTTGAACCATATATAATAAACATATATATGGTATATGGTAAATATATATGGTATTGCATATTTTATTTTTAAAAACAAATAAGTTAGTGTCCCTTTTTTACAATTTGTCTTCAAAGAAATCTATTTTCATTAAGCGAAAAATATATTAAAAAAATCACTTTCCCGTAGGTAAATGTTGTAGAATTGTAAAAAAAGAATCTTTGAAAAGTTTTTCCTGCATCCAATAAGTCTAAAAACTGGTCAATATATGAACGATTTCAAGGGGTAAATCTCTAACTAGAAAATACATTATGTTTTGATTAATCGAAATTCCATAATTTTTAAAGTTTTGACATAATAATTGTGCGTATTTTAAACCAGCTATTTTCCACCACAATTTCATCAAAACTACTTAAATTTACTGTAATATATAATTTGTTATATAAAGAGAAACTGGGATGATTTTTCTATTTTCTACTACATTTATACAAACATATCGTATAAATTTTCTAACCTTAATGGATTTTTTTAATAGTTTTTATATATATTCAAATTTACATTTTCGGACTAAGTCAAAACAATTCCAAAAAACCAACTGCAAAATAGTGACATGTTTTTAAATGAAAAGAAGACCAATTTGTGTGCCAATGAATGGGTAAAATTTTTTTAACCAAAAGTGCAAAAAAATAACATGTTTTATAATAAAAGCATGACCATTTTGTTTACCTTTAAAAATCTTTGATCTTCCAGTCGCTAAAAGGAATTCGCCATAATCAAAAGTAACATTTAAAACTCGCAATTTTTCTCTTGGATATCCCGATGTAATTTGGTGGAACACGGATAAATAAATTTACAAACTCTAAATATTCTACACAAATATCACACTGCTTGAAAAATCGCAAACCACTATATCCAAACAAAGGCATAGTGCACAATTTTAAGAGTAATCAGTTTTCTTATAGGCCCCTACATCAAATTGAGATTAGATAATTCACCACTTTTACATACTTTTCTTCCATTTCTAATAATTTCTTTTCTGTTTTTGTTTTTGTATGGTGACATTTTAATTTTTTTTTTTTTTTTTTACGTATTCTATTTTCGATATATTCTTTCAATTTAAATTTGTGTTCCTGTTTCCAGGCTATACAATTCATAAATTAAATAAAACAAATCATAACCTTGGTAAGTAAGTACAATTAACTAGGTAAAAACTAAAGTATTAAACCTCAAAGTATTTAGTTAGAATGATTGATAAATCATTTTACAAATACATATTTAATATAAGAGTTATACTTCATTTGGAGCTTAAACTAGAAGTCCGTAGAATAAAATGGAGGATTGATGTTAATAAGGATGGATCACTACTTGTCATTATCACATGTAAGGCTAATCTGATTGATTCGACTTTTTTAAACAATTTATTTGTTGATGTTCTTGTCGCCATTTAAGAAGATAATAAAAATAAGAGGCGATTGAATCTCATTAATTAAATAAAAATAAGCCCTGTGTTTACTCTATTATTTGAATCTATATTTGTTTGTGAGTCTGTTACAACAAAATTCATCCACCAATCGCCATAAAATCGTCCCTAACAGTCTATAGAAATAAGGTTCTTGGAAAAAATGTCAAATTCTGTATATACAGACTTTCATTTATTTCCGTCTTAAAATGGTGGACACGGAACACAGAAATGTATGGTTTTGAGACAAAATACGCGGGTGCTTCGTATCTAAAGAATCATGGTTATAGTAAATAGGTATAGTATGATTACTAGACATGTAGGCGAGTACTTCATAACAAGAATATCTGCCATATAAAATTAAAATTTAAAAAACTTGGTTACAGAAATGTGCATCTTCAAACTATAAACTATAGCATAAGACCAGCAATGCTAATGAAATAAAATCCTTTAATCATCAAAACTAATATGACATATGACTTTTTGAATTAAATAGATATGAGAAATATGAAAAAGTAAGTCTATAGCAGAGAAAAGAAAGACAGATAAAATGAAGAGCGAGGTCATTCAGGCCCAGATAACTAAACTATAAATATTAAAATAATAAAATGTAGTGTAAATTTATTTATTTTCCAATCAATTTCTAAAAAGAATAATTGTTAATGTTACTTTATTGGTGATTACGTTTTCAAAATGTAATTTCATTACTAGATATTTAAATCAGAATAATCTATTTTGCAATTTTATAAACAACAGAGAGTTATTTAGATATTTTAAATCCACTAATATTTATAATGTATACATAAATCCTATACATTTACATAAATATATACACTCAATTTTAAAATACACATATTTGTATCACAATGTCATCTCATGCAGCGGTGATTAAAATGTAATAACTACCATTTAAATAACAACTTGTTATAACAAATGTATAGATCTTTCCATTGCTATATTTTCATAAATATATTCTTTATTCTATTTTTTTAAATAATATTACAGTAAAGTCAAATTTACCCCAATCCATACCAAAGAGAAGAGTTTGTAGATTTGTTCTGATTTTAATATTTTTTTTAGAATGACGTTAAGGTATTTAACTTTTGGTTTTAATTTGAATTCACTAAGCGAAGTAAATTCACTACTAACTGTGAATAGACACGGTATCTTAATATTTTGTTTATATCTCCAAGATTCTGTGTTTTATGTACAAGTGACTATATGAATCTACACTAAAATATTTTGAATCATTTCCCCCACTTTTTATAATAACTTAAGAGATAAAATAAAACCACTTAATAGAAAAAAATACAGTAAAAGACATATCAAAATGTTTTATAAGCTTTTTCAAATTTATACCCTGCTATTCTAATTTCATTCCTTTCTTATATACAGTACATAGACCAATAACGTGAAGACTCTTGGTAATGCTTTAAAATAATCTTTCTGTCTTCATATGAATATATATATATATATATATATATATATATATATATATATATATATATATATATATCACAGATTATATATATGTAAGTACTAAATCTATGTAAGATGATATATAAATTAATATATAAACAAGGAAAAGAATTCATATATAACAAACATTTCCAAACAATCTTCACTATAAAGAGTAAAGTACGTGATTGCTATCAAGTGGTGGTTAATATCAAAAGTAGCAATAAAATTGGGTTAAATTTTTAATAAAACATATTGTGTATAATGAAAAGTAATTAAATTATAATAAACACTTAAATTTGTGGATATAAATATAGGGCATAGGGAGTGAGAGTGAGAGAAAGAGAAAAAAATTTAACGATAGATCTGGCATTGTAAAACTTTTCTACCGCATTGTCCAAGAGTAAATTGATGACTTTTACTAACATTACATTTGACTTCCGTTATGTTAATTTAATGTAATTCAACACAGTTTGTTTATTATAAAAGTATGCAAATATCAATTTTTTACCGCTCTTCAAAAACATGTATAGTTTTTATGGACTAAGAATAAAAATGAGGATCCACTTGAACATATGCTTAGAATATACTCAATACTACGTAAATATACAGTGATTTTAAAAGGTTAATTAATCAGTTTTTCAAGAGACATATTAATAAAAGATGTACACACTTTCTAAAAAAAAATTTTTTGTGATCTTCATTATTATTTTCCTGTAGGTTTGTTAGGAATATAACTGTTATCAGTTATGATGATCATAGTATTATGAGAAACTAGTGTCAAGGAAGTGGGATTTACTAAATAAAGAGAAATATTAAGCCAAACAAGAAGTAAAATTCAAAGACCTAATTAATTTATTCGTTATAAATGGCTATATAAATGTTGTGTAAATATTTACATATATCGGTATGAAACTGACAAAGGATGAACAAATTTAACACAGAGGCATTGGAGAAGATTTTGCACTGTCTCCCAACTTTGTATCAAAGAGTATACATAGCTGCAACAAAAGAAGATTTACAAAACAATTTATTCTTCTAATTATAAAATATGTAAATTAAACAGGGATTTTGATGCTGATGTGTCTGGATACATAATCTTGAGACGAGAGAGAGAGAGAGAGAGAGAGAGAGAGAGAGAGAGAGAGAGAGAGAGAGAGAGAGAGAGAGAGAGAGAGAGAGAGAGAGAGAGAGAGAGAGAGAGAGAGAGAGAGAGAGAGAGAGAGAGAGAGAGAGAGAGAGAGAGAGAGAGAGAGAGAGAGAGAGAGAGAGAGAGAGAGAGAAGGAAGGCTATCGCTCTAGCAGTAGAAGTTTTACAATAAATAAATGAGTGAAGGTTACTCGTAGAATTTTTTTAATATATATTCTCAATAATTGTAATAAAATCGATTTTTGATTAAATTTATATATTTCTACCAGTACTACAATAGTACCATGTATAATGCCCTGAAACTGTAATTGGATCAATAATATGCCTTTGAATAGTAACAGACTTGACAATGCAAACCATTATGATTCCCATTCAAAGCAAAGCATTGCACTGATTGTGTAATATTCAACGTCAATGTCGTATATTCATGTCAACCAAAACAATTTACGATAAATAGATTAAGTAAGATGCTCTGAGACAAGCATTATAAACGTCTAGAATATTCTGTAAGCAAGGTATATTGAAACTATCCCTAGTAAGAGTGATTTTAAAATCGTTAAATGTGTATTATTAAACAGAAATATTATTTGTAATTTAAAAGGCCTAAGAGTTTAAATTTTGAAATATTTATTTGCGCTTGAAATATAATAGTGTCAATAGAAAAAGAAATTTAAAACAATTGCTGGAGAGTAAATTTACGTATGAACGACGAATTAAATGATCAGTATCAAAATTAGCGTCTAAAATAAATATATTTTAATATATATTTTGTTAACTCATCATTTATATTTTTTTTTGAAGCTAACAAAATCCTTTTAAACAATTGTTAATATTCATTATACATAGGTAAAACTATATCAATTTATATTTTAAAGCCATTTTCTACGTACATGACCTCATAGTATCTATTAAATAATCCTAAGCCTGTTTCTTTACTCTTCTGGCCTCTCCTGAGAAATTTCTTTGACTTCTTACTCAATTATTTATTCACTTTAAAATTGCCTGATTAGGAGTTCGGCTTAGAAAAACTTTCTTTTCAAGGTAAAAACGTCACAGGAGATCGCCAACAATAGTCCCTTAAAATGCGAATTACAGGAGATGAGACTTTGTCTTATTACAACCAACAAGGATAATGTGAAAACTGTTATGATTAAGCTGTTGTACCAAAAATTCTTTGTCTTACTGCCACAGCGCTTAACACAAATGCATTAACTGCTCTATGAGTCTCACTTTCAAAGAAACACGGAACAAAAATCGGATCCAGGATTTCCTCATCAAACCAAAACACTTTTCGTGTAGAAAGGTTTTCTATGTAGTAGGCTACTGTAGGCTCCAGTAGGCTACTGGAGTATATGTATATATATAGTCTAGTAGTTTTATGTATTTACTAAAAGACAAAGCTGAATGTTAGATTTATCTGGAAAGATGAGAAGCTCTGAAAAAGTTAGTTTTTATCACTTTCATATTCACATAGCTTATAGAAAACAAAAGATCAATATTATATATCAGGAAGTAGATAGAGCCAACTGTTGTATTCCCGTTGTAGTTTCTGACAATGTTTCAATGAATAGTAGTAAATTGAAAAGCCAATTTGATGGGTGAAATATTATAAAGTTCCTAAAGCCAAGAAAATACAAAACAAGTAATTCTATACTTAGAGATGGTTTTACATTAAGTAAAATTACTGGATTTAAGGACATTTATCCTATCAACAATTTTATATGATCCATTTTTGATAGCTTTAAACAAATTATGTCGTCAATACAAATACATAAAAAAATACAAATTTAAAATATCGCTTTAGATAAAGAGATATTGTCAGATCTCAAATGAATGATTGACAATTAACCTTTGTATAAAATTAAATGTCTAATAAAATATTTTGAAATATATGTTTCGGACTCTGTGAAAATTTAAAACAACTATTTGTATTGTATCTTTTTTAGAAAACAAGAAGTTAATCAACAATTCCATTAAAGCAACCCTCGTAGAGAGACGAAAAGATGATTTGTTACTCAAGAGTCTGTCATCTGGAACACTTGACGCATGACTCTCTTCATATTGGGAGGGAGACCGGTTGTTTATCAAAATGGGGGGGGGGTGTAATGGAATTATTGAAACGAAATTTAGATATATTACAAAGCTGTATTCGATATGGTGTCTAAATTTATGAACCGAGCTATAAAATGTGATAAATTTAACAAAAGTCACCCACATTTTATATCATTATGTTTGCTTATTTATATTTAATTATGTTGTTTGAAGTGTTACGAACAATCCTTAATTGTAGTTTACACTATCTTATATGACGCGTTTCGACTATTTGTCAGTCATTTTCAAATATAAAAAACACATATAAACACTTAACAACACATATTATTTCACATTTAAAAACACGATTAAAAACATACTTATACGGACGATCGTGAGTCAACGAGAACGGTCACTGACAACGCGCGTCGCCCGTATATGTATGTTTTTAATCGTGTTTTTAAATGTGAATTAATATGTGTTGTTAAGTGTTTATATGTGCTTTATATTTGAAAATGACTGACAAATAGTCGAAACGCGACATATAAGATAGTGTAAAGTACAATATTAAGGATTGTTCGACGGTAACACCTCAAACAATGTAATTAAATAGTAATTCACATTTTATAGTTAGCCTATAGTAATACAAGGTAAATGTGTAAATGTTACAAATTATTTTTAGTTCAATTTGAATTTTTTTTAAACAAGTTTATTGGCGCCATCTTGAGATACTTATATAGTTTCATTGTACAATTGTAATACAACATGATCCTTTAAATGTAATTCCTAAACGTTGGTTTCTTGAGCCTTCTAGGAGTCTGTTAATGTGAAACAGTTGTTACACAGGTTTACTAAACTTCGTAATTGTGTATATCACACCTTTTACTCGTCGACTCGGGTCTTATGAGCCTCGTAAACGTCGATATTTTAGACTAATGTATCCACTCGCTTCGCTCTTGTCCATTATTAGCTCTAGCTGACCTCAAAGCTGTAATGTGAATGAGCCTCCGCCATCTACGCTTGGTGGACTCGTAGTATTTATGTGTATGTGTGTGAAGGGTTTATGTTAGCATGCATTTTCACGTGCACCAAGTCATACCTTGTCACACTCTAATCATCTATTGGAAGAACTGGCAGGCTTCTTTCTATAAATAAATCTTTATGTTTCTACTATTTTCATAGTACTCTAATTCTTTCTTGACATTTGTAAGTCAAAAATATTTATCTCTCACTAAACTTACTAATCTTTAGTTTCATTTCTCTTTAGGTAGCTCTAAGGTGTAAAGCAATCTGTTCCGATGGAGTGAATTACAACGGCCTAATACTTTATCGAATGAAGCTCTTGGATACATGGCGACTTCCTAGAGCACACTGCCTTCTTCAATCCATAGGGGCACTGAATGGGTTGAAATATATTTCCTAGCTACTCGATGGAACAACAAGAACAAAGAAACCAACTTTAAACTAAAGCGAATTATCACAGTAAAACAGAAAACTGACAGACAGGAGTACAGCCTCCGTTACAGACAAATCGCATCTTCCTGTCAAAGATATCCTCTCAGAAACAGGGAAAATTTCATTCAAAAACAGAAAGGGAGAGAGCAGATCAAGCATCTTCAAGCAACTCCAGAAAAAGTACAAAAAGATGACCATCTCGAGATGACCGACTGAGAAGAGATCTCAGTGGGTGCGATATCTATTTATGGTACTGTCTGAGATCATACCACGTGAGAAGAAGGCAATAGAGCGAAGCTCCCGTAATAGCAAATTTCGCGGAGACAGGGTCAGGCAAAGGTGAAAACCAATTACACAACACCGCCCTCAAAAAGGTCCTTACTGAAGAAAATGAAAATGCTTACCATCTAGGCTGCCCCTGCTACATTAGCTACGCAGAAGCACCCAGGTCATTAGTGAAGGTGGCGATAGTTACAAAGATTCTAGAGAAGACTTTGAATCCTGAAGAGCTCTCGACTCTAGAAGAAACCATTGGAGAAGAAATGATGCTGAGCGCGAAGTTCTGGTAAATATTCTCTGTATCCATTTCTGTCCCGACATGTTACTTCAGTGTAAAGTACTAGGCAGCGATGATGAATACTCGGGAAAGATCCTCACCATAGGTCGCATCACCTCTCACGGCCTTTGAAAGAAATGTTTAAATTTTTTAAGCGTACTGGGATACAATTTATCACGAGACAAGAGAGAAGAATGCACGGTCAATGTCAATGAAACCAAAAAAAAAGAAATATTCAGATTTAACTTACAAAAATAGAATATATACAGTGCTAGTATATCTGTTTACACAAGTGGTTCAACGTGAAATCAAAACACAGTAAAGTCGTAAGTATATATATATATATATATATATATATATATATATATATATATATATGCAAAAATGTGTTAACATAAAATTCAATGAAACAAAATTCATTGAATTAGCCTATTTATTTTGACAATTAATCCTTTCTTTTTTTATGCACAAGGATTTACTGTTTTATTTATAAAATTCAAACTTTCAAACCTCACCTAAATAAAACATATTATTTCAAATAAAACAAATTTCAGTTATGTCTTCTTTTTTTTAAAGTCAAACCTTGACATGCCACTTCATTAGAAAAAGATGTATGTTAAATTAAAATCCAACATTCACTTATGTTTAACACATACATTATATTAAACTCTACACTTTAATCTTTTGTTTAATAAGGAATACTTGTAATTTTAGAATTGATTGAACGATACTTAAAATGCTTCACAGATTGTAGGTTGAAACGTTATAATATCTCAATCTTTTATCAGTATAGTTAAACACTTTAAAATAAAAAAATAACAAAAGCAATAATTTCTTGTTTTATATTGTTATTAAAAATGTTTTAAAATAATAATTAAAAAAAAAAAAAAATGTTATTTAGACAAAGTTAATTGGATAGACTTCATATTTTAGACGGCAATTCATTATATAGAATTAAGTACATATAACATAGAATTGTGATTTATTATATATTTTTAAAATCTTAAATAGGTCAAATTGATTCTTACAGGTTATCACGAAATTATTAAACTTACATGACTTATTTACACTTAATTTTAAAAAATAGTTTAAAATTATTTAAAAAATAAATAACTAAATTGCAATGTTCTTTTACGAGATTTTTTGTTGCAAAACGCTGTACTAGTTTGTTTGACACAAAGTAAGTTTTTGTTATTACGTCTTTGGAGTTAAATTGCATTAGTTTTATAGAGAGAAATTTACACTCAACAATTTGATTAAAATACACAAAACTCATTTCAAACCGCTGTTTGATTTGAATTTATAAAATACTTTGTGAGTGAAATATTTCTTTACGCGTAAGAGTTTTTCAACTAGTAAGTTCAGCTATGTTTAACAAGAGCAAAGTTGATTTCTATATTTAGTGTTTTTATTACAATTTTCATGATTAATTTCATTGTTTTAACTAGTCAAATAAATAGGCTTACAAAAAATGTTCAACATTAGGCCTACTTACCTATAAATTTAAAATTTAGTTTATCCTTTTAAATTTCAAGAGAACTGGTTTTTTTTCCTTTTGTTTAAACAACAACAAACTACTTGGTATACGTCAAACTTCATATACTGCCGAAGTAATGGAATAATGAACACAAAAAAAAACCAGGGCAATTTTTTATTTAATATCTGTTTATCTATAAAAAACCCCTAATGAAATTTCATAACTATCAATTTAAAGGAAGATTTAAAAATTCTAATTATGTTTGTTGAATGCTAACTAAAAAATAGTATGGCAGTAAAAGTGTTGTTGTAAATGTGAAGGAGGACCTAATTTTAATGTTTTTTATAGTTTGTTAGTTTTAGTATTAGTTTCATATTTATAAGTATTCAATAATGAACACTATTGTTTTAACTATATTAGTTAAAAATTAATAAAAAATATGAATACTACCTAATAAGCTATTTGTGAAAAAATAAGGCACGGGTTTTAAAATTTAAAACTCTTATACTAGTAAAATATAAATTGAAAAAAACATACGTAGTTACTTTAAACAAATTTGTAATTAAAAAATAACAAACAAAATATGCAATTTTTAATAAATGATAAGAACATGTAGTTTAACCTTTAAACATTCTATGTTCAGATAACGTAGTTTAGAAACTACTCTAAACATGCAAACCAAAAGATAAGAAAAACTATTTTTTATAATGAGGACATTCCGACTTTTAAAACAAATTAATACACGTATTTAAATCCCTTTAAAAATGTTCTTAGATTTCCCCATTGTTGGTTTGATGATACAATTTTCGTTTTCACATTTCATTAGAAAAGAAGGAGTGAGTATCGAACACTTATATTAGGTAATTGATTAGTACTGTGTAAATTACAGTACTAATTTACACAGTACTGAAATTTCGTAATATAATTCATCACAATTTGATCATTATTATGAAAATAAACATAGATAAGTTAAGCTAATCGTTGTCACTAAGGACTTTCCTAAACCTATTATGATGTTAATAAATAATTTGTAGAATAGCTTCAGAAAAAAACTAGCTTAAATTAATAAGGCATTATCATTATGCTTTAATCGGACAATTTTCCATCTTTTGTGACAGAAACAAATACAGGACGTTTCGAGTATCTGATAGGTTTTTTTTCTGATTACTTTTGTATTTAGTCATCGTTTTGAACTTTCGTGCCTAGCTATAGTCCTGGATTCGTTTCTTAAGTTATATATTTTGTTTTAGTTTCCAACATTGCCTTAGCATGGTAGTGTTTTTCATTTTGTCCACATTTGTATGCTAGGTTTATCACTTGATAACGGGAATTGATTTATACTTTTGAAACTTCGTATATAAACAAATGAAGGAATTTGTCCCTTTTATACAGTAATAATAATAAGATCAATCCTTAATCTCAAATATCTTCAAAACCAGAACAAATATTTATAGTTTAAATAATTACTTTTCGCGATTTTTGTCATTTTTAAATATTGGCTAGCGGCCATATTTAAATCTATAAATGATTTATTAGAGACTCATACAGGTTTTATATAATGTTATATTTTTAGTTTTAAGTGTGTTTTTGTCGTTATAGAAATGTTTTACATATTTCAATACCGGTCTAAATTTTATAACGATATAATGATATAAAATACAATGAGAAAAGTTATAATTGGAATGAGTATTAAACATTTTGAAAACGATCGCCAATTTTGAATATACGAACTTTAACAATAATTTTCTATAAATAAAATTAACCAAAATTATATAGATTTAGTAAGCATTTCATTTCTGTGTAGCCATTAACTAGAATTCCTTTATTAGAAATAACATAATAAATTATATTATAAGATGGAATATTATAACATTTTGTTAAAGAAATTGGTACGTATAAAATATCAAATAATAATTTTAATATTGGCATTCTGACGTAAGCAGTTTGAGTTCTATAACCTGGCCTGCCTCGTTTGTTCATGCACAGGTGTTGGTTATTCCACTTGTGTCTCTTGTATGGAATTATTATATTCTGACATATTGTAACCCAATATCTATGTTTAAATATTTTAGTAGTAATATAAATATAAAAATAAATCAACACATGCTAAAGTAATCTTTCCTGTTAAAAATTGCAAATATTAAATATTTACACAAAGCAAAGCAGACCAACCCCTATCTGGATGCTAATAGCTCAATGTCAAAGGCATAGTCAAGTTATTTTAAGGAACCTTGGGGAGGGAAACCCACAAGCAGTTTTGTTGATGTTTATACAATAAAGGTATTATGACTCTTACAATAACAACAATCCTTTCACGGTAGGATAATTACTAGTGTTCATACTTGTATACAAATATTAAAACATTGCAATATTGTTTGATTTAATTTCTTTCCATATTTTATGGAATTGTAATTCAAACAATTCTTCGATTCCTTCATATCTACTATAATAATATGATTTATGCATGATTTATTATTTATAACATAGTAATTTATGCATTTCAATCATGTATTTGATAATAACTGAAGCTTTAAGTTAAATAATAATTTGCAAGATATTCATGTACAAACCAAGAACTAAGATACTAGGAATATATTATAAGGAATAATTTATACAAAATGCCGAATATGACTCAAAATTTCACTAATTTTAAAAGAAAAAATATCTGATCTCATTTTCTCTGATAATTTTCTCTGATTTAATATTTTACCTTCACTTTTCATGAGAATTTAAACTATAAAATAGCACCCGAATTTCTTAATAATATTTTCCACGCAATAATTACTTGTCACTGTTTTGTACTTGAAATAAGTGAGTTATTGAAGTTAAACAACAATGAATCTACCAAATAAGTAGTTCATCTAAAACTTAGCTTTTTTCAGTTATCGTTGTTACAATTCCATGAACGAAATGTATAAAATTTGTAAAAAATATTATTAAAAAGTGTTTTACAAACCTAATTAAAAATACTCTTCACTTGTTATTTATATTAACAATAAATAAAAACAACCACTATTCTTCTTAATAATAGAATTAGGAGTTTTAAGTCGGAATGGAATACTTTAAAACGTTATTTAATTGTTATTGATTGTATATAATAAATTAAATTAAATAAATTCTACCTGCGGTTAACAGAGTTACATTTATATAAGTAAATTAGTACAACTTTATAACAGTTTATATAACGTAACGTTGTAACTTATAATTACGATTAGTTTTTTACACGATTTGTAAGGAATTTTAACGTAATATCTAAGATGAAAATCCAAGAGCCTCAGATAATAATATCTGGAAGGCCATGCTTCCGTTCCACCCTGTCAAAATCAAGTAGGCATTGGTATAACAGAGATAAGATCTAAAAATAAGTGGAGGTTGACCATTTCGTTGAAACAAAACTGTGTTTTTCTTACTATAATCTTGTAGTTATATAGTTAACCAGTATGCCCAGATAAATTATGACAGTTGCAGTTTTCCTCTCAGAAATCTAGGATATATTATAGACTTTTGAAAATACTTGGAGCGCAAAAGATGTTTAATTTTACTGTCTCATAATTATTTTACTACTTCATTCAGATTTTCAACGCCCCATAATATTACTTCATTGCGGTTTACTTTGCCCGTAAAATGAAAATTAGCTTACAGTAAACACACTGTTGTTAACTAAGAAAATTGTCATAATTATACATTCCGTTTGTAATTTCAAAACAAATTGTAGTCATATTTTCATCTTCTTATTATTTAATTAAAAAGTAATTTATATAGAATGACAGAATAATCTTAAAAGCTTCCACATCGAAATTTGGGGAAAATTCAGTTTCAAGAAAGCAAGTTAAACTGATTTCTTTGGGCTTCGAACGATAAATTAGTAACACTCTTGTTTAACTGTTTTATTTAAAAATTGAAATCTAATCTGACCAAGATTCCACGGTCCTTTAAATGAAACTTTTGTACTTTGAACGATGCTCGGTTTTAAATGTGGTGCATTTATGTTTGGTTACGAATTGCCATTGAACATAAGTGGTTGATTGCGATTAACGAATCCGTAAACAATAATGCACACGTTATTATACAACTTCAATATTATTGTCTAAGTCATAACAAACATAATAAGACAATCAATAATCAACCTAAGAGCATATATTTAAAAAGGATTTTACAACATATAGCGTGATAAATCTTTTAATAAAGCAATTGAACAAGTATTAGATATTTGTAATAATCGTAAACAATAGTTTTCTTAAACATTTTCCTGTATTACTGAATTTATATATTTTTTCTTCCTAAATAAATAAATACAACTGTATGTAATGTGTTTGTAAACGGATTATATTATAAAGACATTTTTTCTCCTGAAAATAAATAAACCTATTATTTGCACAGAACCGTTTAAACCTGTATAGTGTGATTGACAAAGGTTTGCAACCAAAGCAATTTGCAGTCTGCTCACATCTGAACAAAGCTTAGTGGTTACAACATATGTCTGATAAAAGGAAGTAGCACTGCGTTTAATTTGTTAGCGGCGATATAAATTGACCGAAAAATATTTGAACGCTAATTGGTGTAAGTTTTCAATTTCAAATAAAACTGATGTGTTTTGTTAAAATTTAGCAAACAAAAATAGTTTGTTTCAAAATATATAAAGTTCTTAATTAGCTATCTTTGACATTAGAAATAGCATTAACCCGCAAATCCTAACCTTTAGTTTGTTTTACTGTATAATCATGATGTCGACCTTTGAAAAAATCGAGTGAGTCAGGCCATTTATTGAGGAAATCCGGTTTATCGTAATGCAATTAAGCCTCTCACCACTTAAATAGAACGCTAGACATCATACATTTGACCATATACTACAATGGTACTCATAATTGATTGAACCGGTTATTTATGTGTTGTAAGTCAACAATAGTCATAAAATTCCTCAATTGGATGAGATATTTTTTTTTATTAAAAGCAATATTTGAATGTTTAACATATATTGTGCAAAAGAACCTCTTAAGTTGAGTTTAACAATTGGACCTCTTGACAAGTTATAATTTCCGCTCCAAATACCGGGATATTTAAATCTAAATAGCTTTAGCCTAAGAGGACCTCAGTCAAACATTTGTGTTATTTGTAGCGAGCTTAGTCTACACCCAGGATCTGTATGAAACGCCTTACGTGTTATTGAATCCTACGACATCACAGTTTTCTTAAGAGATCCATGATTTTTGTAAAAATGTTCAAACCCATATTCCGTACATTACCAACGAACCTATGAGGAGATTCTTTCCTTGATAATTTAATATGAGAGTTCCATATTTGTTCACGTTATCAAACACCTGTTTATGGTTGTCCTAACGTGACACATTAACACTCCAACTGCTCTGGGTACTATGAATGTAAATACACATTCTATTTAGATATCCAATCAACTTGTTCATCGCTCTTAAACCCTTATTCCCGGTACCCTAATAAAATTTATTTGATTTTGCAGCAGTCAATACAATGATATTTTCCAAGCATTTCTATGAGGGATAATAAGTATAGTTGATTCTGACTATCAGTGTAAATGTGAAATGTTTCTTAATATTAATTATGACAAAACAAATACCTAGAATACAGCCCAGTGTAAATAAATGTGTGATATCTACGGCATCACAATCCTGGTATTGTCTAGGGTACTCTACCCGTTGGGCTATAGCCCACATCACATTGCCTATACCACAGATTGAAGGCGGCAAGAGTTAATAGTAGATTCCCCCTTCTATGCGCAGTAGGGATGCGCAGGGGGGACCATGCAACGGCAGCGTGACGGCAAGTTAAAGAGGCAACAAGTGAAAGCTTCCCTTCTATAAAAGTTGTTACCCCCCCCCCCAATGTTTGGTTAAGTACATTAGGGGATGAGTCAGAGTGCACAGGGGGTCGTCGCTCGCATACCGGGATTTTGGTTTTGTTTTAACTAAAATTATGTGCGTTTTGCCTGTCACGTTCAGTCAGTGCAAGTCTTAACGTTGGGCTCTTTCCCCTTTAGTGTTTAATTACTTATATTAATATTTGTATTATACACTAACCTTCAAACAATCACTTATTTTCAGATACGTCTCGTATTAATAATACTAATAATAATATATAATATATTAGTTTAAATGTAGTAGTAGGTTAATTAGATTCATTATAAAATGGCTAGCTAGGTGTGAGTTGTCCGTAGTGTAGGATTAGTTTATTAACTGCATGAGAGTGCCCAAAATGGTGGTTTAACTAAAAGATCCAATCGCCAACTCTTGTGTTGCAAATGTCTACGTTTCGGTCAACTACAACTCTAGAAAAAATTTCCCCGAAAAATTCAACGTAAAAATACAAATGTTGTGTTAAGAATTCAATTAAGAGGTATAATTGAAATGATTGAATCTGTATCTCAATCAGAGGAGGTACTATTCTTTATTTATTAATATTTATGTTTAACTGGTAACTTATATTATTTTCTTAATCTCCCGTTCTGTGTTACCGCACTGCCTCTACTGCTAGTGAAATATAGATATATTTTTAAAATAAAAAACATATCTAGCCCAATGAAAATGTTGAACACCTAAGCGGCATGAATACAAATTTGTATTGTTATTAACTGTGTAAAAAAGGTAAGGAAGAGACAGTTGGGTGTACCATGTAGATCAAACAAAAACATAAGCCCATTGAACAGATATTTAGATTAATAAATTAGATAAGGCATTTTAAACGTACTAGTCTAAATAGTTAAATAATACATATTAAATTTATTATTTAATAAATTGACTATTTTCTAATTCTTAACAAGTATGACATGCTAATTACCTTATTAAGTTGATAGTATTTTCGAGAATAAATTAAACAATTTCAGAAGAATATATTAAGTAACGAATATATAATCAGTTCTTATTAATAATAAAAATAATCCTATTTTATACCACGTGTTAAATAAGTCCAGGGATGGCTAAATATTTTTTAACCATTACAGATAAAGCTGGAAAGATGTGCATATTATTAATGGTTATTAATGGAGACCAAAACCTATTTCATTATGTATTCAGTGAACCGCTACCTTTCCAGGCCGACTCCCCACAAGTAGTAAGGTTAGGTTAAGTTGGGATTTAGCTAGAGTGAATTTTTTTAAGGTCAGGTTTTTGGTATTGAGTTCTACTTAAAAAGGCCTTTAATTCGATGTACAACTCGACCTATGCTCTCATTTAAGATTTTCTACTTATTCCTTGTGGTTCCCCCCTCCTGTATAGGTAGCGGTCCACTGACTACGTTCTAAAATCAATTTTGGTGTTCATTAACAATGTGCAAATATTTGTAGCTCAATCTATAAAGGTTAAAAATATATTAAGCCGTCGCGGGACTTATTTAACATGCTGTATAACGGGCATAATCATGTAAGCATAACTGTTTTAATTTAAAATTCCAATGAAATTATTTGATATTTTCTTTCTGAAAAATATGATTTTTTGACATATCTTATTTTGTGACTGATTTGCTATTTCGATTTTGCTTTAATTATTGCGTCGCTCTTAATGTTAAAATCATATTATTGTTTTAAATGTGAAAACGTAAAGATTGTCTGAGATAATATTGAAAAAGATGATATTTTTTTGGATGGTCAGAAAATTTTCTGTCTGTGCACAATACCTGGATAGATTTGTACAAAACGTAATTGTTCGTTATCTTTTTTTTTAAATCTAAATTTCAGAACAATTTAAAACTGTAAAAAAATATGAAAAATACAGGTTTATAATAGAATAAAAAGGGATGAAATAATACAAATAATTTTATTAGATAAGATCCCTTTTATCTATTAAAACCATACGAGTATTAATATTGTTCTATGCAGACACAATAGCTGACCTATATAAGGAAAAACACAGAGAATAATTTGAAACTAATGGTAATGAAAACTGTTTTAAATTTCCGTTCGCTTCAACACTGAGGAAATCAATTTTGAATTATAACGTTTACGATATAATATCATTTTCATTATTATACGGCAGAGTGCTCTTTTACGTAGACTTTACAGTTTCCAACATTTTTAATGGTTGCTTTAACATTAGTGGGATGGATATTATCAGGTTATAAATATAGAGAGAGATGCTTTAAATTATCTCCCAAATCATGATCTTCTTGTAAAGGAGAGTACAATATCATTTCTTATAATAATCTTGAATATTTTTTTCTGAGGACATTTACTAAATTTAATTATGATATTGAAACCCTCATCGTAGAGATCTCATAGTATTACCACTATTTATCAAAATATGTTAGAGTTAAAAATTAATAAAAACAGTTAAATTAATAATACTTATTACAGTCTTACAACAGACTTAAAATATAAAGCTTCTAAATGTTAAAACCGAATGGATCTAGCAGTTCTGCAATTAATCCTGTTCGTTTAATTTAAATAAATTGAAGTTCCCACCGTAAAGCAAATTTAGGACACCCATGTGTGAAATATAGGGATTGGATTCCGGCCAATTTAGTAGGCGGTGATATTTTACAAACATTGTGGTGGATAGAATGACCACTTTATGAAATGAAGAATTATTATAATATCAGCCGAACTGAAATAAATAACTTGCCTAATTATCGATACTTTTTAATTGTGGATTAAAATAATTTTCTTAACCAACAGTAAAATCAATTTGCAATATAAACCCATTAGCATTTTTAGAAATAAAATGTGCAATTCCTATGTGTATGCGAGTGTACTTATAGTAACATCTATTGTAAGGATTGTGTAATCTAAAGTTAATGTGAATTCTTCTTAACTTATTAGAGTACACTACTTGTGACAATCGTGCATGGTAAAATTTGTGTTTTGTTCTAAACAATATTTTATGTTTTTATATATAATTGTAAACTATATTGACGAATTAAATTGCTGAAACATTTTAACCTGTTACCTGAAGATGACAGTTTCGGCGCCGAAATAGGTAGTACTTACATACAAAATAAAACATTAGAGACAGTATTGTTGACAGACATAATAAAGTAAAGTTCACAATAAATTTAAAAAATAGTAAACGTGATCACAACTTCCCAATGATAATTATTAAATAAATACTCATTGATCCGTCAGTAGTAACATCATTCTAATATTCTATGTAATGAAATTAATTTCAGAAAAAAATCCATCTCAAGAAAGGATCACGGAGTAGTAGATACACTTTTTTGCATAAATTATTTTCTTTCTTAACAGTATTGTAATAGTAGGAAACAGAATAGCCTGAAACTACAGTTTCATAAATGATAGCACAATCCACAGTCGAGCTTTTACAGTGTTGTCATTAATATTCCTATTCAAAACGAAATATTGTACTGTTATCATAATATCATATTTATGAACCCAAACCCGTGTTATAACTTCTGCAAATATTTAAAACTTTTTAATTTTTATGTTCAATATTTATACATTTGGATAATATTAAATATATTATGTAGCAGTTTACATTATTACAGATGTGTCAGCCATATATATTTAGTTACCTAGACTATAGAGAGATTTTATTTAACGGTGATTTAGGAATAAATCTCTGTAAGTTGATCGAGTTTGGTTTCAATAAGCAATTTACTGAAAACTTAAATCAGTAAAATCTTCAATTGTAGTTCTTCCTTATCAAATACAAACGTGAAGAATCCAATAAGTATATTTTAAATAATAAAGAATTGGCTTCCGAGATTCTTGTTGAAAATATGAAAAATCAATACTTAGCTCTTAATAAAGCTTTGCTAGTTTCAGTCTCTAAATCAATCCGCCTTCAAATCTCAACCTTAGTTTAAGATTGAGAGTTAATAATAATCCAACAAGAATTTAGCGTTGAAGAACGTATATGATACAAATATTTGCATGTAATGACCATAATACATTATATTTTCATCATCTAAACACAAGATGAATAGTGACAATTTCAATAACTCTTTTCTCTAAATCTGAATTAACAGTGGATAGGTTCTATATAAATAAAACTCTATTTTTTAGTTATGACAAGATCCAGAAGTTACGTGTACCATTTTGTGAATTACATACCCCTGTTCATGTGATCTAGTTTTAGTACAATCACAATCATTTTATATTATAATCATATCATCAACATATCGCGAAGACAAAAAGTTATTCATTAATACTCCGATCATTGAAACATTAAACATTCATATAAATTAAACTAGTGGACTTTTTTCATTATTTAAGTTTAATTTTGCTTAGAGACTAAAGGTAATGATGAATATAGATTTTCTTTGTGCTACGAATGTAGGTCGAGCACTCTAGTTTGGTTGTTTTAATCTTCTTTGACCATTCTTCCTCTACGTTACACAGCTAGTTTCAAGGACACTTTTATACTATGCAGTAATGATCTGTCTTTGAGATGGATCCTTTTGATGCTTCTGAACAGACGTTTTTGTTTACAATTCATAAAATTATAAAAAACAGTACTTTACTAAGTTACATATAACTCCATGAGAGTTTCTAAACAAGAACAAAAAATTACGTAATAAATAATCAACAAAAAACGTGTTTTGTAAAAATATCTGTTAGCAACATTTGTTAGGAATATTTGCTAGGAATCATTGTAAAAACTATCAAATATAATTTAAATATTTTTTTTTCCATTTATTTTATTACATTTAAATAAACAAAACATGATTTAGATTCAGAAAAAGACATTGGGATAAAAAATAAAGCTTTCCTTAACAATAAACTAAAACAAAACAAATAAATTGACATATGACGTAATAATACATTACTTTAAATTAAAATACACAACAGGAAAGAAAAACCAAAACAATATTACTTCTAAATCCTAAACATAACCAAAGATAAACAAAAAATATACAGTATGGAATAAAGCAGTCTCCATGGGTCTACTTCTAAGTCTCAAGACAATACATAGAAGCGATCCTATTATTGTGATATATATCAGAAATTGTTACAATATCTGACTCTAGAAAAAATGCTCAGTTAGTTAACCTGGCACTCTTAACGGCGATTGACCATCGGCTCGTCATTGGTCGGAACTATCTACGGGATTGGCCAGAAAAGGCTACGAGAGCAATAGGGTAGCCAGTATTTACAGAAATAGAAGTGAGGAAACCGACGGCGTTTAATTTAATTATAGAAAGTAGACTCATTTAAATCTTATAAATTTCACAATAATATTCAGCTTGCTATATCTTGGGGATAATGAAATATAATTTAAAATAAAAGGGATGTAAATATCAATAATGTATAACTTGGTATTTTAATATAAATGAACCACTGATTGCTTTATTTATATATGTACATGTACTTCATTAAATCATAAGTAGCTCTTTCTGAAATAAATAACTTTCATTATAATTATTGCTGTATATTCATTTACAACAAATGGTGCATTGGCCTTATCTAGAGGCATTTTCATCGGAACCCTAACATAATATATGCTTGTTTCTAACGGCTGTAAAATGAGTTTATTGGTTTACTTTAAAGCCACCAGGAGAGTGAATGTTTTTACAACACATGGTAGCAAAAATTGAACTGAAGTATAAAACAGATAAACACATATGGAACATTTGCAACATTTGCAACATCAGTAAACAAACTTTAAACTTTATTGTATTTTTCGCCGTATCACTAAATAATTATGGTTTATTCTTGTTTCACAAACAAACGTAACTTTTAATTAATTTATTGATTAATTCTCTTTACATAAAAGAACAGTGTTTTTCATCAAAACTAATGTTCAGATTCACACACAGGTTAAACCACTATACTGTTGTGATTGACAAAACGTTCCTCTTGTTGTGCAGTAAAAGCAATTTTCCAGTCCGTCTATTTTAATTTCAACTCTTGAATTTGAACTCACATCACAAAGCTTCTCGTGGATGCACTACATTTTACATGAAATGGGGTATTCACAAGATATATTTCAATTTGTTTGCAGCGATCGTAATTGTCAGACAAACAGTATGAACTACTTTATCGAAAATTTTAGTAGGTTTTGTATTCTATAAGTAATAATATTTTCTTTTTAAGCTTAGATACTTAATTAGTTGATTTAAAATGTATACAACTCTTAACATTGATTTTTGTACGTAGTGTATGAACTTAAAAAGCCTCACCTTATATGACCTGTCTGTCTGACTGTATAATACTAGGATGAGGCCTCCTTAGTATGTAACTGCTTTAGGTTAGATACTAGTAAAATCAACCTCCATCAGATCTCGATTAACACTGTTATATTTAATTAAGATCTAGTATGAGCCTGGTAACCCTGATCATCCGCGGAAAAACAGTGTACGATTATTTTCTAAACTGTTATAGACTTGGTGTAAGTAAGACATACAGAAAAGAAACTTATTTCAATTGAACGTATTTATTATACATAGAATAAACAATTTAAAAAGAAAGAAAGAAACTATAAAAGGATGATGAATTTTAAACGGTCTTAATATGGTGTGGACGAAAATTACTGACTGGTTTTATAACTGTTGAACAATAATATTGTGATAAACTTAAAAATATGATAATTTGCTCTTGGTTTGCAGTCTAATTCAATCTATCAGTAGATTAGAAAAAAAAATTTTAAATGGAATAAAAAACCATGACGACGGTACTAACAAAACCTATTGCGCGAATGAATTCCTAGTAGCTAGTCTAGTTCATCCCCTCAACTAGTCCTAATCTATCTCTTCTTGTAAAAATGTCAGTAGGATATTAGATTGAAAACAGCTCTGACCTCTTGCCACTTAAAACCTGACAATCAAATATTGTGTTTATTTGGGTAAATCGCATAGGTTCTTATGATAAGCCTCTATCCTGTGTGAGTACATCGTAAGACCACATTAATTTGCAAGATTTTTCTTAACTTTCTCTTAATCTCTTTAGGTAAGAAGGCATCGAATTTTTAAAATAAGTTTTCTTTAATTAGTAATTTACTTTAAGAATACTTTTCCTATATTCACTGATGTTATGATATCATCAACCTGTTATGATTTTCTTATCCTGCCACACCAATAGTTCTAGTGCTGACTCGAATAGAATCTATTGTAGCCACCCTGTTAATCTTTACACTGTCCTCAACACCTTGATAGTCACATACCCAATATAATATTCTTGAATTTTTTGGTCAGTTTAACGAGGTTGCCTATCCATTTTAGACATAAAGATATTTCCTTCCGTTAGTTTAATTCCTGACTGATTTTCATTGTAAATGTGTATCCTAGTTTTGTTTTAGCCCGATTCAGAAAAATCTTAATATAATTTGATTACGATAAAACTTTCACTTTGAAAAAATATTAACATATGAGAATAAATCATTACAACCTTACTCTTAGTCCATATATCTGTTCCTTCCACAATCTAGGAACAGTGCAATCTATCAAGTCCCTCATGAATACTGTGATCAAAAGCGAAAACATCTGGGCAGAATACAGTTTATATCAACAGGATGAAAATATATATCTACATTTAATTCAACTATCCTATACCGAAAATATTACTAAAAGAAGTAACAAAAATACAATTATTTTAATGATAACACCTAAAATAAAACTAAATGTACGGTAAAAATTTCTATGTTAAACATTATTTATTGAACTTCATTCACAGCGCATTACATTGATTATTATTAGTTTCTTCTGCTCATAGCATTAGTTTTAATATGGTATCAATATTTATAATGAAAAATTCATCTAGCCCTTTTAAACGAAAAACGACAGCTGGAGTATAAAGTATAAATAATCTTCGTTGTGTTTAAACAGACACATAAAAAGTGTATAATGTTGGTAAGAAGAAAGAAGAAACAAATTGGTTGAGTTGTGTAGTAGATCTGATAAAATATCTTCTATTATTTCTTAGATACTGATAAGATTTTTTTAAAAGTACTATAATAAATAGACTATTCATATTTAGTCATTTCAAAAAACTGAGTTATAACTTTTTTTTTTTAATATTTACAAGAATATTCCAGCTGAGAATATATCACGTACCCAAACGTATTAAATATAATCGTCATGCATAATTAACTGACGTTACAATTTTACGTTTTTTTTATCTCTAGGTTAAAATGTAATATTTCAGTGATATAAATAACGGGGTAGATGAAAGAGATACATTATTTGTATGTATCAAGGAATACAAAGACATAAAACATTACAAGAAATATAGGTCGGCTGAAATTCCTTTATCTACGGAATCCAAATATGTATAATACCATTCTATGCTGGTACAACGGATGACCTAGATAATGTATATTCATGAAAGGAAGGCTCTTTCTTTCAAGTTTAACTGAATTAGAACAGTTTTTAAAGTCCTTTACCTGTAATTATTAATGAAAGAAAATGTTTTGACCATCAAATTATTATTATTTTGGAATGAACGGGAAAAATTTAGTTCTCTAAGAAACAAATTAAAAATATGTGTATTATTACTAACTAAATATAATTTTGAAAATGAATTTATTGAGGACTACTATCTCCTCCGAAGGTATTTTAAACTTTTGTTTCCAACCTAAAACAAACTGTTTAAATTTTTTTTTTCGTTTTCTACCTAAATCAAATTCATTGATCAAACTAAAATTTCGCTGAAATTTAAATGACAAAAATCAAAACTGTATATAAAAGGAAGCATATTAGATTTTGTTAGTAATAAAATAAAATAAACTTCCCTAATTAACCGTATGATGTTATTTCAGGATTATAACATACAAAACACAAAGCAAAAACCTTCCAATACACACACATTCACAAAAGCACACTAATATTATTTGTCCCTATCTCTTGAAATTATCGGTCAATGGGTGATAATTAAACATGAACGCCGATTTGAAACGTTGACTACTACATAGTCCTTAGCTATTTCTATATAACGTGGAGATTGTATGTATCAAATTAATCTGATAAACTGAAAAGTAAAAGAAATTATCAATTCGCGTTTAATTTTAAATTCGGAAATAGTAAATTACATAGTTTTTCGCACTTTTATATTGAATTCTTATTTTGTTATTTTATTTATTTTTTTGCAGTATATAATATAATTATGTAAAAATATTATATATTTATATAGGAAAAAAATTGTTTAAAGGATATATCCTTAGACAATATTGTATCGTAGGTTCATTATAGTTTATTAAACTTAGTCCAAAATTAATAAAATTGTTAGATAATTATTTTAAGTATTATAATAACACACTAAATTAAAACATAAAACTTGTTAACGTTGAATTGTATAGAGGTTTTTAGGTGCTGGAATTATTGTTCTCATCCATTTAAATTGGACTAAATCAGAGTTTCCAACGTAAAACACATTTAGGATATCCCCTGTGTGAAATATAGGGTTTGGAATTCGTCCAATTTAGTAAACTGCAATATTTTCTGAACATTGAGTGAGGTAGAGCGAATGGCTATTTTATGAAATAAAGTCACAATAAAATAATATCAGATTCACACGTAGAAATATATTGCTTTATTCTTTTTATTGTTTCATTTATTTACGTTTATCATACGCGATTTTAATTAATTTACTCAATCCTGTGAAGAATAATTATATCTATCAAGCTGGTGTTTTTAACTTCAGTAAAATATAAACTACTAATGTATGATATAATATTTGTTTTCAAATGAAGAAATATATGTAATATATTATAAATATGATATAGCAATGTGTATAACCATGTGTATGGTCATATAAGAGCAACTATAGTAATATCTAACTAAACTAAACACCACACACAATAATTTAATTACGTTTAGAAGAGTGAAGGCAATTTTTCAAGTCGTAGTCAATTCAACTCTCCTCAAGAGTAACGTTAGGTTTCAAAAATATGATTTTTTTCTGAATATTATATCTTAAAACGGAACAAGAGAAGCAGATGTTTTCCCATAAATTATTGTTATTTTCATCGTTATTAAAATAGTAAGGTTCATCAAATGTACTCAAGCTGCAGTTTCATAAACAGTAATATATTAAATAATACCAGCATTAATAAATTTTGATAGTTATTCTGCCTACATACTTTGTAACAAATGTTAGACCAAACTACTTAAAAGAAATTTCAGAATCCTGATGTCGTTAGGAAAAATAATAATATATATTATTTTCTTAAATATTTCATTATGGTAATCATGTATGAAATATTTTGAAAATTATAATAGATATTATTACAAAAGAAAGTTAAAACTTCGAATAGTTTAGGTTTCTTTATTTATGCTTGAATCCTCTAGAAAAACTCTTTATCTTATGCATATAAAATTGGGATTTATTAAAACATCAGCTGTTATTATCATTGCTATTTATTTGTTGCCATAGCAACGAGCTATCTCATTGTTAACTAAATTCAAACACGATTCTAATAAGTTGTAAACTTGTAATAGTTTACATATATTTAATTATTGTGTTTTTTATTCAATAATGATTTACCTTCACAACAACCTTTATGATTCCAATTCAAAGCTAAACAACTATGTACTAAGTGATGTATAATATTCACTTGTAGCTGATCTCGTCGCAACTCAAAGGCTAAAAAACAAAAAAACGCTTCGTCTCCCAATCTTACCTTATTTTTCAACTTTTGGAACTCTCTCCCACTACGCACTTCCAATACACTGCTGTTTTCTGATTGGGTGAATTCATTGTTTTAGCCATTGAGAATCCCGTTACTCACCAGTTTTTCTATGGTTCAGAAAAAAAACCTTCTACGTGATTTTTAGCGCGAAGCCGCGATCGTTGAACGGACTTTGTCTTTTTTTATGCTGTACGTCGCCAATATTTAACCAATATGGTTTTACAAACCTTTGATTCGATTATACTGTTCTACTCACTTAATAACATTTATACCGCATAATGTTACAGTATATTAAAAAGTCTCCACTCGCTTTGCTTGTGTCCCTAGTGAGCGTCGAAGCTGCACATAAGATAAAGAGACTACAATCACTATTGTTGTTTACTCGACCTTACCGGATTACATAACTATACAAATATCACATTTTCTCTTCAGTTCAGAGTTAAAATTATATTCCCTGACACTGCTTTTTCTCATCGTAAAGTGTTGGGAAAGGTAAAATTACATTCAGATTAAAATCTTTAAATTTTCATCTCATATAGTATGTTGCAGTTTAAAAAGGGTACGAACAGAAACTGTTTCATTATGACATCTTCAATTCGTTTTTCTGAATTTTAAAAATGATTTTATATGAGCACTCTATATAACTAAAGATCTCTACACCTAATTCCACGATCCTATCTTAATATTTATTGCCGCTATCGTGATATAAACGACAACGACGACGGACGGACGGCATGTCGAAAATTATTTTTTGTTAGTGACAAATTACTAGTTTCAACATGTACCATTAAATGAAGACAGTTGTTAATAACACTGAACAGTAACATATCAATAATTTCAGAAATTCAATCCCTTAGAGAAAAATCAATTCAATTTGTCACTGTAATCGTTAACCAATGGATCCTTGGATGAAGCAGGAGGGAAAGTATTTTATTAATTGATAAAAAATTTCTGGCGAGATTAAGAACATGTAAAGTATTATATACAGTGTAGAAAATATATTCATCCATGTAGTATAAAGGATTTTTTTTACGTTCATAAAATTGCCAACAATTATGTTAATAGAGTAATAATTATAAAATTTAAAATATCCGAAATGTCCTTAAGCATTTCAGACCCCGACCTTGATTAAAATGATATCCAATACCATCTAGTCTTGAATATATTATTACTTTAAACAATATATTATATTTTACACTATATTTATTTAAAACTATTTACAATTGCCAGTTTGATATTTTCAATTATATTTTATTATAATATCATTAAGATTCTAAAGCACACTCTACTCCCCCATTTGAAATTACAAACTTAATTTTCGTGGCTCTTATCGTACTTACGTACATACAAAAAACAACGATAGACGCACGACTTCACTTTTCCTGAGGCCAACAAAAGCGAATACCAATCAAAAAGCAGTGTTCGAAATTTGTTGCTATTACCAAATTTTCCCCTATAATAATTATGCTGGGCAAATAAATGATATTGTTTGTTAAATGTTCTCAATATACATATTTGGGACAGATCTCAATCAACTATGTATTTGTTTGATTAAAAAACACCATCAAAGAGATAATAGTTTAACAACAATTTAATTATGACCTTCAAACCGTGAAGTCTTCAATTATGCCTTACTTATGACGGAAGAACATAACATAATGTGATACTTGTATTTTAAATAACCAGTATTTGCGCCAAAGCTTTTTACGAAGACGATGAATAATGAATATTGATGATCAATACTCAGCTAGTGAGATGAAGTTTTAACAAGCACTTCAGTCGTTAAAGTGCATTTGTCTTCGTTTCATAATCATTTAAAAGAACCGCTTACGATGAAATAATAATAATCCAACAGATATAAGGAGCTAACTGTAGATGAGTATACAAGTGATTATATATGGTGTAAAAACAAGAAATATAATATTTAACTACTATTAAAAACCCTAATATGTGACTCTGAAAATACTTTTTATTTTAAATATTTATTAATTTAAATTTATGTTTTCGCTGCGCTTACGAAGATAAAGCTTTTACATAACAACGTATATGTTCCAATATGCACGTTTTACAACGTTTGTAGGCTACCAAAGTTTTGTTAAAATAAATCACCTATTTAATCTATTTTAAACCTACTGAAACCATAATTACTAAACGAAGATTTGGAGAATGCCTGGTTACCAATTTAGGTTTATGACTTTATAATGGCAGGAGATTTATACTATATATTCGTGTATTATTGTCCATAACGTACGTGTATGGCTTACGTACAACTAAATATATTAAATATATTCTGTATTTACCTTATTTGGTCTGTCTAAAATAACCTTTACTTAAATACTATTTAGCTACATCCGTTTTGTTTGAAAAGTGACGTCATCAGGCTTTGCCCTTGTCCTAATTATAAAACTACTCAAACATTTAACCATAACAATATACAATTTAAAATTCACAAAGCTCGCCACCTTAGTCAAAATCAATGTACGTTTTGAGCCCAAGTAATTCCTAATATCTTGTTCTCAGTTAACTGAACCTTGTCTCCGATACAAATTACGACACGATTAATTCTCTGAGCAAAAATAAATCGTTCAATTAACTAATTGAGAATAAGATAGTAGGAATTAGACGGGTCAAAAACTCACATTGATTGTGACTAAAGTGGCAAACTTGGTGAATTTTAAATTGTATTTGTGTTTGAATGCCCGTGTATTTATTGTGTGTAGTTTTATAATTGTGACAAATCCGTACGTAGCCTGATGATGTCTCTTTGCAGAAGAAACGGACATAGCTAAACAACATTCCGGTAAGGATTATTTTAGACACATCAATTAAGGTAAATAAAAAATATATTTAAACCATATCATTAATTTTTGCAATATTAAAGAAAAATCAGTAGTCATATCGATGCAAATATTCAAATTTTATTCTGAAATAAATATAAAAGAAGTACTGGAAAATCAGTCCAATCCCATATTTCAATTCGAATCATTATAATATTATTTCACCTCTCATTAGTTTTACTTTTAAAACGTATTAATTAATAATTATTACTTATTTTGAACTTCTACAAACAGTGGCTTTATACTACATGTATAATATTTGATATACTTGAAATCCAAATATTAAAATACAATTGAATTAAAATTAAAGTTATTATCCAATTACACTCTTTGCAGAAATGTTTTATTATAATATATAATGTTTCGGTTAATCTAATATAAACCGAACTCAATTTTCTCCCACAGAAACGCTGTAGTGCATCAACCTTTATAGTAAAACAATCCCCTAGAGAAATACAGAGTAAATTTGTTACTGAGAATCTGCCATCTGGAACACTTAACGCATGGAAGGGGACAAAAAGTAAGAAACCAATTTGAAAAATGAGATATGAGACTAACCATTTCTAAAATTGCTTTAGATCTATCTTGATATATATATATATATATATATATATATATATATATATATATATAATTATGTCATCACTTTTTATTAAAAGCAAATCATATTACTAATACAATTATCCTTTTGTATTAACAACTGCAACTAATTAGTATCTTAATACTACGTAAGTGTTAGACAATAAGTAAGAATGCAAAGTTATGTCTAATAACGGATTTAAATTAATAAATATTTTGTAATTAGCCTCTATAAATCAATAACAAACAAGAGAACCAGCTTTTGCGAATGAATAAATTCTACTCGTATTCTCTCCAGTGGCTACTCGCACTTCTACTTCTCACACCATTCTGGCTTTTGTCAAGTGTGGTAAAGTGGAGTTGCTTTCTTTACCATTATTCTACATATTTTTAGTTTGTTTGTTTGTACTCATCTCAATAAATCGCAAATAATTCGTTAAAACTTTGCACGTCCCATGTATGTGTAATATTACAAAATATTTTAATTATCCTTATTATTAAACGAGAAAATTTCATATATATATATATATATATATATATATATATATATATATATATATATATATATATATATATATATATATATCTAATCTCGTTCTCTAAAACGGCTCTAACGATTTGATGGAATTAATTTGTTATATGTTGAGTGACAGGAGATATACCCACCCCCCTTTGGAAAAATTCGTTTAAGAGCAACAATAGGGCAAAAAATATTAAATTTTTCCATTTAAAATACATACCATAGCTAATTAAAGATTTTCAGTGTTAGTACAATAATCATCTGTAATAATTTTAGAATAAACTTTTTTATTACTTTAGGAAAATGACATCTTTAAAATGGTAATTGATATTGTTAACATTGCTCGTCGTCCGTTAGAACCTAATTATTTAGGAAACATACCTTCTGAGAATAACATATGTATTTACAATGTTTCTGCATTTACCACGTTTCACAATACATGTATCTCTAATGCATTAGGAAAGAAAACGGTCACAAATATTCTGCTAACGGCTCAGAGGCCCATTGCATTGAGGGTAGTTTGTGCATATAGAACAATCTCAACAAGCGCGCTACTGGTATTAGCCGGCTTACAGCCATGGGACCTAAAGGCGAGGGAAGGACTGGAAATTTACGAAGCACGGAAAATAGGAGCATATGACTCGAACACTAAGAAAGATATTAAAGCCAGAGCCAGGGATAAACTTTTGAGAATGTGGCAAGATACATGGCAGTCGGAGACGTCAGGGCAGTGGACGCGGACTCTTATTCCGGAGATAGCGGAATGGTTAAACCGGAAGCATGGGGAAGTAAGTTACTTTCTCACCCAGGTTTTGTCGGGACATGGGAGTTTTGGTAGCTATTTGCAGCGTTTTAAGATCAGAGAAAGTCCGGCATGCAACTACTGCGATGGAATATATGACGACGTAAAACACACGTTATTTGACTGTGAGAAATGGAAGGATGAGCGGCAGGAAATGAATAAGGCGATAGGAACCGAGGTCAAGGTGAAGACCATGATAAAGTTGATGCTGCGTTCGAAAGAGTGCTGGAAAACCGTGGAAATGTACGTTAATAAAATTATGGCTGCTAAACAAAACAGACGAACTCTATAAGGTGTACATATGATGAGAGCCTAACAGCTGCTATGGAAGGAAGGGTTGTCACATACGAAGTTATGCCGACAGGTGGTTCCGCGTGTGACAGGTGAAGCCCTTAGATAAGGTGGTTAGGGTTTAGTGGGTATGCCACTTTGGCGAGTCCCACACACCGGGAGCCGCGATCGGCTCCTGATGGTGCGTAAAGCATTCCCCCCTCCTCGGAAAAAAATACATGTATCTCTATTAGGAAATAATCGGGTTTTCACAGTATTTACCAAATCGATTTATCATCTTCCAAGATTATCTATTGCATCATACAAATTCACAAACTTTTTTTTCGAAATAATAATTTTATTTCAAAAAAGATTTAAATTTCTAACGAAGTTATTCAGATATGTGTGTTATAAAAAAATAATTTAATGAAATTCTCGATGTAAGGTGTATTAATTCATTAATTTTCTTTTTTAGTTCAAAGTGACGTCTTTTTTATTGGGGAATAAAACAAATTAATTTTTTTTTAATCCTAGGATCGGTTTTTTAACAATAGTGAAAAATAATAATGTCTCGTTTTAAGGAATTTCCACTAAAGATGCACTCACAGAGTACGTTATAAAACTTCTAATTATTTTATGTTATCTAAACTAATTCTTCACTAAAACCAAAAACATATCCTGCTAAAAGGGTTGAAACACTAGTTCATTTCAAGGAATACGAAGATGAAATAATACAATAAAGTAGGTTGGCTGGATTCTCTTTATGAAACAAAATGAGTGTAATACTATATTGTGCGGTTACAATAGCTGACCTAGATAATATATTCATGAAGTCCGAGTACACTTTGAAAATAATGCAAATGAGAACAGTCTTAAGTTTCCGTTACCAGAACCACGGAGGGTAATAAATTTTGGTTGTTTGTTATGTTAACGAAATATTATTATTTTGTATTCTTCTCGAGACGTTCAATAGAGTGTTTTAAATTTACTTGAAAATATGTCAATGTGATCTTATTTATTAGAAAATAAATCAAAATAGATAGCAATAAGTTCACTCATCTGCTATAAAAACAATTTGTGATCATATTGCGATGAATGAAAGTAGACTGTATTATTCCTTAAGGAAATATTGAATATTTTGTCTTTTACTAACGAAAATATTACAACATTGTGACGTAAATATAGGGACCACTATTTCCTCGAATATATAAATTCTGATGAAATCTGTTTAATACGAAAAGGCCAAGAGTTTAATTATTTTAGTTCAGTATTTTGTCGAGGGATCAGCACTATTGATATGGATACAATTTTATTTTAAATTTAAATTAAATAAAATCATCGTACTCTAATTGAAAGCAAACTACCGTTCAGATGATACAACAATAACAGGAATTAACAATGTGATATCAACATTAAACCTACAAAATAAATAATAAAAAACTCTTGCGCAACAAACGCTCAGCTAACCAAAATTATCTGTCACCAAAACCTGAATATTCCGACTCAAGAGTTACCAGTTAAAAGTTAATAATTAGATATAAACACCTTTATAAAACGCTATATATATAAAAAAAATTTTTAATATCTTGGATAATTCCGTCAATTTTTGTAAAACGTGTTGATATATCAACCTGATAAGTAATTAAAATTACAGTTCGAAAGTAGTTTGTGGTTTTCTGTAACGTACAACTTTTAAAATGTTAGCATTTAACATACAGAAAATTTGATCAAAATCGTTTGTTCCGGTTTTAAGATATATGACGGCAACAATTGTTAAATTTCACTTTTTAAGTGTTAACTCTTGTCTTGAAACATTCTAAATGATAATTTACACCAGATCGATACTTAATGTTCAGTTCTAGAGGGGTAAATTAGAGCCGAACTTTATCATAATCGTTAGAGAAGATTTTTAGAAAATTATAATTATTTCCTTGTCAACCCTTAAAATTTAGATACCGTTTTTGAAACTTATTTTTAAATCTTCAGTTCAATCTGTTAACTACAGGTCTATACCTACTACACGGCGTTGCAAAAAATCACTTTATTTTGTTTTATTTGCGACTCTGGTAAGCTGAAAACGGATACATCAGAAGTCTAAATTGATTGTTTTCAATATTACAACAGTTGTGATAAACTAGAACAAAATGTTATCCTTTAATAATGGATATATTTCAACATATGTTTTCCTCTATTGTTCTTAAAATAAAGTTGTTTGTAATTTTAATTTTGTAATAAAATCATTAAAACGTTTCGTATACACGAAAGTTTGCCATCGCCAAAACGATACAATTTTCATACAGTTTCCACCATTATTATTTCTTTAAAATTAAAGTTATTCCGTCTATTATAAGGGTTATAACAATTAATAATATTACTGTATGTACACGGAAATATTAATATTTTTTCAACAAAAAACTATTGTTAAATCAGATTTTTTTAATTAGCAGACATTTTACCGCGTGAACAACTATTTATTATTTATTTTTCCTACATTAAAAAAATACATTGTCGTAGAACGTTTAGTAACAGAAATATCACTTCTTTTCTGATTTCCAAGACAATGTGCCCCCACCCCTAAATTGTCAGAGAGAGACGACATACATTTTCATACTGAATTATGTCCCAATTGATAAAATCAAATGTCAAAATCTCAGTTATAAAATAGATATAAAGAATAAATATTCGAAATGAAGGTTTTAGGTGCTTCAATTATTCACGTTCCTTTAATTGTACTAAATCAGAGTTCCTCAGAGTTAAAAATATTTAGGAATCCCCATTTAAACAATATATGAGTTGGAATTCGTCCAATTTAGTAATTGGCAATATAGTATAAGCATCGAAAGTAATATCAGTTTCAATTGAAAACAGTATATTTGCTGAAATCCTTTTATTATTTCCTTTGTGTACGTTTACTAATATTATTTTTAATTCTTAAATTTTAAGTTAAAAAGAAATATCTCTCTCAATTTTAATCATACATATTATGTTTTTAACCTCAATAATTAATATTGTTGTAAATTGCTAATTAAATTTTTAAAATAGATTTCAATGAATAATTGTAATGTATTATTACATTAGAAATTATTTTATATTTCTATTGTAATTAGTCTATTATATTTCTAATGTAATAATACATTACATTATAAAAACAATTTCTTTTGTAAGTACATATAGATGATACTACTTATATATTACGTAGTAACATCTACATTAATTATTTTATACAGGATAAGACCTCAGTAAGACGCAAACTAAAAAATGTTATATCGTGAAACGAAATTCTTTCAATAATAACTAATTTGAATGATTTAAATCTTTGATAACATAATAACAATATCTTTTTGAAATGTTATTTACATCTGTTTCAGAAATTAAACTACATATAAAAGAAAAACACAAAACCTCAAAAGGTTTATGCATAAATTAATATCTTCAAATACTTTTCGAATAACATTACAATAGTAAAGCAAAAACAATGTCTTAAAACTTGAGTCCATTAAATAATACTATTCGTGAAAATCCTACCATTATGATTCCCATTCAAAGGTAAGCATTGTACCTTATAATAATCAAGAGTGATAATCGTATTACGTTAACAAAAAGTGTTTTGATCAAATACATTAAGGTAGTTTTCGTCTAAATTTTCCTACAAGTAAGTAATGATATTAGAAATAAAATATTTCTATATTAGTTTTTTTGGAATAACTTGAACGTGTATTTTAAAATGACGTTCATCAATAGAAACGAAAGTATTAATTCTCACTTAAAATATTACAGGAAAATATAAAAAGAATTTAAAATGTGTTTATTGTCTTAAATGTGATTGGTTTGTAATGAGAGACGTAACACTAATTAATTAATAATAATAATAAAAATATCTTTTATTAAAAAAAGTTTAAAATATAAATACAATAAATCTTTCGATCAAGTAAAATAAATTTGAAAGCAATAAAATATTTCTAAAATAATACCAAATTGTTGCTAGTCGCTAATGACAAGAGGTGGTTCGCATAATGTAACACCGCATAAATACACAAAATGTATCGTACGGTATGAGAGGGGAGAGAGAGAGAGAGAAAGAAAGAAAGAAAGAAAGAGAGAGAGAGAGAGAGAGAGAGAGAGAGAGAGAGAGAGAGAGAGAGAGAGAGAGAGAGAGAGAGAGAGAGAGAGAGAGAGAGAGAGAGAGAGAGAGAGAGAGAGAGAGAGAGAGAGAGAGAGAGAGAGAGAGAGAGAGAGAGAGAGAATAAAAGTATCAATAAATTTTTGATTTCTTGTCTCCATTACATTACAGAAATAAACATACATTTCAAAAACAAATTAAATATAAGCAATATATTGTATGTCTGAAATCATTTAGTAATTTATTAAAAGTTTAAACATTGTGTTATTTTGATATTCAGTACAGACTATCGGCGTAAAAAGTGACTTATTATATTATTTCGTTAAGGATGGTAAATAAAAAACCTTCATTATCAGTTTTAACGCTTTTGATTAAGTAACCGTAATTTTTGTGAGATCTTATATTATTTCACAAGTCAAGCTCAATATTTATTTATAATAAGAATAATGTTTAAAAAAAAAAAAAAAAAAAAAAAACTTTTTAACTAATGCAAAAAATTTCCAGTTATTAAAGATCTGTATACTCATTTTTAAACGTAAAATAATTTTCCTTTTAATTATTCATATTTGGTTCTAAGAACATTAAAAAAAATCATCAAAAAATAACAAGAAATTAATTCAGAAAAAGCGAAGTCTTTAAATTTATTTCTTACTTACTGCAGAAGGGCCCGCGGGATTTGATAATTATATTTTAATTAATTGTAGTTTTAGCGTCTGTAGTTCTTAAAGAAGGTAGTGAATAACAGGTGAATTGATGATCAGTAATTTGCGCAGGTAATGGAGAATTATCTACCTCGTCTTTAAATAAATCCGACTTCATTCCTTAATAATGTGAAAGAAATTCTTCTAATGAATCGCTTGAAATGAAGTACAGTACTAAATAATTGGAGTTTACAAATAATGCTAAATGCTGAATTTAATTCATTTTCTAACTAAATCAAGAAAGAAAAGGAAAAAGTGATTATTTTTATGAATACATATTAATATAGCTGATTTTTTCTTGTAATATTAAAACAATTTTTTTTTTACTGGTCACAACATTTCTTAAAATAAGACTGTACATAATAGAATGTAGCATGATCTTCAAAGGTTGTAGTCATTCAATATTCAAAAACAGCAAAATATTCTCGTTTCCTTTAGAGGCCTATCTAAAAAAATATTTAAGGAGAACAAAAATTGCATCGATTGCGATTGTGTTTTTTCTACAGTCGGAACCGTATGGATACTTTTTGGTGCTTGTTTTTGTCTACAAACACGATATATTCTAAAATACTCTCAAATGAAAACCATAAAGAGTTAAATACCTCACAGTCTCTAAGCGGCTCACTCAAAGTGAGTGTGGGTGTAGCGAACCAGAGGACCCTATCTAGATCTACGGTATTTTATTTAGTCTTGGGTTGGATCCCTCTCTTTCATCTTCCATATGAAGTCTCTCTCAAACAACTTTTGTTCTACTCCAACCCTGATGGTATTATAGTATTCAAGAGCTAAGCATCGTTGTTTTATATTATTTTCATTTTAAGGATGATGACCGAAAAGTTTTTCACCTTTACAACAAAAACAAATAATATTATCTCAGAAATATAATTTATAACTCATAATCTAGAAACGAATAAAATCTACTCTTTCTTGCAGATTACAATTGCATTCATTGATGTTATACAAAATATTAGGTTCGATTTTTAAAAGAATGAGATTTCACAAATGTCCTGCATAACTTAATTGTTTCATAAACTGAAACTTAATATATCAATATTTTCTGTAAATTAATTCCGTAGAGCAAACAAGAAGGCAATTTGCCACTGGAAAATCTTGTCATCTGGAATACTTCACGCATCACTCCCTTACCGAAGCAGGAGTGAAGATATTTTTTTCACTTGAGAAATAACGAACTAATTTTAAAAAATGACATGAGATGAAAAATATATTTAAAGTATTTTAGATTCTATAAAGCGTATAGTGTAAAAAATAAATTTACCTATATAGTACTGTAGGCTATAACTTTAACTTTTTGAAGTTCAACAATTACACTTTTATTAATATGTTATGATATCAAAAAAGAGTAATGGATGTATTAAAACATCTGTGGAATGAGGTCAACAGTTCACAGAACCACTAGGTATACAAGATAGTTGCTATAACTAGTCTGTGGTAGAACAAAAACAAATACATAACCAAACTATTTCCTTCATCAAGGACTTTCTGACTCAAGTTTCAGGAAAACACTTTATATACATTGTTTTAGGTTTATACCTGCACTCCATATCGCTTTAGAATTTTTAAAAGAGATGCTTTATTTTAATTTCTCTAAAATTGTTAATATTAAAATAATAGTAATGAAATAATAAATACAAATTAGATATGGATAAACAACGTAACTTACAATTTATAACTATTGTAAATTTAAATATAGTATCCTTTTATGTAACATTCATTTAGCTAACTGAGTCCGAATGCACAGACTAAAACATATTATATAAACTGTTAAATAGCATACTACGTTTATTTACTTTTATGAACTACTTTTATTTTATAGCATGCTACATTTACAGAAACGTAGATATAATCATAGTAGAAGGTAGTTCTTTTAAAAAAGTGGAAGTATCTGCCGCAAAAAAATAATAAATAAATAAATTAAATTAAATTAAAAAACAGCTTGACCAACATTGAGTGTAACAATAAATTCAGGATATCCTATGGGGGTCAGTGTAACATTTAACGCAGGTTTTAATAAATATTTTATTAAGTACATCGTTTTAATTTTGAAGTTGCTGTACTTAAAATAAGTTATGTGCTTTAGGTTATAGCACCAAAATATAAAAACACAACTAAATATTGTGTTTCCCAATGTTACAAACATTACAAGTAGCTAAAATTTGAGTTGTATGATTTTTTTGTATTCTTTTTTTTACCCACAAAAATAAAAAAATAAAATTGTTACCACCTGGTTGTAGTGCAAAGTAGTACTTGGATAATTTTTTTTTATGATGTTTTGAATATAAAACTTTATATTTTTACAACAAATATAGTTTTTACAACAAAGAATATATTTTAAATGGCTGCGAAACATGTTCCTTAATAAATTAATTTATACACGTACTATTTTTAACTACTTAAAGGTTTGTAATAAATTTATAAGTAGTTCTACGTTTAAAGCAATGATACATATGAAACATTTCATAAATTTGTCACAACAATTAAAACTACTCTTCTAATGTTGAAAAGTTTTTAATTAGACATGCAGACGAGATGGAAACACCATTCTGATAACATATAAAATAAGAAATTTTAAATTGTGGTAGATACAGTTTTGTATTTAACGTACTTGTTTTTATATATCAATAATTGAATAGATTAAATAATAAATATGACACCCCTCTACCGTGTATGTTGATTCGACATTTAGAAATTCTAATTAAAAATTTGTAATATAATATTAATTATTATATAGTATTATACTTTTTACGACATTTTGAAATAAATGTCCTGAAATATTAGTAAATACTTAAATCCATGAATGAAGGATTGAGAAGATAATGATATATAAATAATAACTATTGTTCAAATTAATTATTTGAAAAATTATTGATAACATGTTATCAACTAGTTGTTATATTCAAAATTACTTTTTTTTAAACTACATAAATGAACTAAGAACAAAGCTTTGCTGCCAAAGAAATTTCCTAAGCATTATATTTATGTTACAACTATTGAACTTAAATTCAGAGCTGATATCAAAAGTATTCTGTAAATTAGGAGAACGTATGACATTCCTCTTGATGTTATGTGTTTTTGTAGCACGTTTATATCTTATAACTATTTATTAAAGACAGTTTCAACTGTAACTTGTGGAAACCTCGATAACTAAATGATTGAAAACACAATATTGTACGAAAAATCGCTTTATTTTTGCAACACAAATAATGATAATAGACTTTTCATTGACCAAGTCATCATCCTCAGTTGATACATGCATACAAACCCTACTGTCTTGTATTTCTGTTGTAAAAATAAAGTCATTTTCGTGGAAAATTATGCTTCATTCATTTGGTTAGAGAATATTTGTTTGCAGAAAATTAAGTGGCTAACAAATATGTCTGTAAAACAATCGGAAAAATAAGTGTTTTTAATTGTAATAAAAAAAAATTTTTGAATAAGGTAAAAAATAATAACATTAGCTTTCCTCTTACTAAATGTATGAAGTCAATCCTAGCAACTGGTCTCTAGTTTATGTCAAATTTGAATTGGAACACTTTTTAAAGAAACTATACAGATTTATTAAAATTATATCAAAAGTTATATACATTTTTACGATACACCTTTAAAGTAAAATAAATAAATAATAAAACAAATATGCACGAAATTCGCTTAAACAATTTCAATTTGTTTCAATGTACGGAATACGTTTTCAGAATTGCTTATTATTATTCCAAACATTACATGGAGCATCCCAGTCCAAGTTTGCTATGGGTTGGGTTCTTATTTCAAAACACGATTAACATAATGATGAATTTAACGATATGAATATATTCTGAGGCATAGTATATAGTTTTTATCTTTAAAAAACAATATTTTTAGCTTTATGTATTTTATAGACTATAAACTATAAATTTATTATCTTTTTTTTTTTTAAAACTAAACAATTTTGTAGGGATAATATACAATTGTATTACAAAGTGGAATGCTAATAGAATGCATAATACAAGTGAATATAATAATACCAGAAATATATCTCGCTTCGATTCCATTTGTCTGTGAAAACGAGATGAAAGCCACACTGTTGTGTGTTAACACAATAGCTGACCTAGAAAACATATTCATGAAAAGCAAGAAAATGATGTAAATGCAATACAAATTAAATCAAATAATTTAGGTTTGAATTCGTTTAGGGTCTAATATCTTTGCTTTTTATTCAATTTATTAGAATTATTAGAAATTATACATTTATTTTAACATTCATTTTAAACTTAATTATACAAAAACCTTGTTGTGGTGAAAATTATATTGGGTCGGTAGTTAATATAATAACCCGTTAAATTTAAATATTATTTTAATGTAATTTATTTACCATGTTTTCAAAATGGCATCTGCTTTAAATATCTCGAAAGCCTCGAAATTTTACAAATTACACTATACAAATTATTTTTCTTTTTTTTAACAACAATCAAAAATATTTTTGGTACCTAAAAAGATAACCAAATTATTGACAAAACTGAAACCGTATGTCTTGGTAACTATACCAAGGTAGTGTTCGAGAGAAAAGGCAATCTATGATAGGTTGACTGGAACAGTGTGTTTTCATCACCAGATATCATTTCAAATCTGAAATGAATAATTTCTACTCCTGTAATGTGTGTTGTCAACAATAGTCCAATTATTAAAATGTTTTACACATAAACAATACAATTAAATTTCTTAGTGAGTGTTTTATTGTTGTATGTGTAATTTTTTTAAACGAAATCCTGATTTTTTTTTTAATCATTGAGCCTGAAAAAAAAAGTTTGTGTTACGGCTGTGTAAAATTTCTTAACTGCTTAAATATTGTAGCATTTTAAACACTATAATCAATTATCAAACCCATTAAATTCAACAAAAAATCACCAATTTGTAACGGTTAAGAATAATAAAAAAATTTTCTTGTAAATTTCCGAGTAATTAAATTTAATATTATCAAATAAAATTCTAATTCAAAAAGTAATTATTTAGTCTAATCATGGATGTTGTAGACATTTACTTACAAATAATGTTTTACTTTGACGTACAGAAGCAATTTAAAAAAAACAACACTGTTTGCCGTTAAAAGAGAAAAATATTTTGTGTCTTGTAAAATATTTCTAAAACTAAATTCTTTCCAGATATTCAACTAAACAATTTAAACATCCCCGTTTTTAAAATATGTAAAATAAAGTATTTTTTTAAATTTTTGCAACATAACATTTAACATAATGTATACGAATTTAATAACTTATATATTTCCAAAGTTATAATGTGTATTTGTATATAAAACAAAATGGAGGATAGTAACTAAAAGAAGGGGAATTAGAAAATATATTGCGTAATATTTTCTGTTCATATTCGTGTGTAGAGCACGAAAATTTAAAGTTCCCTAAGGTTTTTGTGACGCTCAGTATATAATTTTTTTTTTTGGGGGGTCTTTTTTTATTTAAGATTGTCTTTAATTAAGATTGAAGAGGAAGAAAAATGATAATCATAACTAATCACTTAATTATCATCACTCTAATTAAGCTTATATATAAAAACAACGCTACTGTATTATTATAATGACTCAAATCATATGTAAGAAGCCTAAAACGTTTTGAACAAAATCCCTCCTTTTTCAAAATAAAGAAAGACAAATATAAGCCAAGAACAGTGTGAAACTTGGACTAATGAAGGCTATGTTAGGTTAGGTTAGGGGAGAACGGGAATATTAAACGCCGTGTGCACCTAAGCGTTACCAAGTACGAGAAATGCCACGCCATTCCACCACCACATGCACATGTGCTCCAATGTTATAAGATTATCTATAATATCCAATATGTACAATTTTTTAACGAAATATACAAACTTTTTCTTGTATTATATATCACCTGAACAATGTTTGTAAATTTTGTGCAAAAATATGTTGTCTTTAGTTATATATAATGAAATTCCTCTTACTGGTCTCCAAAATATCTAAGAAATGAGGGAAATACGCTACACAAAGATCTAAAAAGTGAATATTATTCATAAAGAAAATTCTCATAGATAATGTAATGAACTGAAATGCAACCATTGAACTCAGAGGATAGGAAAAAAGTTAATGAGTTCGCAATTTTCAGGCATAAAGGGTTTGTTACCAAAAATAAGTCGTGTTAATAATATCCTGAATAATAAAAAAATTGAATTTCATTTACGATGATTTTGTACGTCAAAATAGCGGAGCTAATTTGGAACTTACCCGGGAGCAAATATTGTTGCAGATATGCCTTTTATAACCAGTTTATAAATTCACTAGTGTTGAAATAGTAATAGTTACATACATGCCGGCAAATTATATTGTTTCTGTCTTTTTATAATCCTTTACATTTGTCTAATTAAATGTTAAACATTTGAATCTTTTTAAAATTATTTGTAAAATTAACGGCTTTCCAGATATTCAACTTTAAAAACTTCAAACATCAGCCATTTAAAAAATATACACAATATAGTTTTTTAAAGTAAACTTGTAAAACATAATATATACCAAATATAATATACTTAATATAAAGTACGTAATACCAAATATTAAGTTAATATCTTATCTGTTTTAAAAAATTTGTTATTGGGAAAAAAAGGGGGGAAAAACAGATAACTACTATTAAAGTATAAATTGTTAAAACTTATATTTTCAAACAGCTTTCTTAACGTTTGATTAAAGAATTAAAGCCAATGTGGTTATTTCACCTGAAATATGGTTTTCATTATAAAAGAATTAGGTGTAAACTCTGGTCTCTCTAATACCTGATCTTTTCCAGAACACTACATTGGTGATGTAATAACTTCTTCTTTAAGCTCACAGTCTCCAGCAGTTCTGTTTTTTCTCCTTTTGTCCCTGCAAGGAAATATATAACCTCGTATATATTTTCAATTTAGTACTTTATATTTTACACATATAATTAAAATTAAAATGAGGGAAGTATAGTTCTTTGTGCTAATCATAGACTATCGTTAAGTTCATATTATCAGGTTGATCAAAGTTCCGCCTTTTTTACAAACGGACAATGAAATGATATTTTTCCTTTCCCAAAAAACTTCAGAACCATTCACTACTAAGTTACTAGGCTATGTTGGAGTATTTAACTTTTTCATATTCTTGGTTTATTATTAAAAAACGAGAGTTGATTTATATGCTTGAAACGTCGTGTATAATTTTTAATACACAAATGATTGCTATAGTAAGATTAGATCAACAATTGGTCAGTGGAAAATAATTTTTAAACAAGAATCAATTTACTTTTGCTAGTTTATGACCACATACAAATTTATAAGAGTGAATTATTCCCTTTCAACTATTATTGCGCCATGTTATTCGGTAACCAAATTCCTCCTCGTTTTAAAAAAAGAACTAGAACTTCAAAATGATCGATTCCTACAGTAAATTATGGAGGTATCGCACTACAATTTTTAAAAAATAATAAAAGCTGATTTAACTTTGTCATACAATATATTTCATATTTACTATTCATAAATATAATTCATCTAAGGCTTTTTATAAACATACTTATTCCACACATAAATGGTATTCATGAAAATATGACTGACATAAGTTAATTTGTTATTTTATCTACTCACTATTACTAGAGATAACATTATTTTATTAAATGTGGCTTCAGCATTTACATTACCCCTCCTATTTTAGAAAACATTAATTTAAAAATATAACATTTAAATTTCTAGTACTGAAATAGAATGTGATATATTCAGTTGGAAGTAAAAGAGAGACATATAGATTGACGTTTTAAATTTATTGCGGAAATCAATGTCAGTCATGTAAGTCACAATTAAAATATGCAAATATTGTTCATTGTGGTAATCAAATGAACAAATATATATATATATATATATATATATATATATATATATATATATATATATATATATATATATATATTGTAAAATATAGAGGAACAACATTTACTTTTGTGAGCTCAGTAATCATTATTAATGAGAAAATTTATATCAATTACCTTGATATTTAATAAAACACAATTTTTAAAAAATGTAAACATGAATTATGTTTCAACAGTAAATATAGTTTTAGTTTTTTGTATAATCGTAATTGGACAAATATTATTAGGAAGAACATAGAATAGAAATATTGAATTTGAGGGAAATATAAATATTTGTGCTTACGTAGTGAAATAATAAATTCTTAATAAATAATCAAACTTTTCAAAATTATTTTAAATCAATATATTTTATTACTATTTTTGTTTTAAAATTCATATTTAAATAATGTTTAATTATGAAAGTTTACAATATTAATTTTACAACAACTAATTTTACATTACACTAATAACACTCCACATATTGCAAGTTGGATTCGAAGCCATTTGTTTTAACATGTACAATATTTTCTTTATAATAAGTAAAAATAAATGGTTGATGTCAATACATGTCTCTACAATTACCCCAAAACTGCCACCCCCCCATAAATACTTTAAAGTTTACTACCTTTTTCAATCCACCTTTTAAATGTTTTTAACTCTAATATATACAATTTAACATAATAAAACTTTAACAGATATTCTCATAAATAGCATGTTTACTATTCAAAAGTTGTTTAAAGACAAAGTCGCCATCTTTAGTGATACACGAGGTGAAAAAACTAAATTTAGTACTGTCGCACACCTCGTATTTATACACTACTAAAAGAGGCGTGGTCTAATCCTAAAGAAATTTTAGATGTGGACGTCACAACTGCATTAAGATACAAAAATGTTGATGAAAAAACAAGCGTGTGAACTGAAGATGACGACTTTGTTGTTGGAATGCGTTTGAATAAATAATCCTACTATTTGTGAGGATTTTTGTTCCAGTTTTATTTTATTAAGTATACCATCTCACAAGTCAAGCTCAATATTTATTTATTACATTAAAATAAGATATATGTGTTAAAATAATATTCAACAGTCTATTTATATACATCCCGTTAAATAAATCTTGACCAAAATGTTAAGATTACTTGGACATTTTGAAACTAAATATTCAAATGATGAATCATTTGGAGTTCCCACTCTAGAGACAATGTATGAAAATCGCTTTTAACTCTTTCCCTTTATTCATTATTAATCATTATTTATCTTAGCCACTTAAGCGATTTTAACCAACAATGAATCATTTAGTAAGTAACGAAGTAGGTACAGAATTCCAGAAGCATATTCAATTCTTGTTTTATTTAATACCAACAAATAAAAATATTTTTACATTTTCTAAAATTATTAATCTATCCCAAATAACATTTTATTATTTTAAATCATTAGCAGTATCCGGAAGATATGAATGCATACCAAAAATTAACACATGTTTGCAGACACACATATTTCTAAATTAATCCAAAAGTTATTTAAGGGGCTGAATTCATCAAGACCTGTAAAAAACTCGATAACAAAACTTCCAAGCCATCTTACTTAACTAAAAAGTGTAAATCAAAACAATATACTTATAATTCATATTTTAACGTATTATAATTAATCTATAACAAGAAATTTACGCACTTTATTAACTGCAATAGCACGGAAATAATTAAATTAAAACTAATGATACTGCCAAGTAAGGATTAATGTACCAATCTGTATTCAAAACAAGAATTTAATTTGCAGTGAATGTAGATTGCAAAGCTTCATGTTAGATGCAATCAACTGTTAATTTAATACTCTAAGATACATTGCAACACAATTCAATTTCAACCTAATCCTGATAAATGTACTTTATAGATTTTCATCCTAAACATATCATGCAATGTTAAACCATCGACTCAAAATATAAATGTATAATTGATATAAAATCTTAGCACCTAAAATAAAACAAGAAATATAATTATAGATAATTATGTAACTGGCCAATTGACCAAATATTAATTTTTAATAACTCAAATGTTGTTGTTTTATTTTAATGCTTATTCTATTGCATGGGGTATTATTTGTTTATATTCTTTTAAATCTGTAGCTGTAGGCCTAATACAAAATCCATATTTAATTTATAATTAACTACTAAGTTTTAACTCAAAATTAAAATTGAAATGGCTATTCCCTATGATTTTTTTGGAATATTGCATTATTTAAATCTTTTATCATTCAAGTATTAGTACATTTAAATTTTAATAACTGGGCCATAAAGTACTCTAAATACTGTTTATTTGATTACATCGTACATTTTAATGTGTAGTGTTTTACGCAAAATAGATGTTTAATAAGATGCTTAAGTAATTTGATTTTATAACCATTAGTTCTTTTTTAGTAACATCTGATCATCCTTTTCAAAATAATACCAGTTTTGCCAATACAACCTCCAAAATAATTGGAATTAATATATAAGTAACATATCGAATTATTATAGTCAATATTTCATTAATATCTAATGTCCAGTTTTAACTAATATATAGGAAATTTATCCGTTTTTAGGACAAATTCATTCCAAGGAAGAATTTTATTTATTTTTTTCAAAATCTATGATTACTTTCCGAAATTATCTTTTACAAATATATAAACCCACACTCTTTAACTCTGTTTAACAGTAGTGTGAATTTTAATATATATATATATATATATATATATATATATATATATATATATATATATATTCTCTTCCTGCAATTATTCATAAAAATAAAAAAAAATAAACAAATCTCATGGTAAATTAAATGTTGAGCTTGACTTATGAGAAAAACTATACAGTATAACAAACGCACAGAACACAATTCTCGTAAAAAAAATACGCCTAAATATCAGACGCGTTTCAACGACAAGGTCGTCCTCTTCAGTGATACACCAGCTACACCAACCTTGCTTTACCTTAGCAAATACCTCAAAACCTCATGGTTATTTATTTGAGGTATACCTCAAATACCTCGTCCACCAGCAGAGGACGACCTTGTCGTTGAAACGCGTCTGATATTTAGGCGTATTTTTTTTATGAGAATTGTGTTCTGTGTGTTTGTTATTCTGTAAATCTCATGGTACCTTACTGTGCATTAAAATGATCAAGTATAAGTTTAATATGAAATAATCAAATGTGTATTATATGCAAAACTATTGTCGATGATTTACTTTTCCAAATAAAATATGGGCACATAATTTGTTTTAAGACAAAGCTTTAAAAATCACACCAAATTCGTGGATAATATAATTATATATATATATATATATATATATATATATATATATATATATATATATATATATATATATATATATATATATATATATGAAAATCAAACAAAAAATAAAACTGTTTTTTTATGTTCAGATTAATAATATTAATTTTACAATAATGCTATGTGAATAATCAGTTATAAATGAAAATATTTAATTTAAATTCATCATGGCAAATCCTAGATGTTAAAAAATTTTTGTTTTGTTTTAATTTTGTACTTTATACTTATGTAATATTTAAATTTATTAACCGATGCATTATCCAAATTAACTTTTATATTTCTGATTTCCTGTATACATTTCACAAACGTTTTTTGTTATAAAAACCGTCTTTACTATCATTTACAGTGAATTTGGTAGAGACAAAAGAATGATCACTAAAAGTCTCTCATCTAACACACCTAAGGGTTGAGGGCGTTATATTAAATCAGAATATTGGAGAACAAGAAGAGGTACAATTTTTTTAAGTACTATATATTTCTAGTATCCAAAATGAAGAAATGTTATATTTTATTTTATATACTTTATATAATATATTAAACAATAAAATTATCATTTATTAGCATTTAAAACCTAAAATCATCAAACAAACATCCTCGCAAACACTTTGCAAACCACAGACATTTTCACACATGGTCTAATGCTAATAATGTAAAAAAATATATTAAAATGTATATTTACACAGTTCCTTTGACTTTAACCAGGAACGGTTATTATTACTTTCCTATATAATATAATTATTGCATACGTCATAATTACCTTCAGTATTGTTGTAAAGTGGGCAAACTTTAAAGTTAGGAGTTTGCGTAAGTAAGTAAATTAAAAAAATGTGAAGTTTAAGTACTTTTCGCCTGAGTAAACTACAAGTAAGCAATATAAAGCGCTGTATTTTACAAATAAGAATAACAAAGACTTCACAACAAGAATTAAGGTAATTAAAACTCCTAATTACGACCGACAGTATTCCTCTTGAAGTTTAAAACACAACTGCCATCCTCTTCTGTTGGTAGGAGTTGTGGGGTAGGGGAAAGACTATAAGCTCCACCCTCCTTTAATGTTCACATTTTTGTAATCCATTGTTATTTCTTTCATTTTAAGTAATATCAGTAGTATGATAAGGCAGTTTTAGTATAAGATGGAAGTAAGTTGTATTTAGTCAAAGCTTTATAATATACTGTATTATATATTTTGTTTAATTTATGTTTTGTGCTGGATCTGTTTTTATTTTAATTGTTAAGATATAAATTATATGGTTATTGTTAAAAGAAGTCTGTTCATTTATGAGTTTGTATCGATTATGTATGGAGTCTTGTAAGCTATCATATCTTTTATCGTAACCTATTAAATGTTTCACAACATGTGAACACCTACAGTTATTGTTATACCAGGCACTAATGTGGTCTTTTTTTATTATTACATTTTACGCAAATGTAACCTTTATTGACCCCCAAAAAGTCTCAGTTGACATCTCTAAAATAGATCTATCTTAATTAGGAAATAGGAACATAATTTAAATGGAATAATAGTATAAGTTATTTTGAGAAATCAGAATGATAAACAATTATTGTGACTAAACTGGGAAACTGACGAAATTGATTGCCTTGCAAGTGTGGACGTCAGTCATAAGAGGTACATAACCTCTTGAGTGAAAAGAGCCATTGAGGAGGTGACCGACTGCAGTGTTCTAGAAGATAGTGAATATGAACTAAAAAAGTATGATTTACGTTTAATTTGAGTTTATTATGACAACATAAAAGTTTAAAAACATATTTTGTAAAAATCTTAGCTCATTTTCACTTTTTAACTGATTTTTTGGCTAAAAATAATGGTTTTTGCATATTACTTTGTGGACACGTTTGTGAAATAGTTGGTACGGTCATTTACACAGTATTTATTATTTAATCAAAATTCTTTGTAAATTCCAGTCCACAACTCTTTGACCCCATCAAATGTATCAAGTTCTTCGTAATTTCATCAATATTTGTATAAGTTCATAATAATATAAAATCATTTAATTAAATGACGTCTGATAATATTTTGTTTTAACATTCTAGCTTTTAATAATATATATACATATTATATAAATAATTTAAATGACGTAGTAAGTTTGTATATAAAATATAATATGAAATATTGTAACACTAAAAATTATTTCAAACCTAGAACGGGAATGCTTATATAATATTATATCATTGTTATATCTAGACAAGTTTGCTCAGAAACCAGAGCAAAAATTATAAAGTAATATAAACCCAAAGATAGAGGCAAACTATTTCCCTTGACTACTTCTTTACGTCTCGGGTTTCAAGAAACAGTTGTCTTACAGATAAGCTACAGATAAGCTATCTTACATTATGTGCATACCTGCGCTTTAAATCCCTTTAGAGTTTTAGAAAGAAAGGGTTTTCTTTAGTTTTCCCATAGTAATAAAGTAAAAATATTATTTTGTGTTTTAACTTGGCAATAAAATAAAAACTAATGTCGAGGATAATAATCTCTCCATACCTGTTTGTTTGTATTAATGTTAGTGGATTTTTTTTTTTTAATTATAGGATACAATCATTTTAGGTTGTTGTTTAATATTACTTCTATTAGCATCTAAGTAGAACATAATTACTTAAAGTAGGACTTGAGAATATTGCTATACCTATTTGTCCGTATGTATGTTAGTAGTTGGTATGAATTAGATAATCCAAGATGTAGTAAAAAAAAAATTGGTACATTATAAAAAAAGAAATAAACCAAACCTTACTAACAATAACAACACAAAACTAATTTATAAATACATATACAGGAACATTACAACAAACAGTGTTTATGTACTCAAATTATGTCAAATGTTAATAATAAGTCCAACATTATCAAATAAATTTCAAACCAGAATACAGAAAAGCACACAAACACAAATGAATTGAAACACATAACTAAATATAAATAATAAATAGGCTACATATAGACGAAATACAGAAACAAACAAAAAACGACTAGAAGCACAATAATGTTTAAAATATAAGTGCTATGATTTTAATGTGAATCTATTTAAAGTAAAAATAATAACATGTTAAACGTTCGTATACCTTTTATCAAATTTCAAGTTTTATAGACGTTTTTGCTGTATTATAAGATTTATTTTGGTTTATAGTTTTACTTTTGAAATAAATTGTAGTTTTGTATAATTACTTTATGGATGCAAGTTTACTACTATCATAATAATTATCACTGGAATATTTACACCCTTATTTTTTCAGCAATAACTTCGGATGACATATGTTTTACTTATTTGGATAATCTAATATTTGAACCTATTTTTTTATAGTTATAGTTTTTGAGAGGAAATAAACAGCAATTCAAAGAAAATAAACACACCCTAACTTTTCGCAAAATAAAATACTAACCAAACAATATTATTCAACGCCAAACATGCCAGTTTAACAGTTGTAAGTAAAAGGTGAATATCATCCGTGAACGGCATCTTAGATTTTGTACATAATTTTTTTTTAAAATTAGATTCAAAGAAAGTCTAAACTTGTTTCACTTTTATGATAAACTTGTGTGAAACATAAATATTATAAAGATAAATTGAAGTTTAAATGACGGGCGTATAATTATTATAGAATGATAAATTTATTTTTTATGACAGTTAGGGCGTATCTTTCTTTCTTACTATACATTCTCAAGACAACATCTACTGGAATAGTTAGTCTGTTTTATTACTTATTTATTATACGAAGATAGATCACATTTTAAAAAAATGAAGACAGCTTTTGTTTACAGACTTTAATGCTTGTTGAAGCTTCATCTCAAATTTTAAGTATCGCTCATCAATCTTTCTCTTATTTTCTGCTTTCATGAAGAATCACAGACGCAACACTATACTTAATTAAGATATAAGTAAAACAATTCCACTATTTTCCATTCACCATGTCATTAGGTTATGATTATCCTTTCTTTAACGAACATGGTTTACTAATGGATTGCTGGTATTGTTCTTTTCCTTTAAAAATAATCGTTGATAAGTGCATAATGTGTTACATTAGTTTTAGTGGCCTTTTGGTATTTACTTAATTTATAATTTGAAGTATTGTATTAAACGAAAGAGTATGTATTTAGGGCTTAAAACATATTAAACAATATTACTATTCAATACAAAGTTGAAACGAGTTCCAAAAACTTAATTCCTCTTAGCATTAATCTTTATGGTTGAAACTCAAAATAATGAAATTTGTTATATGTATTACAATAAATCATTTTCTTTAACATTGTTTGTAGGAGTACAGGTTGAGCTGTGAAACTATTTAACGGTTTTTAAAATTAAATTTATTACAAATGTTGTTGCATTTAATTTTGTTTAAACACACTATAGCTGTACCAAATAACTAAATTAATATCACTTTTATTAATATCAAATGAAAAAAAAAACAACAACCAAAAAAAAAAGACAAGAATAAACAGCAACAAAAAACATGTATGAAATGTTGTTGGAAAAACATGTTGTTTTTTGTTTCCATGTATGAAATATACATGGTTGGTCATGTATATTTGATGATGGCAGTTTTTTGTTACGTTAAAATTTCAAATGTGTTTAACCAAAAAAGCTGTTTTACTAAATAATGAAGTAAAATACTATTAATGAGGTACGAGTGATTATCGTGTAGACATTTGTCGTAATCTCTTAAAGTAATATTAATGTGACTTGGAATATTAGTTTGGTTGACATTACGTTTATCCTGTGCCGCTACTTTGTATAGTTAGTTACTTTGATTGCGGTTTGATTAAGGTTATGTATTCCAGATCAAAATCATGTGTCGCTTTCATAGTGCTCTTTGAACGGAAGTTGTAATTATTCTACCATAGTGCCCCAAATTGTAGTCGTTTATGGAGCAATGATAATATTTCAAATATATTTAAAATATCATAATCACTTAACTTTTTCTCATTTTATTTACCTACTCACTCTAATGTAATTTTTGGATTATTCATAAAATGCTAATAAATTTCTTATGTAAATAAGAAGCTTTTATAATTTTATCAAAATCATATACTTCGAGAAAGAAAACAGACTAACAATTACGACTAAAACAAACTATCACGAAAAATCAAAGCAATAAATGGAAAGAAGATTCATTTATGAAATATATTTCTATATGATCAAATTTGTATTGACATTAAAAGCTGAAAATAAATATTGAAGCAACTTCGACCAGAACAAGACTATACCACCATGGTATCCTTTATCACTTTCCAGGTATTAAAATCATATTTTTTGAAGTCGTAAATTATCTTTGTGTTTCTTTCTCAATTTAATTTCATTAATTAAACTTTGTAGTAATACAATATATAATAACATTTAAAAAGTTTAAACATTGATCCCCACCCAATCATTAGTTTCCTTTTGAGAAAAAATCATACGAGGAAAATGAAAGTAAAGATGCTCATCCTCGACCACGCATTGGACCCTCAAGGATACTCCACACTAGCGGCCAAAAGATGCATGTCGTCGATCGTCCGATGATAGTGAGGCTCTGATACGCGATATATTTTCAGCAAAACTACAGATGAGACTTTCCTACATCTTAATCCTATCATTGAAGACACATTCCATATTAAAAGGAAATACATTTTTGGGTAACTAGCCATTGAAGTGTGTTGCATTATAATAAGGAGAACTTGATTAGTCGCGGTAGCATGGATGTACAAAGCTAACCTTAGGAAGCTAACATCCACTTTCAGGTTGTATTTACCCCAATGCACTCTAATGTGGATTGGTTCTTTTAAAGGCAAGCAGGAAGCGAGGCCGAGGACGGTTAGTTACAAAAAAAAGAGAGGATAGAACTCTGTTATTTGTAATATCTCATTTCTTATAGGACAATGCATAGTTCACGATATTTCCTCCGTGTTACTCCAGTTTGTTTGTTTATTTATTAAAATCTTTGTCTCCAGAGTAAATCATTTGTAAGTTTTGCATTTATTGTTGTATATTTCCATGATCACATAAATACTTACTGTAAAGGACGTTTCCGAAGTCCTCACTTTTACTAATTTTACTTTACTTCAATAAAAAATGATGTCTGCTCATACATTGTATTCCCTACCTATGATAAAGTAGAATCTATTGCTTAACGTTTAGCATGTAACTTTTCCTTACGTCAACTGGATGTAATCAAATTGTTCAAGCTTCTGCCATTTGAACTAATGGGCCGTGAAATGATACTTTGGTAAAAAAGATTGAACGAAATTGTTGCCAACCTATCTCGTTTATTTTTCGTTTTAGAGTTGGTATTATAAAAATATTATTATATAACCTATATTTCTGTTAGGAGGTACATCATAATTATTTTTTGTACATTTACTGTAACATCTATTTCTTCTCTGGTTGGAAAAACAGGAAAAAGAGGAAAATTTATTGGCTTTCTAGGACGGCTGTTTTTAAATACGAAGTAGTACGTAAATAAAGTTAGAAGTTAAGACAGTGTCACTCGTAGCAGAAACGTTTAGACAAATCAACTGTACAAATATTTTTAATAACGAGTTATTTCTTGCTAATATTTATCAAATGATCATTCAAAGCAACCCATTCACGTATTTCAGAGTAATTCGAAATTGAATACAAATCCGAAAATAAACGTTATTTAAAATTAAAGAACATCCAGTTCAATGTTAGTTCCTAATAGTAGATGAAATTTAAAATGAATTGAGCGGTGAAATTCAAACTATTTGATACGTAGTCCATATATTTGTCTGTTTGTTAAATAGATACGGTTATCGCCCTATCGATCCTTAGGAATAAAGATAAGGATAACTATCTAAGAATAAGTATAATTATCTTTAAGCAGACATATGGTCTTTATATCCTTATTAAATTAAGGGTAAAAATCTTTACAATTAGGCCAACCGCTGTATGTATAAGGTATTTAAAGCCGGCTTCAAATAATACAATGGTGAAAAAATTAAATTTTAGTTATGAAGGTTAAAAGTATGTTTTAACTCAACTATTTGATATACAGTGTTACGGTCAAATTCGCCTTTTAATCCTTATTATATTTAGAAATAAGATTCAATGGTATTAAATAGGCTGACCCCTGTATGCAGACTGTATTTAAAGTGGGCATTAATTATTAAATATAATTATGAAAAGATAAAACGTAAGTCGAGATCGTGAAGGTTAAATAGTATGTTTTAACTCAACTATATGATATGTAGCCAATAGGGTTACTTTATGGGATATGAGGCCGGTATTGTGGCCTCATATCCCATAAACTTAAATATAAGGATAGCTCTGAAAACTACAGTAATGGTTATAACTTATTGAGATCTTAATATACTCATACGCCTTAACCAAACACTTCTCATGGGCAACAGGTTAGGGTGTAAATTACACTGAATTAATTTATTAATACTAAAAAGGCTCACAACTCTATCAATAATGGAACATGTAGAAAATAGGGGACTGAGCCATTATCAATTACATATGGACTTACTGAAATACGTAGCCGTCCGGTTGCGTACTTAGGCCTTCTAGACAAATCGCCGAATCCCCTTAACCCATATAATTAAGTGGTCATCGTCAATTAGAAAATATGATATGAATGATTTAGGTGAAAATCAGAGATGCTAGAATAGTTCACATTCCTTTATACCTAGCACTACAAGACTCAACTATTCATAACGTAATAACGGCTGGTCTGTGAACTAATGATCAACTGTTCCATTGCCACTGCAATACCTTCACCAGTGCGACCAGATTGTAACCAAGATCCCGTCGCCTAAGCGGTGACATTGTCACATATATTTAAACTGTATATTTGTCTGTTTGTTTATATTTGTAAAAATATTTACTTTATATAAAATTTATATTGTAAGAAAAATATCTGTTTATAATCTTATAAAAAAAAACAATTAGAAACATCAAAAAACGTAACGCATGAAAAACATTTACAGCAAATAAATTAAATAAATAATGGGGATCCCTTGAGGCAACGATTATTTTGGGTTTTCCATCCTTTGTATAAAACAAAAAACTTCTTTTTTTTTAATTAGACGATCCTAAGGCATCTGCTTCATTAAAAATAATACATCAATTTAAATTAGAAGTACATCAATCCACAAATATATAATATTCATTTTTTCTGGATAATCCCCCCCCTTAGTAAAATTTATAATACAAAAACAAAAATCCAAAATTATTTGTTCAAAAACCAAAATACAAAAAACTTTGCATGTCTTCAACGGCTCTTCTTTTCCTGTAGGCAAAATATACGTACTTCTCATTCCTTACATTCATCCTTTGGATTCACCAATTTTGTAGCCCTACATTCCCATTTACATGGTAACCTCAATATATATAATCTCATATTAATAACCCATACACAATCCCATACAACTTTTTTATATTTACCACTTAACATCTTTTTCGCTCATTCATGTCTCATCTAAATTCTTAAATCTTTTACTCTCCGGAGAAAACCCAGATTTTTAATATTCTCTAAAACATTATTTTGCTTTGTGGACAACCATTATGTATACTAATTTAGTACATAAAAGTGGTGCATTATACTGATAAGAGTATTTAATCATTGTCAATATTAGCAGAGGTACTGTACTGGCAGGCCTAATTTATTTCTAAGGCCTTATGCTTTTTCCGTGAATCCTATAAATGTTACAGCGAAAGAATGTGTAGATGTACAAATAGAGGCCAAGAACTTTCAACTCTACATTTCTTTCCCACTACACATACAAGTTATTTTTGACCAAGTATTATTAATTTCATTGTAGAAGAATAAGTAACTTCCCAACAGGCTAATCCATAACTTAATATGGGTTATAGTAACCTGGTGGTACCATAGGAGGAGAATCGCTAATTCTAGGAATGAAGGTCTGGCCGATTCCTTTTTCGACTCGAAAAGGGTCACTCATTTTTACACAAAACAATATCTGTGAATATCGGAGGTAAACATTTCGATGGCACCACCAGATTGTTTAAGGGCCATTTTTGATCTCTGCTCTCCAACTATGAAATCTAGCAACTATTTAGTTTTTGATGATCACTTCATTCAATTCCAATTCAATCCGGCAAGGTAGACAGACTGTTGCTTATTGCAAAAAATAATAAAAATTCTCAACTTATTTCCTACTTGATAACTATTAGAAAAAGGTTAGGTTAGGTTAGGTTGAAAGCGAATTTCACGGAATTGAAGTACTGAAATGAACTGAAATGAAATGAACCAGATAGAGTCGACTGATATGTACTTCTACTGTCCATCAACTGAAATATTGAAAATGTCCCTCCCTAAACTGGATGGTGCCACCACGCCTGGGTAATTCCCAAGACATCTAACAATAGACGTGATGTGTAGGAGCAGTAAAGATAGACAATAGAAGGGTTTCGGTGACACTTCTTCAGGTAGAAATAGCAGGTCAGGTACGATGGTACCATCAGGTTACTATGACCCCTTAATATATATAGGCTACAACTAGAGCATAAATCACTTGTTTGGCAATTTTTAGTGGACAAACTTTACGTAACATTTAGAGTTTTCTTATATGCATCACCTGTCAGATTCTTAACATGATCCCTCCATGACAATTTATACTCTAGCACGGGTTCAAGATATACTAAATCATCCATACGTTCAATTTGCAAACAACATAAACTTCTTACAATTTTACAACCTCTCTGATGATAATAAAATACATTAAAAACTTTAATTTTGATCACGCAAACTAAAAATGATATGCTTATTTTTTTCACTAAGTATCATATAACTTGTATGAGATCAATAATTTAATAAATCTAAGTCACTTTGTAAATGATCACTCACATATCAGGTCTAAGGACTTCTTTAATTAAGTCAGAACTTTACCATCACCGTCAAAATTCCATCACAAAGACACTGACATAAATAATTAACATAAATTAAAAATAAATACCCAAAACAAATCCTTAAAGTACTCCGTGCTATATATAACCTAATTTTCTACATATATTTTCAATTTGTACACATTCCTGACCGTTTGTCAAATAACTATTTCTGTGTTTATTATGCGGTCATGCGCCTATCAAACCTTATTAAATCAAACCTGAATAGATTCTTTGCAATTAGGTCGACCGATATACATACAATCGATTTAAAGCGAGGTCTAAATATTAAATATAATCGTGAAATCATACATTTTGAACAGATTTATTAAAAAAAATCAAGCTCCATAAGCTTAAAAAAAATAAACGACTATATGTAACGATTACACAGTTTTGTTCCTCTAAACCTTAGTCGATCGTTGATGTAATTTGTATATATCTATGAATATAAATTATAATAGATTAAAACAGTCACACCAATTGTAAGGATAAGAGGTCGTTTTAAGGTAAATAAATATCCAATTTTTTTATAAAGAAATAGGTAAACCAAACATTTACTACCAATTGATTCATATTTTTTAGTAAAATAGATTCTTAAAACAAAAAGCTAGCCAATCATAAAATATTGAATTTATTTTATTTCTGACTGTGAGTGTATTTGGTCAAAGTGTACATTAGACAGTAACTACACTGTATATACTGATTGTATGTATACAAATATATAAGGAGCAAAGACTTCTGTTCATAGAAACAACATTACAAACCAAATGTAACATTTCAAATTAATGATTCGGTAAAATAATGCTATTAGTTGAAACACAAACAAAAACGTAATTATCAAGAACATTCGGTAATAGTCACGCTTTTCCTCATCACCGGACTCTGTAGTCAAATAACTGATTATATAGATCAAATTATATCCTAGTTTAAATTAATTAAAGGGTGTTGTGTATAAAATTGTTGGAACCTAGATTATACTAATTAAAATATCGAATAATGTAATTGAATTAATCACATAAACTACAGATAACATTTCGTTTTGACATTTTATAGGTGGAATTAATTCCAAATGTGTTAAATATAGTAAAGTTTTAATATGCAAATATCTTTGTTTATGAATCAATATGTCAATATATTATATTTCAGGAACTATGAGAAACGAGATGCTATTTAATTAAATTTGGTTTTCTTTATTTAATAAACACGTCGTGGAAATGTTAACATGCATATTTTAAAATTATAATATACATAATATAGAAGAACAAAAAACTTTACAAAAATTTCAAGAATTACCCATTTCAAATTAAATGAACAAGAGATTAAAATTTAAACTTCACACAAAAATAGTCAGAATATTTTGTTTAAATAATTAAATTGGTGGTTACAAAAATCATTCAAGCCTTTAACGGTAGATAGCCTTATAATTGAACACAGATATAAAAACCAGGAAAGAACACTTTCTTCTATGGTGTTAATTTCCTGACGAGATTTAGGGGAAGCCATGGTCTCGAGAAGAAATCTTTGCAATTGTTCGTCGTGCGTATACAGAGTGTTACCATCTATATGGAACATGGTAATTTGCGGAATCATTTATACAAGGACATGCGACTGCTGCACATATTATATTCTTCGACTAACGGGAGCTTGATCTTGGGAAAAGGAAAATCTTTTAAGAAAGTAGCTAAGAAATTTGCCTAGAAAGTCCAAACGTTTTAAAAATAATTGTTAAGCTACTTAACTAGAAAATAAAACACAAAACTATATCTAAGAACTATAAATTGGTTAACACGCTACTATCAAATCCTACAGGAAACGTGTTAAATTAAGCCATTCTAGTATAAACCTTGTAATAATATTAACTATTAATAATAATACTAGTAACTATTAACAAGTACTATTGCCTATCACAAGGTATGTAATATTATGTAGAAGTACTTTCAAAGATAAACTATGATTATTAAGCAATTTACCTGAGTATAGATGTATCAATGTAGAAATTTACAATTTAAAGTAGAAATGTTCAAAGTCTGTTATAAGGAAATAATTCTCTGCCTATCTGTATAAATTATACCCTTATGAATAAAGCAATGCAAGAATTAATATTATAAATAAACTGAAATTAAATGGTTATTCTAAATGATTTGTTAATGAAACCCTCAGATTATTTAGTAATAATACTAAAAAGTTTAACTAGCAAGAGCATTACCAATTAAATTATGAAGTTAATATCTCATTGTGGATAGTTCATTTACACTGTTTGTTATTTGTGAATTAAAAAATTCAGTAACCAAACGGCCTTGGATGTAAAATAGTAACAATATTTTGGTTTAAAAACTATTAAAGAGTGATGAATTGTTCATATTATTGATAATGCTTATTCACAAATTTAGGATAATTTGTATATTATGTAAAAATTTATACACGACGTTTCGAAAGTATGGTTAAACTTCCGTTATCAAAAATGAACATAAAATATGAAAATAATAAAAATTACCAACAAAACCTAGTAGCCTAAGGCCACATTGGAAACTAAAACTAGTAATCTAAAATATATAAACGAAACTAAACCTATGTCAAAGCTGTCAATATAACTATGAAAATGAATAACATAAAAAGGCTCTTCGTATTTTATGTATTGAAAGTTTATTTGGTAGCGGAATTTATGAATAGTCTGGAAAGATTGTGTGGGACTATTAATTTTTAAGAACACAAGTAACGACAAATTTTGAAATAAACTACAATATATCAAGAATATAATTTATTGTGACAATAGTCGGAGCTTGTTGAAACTCCATTTTAATAGAAATAATGAAACAATTATTTAATTCCACAAAGGAGCTTTATTGGACGACATATTTTTCGCCTTTGGGTATTTTCAAGCTACTAACTTGAAAACAAAACAAGTCTGAAAACTAAAATTGGAAGAGGAAGGAAACGGTAGAGTAGGGACAGTTGAGAAATGATAAAGGCCAATATTGAAGACAGAAAAGACAATGATCTGACCTCTGGTAGGAAGAGGGGGTGTTTTTGAAAGCAAAAGTTACACAATAAGCTTCAATGGTTGTGGTTAATAAAGATATATTTGTTCATATTATTTTAAAACATACTTCCAACGTAAATAAATAATATATCCTTATTTACCATCCCTATTGAAGCTAATTGTGTAACCTTTTCTTCCTAAATACCCTCTCTCCCTCCCAGAGGTCAGATCATTGTTATTTCTGTCTTAATACTGGCCTTTATAATTTTTCAAACCTTCCTACTCTACCTTTTCCATCCACTTTGAATTTCGGTTATTTATAATTGTTTTGTTTTCAATTTAGTAGCTTGAAAATGCCTAAGGGCGAAACATATGTCGCTAAATAAAGCTCTTTTGTGCTATTAAATAATTGTTTCATTATTTCCAATATGTCAACAACACACAAATTCATAGCCAACGTTATTATACCATTCCCATATTTTAATTAACGTGTTAAACTAAAATCAAATAAATGATAGTGATATTTTTAAAAGTTCAACATATAACCAACTGTTCTGTTTACAAGTTCTTTATGGAGAGTTCAGTCTAAAGGGTAGACCATCTTCTAACGTCTTTCATTCCCCTCCACTCCTTCTTGTATGAAGTCAGTAAAGGAATTTCAGAATATAAATTAGTTTCTTTTCGGCCAATTATAGTTGAAACTATTGCCATGTTAATGAATTTATTTAATGTTTTAATATCATTTCAACTATTCTTGTCGTACGCTAAATCGCTTTTCAGCCTAGAGCCATCCTGATATTTTCGCTTGGTGAAGAGAAGAAAGCGATTATTGTTCTACCCCTAGGATTCTTCTGGGGACAGGATTGTATAACGTAGGGTCAAAATCTAATGATAGATATGGCATGACAAAACACCGCGAATTTTCCATTTTTCAAGGAATATTTTAATCAATTCAATGCTGGTTTATTTCATTTTGTTGTAGAACATTGAAATCGTATTATTTGTATATATCCATAGGGTCTATGTGAATCACATAAATTGATATGTGGTGGAGTCAGTAAAATGTTACTAATAAATTGAAAATATATAATTCATGATTTTAGAAAAAAATATCAATATTTATCTAAATTAAAGATGGAAAAATTTTACAATTGTCTCTTTCTATACCACAACCTACGAAAAAAACAAAACAAATAGTTGTTATGAAACATCTTTTATCAACTATGATAAAACTTCGTCAGTGTTTAGACAAGTTTATTCAACTATCAATTGGAATTGACACTGTAAGATAATTTTAAAATACTTGTTTTTATTAATTAACAATATATTAATTTTTGAGTTTAATTAATTTTGTTGTTATATTGAATATATAATGTAGTCCATCTTTGAAGATTTGCTGTGTATTTATGTGTATTATATGCGAAACATATAAAAGTTCATTATAAGTGTTATTACTATGCGATAGGTTATTGTAATAACGTAAATATATTCTCCAATATTTAATTTTAAATATTTACTTATCAACACCTATAATTATTGAATAAGTATAATTAGTTCATTTCCATCATTTTATTTGTAATAGATATTTAATTTATTAATATTTAATTGTTACAATTAAGTGAGGCACTAATGTAAGTTTATATTTCTGAAATTGTTCTCTTTAAGCTGTACTGAATCGTAAGTTCTCATTCACAACGTAATCTCCTTCTTGGCTTTACCTGGGACACAAGTAATTTTGTTTTTTATATCTCGGGATTATTCTATTTCTAGCAAACTTGTGTTAACAGTGTACACTTTCTGGCTTTGCATTAGAGATGCCTAATTTTTTAAATCTTGTGGCTTTTTTTTATATTATTGTTTGGTGCTAGAGGTGATAGGAAACTGGTGATAACACTGTATATTTTTTGTTACTTTAGAGAGCGATTTAGTAAAAATTTGAAAAAAAAAAAAAAAATTAATTAAAGGATTAAGTTTTTAAACTGTATTTAATTTTATTTCGTATTTAATGTAGACTTTTGCCTAGTACATAGTATATTTTCATTGTATTTTATGTAAGTTGTAAAAACTACGACAAATATCATAAAAATTGTAGTCTTCAAATCTTGACCATTTACAGCTATAATAAAACTTTTATGAAAATTTTTAAGTTAATTGTCTGTAACCAAAGTAAGATGTCAACTGAAAGAGTTTTGCATTAGACCTATATTTTGTAAAAATTTTATATTTTTTAAATAAACTAATTTGTTGTGAACTTTCGAATTCGATTTTTATTTAGAGAAAAACATATGTTGGGTCTGAAAATGTATGTCGAGGTTTACACGAATAGTTATGGGATACTCTGAGTGGGGAAGAATGGTTTATAGAATGATGTCCGTATGTCGTGTGTTTCGTATGTGAACATATCTCAAGGCTTTTTTTTATAATTTTTGTGTGTTTTTAATAACTCAATATAATGAGGGTTATGTTTAATAAGGGCACAAAATTACGAATATGTAAAGTTGAGCTACAACAATTTTGGCCTCTACAAAATTTATTGGTCGGCACTTTTAACACATCTGTTCTAAAGCTATCGATGAAAATAAACTTCGATCATGTAGCTGTTATAAAATACATAATTTCGTATATAATGTAATCGACCCTACAATAGACATTAGTGAATATTGAAGATTAACAACCCAAATCCGTGTATGCAAAATATTAAAAGATTCAACAATAATTCAGCAAAAAAAAAGCCACAACCACCTTCATTAAAAGTTTGATTGCAATTAGATATGATTTTGCTACATTTATGGCACCATGTGAAGACAATTTAAGCTCTATTTAAATACGACTGTTCATTTTCACTTATCATCGACATTTTTGGTTTCATATTATTTGGTTTTTGGGACAGATTAATGATAAAATTTGTGCATTATTTTGAAACATTTATATTTGAATAATATAGTAAAACATATTTATCATTTGAAGATACGAAAACTATCGCGATAAACTTTTAACCCTCTGTCATTTTAGAGCGTGTAAATATCAACAGAATTTCAGGACGCATCGAAATAAACTCTAATTGTAATTTTACGACTAAACAGTCTTGCAACGTGTAATATGGAAATTTTACATGTTTTTATCCAGCTGCATTCCTACAAGAGCGTATGTGTGTTGATGTTGTCAATTTATTCAACTGGAATCAACGTTGCAGCGTTGTAACTTTTAACACACTTTAGTTTCAATAAATATATCGGAAATAAAATACCATTTATATAAATCAAAATGCAAGTATTTCTTCACTTGATAATAATATGCAATATGTAAAATATGTCTATAATATTAAAACAACATTGAAATATATATTGCGTCATGCCTGTACCTTATCTATATCGGTCAATGCGTTATTTAAAATAGCTTATCTGGTAAAGCGTTGAAAATAGATATATTTCAAGCTATTTTAATCGTGGGTGTGTTATAAGAAATTTATCAGTTCATCTCTATTAAAAACAAGAATGTGTAAAATCCAATTATGCGTGTAGATTGCAATGCTTCATTTATATCCAATACGTCAATATAATATTTTAACATAAAATTGAGTAATTTATAACATAACATTCAGTATATTACAGTTAAATTTATGTTATATTTGTTATTTTCGTATATTAAATTAAAAATAACAAAAACAAATGTTATTTAAATCAGTTCACTCGTCTGGTAAGTAGAGGATTGTACAAACAGTTTATTTTTCTCATTACCTAATATTCTCATAATACTTATATATGAGAAAAGGAAAAGACTAAATCTTAGGTTAGGAACATTTACAGTCATTTCATGTCTGCTTTAATTTCTTTCCTAGTTGTTGTTCAAAGGAAAAAACCTCTCGGTCATCATAGTAACAGATCATAAAATAATCATTTTGGTCTCGATTACTCTTATAACGTCAGGGTCAAAGATAATAAGAGTTGGTCATGATACTTAATTGGAAAGATGTAATACATTAATGTAACCCAAGTTAACATGAAAAAAGTTAAAATTGTAGATAGGGTCCCTCATGAATTCCTTACAATTATTCACTGGATATAACCCCCAAGGGATTCATATTTTTTGTTTTTAATACCAGTACGGAATGTTACAGTACAATAAGAATTGTGGTTAAATTCACAATTGAGTAATATAATTTCCCTAACGAAAAACAACAACTAAAACATAATAATTACGATGCATAATTATTTAGTTTATTCCTCTAAATGCCGTAATGTCCATTCAAAATAACAAATTTATCATCATCACAGGTATTAAAGAATGTTTATTAGGACTTTATTATCTCTTTTGAATTTAAAAAAAAAGTGTTTTTAAGAAAGTGTTTTACTTTATTTCTTTGTAAGGAATTATATAGTATTTGCTACTATTATTATTATATTAGTTGTCTTTGTGTAGATTATATTACACGTAATGTTATGGAATAATTAAAATATTATTACAGTTATGAAAGTGTATATTTCGTGATTTCGGTGAAAGTATTAATTTTGTATTTAATAAATATTTTCTCTTATTTCACATTTCCCCTATGATCTATAAAAATGATACAATTTTTTTATAATTGTTTTTATATTATTTAGAAGGAGGAAACACCATTCTTTAAAACCGAAATGAAATTTTAGTTCCTTACAAAATAAATTACTATACACATAAACTGGACTAATAAAAGTTAATATCCACCCTAAGATTATTACAGTCAAAAATTTTGTACAATTTACTTGTTTAAGGGGTCACTTTCAAGAAATGTGGATTAAAGATTCGAATTTCGTTTCTTTATTTTACATTATAGTCCGAAATCTCTAATTTATAATGTTGTATGGTTTATGTGTCTACGGTAATGGTAAGTTGAAAAAAGAAATAATAATTTTTTTTTAAACTTTTAGGGCCAAACTGAGGGTAGGGTGCTTAATGCTTATTGACTAGCTATCTACATGTAACAACTAGATTATTTATTCAGTTTTATAATGTTTAATATGTGTGGGAAACTTTCAGAAAAAAATGGGCTCCAGACAGAAAGTTTTGAAAAAAAAAATGAAAAAAAAAAAAAAAATAAAATTGGTACTAGATGGAAGTAAAGTTGAGGGGGGAAACCGACTAAATAATGTCGCAATCGGCGATACAAAAATACAACACCCTTGCTATATTGAGAAACTTGTCTTCTAACCAAGACGTGTAACCTGCAGTCTGGGCTGAGTATTTCCACAGAGCATCATCAAATGAGAAGCAACAACACGACATTAGCCCAAAGACAGAAGACACATGGTGCAAGTTTCACAATGTACCCGGAAAGCCAAAAATGTCAAGATGACCTACAAAAGGAAATAAGGCAGTTAAAACCTCAATTAAAGAGTAAACCTGAAGATGAGCTACGAGGAATAAGAAGGAGATAATCCGTCGTATGCTTCTGCCATGTATTGAAAGGTAAAAATGGCATTAATAAATAGTTTATCCAACATACTAATCTTTAGTTTTTGCTGTTTTCAGAAAATTTAGTTTTTCCTAAGTGTATGTACCGTTTTCTCAAGAATGGAATAAGATATCTCAATGAATGTTTTTTTTCCAATTGTTCAGAAAAGGGTTTCTAGAGCCAAAACTATAAACAATTTTCATTACCTCAACTCTTTGTTGTAAAAATATTTATCCCAATTTTTTTTTCATTTGAACTGTTTAATAAATATCCTCCAGTTGTGTTCAAAATCCAAATAAATACTATAAAAAAATTACAATGAGTTATGTTTAACCTTTTATGAGAAAAAATTAAGATATATTATAATTATAAAGATAGTAGAAAAGTGTCCCATGAAAAAAATATTTATTTGAACTTTGTGAAATTGATTTTGAGTCCCAAAATTTACTGTACTATAACCCTTTCATTTAATGAAGACGGAAAATCATAGACCAATATTTTAAAGTTACTAATAAATTTAAAACTGTTGTCGAATATTTTTTTCAGTACTTCAGGCATTTTAGACATTTATTTCAAAATATACTAAGGCATAATATGTAAATATTAACACCCAGATACACTAAAAGGGCGGGTGAAACAAGAAAGTGTGTTTGTTTGAATTTGTAGATTTATTCAAGTGCACTTGCTTATATTTTGCAACTTCTATCTTCTTTAAATATTATATTTTATTATTGACTTGAAATTAAAAATAAAACAATACCAAAATATAAATTCTTTATACTCCGATTATAATGAACATATATTTTATCTCAGGAAAATATTTTAGGTTATTAGAAGCATTCATTTTTCAGGTAATCCAATTTCAAAATAACGTTGTTTTTACAATTTTATTTTTATCTCATGATCGGTTTGTATCACTACACAAATGGAGGGTCTTTAATTATATCCGCATGAAGCTTTTTCAATGTCTATAGAAAGTTCTGTATATTGGAATGACATATCAAAAAAAAAACCAATTCAGCAATATAGCAATATATAATATAAAGTTGGTAGGGTATGGTGTTCATTTCCCCCATTGCTCATTATAAGTGTCCTCTTCAGTTTGTGTTTAAGTTTCATATTTTTCTTCTTACAATTTTACAACATATAGGGTTCTTTTAGAGAGGATGATTTAGATGTTTTGTGATTGTAAACGTATGAAACCAACACCCATATGGAATTTTACTGAAATAGAATTGTCAGTTTTATAGATTTGTTAAAAAAAAAAAAATTTAAAATAACTACAAATAATTATATTTTAAATTCCTCTATGTACGAACATCATTGATCATTGCATGTTAATAAATCATTTCATTGAGAGGCTATAAAACACTACGTAGTTTCAATATCAATGTTGTAAATGACGAATTAAAAATTTAATTTAAATATTTACTTAATAATAAATTATTTAGTTTTAACTAGTGTTCAGTATGTTCTTGTTCTTGTGCAGGTCAAAATGATAATCAACTTCTTTCCGCGTTCACGCCAGCATGTCATGCGTAACATAATATGGATTTTACAGAGTAATATGTCTGTAATAAATCAGGAATACAGCCGGTAAAATAAATAAATAAATAATTTTTAATTCAATACAGAATCAGCTCTACAACAATGGTTTTTTACTGATGTAATTTGTACGGAGAATAATAAAAAAATATTTATTGAGTCCACAAGACTGAGATATAAACAAAAACTGAAAACATTAATTCTTGGTAATTATCTACAATGCCCAAGATTAACCTAGAACCAACATATTTGTTTAATTTCTACAATTTGTATTTTAAAATCTTCTTGTTATAGCTTCAGCTATTTTTCTAATTAATGCAATAACAGTTTCATATCTACACTAACGATTGAAGTGTAATGGCTGGTGAATTGTGAGAGAAAAGTTTTATCGTAAAACTGACTACCCCATTGATTTTTTTTTGGAATTCCACATTAAAATGATGTGCCATAGTATCACATCCCCATTTTATTTTTTAAGGTTAAAATGAAGATGGCGGCGGAAGATTACGTGTGATAAAAAGTAGAAATTTTTCATCTGTACTGATTCCCATTGGTTAATGTTTGATACCTGCAGCCATTTGTCGAATAATCAACTGGTTCCAAACTTTTAACACACACTGTATATAAAAGTCAAAACCCACTGACTGATCACGAAATCTCTGCATCCAAGAAGCTATGAACTTTTTAACATGGTTTGGGGTAGGTATGTAGACGCGTACTAAGGAAGGGGTTTTGAAAATGTTCCACTCCAAGGGTGTTTTTTACAGCTATAACTATTATGATATCTTTGTTATTATTGGGTCGATTTTAATCAAAATTGGTGTTTTGCTGACTTTGAGTATAATTTATTTCCATGACACAACCATTAGGGTTGTGCTTAAAACAATATTTCCTTATAAAACTTTATCAACTATTCGCAGGTGAAACTGGGGCTATCTGCTATTATAATATAAAACAGCCTACATAGTTTGCATTTTAAATCCATGAATGATTTTGTGGATATTGATAATTTCAATGATTAAATTAAAAATTTTGTTGAAAATAATTAATTATGTTATTTAAATAAAATTTTGTTATCGAAAAAGTTTTATATTTATGGTATTTCTGCTAAAATCTAATTTCTTTCTCATTTACTTGGGATCTGTCCTTTTTATAATTATTCTTGATACAATAAAAATATAAATAGACAAATTTATTTTTAATGGAGTTACTATTTGATGGAGAGTTGGTTGTAATATTATTCTCAAATTGTTTAAATTAAAAAAAAATCATGAACCTAAATGCCGCCATATTTATGAACATCAGCAATTTACAACTTAGGTTAAATCTTGGTAAACTCCGAAGATAAAAACTGGTCTCACTATACAGAACGACTAAATATTTAAACGACTAACAGTAAGGTTAAACAAACTTTCAACGTATAAATTTTGTAAAATATACGTTTTTACACTTAAATGGTATTTCTATGAAAATTTCTAAACCGATTTTAATACAGCAAAATACGATCTTTGAAACATCTAAATTGGATAACTATAGGAATTTAAAAATCGTAAATTAAATTATATTTAGAATAACGTATTACTGCTTTCCTTATTTATTTATGTTTGGAACTAGTGAAACGTAAACTTTAGCTCATGTGTTAACTGTTCAATAACTTGAAATTATAAAAATGAAACATGCTTTTATAATAACCAGGAGAATTCCGCCAAGAGCGTGTGAAACTACGAATGTGTTTGAAGTTGTCGATTTATTCGACTGGAATTGCTTGTACTTTACATTTCCAAGCATCGAAAAATAATATTTCTTTTCACAAAGTATTAATACCTACCATTATAAATAAAAACAACATTACACGAGTAAATGGCGATACTGGTAAATGTTAACAATATTTTACATTGCGTAAAAGTTATTTTGTTTTATTTGAATGGAAGCAACTTTTTTTTAATAACACAAAGTAAATGTATTTTCAACAACTAATTAATCATTAGTAAAAATATCAAACATAATAATACAAAGTACTTTGTTTAAAAGTGACCATACTCGTTTCTATATTTATCTGATTCATTAATATACTCATTTAATTAAATCAAATATTTTTTTACGTAGTTTTGGATTAGATTCCTCTTTCATCATTCCTATCAGGTCTGTCTTAAACAATTTTGTTCACTTAAACCGTGACATAAACTTAAATATCGAGAGCTAGGTTTCTTTACTTTATGTCCTTATCTTCCCTCATTTTTAGTGGAAATATATAAATTAAAGGTTTTTGTATTTAAATTTCAAAGAAAAACAATCGTTTCATAAAATATTTCCCTTAAAAATATTTAACAACAAAAAGTTATATGAAAATGGAAACAAACACAAATTAGTTTAGGGATGTCCACAAATGGATTAATTATAACAACTCCTTTCGGCCTAAACTGGTAATTTGCAATTGACAAATCAAATTAAAAAATACAAACAACACTATGCGTGTAAACGTAAACGGGATAGGTGGCTGGGTGGAGTAGGTGTAGGTAATTTGGGTAAACAAATGTTGTGTATCTAGTACAGGGTTAACTGCAAACAGCAACAAGCTGGTGTAACATACTTGATCATGTGTTGAAGTACAGATTGAGAAGATAATGAATAATAAATAAATATATGTCATCTAAACAAACAGTGAAATAAAAAATTCAATATGACGCAGAGTTACAATTAAATAACAACAAGTTACAATTAATATATAACAAGTTACAATTAAATTAGGGTTACTATTCGAATTTGCAATAATTATTTCTAAAAAATAAAACATAAAATATTGATTATCTATTCAAAAACTATTCTGATAAAAGGCTACATATCAAATTTATATACCAAATTTTAAGACAATATATTTTCTACTTCCAAGGACAATACGATTTTATTTAAAAACACAAAATGGCGGATAAATGGGAAACGAAACATTTTGGAACTACGTTCATTGAAACTTTTTCTTATTTTTACCGAATGAACAACTCTGAAAAGCAATTCCAAAGAATTCCGGGACATCTGTATATAACGTTAGAGTAATTCATTGAACAGAATGGTAATACTGTTATTGAAAAAATTTTGTATACCCTTTTAAGATTTTAGAGTGTTTATTATGACTCCATTCTCCTTGCTAAATATCTCGATTCATGTACAAAAATATAACAAATGTAAATTAACTTTATTAAACAAATTATTGACACTTTCCAATTTATTGTATATTTGCAATAGGTAAGTGAATTATGAACGAAAACCTCCTACCATGACATTGGAAACCAAAATAATATTTCCTTACATTGCTTACAAAAAATGCAATAATTTTTATGAGATGTAAATGAAAGTATTGTAATAATTTATTACTTTTGTTTAATTATCAAATGTCATGGTGGACTCTGTCATAGTTTTAGTTCGTAATTCCGTTACCTATCCCCAAACACACCATAAAGTTGGATGGTATTATGAAAACTTAAACTAAATCTATAACCTAAGAAATGAACCCAGGTCTAAAACTAGACCTCACCAGTCAAAACTAACAATAAATTCGTGCATAGTTAGAAAAAAAAAACCAACAGACACATTACTACCACACAAAGAATTGGAAACAACTGACTATTAAAGAGGTTGTGCCAGGAGAAAGTGATATAATAACTGTACCGGGTTAGACTACTATGCTATGTTAGTGATTTTCATTTCGTGTAGTCTCACAATATCAGAATTCCAGAGGACGGTTTAAACAGCCCTAAGGAACCAGGACGATGAGTCTCAAAATAACCGATGTTTTAAGCACATACACTACACAACTAATTATAGCAAATGAAGGGTGTTTTTTAAATGTGACGCCATTGGTAAAACCAATATTTTTTTAAATTTATAAAACTGTTTAAGGTTTAATTAAACCCAAAGGAATAATGAATTAATTATACAACAAATATTAAATTAAGTAATGATAGTTAATTATATGTTACAATAATAAAATCATGCTGTTATAGACTCAATTTATGATATAACAATAAATACAAAAATAAATTCACTACATACATTGTAATAATGGATTTAACTTTTTGTTCTAAGTTTATGACTTGATATATTATTTTTATGTGTGAAAATGATAGCAACTACCCGTTAAACTACATAATTAATTTTAAAATCCATTCCTATTAAATAACTGTAAACCAGAATCTGACAAGCTTGGACATTTACGTATGTACGAGAATAACACAAAACTGTGCAACCAAAGGAAGATATATGGCAAATATACGGACGTGGTTTGATGATTGACACAAACTGGTGAGACCGACACTAATTATTTGTACAAAGCAAACTGTATCCACTGAACAAACTGCATTAGTCGATACTGATGATCTGTATTAGTTCAAATGTAGGCTGAAACTTCAAAGTTACTAATGAACACTGTGACTTTGGGAAAAGTTGTAACTTTACTGCTACAACCATATATAACCTAACATATGTAACTTTCTGTAATGCGGATTGAAATACAAATCTTTCCATAATTATCCATTCTGTAAAGGAAACAATAACTTCAACCCCTTTAGACATGATAGTAGTTGAAGTTCACAACAAAATGGTTATCGGTGAATATTACTATTGTTTGACTTGAAATAAAATTAATGAAATATTGTTCAAAAGTCAGATATATATTTATATATATATATATATATATATATATATATATATATATATATGTTAGATTACACGATAATGTATGAAAATTAAACAATATATATTTTTTTCAATCCATACTACAGATATCCATCATATTATCATAATGAATTCAATTCATTTTTGTTCCAAAATTTGTAAAAGGTGGGACTTGGAATGACGAATATTTACAATAAATATAAAAAATATTTAATTTAAAAAAAAGATTATTCACATATATTTCACATCTAAAACATCGTTGACACAGGTACAACGGAATAGTGATGAAATATAAATAACAAATCTGAACAATAGTTATTGTGAAAACAGTCGGTGCTTGATGGTGGAAATAATGAAACAATGAAACAACGACGACATATGTCGCAATAAAGCTCTTTTGTGGATTTAAATAATTGTTTCATTATTTTCATACATATGAACAAGTTATTTTGTAACAGTATGGTGCTGATAAATATTTGCCGTGAAAATTTACATTTATTTACATAACATTTCTAAATATAGTAATTCTGTGTGAAATTCTACTCTTTAATGTGAATCTTATGAGGTACCAAAATCATTAAGGCCAGAATTTTGCAATAGAAAGAGTTAGGATATGGCTAAAATATGCTCACATATCAAATATAATAATAGTAGGCCACACGTGGGCTATAGACCACTACACAGACAACCTACAGACATAAATGTCAAAAGTGAGTTTTTGTATATTCAAGACAACGAAATGATATTTCTGAAAAGAAAAAAAAACTTGGTACCCGTTTTTCAACCCACCACGTACCACGCTACACTACATATTCATAAGAATTGAAAATGGACTACGACGTTTAACAATTTTTATTATTGTTCTTTAATAGGTAAACTTGAAAAAGTCGAAAATTTTAAATATTTTAAATTGCCATAGAAACAAATCGGATTCAAAAAGGACAGCGTTCCAGAAAGTATTACACGGCTGGTTTTAAATTTTCGTAATTACATTATTTTTCGCAATTTTTTGTACCTTTTTTGAACATTTTAAAATACAATTTAATGTCTGGGTTTTATCCTACCTAATAAAACCACAGAAAATCTCCAATTCTATTTCAAGTATATTTACTTATCATTAACCTAGTCTATCAGTACAACATACGAAAGGTAATTTTGTAACCTTTCATAGTTGACTAATGTTTACTATATTTGATTGTGGCTCTTCCATAATTCTTGTTACCGTAGCCAGCGTGAAACAAGCATAGAAATACGACGTTGTGGTACTAACCCAGCCCCATAATACAAGCAGATACTATAATAAATGTAATGCTCAAATTGTTTTAAATCATTTTTATCTCCGCTAGGAATGTTGTAATTAAAATGAGTCATTGTTCAGAATATATCAGCTATGTTAATCTCACTTTTATTAACGCGTTTCGGATATATTCCATTCACAAAACATTTATTAGTATTCAACGAGAACTTTGTAATATTAACAAAGCTGGGAAAGGCAGAACAACGTACCCATTTCAATAATGAACTAGAGTTGACTTGATGGGCCTTGTATGAAATGTTCAATTAAATGTACTGATATATCAAGACATTATCCAGTAGGGTAAGTGTACTGTTACACAGGATTTCTAAAATTGTTAATTGTGTATACCACTACTTTCTTAACGACGGATAGACCATAACAAACTGAATTGACGTGTTTATATATTGGGAAATCTCCACACGGTTCTGACTAGCTAGGAAGCTGAAAGACATATGTGAAGGTACCTCCACTCGCTGCACTAGTATCGGCGAATCGACTCAGCCCGAACTAATAATTGTACAAATATTACACATTCGTGGGAGCTCAGCGTTCGAAATTACATTTTTTACTATAACTTCCTGATTTTCCATCGTAAGAATTGAGATCTACAAATTTCAATCTAATTTATTATGTTATAAGTTGAATAAAACACTAGGCATGGAAAACATGGTTTCTAATGGCGCCATTTTACCATGTTCTGAATTTTCAAGAGTTTCTATATAAGCTCACGATTGTCATCTATAATAAATTCTATGTTTCTAAACTTAGTTTCGTGGCAGCTCTCGTGTTTACGTACAGACAACGACAACGACAACGGATGGACGGCATGAATATCATTCGAAATACAGAAGTCGACATTTTTTGCGATTAAACTCACCCTCTACATCGTAAGACTGAGTAAAACACCAACTTTTTACTTCTGACTCCGAGTACATTTATTATTGCATTTGTATTTTGAACAGTTTCAGCAGAAATTAAATAATATAATCATTAACAAGGTAAAGATTAATTACGACAAGATAAAGTAGTTTTATAGCCCCATTGCACTACAAGTTCAGTTAGATTTTGTTATAACTTCCACTATCAGTTTAGTTGTGATTACACTCAGCAAGTCCCCTTTCATTGCAAACAATACTTTGATTAATGTTTGATTAGGGTTTTGTATTTCCAGGTTAAAATCGTGCTGTGGTTGAATAATAGTCTCGAACAAGAATAAAATGTAATTCAGCCTTAAGGGATGTAACATTGATCTCGTTAAGGACGTAAAGGTCGTTGAGTATCATATACTAACAACATCAAAACTTTGTCTCTAACTTTATGTACGACACAATCACAGGGATCAACAAACATGGCAGAAGATAGTTTAATTTGTTTGGTGACCGTAATACGTAGTCTCACAAGGTAAACTGATTTAGAAACTTTTGACTAGTGGGGTGTGTTCTAAATAAACTGTATAAAAACATTGCGCAAGTTTTCTCGAACTAATTTCGAGAAATTAAGTCTTTATAATCCAATTTTGAAATAAAAATTGTTTTGTTTTATTCTTACAGGATCTACTCCTAAATTTTGTTATTTATAAAAACAAAGAATAAGTTATAAGAATTCTCAAAATATTGCGAAATATGCTTACATACCTACTTTTAATATAATCGTCCCACGCATTTGTGCTGTAGAACACTGCACACGACAAATAGGTCTAAAAGGACCTCAAAAAGTACATTTCATCAAAAAACTCTACTTCCATTATTTGACCTTTCACATAACATTCTCCTTAATTTTGAAATATTAAGTGGTTTTCAATATTTTTAATCGTTTTAATGTTACAATGTGTAATCTGCATTTGTTCCCAAATTACTTACCAACACAAAGTCACCGGTAAGGTGTAGGTTAACAACTATACATTTCCTTTGGAATTACATACATGTAATTATAGTAAGTGAGAAGGTAAAATGAAATTATTGCTTTTGGATCGGAAAGATTTATCTATCTTAATGCAAGAAAATTTCTCTTGAAATACACTTTTATCTGATCTACTTTTAATTAAATATTAAACCAGAAATGTAATAACTGAGGCGTAAGGATGTTTTCATCATACTGCACTGAAAGCAGATGTTTTCTATAACAGCGAGAGCAACAAAAGTGATCGTTTCCCAATCTCAAGTTTAGAGCAAAGGAAAACGATCAACTGACTTTCCATTTCTTTAATTTAGTTTCGTGTTTGCCTACCAAGAACACTAAAGTTTCTTTCCAATGCATTTGTTAAAACAAATTTTACTGCTGTATTTATGTGTGAAAATGACTGCTGCAAATGTTTCTAACATACCAAATAAGTTATTGAAAAAAGCTTCAGACATATCAGAGAAATCTCGCGATAGATATAAAGAGGAATACAGTAATAAACAATTATCTCACTTACAGTCTCCAGTATTCTGTTTACCGTTGTATTAATTTACGACGGCCGTTTCGGCTATTCAGCCATTTTCAAGTTTGTATATTTTTTTTTGTGTTTACGTATTGTTGATATACATTAATGAAATGTTGGTATATTTATTGACAAAGAACCTTCCTACCATAACTTTTTGTAAACTTGAAAATGGCTGAATACCCGAAACAGCTGTTCTAATTTAATACAACGGTAAATAGAATACTTGAGACGGTAAGTGAAATAATTGTTTATTTTAACCATTATTTGGAATGGCGATAACCAAACGTTAGAACTTAGTAAGTTTTCTAAGTGGTGCCGAGTTGAAAAAGTTAAACCAAAACAAGTAAGAGACGAAATTTTATTGGTCCATTAGTCTGATAAATTTAAAGATCTATCTACTTTATGGAGTTGATTTTCGATGAATTAGATTTGTTTAAAAAGAAATGAAAACATAGATATTTCTAATATTTCTCAAACAAATTTCAAAATTGTGCCATTATCATCAATATCAACTTTTATATTGTAGATTTTTCATGTTGTTTAAATGTGTAACTCATTTATGTTTGTTGAGTTTTTTTTAATATCTAAGTTAACATTTCAATTACAAGTTTATATTATGAGAAATGTACTAGTTTCTCTTTGCTTAGGATTATTGTGTGTGTTTTTTATTCTTGATCGCACACCGAAAAAGGTCACTTTCGGTACTAGTAATGAATTATACAATTGTTGCTTTACTAAAATATTAAACAGAGATGGGCGAAGGAATGTATCCTCTAGCCACTGTATAAATGTATTTTCTATAAAATATATAAGTTTTAACGAATAAGCAGAAAAATTATTTGTTTTTATCTTAATTTCTTTGCATTTGTCCAGTTAAAATGAATCATAACTAAAACATAAATATATTTAAACTTTCAAAGATATATCAAATACTTAGGTATATCTTTAATTATCTATAATTAGTCAGCTTTAAGTGAATGATATAAAACAAATGTATATAATATAATGAGCTGAAATATTTTTGTTTCATTAGGAAGGCTAAAAGATGGAATCGTTATTTTTCTAATATTTGATCTTTTTTAACGACACTACATGGAAAGTGTAATAACTTCTACTTACAGTATCTACAAGTTTTCTCTTTTCATTAAGAGTTTAATCTTCTTAATAAAATTGAAAAACTAAAAAAACATAAATTTGGTTTGTATTTCTGTGGTTAAGTACTTACTTCCAACAGAAGATTGTTTAATATACCACAAAATAAGAAGTCCTTATTAATTTAAAATAGAATAATACCTTTTTAGTAAACATTGTTTTAAATTATGTTATCTCAATTTGTTGTTGCGATGAAAACTATTAGATATATTTTGGATGAACTGTGCTATCCGTGGGAAATATTTTTCTAAAAAGTAGAGTAGTATTTAAAAACAACAACAAAACCAGGAATTTAACGGTAATTCTGAAATAAGTTGTGAATACACAAAAATACTAATCTTATTGTAAAAAACAACAGACCTACAATTCCCGAACATAGCCTATTACATTATTTTTAGTACAGATTAGAACATGACTAAGTTAAGTCAAGATTATATATATATATATATATATATATATATATATATATATATATATTTAATATTACTGAATCAAAAAAGTAACCTTAAAAAAAATTATAATTAAAAAAATAATAAAATCTCAAGAAATTATTTTCCCCTAAAACAATAGTAGTAATTTATTCGGATAAAACAAGACATAAAATACATTAGGGGGGGGGGGCATCTTTTTTTATTGGTTTTATGGACATTTTACAGCTACCTTTACCCAATATATATTCTTATTTAATATATTTGTGAATTTAATTTACGATTAAAATTTTAATTTGTTAAATGTTACCTTTTTTTATTAGTTTTTTTTAAAGTAGTCATCATTAAAATGACACAGAGAATGAGATCGGTTCGAAGTTAATTGTTTTATTCATTGTGTTGTTATAAAACCTTAAAGTTACACAACCTGTTTCAAGCAGTTACCTGTAGGTATCAACATTTCTTATGGATTTTATTAAAACTTTAGGAAAAGATGCTTCCTGTACAGAATAACAACTATCCTAAATGTTTAGTCAACATGCTTGAATTACAACCTCAAAAAATCCTTTTAGAGAAAAAATAACAACATGTAGTAATAAGCAACGTCGTTGAAAACTCGCTAATACTTATATTTAAAGTATTTAAATATATATTTAAGTATACTTATACTCTAAGAATACAAACCCTTCTGAGTGGCCATTATTTGTTAGGTTTAATATCTCCACGTTGTCAGGAAAATCTTGATGAAGTCGAAGAATTATCATGACAACAGTTATCACAGGAGGATGTGCCTCCATTTTATCAGCACTTTGAGTTGCGGTGACATCGCGTACAAACTTACTTTCATTCCTCTCACGATATTTTTCTCAAGAGGACCTTAGGTAGAAGGATGGTCAACCTGGAAAGATACCTGCACGATAGTAGCAAGTACTCCAGATCAAAGTGAAGACTTCAAAACAACATGAGGAGTAGGAATTTGAGGGTATTTCCAGTAAATGCCTACTGCGCCAAGTTCCCCAAACCCTAAGTCTTAAATTTTTAACTTTATAATGTTTCTAAGAACCGCTTTAATAAAACATTGAACTTTTAGAAAAGCGTTTTGCCTTTTTTTTACTCAAATAAATATTAAACATAACATGAAATATAACTTTGAAGAACAACTAAAAAAAAAAAAAAAAAAAAAAAAAAAAACTATATCCATAATTTTCCAAGTAAATTTAAGATAATCGCATAACAGACTTTGCTGTGTATAAAATTTAAATCAATATAAATCTAATATAAATGCTAAATAATGGAATGGAATGTACTATAATAAATCGCAAATAAAGACACACATAACAATGGGTTTTCGTGGTTTATTGGTGCTATAAATTTCAAACATGTTGAATGAGTTCGAGTATATAAATTAAATATGTAAATATTTTGCAGTGTATATTAAAACCACGAATGATATTTTACGTTATATTGAGGAATGATATATATGTATTTATGAAAATTTTAATTTTTCTTTAGAGGAAAGGGATGTTTTCAACGTATTACCGTCAATTTGTTTAACGTTATAATTTATAATAAAACATGATATTTTTTTCAATACTGTGGTTTTATTTTACGGATAGATTTTACTGAACAAATACATACTACAGGAATGTAGATGGAAGGCGTCGATGGAAGGTAGCTCCTGAGAGGCTCAAGGAGCTTAAAGCGAAATACCCAAATACAGCTTAAAACGGAATTTGTTTGTGTAATTATTTGAGCAACCGGTTGGTCTCGTGATTAGAGTTCTTGCTTTATGTTTAAGAAGTTCTGGGTTCAACCCTCTAGAGGGTTTAAAAACTTCAGCATCTCACAAAATGGGAAGCTACAATTAGTAGCTGATCCTGGTCTCGAAAGCTAAAATTACGACTACAGTAACTCGATGTGCTGACCACACATCACCTAAAGAACAGCTGTTGGCAAGTCTGATTATATGCCAACCAAGTTATTTCTAATAGCTTTTTTTAGAAGTGCTACTCTGGCAACGTTGTGGGTTGCTGCATCTAAGAAGAATATTCTCCAGGGGTTCTACTTCTTCTTCGCAAACCAGAAAATGCAATTACTCTAAGTAGAATCAATGCAAGTGCTTTTGCGTAAATATGTCACCATTTTGCAAATTTCGTCGTCACTTTTCAAACTCGCCAGTATGTAATCTGTCTCTCGGGATATGGTTAGCTTCTGTGTAGGCTTCTAACAATTTCCACTCATTTCTATCTAATATTTAAATTTTTTTTAATATCATTATATTATAAGTCACAGCTGGATTATTTGTTCATACACCAATGTCTATACACCATATCTATTCTTTCCGTTTTCTATGACTACTAGAAATTTGTTAATTCCCTGAGACGCTAAAGCCAATTTTTAAATTTACATAATTTTGCGGTAATGTCACATTTTTATTACAATGGCTCACAGACACAAACTTCTAAATTGTCGCTGGAGACGAACAAATAAGGTTTCGTAGTGTCTTTTTTGTTTTGGTTTAAGAAACAATTTTATTTTATACAATACATAAAAAAAGGTTTTTAATTTATATTATTTAGATATTATAAATTTCTGTTTTAAAAATTTAATTTACACATTCGAGCTCAGCCATGCTTACCTACACTGGTTTCCCCTCTGCATAAACATTACATTTGTATATATATTTTAAGTAGTTATTGCAGTTCGTCTTACCTTTATAAATTATTTAAGTAATTTATAGATAGACGCTAAACTTTGAGAAGTTATTTTGGATATTAATTTTTTATCAATTTAAAACACATGTCCAACAATGTTTCTTTTCCTGTTTATCTGTTCTGTTATGACATTTGTTTAAACAATTTCGTTTTAAAAATAGGTAATAACTGAAGTACAGATTGAAGTACTGATTCTCAATTTACATAATTATTTGTAGAGTTTGAAATCTGTGGCTGCTGTGAGATAAATAAGTATACCACAACTAATACTATGGCCACTAATACTACAGCTTTCTGTTCCAGCTTTGACATGTCTTCTGTCAACATACAACATGGACTTAGATGCATTGATTTACCAGTCTCTCTGAGTATTCCAAAAAGAGTTTCCTATCGAACATTATATCCCGAAACAAACTTGTAAATTGAGAAGTATGCAGGTGAGCAAATATCTTATGTCCTAATAAAGTAGGTTGTCGTTTGCTATACGACGTAAGAATTGATTGTTTAACTAACAAATGGCTGCGAAAACTAATATAAAACATACTGCATGGATCTGAAAATATTTTTAAAGGAATCGTACTATCAAAACAACCCATTCATAAATCGTATTTGATACCAAGACCATTAAAGATGTAAAAATTAAGATAAAACGAGAATTTAAATAAAACTTCCAAAAGTGAGAGTGTGAAAGTTAAGTGTTACTCGTTTAAGAACTCACAGATTCCGATAATTACATTTATATCAAGAACAGTGTTCCTTGAATCTAGTTTAAGAAATAAGAGAAAGAGTGATAATCAATACTTTGTGCTTGAAATGAAGCTTTAACAAGCGTTTTAGTCTTTGAAATAAATCCATTCTCTCTTCTTAATAATGTAGACTAGCGACTTATAATGAAATAAATTTAGAGAGAAGTCTAACAGAAATGAAGTGCTGAGAGAAGTGTCATTTAAAAATATTTGAAAGCGATAAACTTAATTGATTATAACTTTTTATCTAAATGATAAATATTTTTGTTAAAACTATAATTCCCAAACACATCCCTCTTGTTTTGTTTGTTTTTATCTGGCGTTAATTGTGAAATAATAAGAACTTCGTTAAAAAGTATTGTTATTTGTTAGCACAGACATTTTTTCCCTGTTTTTGTAAAGGCAGAAAACTTCTCGGTTATAATCTTCGATAAAATGCTAAAAGAAAACACCCTTTGACCTTGAATAGTATAGCCTAATAGCGTCAAGGATTTATAAGAAGAAACGTTTGTCAAGAAAGACCTCATAGAAAGATAAAATACAACATGAGTAAAGATGATATCCAGCTAGGCTTCTTCAGGATTGCCACGCCCCTACTCACTATAGAGAGCACCGAGAGGGAAAAAAGTATGAACAACCTTATCAAGATTTATTACATAAACAAGATTTCTTAATAATATAAAATTCACAGAAGAGATAGGAACATACGATAATGAATGTCTTTAACAAATACTCAGGTTTTATGAATTTTGTTACAGATTACTCTTAGGTATGAGTGTGTAAATGGTTTTAAATATTTAACCGACTCGCACTAAAGTGTGTAACATTGAAGTCTAACCTATATTCAATGAATTATCAAATAATATATATAATTACATTTTTCAGCAAAACAAGTACAAATAACAAATAATTTGGATTTAAAATTTATAGTTGAATTAAATTCCAAATGTAGAACACATTCTAATTTGTAAATGAAATCTACTAATATTATTCAACCATTGTTATGCTATGAAATATGGAGAAACAAAATGTACGTAATCTCATTTCAACAATTGAAGTAAAAATCGATAAAAAATCAACTGGCTTAGTTTAAACTAACAATTTTCTATTTATATTGTGGATTTTAAGTTAATTAAATAAATATAACTAGAAAAATATAAATTGAAACATTTGAATACAAATTGTAAGTTATAATGAAATATAAACATTCATATTTATGAAATAGGATACGCAAACTATTATGGTTTTGTAATTACACTATTTAAATTCCAACGATATTTGTTTTAGGAATATTAATTTCATATTTAATTTGATGTGTTTATTTTCCAGTCCTTTTTATTCAATGTTACAGAACGTAATAGGTTAGTATATTGTACAAAACCTTATTAAACCAAACATCAATTTCCTTTTTCTTCTTTTTTCAACCTTCGCATTATTGGAAGTAATACATAGATTGTAAACTTTATAAAAGTTTTAAGAAGTCGTTAACAATCAGTTTTTATTGAATTCGATAGAGTCGTTTCGTCCACAAAGAGACATCTTTAAACTTTGCATGTTAGCTAATTACGAATTTCTATTAACACCCGATTGACTCAATAACGTAAAAATATAAAGAAGTTTTGTAGTGTAACACCATAGTTAACAGCTCATTTATCATGGTATATGTGGACAGGAATAGTATGTCATTCTCTAACAGTGGCTGATCTTAAACGAAAGGATACGAAGAAGCACGAAGTGAGAATCGTTGTTCGAGAACAGACTCTGTCGAGTTTCTAGTCCAGTACCGTAAGCAAGATCGCCGTCTTATCCACTCCGGCTTTTATGTGGGTTTTAAATTTTACAATGGAAGAGAATAATACATTGAGAAGTGGCAACAGGGCTTTCCCGGGGGCCGTAACATTAGTCATCCGACCGGTATGTGTTATCATCGGCTCAGAAAGACCAATATAACGTGGAACAGAGTTAACTCTATGACGAGTAATACGTTATAGAATATGTTATAAGTTCCGTAATTATTATTTATCGAAATAAACTTATCAAAGCTGGCTTTCTTTTTGTTGGTTCCTTAGAGAGTAAAATTCCCGCCATTAATTAAATATTGATTCTTGTGTGTTTCAAGACCATCGCTAAACTGTCATGTTGCGGCTTAACAGGCTAAGCTCAATACCACTACAAAAGATCCTTAACATCCAAAACGTTTCATTCTTTAACCTAAAATTATTTTCAAGTGATTTTCCTCTAAAAATGTTTTATCTGGCTGTATGTTCAAGGATCAAGGTACACAAAAAATTTAGTAATTAAAGTGGAAAATAAATATTTTATGTTGACCACCTTCTTCGTAAAAGGTTTTAATTGACCTAATGCATATATTATTATTATACATTTTTCGGACATTTGCCATCATATGTGTGTTAAAAATTCAAATCACGGCGTTTCGGGAATAAGAATCAATTCCCGTTATCAAGTTACTAAAAACTAAAAAATAAACATGAAACTAGAAACTAATCCTATGTGAGAAGTAAAATTAAATAAGAATACCACCTACCTTAATATCTAAGGAAATATCTAGTTTCATGTTTCTTTAGTTTTTAGTCACTTGATAACGGAAATTGATTCTTATTCCCAAAACTTCGTGTTTTGAATGCTTAGATATTAAGGTTGGTGGTATTATTTTTTTAATTTTACTTCTCACATAGGATTAGTTTCTAGTTTCATGTTTCTTTAGTTTTTAGTCACTAGATAACGGGCATTGATTCTTATTCCCGAAACGTAATGTTTTAAATTTTTAACACACAAATGATGGCAAATGTCCGAAAAATGTATAATAATAAAATTGAACTTCCATCATTAACAAATAACTTCTAATGTATATGATAAGTATTTTTTTATAAATATTTTCACAGTAAATAAACCCTCTACACATTTTATAGATCTTAAATCTAAGCATTATACCTTTATGAGAAATATTGCAGTCTATGTGTACCAAAAGAACACCAACCAAAAATATAGTGATGTCAAATTTGTAACGGTTATTTCTTTCTAAGAACCTGTTTTTGATATTTAAACGGAAAATCTTTTTCAATCCATTCCATATTTTAACACTAAGGCCTTAGTTTGGACTATGATATATCATTAGATTTATATGTTCGAGTTGGTTAAAGGTCTCTATATCAAATACCATCATGTTTTTATACTTTAAATCAATAAACCAAATATGATTAAAATGTGTTTATAGTTCTGACATCATAGTAACTATAATATAGTAACTGTTATTGTATACACCTATTTATGAATTCTTCATATTAGTTAAAGAGTTTATTCTATTTCATCTATTCATCATTAATTTAATATATAAAATTAACACACATTTTTTACATGCCGGATCAAATCTTGTTATAAAGTAAAAAAACCTGGAACAATTTTTTTAAAGTTTTGACCTAGCTAAGTACCATAGAATTATGTTGAAACTTACATATAAAATTATTAATCTGAGAAAGGAATCCAGGCCAAGCGAATCAAATAACTAAAATTGTATATACATAGTTATAAACACATTATTGATAAGTTAGTGCACAAGTTTTAGATTACAGTATATTTACACTTTCAATATCCAACAATGTTCTATTAAATTGATGTGGATAATTTTTTTTTTAAACAAGTTTCTCATCCATATTTTTCTCTGAGGGTGATAGAAAGCCATTTTTTTAGTGACATAATGCCGTCACCAATAAAGGAGAGAAACATTATAAATTTTATTCATACTATCAATAATTAATTAAACAACAATTCGGACGACCTTGTCGTTGAAACGCGTCTGATACTTAGGCGAATTTTTTTATGAGAATTGTGTTCTGTGTGTTTGTTATACTGAACAATTCGGAAAATCGTTTTAAAACTCTTAACCAGATATCAAATTGAAATAAACAATTTATTAAAAAGTACAATAATTTTGTTCTAGCTTTGTTTATACACTTTTTAATTTTAAAAAAATCGTTTCTGTAGTCTCCAAAATAGTATTTAAGTAAAAGCATGAAATCTTCTTCTCCACTAGAATATAAGCAACGCTTGTGGAAACTTCAAACACCAATTGAGAGAAATCACAAATTTCCACGATAAATACTTTCATAGACTTTTCATTGACTATGTCACCATCTTCAGTTTAAACTGAAGATGACTTAGTCATTGAAACGTTGTCTTGTTATAATAAAATTTGTATTGTAGGAAATTTTGTATCCTTTCATTACATGTACATCTTTTGTAGTTTCTACAATATTACAATGTTTAGTTATTATTTATAACTCGTAAATAAAGCAGAGTATATTTTTAATAAATGGGAATAATGTTCAGATATAAAGATTGTCCTATATAGAATATTATTTAAGATATTATATAAGTAGTTATTAATGAGGCGTCCTGAACACATATTGGGCATTAAATGGATTATAAACAGTATTTATTTAACGTAAAACCATTTAAAACAGTACCTAATTGGCATTAGACCACTTTCATCTCTTTAGCATAAATTTTAATGTCATTAGTATAAATTTGCATCCGATTTAGATCTGTCTCTCCTTGTCAGATGGCGCAGTTTTTTCCGAGTTCACTCTCCGTCGGCTGGAAATGTTTTCTACAAAAATACTCTATAGACTCATCGTCATTACGAGACTCGTGTATGACCATGGGCAGTTTTCTAGTCTCAGTTCTAGACTCGTATAATACTCAACAAGTTTTAAATCTGTATAACGAAGGTCCTAGAAGATTGAGTTTTTCATTACATTTCTTGTGTAATTTAAGTATTATATTTTTGTTTTTACTACACGTTTTGAATAACTTAGTTATAGATTTCAAATTCAATAAAATTAGTATTTCATCGTTCTATATAGTTAAATGTAATTATTTTATAACCTAATGTATGTTATGTTTTGTGAACTACCTGTAACACCTCCTATTAATAAAACATGCAGATTCGCCACTAATAAGAGACGTACAAATTTTATACACAATATAAGTTTTGTATACTCCCAAACATTTGCTTTATTAGAAAGTTTATATTGCATTAAGTGTATCTATTTGGGCAATGTAAGTTATTACGTCAGATAGTATATTTATGTTGACAAATGTTTATTATTTAAAAGTAACAATATATATCCTACTACGAATGCTGTCTAATTTACCAAAAATCATTATCAATATTAATTCTAAACTATTTTCATCTTAGGTTTAATTTTAAAGAGAAAAGTAATCTATATATAATTAACATAACACAAGCTATTAAATACAATTGATTTTTATGACTATTATAGCGTTTAGTAGATTTTACAACCAATAATTAATCTTATTAGCGATGAATTGTATGTAACTGTATGATATTTGGGTCCTCAAACAAAATAAAAGTGAATCGTGATTGTACTAAAGACACTTTGTATCCAAAGTATAATATGTGACCAGAGCAAACTACATACCTAAAGCAAACTGTAGTAAGCTCTATTAGGGGATAGTTCAAATATAAATTAAATCTCAACAGTTTCTAATTAGTTCAAAGGTCTCTGAAAGTTGGTGGAAAAGTTGTAACGTTCAGTTTGCAGTTTGCAGTTTCAACCAGACGTATAACCTAATATGTGTAACTTTCCACCTGCTAATTACACCGTAAGATTGAACTATACACTTCCCTCTCAATTAGTATTACTGGAAAATTATTTAACCGGTATAGGTAATTTACAATCTGACAAAAACGTAAGAGTCAACATTGATAATTGATTATCGTTTTACTAAAAAGGATAAAGTATGATTAAAGAAGGATCTGAGAAACTTGAAGAATCTTATCTCTCTCTCTCTCTCTCTCTCTCTCTCTCTCTCTCTCTCTCTCTCTCTCTCTCTCTCTCTCTCTCTCTCTCTCTCTCTCTCTCTCTCTCTCTCTCTCTCTCTCTCTCTCTCTCTCTCTCTCTCTCTCTCTCTGTGTCTGTCTGTCTGACTGTCTGTCTGTCTGTCTGACTGTCTGTCTGTCTGACTGTCTGTCTGTCTGACTGTTTGACTGTCTGACTGTCTGTCTGGCTGTCTGTCTGTCTGTCTGACTGTTTGTCTGTGTCAGCACAGTAGAAATCAAGTTAAACATCTATATAAACATAGGTCTTAAAACTCTTAGTTTACCATCTATCCGCCATATTATTTTTTTACAAAAAAAAAATAATAATTTTCGAAATAATAAGTTTTTGAATTCAAATTTGGTAAGTTATTATTTTAATTTTATTTTTTTACGTTTTAAAACTGTACCAAAATATAAGTCTTGATATTAAATAAAGATAAGTATTTAAATTTGAATATCAAAAAGATAAAGTTAACTTTACAAAAAGGTACAAGAGACGAAACATGTATCTTTCTTAACGGCGATCAAAAAATGTTTTCTATTTTTTTCAATAGGTTAAAGGATAATCGAGTTATTAGCAAAGATCTAAAAATATAATCTAAAACACATGAGAATTAGCCGAAAAACAAAACATAATCAAATTATGGTAATTTTGTCTCCAAACGTTTTTTTTTATTTTAGACCTTATTAATAAGTTAGACTTAATAAGTTAATAAGTAAGAGGGTATATTGAAAAAATTTTAAATATCAAACCAAACCAAAAATCGCGTTCATACTATGGAAAATAATTTTACCCTTACCAAGAAATTTAAATTTCAGTTTGCCCCTTGTATAGTTTTTGTAACGTGGACAGTTTTTGCGATATTAAAAGTTAAATTTAGTCTGTCAAAAATTTAAAAATATTAAACATTAAGTCTTTGTTTTTATATAATTGTAAAACGTTGCAAAAAAAAAAAATGCGTGTACCAAATTTGAACTCAATACCTTATCTATTTCCAAAGTTATGTTAAACAAAAGAAAACAAAACAATATAGCTGATAGACGGTGAGCATTTTTGGATCTGTGTTTATATGAATATTTTTCATTATTTTTACTCTTAGAACACGCCCTGAAAGTCTCAGCTTCCTCATAAATCATCCGTACTTTATTATAAACTAGTATATCTTTTCAATAAATCGAAGGACGTTTACACAGACAGAGAATCTGACGTGAATTAGTTTTTAGAGGTACAATGAAAAATGATTAAGTTATAAATAATTCCTATAGAAAATGAACATTTGGATGAATATCTGTTAAGACGTATAAGCATGTAGGACAAGTTTAGATTTCAATAAATATTTTGAAAACTACGGTTATTCAACTAATCGTTAACAGGAAAATTAGCAAATTACACATAAAAATCATGATAATTTATTTCTATGAACTTTGCTTTACTCAAAGTAATACAAATACTTCATTGATGAGAAATTCCAATCAGAAATATGTCCATAATCTATTAACCAAAGAACGACGTGTTAAAGCATTGCTCCTTTTAAATTATTAACTGCATTAAAAAACAAGTAGATTAGACCCTTGAAAACCCGCTCTCAGTGAATTTCCAATCATGAAACCAAACGCATATAAAACTAGGGTGTCCAAAAATAAAATGTGTTAATATTCAAAAATTAACTTTGGTCGTCAATAAAAGTAATTAGAATATTTAAAAGAAAAGAAGCCACAAAGTTACAAAATCAAGTGGCAAGTGGAAATTTAAAAAAAATAATAATCAATAAAAATTACTGATGAAGAAAGATTAAAAGTATGTGGGGTGTGTGTGTGTGTGTGTGTGTGTGTGTGTGTGTGTGTGTGTGTGTGTGTGTGTGTGTGTGTGTGTGTGTGTGTGTGTGTGTGTGTGTGTGTGTGTGTGTGTGTGTGTGTGTGTGTGTGTGTGTGTGTGTGTGTGTGTGTGTGTGTGTGTGTGTGTGTGTGTGTGTGTGTGTGTGTGTGTGTGTGTGTGTGTATGTGTGTGTGTGTGTGTGTGTGTATTGAAATTAAAAGTGTTACAAATAACAAATAATTATTAAAGTGTTTTGTAATATCAAATTTTATGTAAACAAAATTTTAAAATCAAATAATTTGTACTAAAACTAAAATAAACTTAAAATAAAATTAAAAAACCCAAATCATAAACTAAAACTTGTGGTTAAGCAAATTTCAAACAAACCAAATCATAACCAGATAAAATAAAAAAAATAATCAATTATTTGATACAATAAGTGTGATTTAAATATTATAAACTCATTTGATAAAAATTAGTTAATAAAAGGATCTTAAGATACCTTCCAAGCAGTTTCAAATGAGTTAGAAAATCTGTCGTTACATCGAAATAAGATACTATTTATAATCATAAGTACAAATATTATGAAAATATTTTCATTATGTATTGTAAATAATCAATAGCATATTAGATAATTAAGTAGCCTAGTGCACTAAAAAGAGGAAATTTTATATAATTAAATGTTGGTAGAGGTCTATACAAAGTAATAAATAATTCTCTCAAAAAAAAAATGTTATTTGTAATAAAATAACTAAGTGAATTTTGTAAGAAAAACATCATTCTTATTTAGATTACTCAATTTAGTTATAAGGCAAAAAACATTGTAGATATTTATAATTTATACTTTTTTTTGACAATATACCAACACCTTTAAACTTTTCAATCTCTTCTCTGTCATTATTTTAACCTAAGTTCTATAATATTCCTCTCATGCAAAAGTATTATAGATTCGAACATTCGAATCTGATGGAAACACCCCAGTGAAGTTTAAAATAAATAAAAATGTGACATGTCCAAAAGGCAATTTTAATTTGGAAAACCTCCATACACGAAAGTTTTTGACAAGACTAAGTCGCCGAAAATGAATCGAAATTTTCCTATTGGTATCTAATTTAGTGTGTCAAAAAACGAAGGACAATATTTTTGTGATTGTCAAACTTAACATATACTTCGATTGATAGTGAGACAGCTATCCTATGCAAGACAGTTTAGAAACTATGATAAAATTAACATGATATTGTAGAATATCAAAGTATATAGTGTTTGCCTTACCAGGACTATCAGGTAACAGGAAATGTCTGCAGATAAGCAATAATTCCTTATCTTTACACCTATGTTTTGAGCCCTTTTAGAGTTTACAGATGGAGGAGATTTCCTCCCATTTCCCCAGGGTTGGTTAGATAACAGAATGTACTTCCTGTTTTTAACACCACAAGAAAACAAGATCATACTATGAAACAACAGTTTATTTTTCTTCCCAGTGTTATATATCCGAGTATGTTTATTTGGATTAGATTTCTTTTACACGGACGATTTTAATAACTGATTAGTGCATATAAAATGAAAAACCTCCCGATTTTAATGATAGGATTGTTTGACGATAGTTCTTGTGATACTATTAAAAATATTATTCCACTTTTGCCTTTAAAATTAGATTGACCAGTTTTTTATACATAATTACCATTTATTTATATCTTTTTGTCTTCTTCTTCTTCTTTCTAAAAACCTTTCACCCATCATTGTTTTATTGAAAACACAAGAATAAGAAGAAAAGAGGTAAAATAAAAACCCGTAGCACCGGAAAAGCGTTAGTATATGAAAAAAGCAAAAAATTGGTAATGAGGGACCAGAGGGATCCAACCCAAGACTACATGAATAAAAGTGTAGCTAGGTCCCTCGGGTTCGTCATATCCGTACACACTATTATTGAGTCCCTGGGTGCGGTTTTGATGAAAAGTGTAACATAGCGAGTTGAATGACACAGTAACAAAATTAAATATATCTTTAAATTTGTTCACATGTATATTCAATGTGGTTCGTTTATTTTCAAATGGTTCTTCTATAGAATAATTCCTGGCTGCTGAATTTTTAAATTCACTATATAAGTCCCGCCGAATTAACATCACTTTACTACCGCTAACAGCAGAACTGTTTTTATTATAACAAATGATTATTGATTGTTGATATCGCCAGTCATAAAGGAGTCGTAATATAAATCCAGAACATTCTCAGAATTGTATTGGTTTAATGGATCATAATCAGTCGTTCACTTGTGTTTGGAGAGAAGTCACAAATAACAAAAATAACTATCTGAATGACAATAGTACAGTCGTTTCCTTAGAACTAACACTACAGAACACATGCAGCAAGATGAGATTAGACCTCAAGCGTTGTATACCTTACCTTAGTTATAAGGGCGTATTATGTGTAAGAACAAAACTTTTTTTTTAATATTTTTAAAACAAAACTTTTACTTTAAATGATTATATTTGGATATTAAACAATATTTACAGGATATTTGAAAATAACAAATGAGAATAAATAGTAAACATACATTTCATTTGTTCATGACCTTCCAAATTTAACTATGCTCTTTAATTAATTGTTAATATAAACTTTAATGGTTTATATAATAATTGTAATTTTATTTTCAGATTCTTGTTATAGAAAGATATTTTTTGAGCACTGACTTGAACTCCCATTAGCGAGAGGGTATACCATTCTTCTATAAAAAAAAGCATTTATTATAAATTATTAACTTGGACAATATTGTAATAGTGGTTATTAAAATTGGTCGTTAAAAAACTGATATATTTGAATATAAGTATCCTTGTGTACATAAAACATAAAGTCTAACAGAGCTGTTTAAAGTATTGCACCCAAAATAAGTAGCTAGAAATGTTTGTTAGCACTGCAGAACAACCAAATGAGTTACGTTAAAAATCTTCATAATTAGATTACTCTTTTTTATTTACTTATAAATTATAACCACTATTTTAACTGATATTGCAGACGAAATATCAGAAATATCCTTTGTCTCATATTTTGTCTGCAATATTTTTTTTCAGACAAAATATGAAACAAAGGAAATTTATTTTGCAAATCTCACTTTTGTCTGCAATATTTTTCATTATTTTTTTGTATGGAAAGTTTTTCATTACAGCTAATTATGCCGTCAGAAAACAGCATCATCACATGAATTCAACAAATTAACATATTACATAAACAGCAACTTATAAAATATCGAAATAATGTTTCTGTATCACAAATATACTATTTTCTACCCATTATTGTCAGTATTTTAACAGTCCTAAAGTCTTCTGTCCTACATGGTCAAATGTTATAATCTTGAAATCGAATGGAAATCTAATGAAGAAAAAAACATAATATAAAACAACATATTATGTTGTTAAATATTATTTAAATATTTTATTAAAGTTGTATATGTAATGTGTGTTTAAACTTCTTCTGATCATGACGGTAAAACAGCTGTAATGAATTACTGTTCAATACTAATTGCTTGTAGACATTAAATTAGAAAGTAATACAAGGTAATAAATCACCTTTATTTTAATTAATATGAGAAATTTAGGAAAATGATACATTTCATAATGTAATTATAATCTTTGTAGTATAACTTTAACAAAATATTATGAAATAGAGGTCAAGTCGTGCGGAGATTTGTGTATAGAAAATCTGCCATCAACAGATGAACACATAATAATAAAACAATTTATGAAACTGAAGTTTCTAAAAATTGGGAAAACAATTTTGAATATTCCTTGGAAGCCAGTGTGGGGGAAATTTCCAAATAAATTTGTTTTTTAATAAAAAATATAATATTATTTTTAAATTTGGTTATCGCTCAGGCGTGATACAATTTCTTTTATTTTTGGTTTAAATAAGAGTATAATAGTTGACCAACTGTTTTACTTTTTCGATGAATTTTACATATTTTGTTCCCATTTTCCAAAATTTACAGATGATATATCTATTTTATTCAATTGATTTTTTTTTCGTAACAGAAATAAGTAACAATAAATACGTAAAGAATTCATAAGATGTTCAGTCAACCTCGTGTATAATCTTTAAAGTACCAATACCGAGTTTCATAACACTTCTCTTCACTTCCTTGTGTGATCTGGTTGTACTCTACGAAATATATATATTTTTTGTTATGAAGTCGTTACTTCATTTTATTAAATAAAAATAATAAAATTTAAAAAAATTGCTCTATTATATTTTTATATATATTTTATATACATTAGCATCCTGAATAAATATTTGACAAAGACGTTATCTGATTTTTTAAATTTCTAATGGACATTTAGCCAGATAAGTACTAGTAGCCGAATAAAATATCTATTAATTATTTACTATATGTGTCGAAGAAAATGCATCGCAAGGAAATTTATAGGTCAATTGTTTAAAATAGGGGAATATAATGTACATCTTGATGTTTTATCTTATTAGAATGCGTTATGCTAAGTAATTAATCATGAAATTCTATAAATAAACCTTACTTTTAGGTACCGTACACTATGCAAAGTTAAAAATTTGTTACACGGTAAAACTCATCTTGGTCATAATCACGATACACCGTATAGGGACCTCTTATCTCTCGAATATACTAATATCGTCATGGTCGGTAGAGAACAGGTGTCAGTCCTGATAAAGAGAGACCTGATAAAAATATGAAAGAGGGATCAAATCCGAACATAGATGTGAAGATCCAACTAGGATCCACGGGTTTGCTACCAACTCTACTTATGTGAGTCTTGAGGTTGAAAAATTTCAAAATTCGAAATGTTACAAATGAATTAAAATTCAATGTGTAAATTGAATCCTTTGTGTTAGTTTAAACTACTTTAATTTTGTTATGCATGTTAAAAACATTAAACTTAATATTTAAACAGTTTTATTGAACTAAGTCAAAAATAATAATTTAAGTTTAAATCTAAGAAATATGTTTCTGTGTTCATTTAATATTTCATATATTTACTAATAAGAAACGATATTTTCAGCTTTATAGTTAAGAACCAACGTAACACCCCATCAGTTGCATTTTATATGAAGTAATTAAACATATAATATTGATTATGTTGGTGCTTTTCAATTTACTAATAGAACAAACTAAACAGCCAAAGCATACTGTGTAATCAAAGCAAACTATTTCCCTAACAACCCATATAAATCAAACAAACTGTTTATTTCACATTGGTTTAACTGTAGACAGAATCTTCACAGTTTCTAATTACTGTAGTTCAAAGTTCTCTGAAAGTTGTTGGTACAGTTGTAACGTTGAGTTAACCATACACAATCTAATATATGTAACTTCTATCTCACAATTATTACCACAATGTTTGAAATCCACCCATCTCCTGATTATTATGGCTGGAAAGACTACATATCCACCCCGTTATTTCTTAATCTTACAAAAAAATTATAGTTTGATAGTGAACATAGATTACAGTTTGATGTGGTAAGAAAGAATAATTTTTTTTATGTTACTTTTTTATCAGAAAAATAAAATGTTCAATAATTTTAATAAAACTGTTTAACTAACAGAATATGAAACTAAAATTCACCAAAAAATTTACAATAAAACTATTTATTATACTACTACCATTACAGCATAACTTATTGTTTCGTTTCATTTAAAAAATTCATATAAGTAAACTCACGGTCACGTAACTTTGCAAAACAAAACTATTGTATATTCCTATCACGAGAAAATCCATGGTCAACATGCTCTGCCTCTCTTTCTCTTGCCAGCACACCCCCATTTTCACTAATAAACTTGTCCTTCACCTCTATTCTGAGTATCAAATGAATTGTCAAAAAAAATGTCTTTAATATAACATGCATCATTATGTAAAACCAGAATTATCACATATTATTTGTAATACAAAGAAAAAGAAAGAAATTCCTTTTTATTAAATTTATAAAATATGTGAATCATGCAATTAGAGTCTGTCTAGGGATCGCTCTTTTTTACTTTTCAAAGTTTTTACTGGTCGAGGATTCTGGGTATATATATATATATATATAATATATATATATATATATATATATATATATATATATAACAATTGAATAAGAGTCTACTTTCATTCGATTATCTATAATATTATTTCGCACCTTAAATCTAGAAAACCAATAGATAAGAACTTTAGTCCCAAACAAATATATTACAAATAGTTTAGGTCTAATAATTCAAAAAACATATTTACTAATATAGTGTTATTATTTTTTTCCCAAATTATTATTTAATAAAATGAGTAGTGCAGCTAACTATGTTTTACTTGTTAATCCGTTAGGGAATAATTTTTAAAAGTTAAATAATAAAAATTTAATTTAAGGATTGCATTAACCAACTAAAATATTTATTTACCAATTTTCTTTTCTTCTTTTTGTATCATTATATTTTAAATAAATAAAGTTCTAAAATTAAATTTACTTATAAAAAATATTTTCTCAATAGATTTGGAATATTCATTAATAATTTTAAAAAATACTTTGTTAGATATAACTCTTCATAAAAAAATTAAAAAATAATAAATGTTCTATATTTGTTTTTGTTACATATTACTTATTGTAAAATAAATTGTGAACATAATTCACTTAAAAGGTTAAATGATTTTCTTTATATTTCTTATTAATTAATCGTGTTACTTGGAACTTCAAATTTCAAATTAGGAATATTTTGGTTCCAAAAGAGGCATATACAAACACGTAAGATTTAAAATCTTTCCGTCATATCACATTTCTTTCTCTAAGAATAATGTTGACTTGTGGAATCCTTTTTACAGGTCCCTTTTATGAAGCCTTTGTAGTGGAATTCTATATAGGTCGTCTGAAAGTTTGGCAACATTGTTTACCAAATTATATCAATCACGTTCATTCATGGTATTTATTATTTAATATTCCCGAAGGTTTCCGTCACTAAAATACGCTTTCCTAATTTCGCTAAAATTAAAATATTTACCAAAACGTCTACAATATATTTCTCATTCCGAGTATTACAACAAAAATCATACCTTGCACTTTCTTGCCTGCCATGTCTACAATTAAGAGAACTAAACATCTTCTTTTATTTAGTGTGTTCATGACACTCCTTTAAATTTATATATTTATGTGTTGCTTATGTAAACCTCCTGTCGTAAATAAATTTTAATTTGCTGTAAATATTATGTAACTGAGTTTTATCAACAAAATCAAACTATTTATCCCTCATCTCTCCTCTCCTAAGCCAACTAATAAATCACCAACTAATAAGTCAACTTAATTTGTGCTGTTACAGCTCTTCTTCAAACACTTACAAAAAAAATCACATTATACCCGTACATTTTTCCAAATTTCTTGATATAAAATAAATGTTGTATTGTTAGAAACTCTGACATCTTTTTAATGTCAAAATCTAAGGACAATTACACTAAGACACAAACTCTGTTTTAAGACAACAAACGAAGAGATCAGTGAAAAACAACGCGTTTAACTTATTTTACAAACTGATCCCAAAACTATCATATATAGATTCATCGAGGTACCCAAGCTTGTTTGAAGAGTAAAACGTTTAAATCATAGGAAATAATACAGATGAAGACACCTCATAATTATATTTGACCTTACTAATATTTTCATTCTTTTCATAAACCCTTTTCTTCGTCCTTCCCGATTACTTGCATATTTCATAATATCTTAAATATTTAATGCCGAAGTATATCCACCTATATTAATTTTGTTTAGTAATCTTTCAAATTTTACTAATTTCTATAAGGACATTTTGATAACTTCGTGCTTTTTCTAACATCACCACCAAAGAACCATAATAATATATTATGAAATATTTATTAATTATAACACTAAAATTACGCAAATTATTAATTTAATTGACTTCTTGTACAAGTTATACCATTGATCAAAGACTTGATAATTACCAGGTACAATTTAATTATGACAGAATACAGTAATTTAGCAGATCGTTTACAGCATAAGTTTAACTTTGAAAATTTGGAATATTATTTGAGTTATGATTACCCCAGCAAGTCCTTTCAACATAAAGTTAGTTACTTTAATTAGTGTTTGATATGGGTAGTGCAGGGTTAACAACCTGCTGTGCTTGTTTAATGCTTCCAAAATGGAAAATGAAGTTATGTCAGTAATGGCCTAAATTGTAATCGTATATAATCTAATTGTTTTCGAAATAAAATTTACTACTTATAATTTGTTCTTATTTTCCTTTTGACAACAAAATTTTTTTTTATCATGTCTTAAAATTTTTTTAATCTAGATACGATACATATATAGGCAGTTTTTCTGCCGTAGATCGAAACGATAGTCATGAAAAAAAAGTAACCTTAAGTTAACTTTCTTCTATTAAAACATTTTAAACTTTTCAATTTTCATAAATAATCTTAATAATTCGAAGTTAGTAGCTACTATTGCGAAATTTCAGGCTCCAAGCATAACTGGAATCATTCAAACACGTGCGTTGTATTTACTGTTAAATTTAGAAGTATATTTTATGTAAATCGTAAAACTTAAAAAATAGGAGAATAATATTAAAAATGTGGAATAATAATATACAATAAAAATGTCATAATTTCCACGTAAATATTCAGTAACACTTTAAACATTGTTTACATGTATTGAAATGTTCAATCTTTTTCACAGCATGGATCTTAACTATAATCAAGTTTTCACCAATTATTACAAATGAAACTATTGTCTATAGTACAACTGTATCTGTAGATTTATTTTATTTATTTATTTTTTTATATATATATATTTTTTTTTTTTTTTTAATATAACAAAATTTATATGAATTGTTTATTTTTCTTCATATTTCATTGTGCTTTCGATAAAGATGGTTTTAAATAAACTAAAATAAAAAACGTTTAATTTTGGAAATTTATATTCAGTATCTGTTAATTGTTTACGTGTTCATCTTTGGGTGACACATTAGATTAATCTTCTCCATAACATGTACATAGATCAAGTGATGGAGAAGAACTGTAAACAATATTAAAATGTTTCATATTACTTTAAGCATTCAAATTTAAACAGTAGTGAGGTATTGTACTTTATGGTCCAACAATGTAGTAACATGTAATATGTAAATTAAGTACAGTATGTTTTACAATTCCCAGCTAGATTACCGCTATACAAGTGCGGGGAAACCGCGGAATGTGTTGAAGTTGTAGATATACAACTGGAATTGTACATTGCATTATCTCTAGCCATTAACAATATTTATTAACAAAATGTATTGTTTACAGATTAAACTTAAGTTATAAATTAATACACAGATTTTTTACTTTGTTCATATGTAACGGATGGTCCAATATAACTAGATTATTTTCAAAATAAAATATGTTTATAGTAAATAACAGTAACAATTTATTACAATAGCCAAAATATGTACAAAGTTAATCGATTTAATTTATGGATTAACATAATGTAGGTGTTCCCCAGCAATCTCCACACTTTTTTTGTAATCTTTTCTGCAAATTTGCTATTACTCCACGGATCATGGAGATTGGTATTGCACAAATTTTATTCCTTATTTACTTCTTTAAATCAGCAATTGTGTAAGGTTTAGTTACAAAAATGTTGCTCTATTTTTCCCCACAACCAAAAACCATGAGTAGTTAAATCCGAAAACCGAGCAGGCCGTGCGACATCATCACAACGTGATATGAAATGTCCCTGAGAACAGTCTTTGCAAAGCAGTGGATGATACAATTTCTATATGCGAAGTTGCTCCATTTTGATGGTACTATAGAGAGTCCATTTCTATTCCAAACTGTTGCAATCATGGAACTTAAAAGTTCTAAATCATTTCCACGTACGCACTTTACGTCCACAGTATTTGTTGTAGAAGTTTTATTTTCAAAAAAGCCCCAATAACTCCAAAACGTCCAACACCACAACGTACAGCCTTGTTACTATCTGAAGTCATTGATGGGTTTACCTGGAAATCTCTCTTGACTAATAACGATAATTTTGACCATTTACATTACTGGATAGCTCAAAATGAGCTTCATCAGTCTCAAAATGAGCTGCAGTAATCTTTGACTAAAAATAAGAAATTCAAGATCTGCAGAATTGATTTTTTTGTGACTGCTAATTTGTAATGATGAAAATTCAAATGAAAATGTAAATTTCGTTTGTAAACTAGTCTTTCAAACTCTTAAGGCATAAGATTGTTTCCTGGTTGATCGGTTTAGGTTTTGCAGTACAGATTTTCGATAGTGTCTGGAGTACTTACAGATATAGGCTTGGTTCACATTTAATACAAATGCAGTATATCTGAAATTGTTCATCCGCATTTTAATAGTATGCCGACAAGGAACAACGTCGAGGAACAGGCATTTTTTTACGAAATAACAGCCATGTAACTGTTGCAGACTCAATATTCATTTTTTAACTTCTATAACAAAAGCACTGCTCCATGTATACTGAAATAACATCCTTTGCGTTCATAATTGTTGCGACAATCAACAGTCCATACGAAATAACAGCTGTTTAATATTGGGTTAAGGTTTTGGGCTAACAAATATTGGTAAAATTATTTGTGTTAAACATTCTATAAAAGTCACGCTCAAAAACCGTTCTTTTATAATTTATTAGTCCATCTATTTGTTTGAAGTCTAAAAGAACAAATCTTTAACTAATTCAACTAGAATTATTTGAAAAGTATCTTTACTATTTTTTAAAAGTGAAATAACGGATAAATAAATTAATGAAACAAAATAATTAGATAGCTTCTATTGGCGAGGAACATGACTGATATTTTTGTTGCTTGTAAGTAAAATAATAATAATAATAAAGTAAAGATTTTGTTAGTTTAAACGAAATGGATGTTTAAATAATTTTGTTACATTTATTTAAATGTTATAAAAAAATATTTGTTCAAGGAAAATAACACATGAAAATAAGTAATAAAAATCAATTCTTGTTGTTTTATGGGTGCCGACGTTTTTTTTTTTTTTTTTTTTTTTTGTTAATATGGATTTCGTTTTTTAATTTATAAAACAAGTGCTAACACGAATAACGGTATTCTTTTTATCTATTAACGTAAGGAAATAAAATTCACAGTTAATAAAATCACAATTTAAAATTTCGTAGAATTCAACGAGTACGTATATATCTTGACGAGATTAAATCTCCAAATTGTGTGAAACTATTATGTTTTTAATTGTGTAATTATGTACAGTTTGAGAATTTTTTGAATTTTGTTGTGCAAACCAACATAGATATAATAATAGTGTAGTCACTACTTATGGTATAATTGTTTCATAAATAACGTCATCCCTATTGTAAAATTTCCAGCGCTTATTTTTTATATTAAATCATTGCTCATGTAATACATTTTGTAAACTTAATTATAAATGATTTTACTTAATGTTAAAACTTAATTAACAATATTTTAAAATGACATATTTACCACCTCATTTGTCATCTACAGTTCACCCTGATGTCCTGGCCTCAGTACCTCAATCAGAACGATGATCACACAACAAGAATGAATTAAATAGTACAGGTTTTCTTCCCTCTCTCTCTCTCTCTCTCTCTCTCTCTCTCTCTCTCTCTCTCTCTCTCTCTCTCTCTCTCTCTCTCTCTCTCTCTCTCTCTCTCTCTCTCTCTCTCTCTCTCTCTCTCTCTCTCTCTCTCTCTCTCTCTCTCTCTCTCTCTCTCTCTCTCTCTCTCTCTCTCTCTCTCTCTCTCTCTCTCTCTTACTTTCCAAATGAATGTTGAATCTTGGAGAAATCAGATCATCTTGACAGAAATTAATTACAATTACAATCTTACAGAATATTATAAGAATGATGTGTGCAGTCGTAGATGACCTAACTAAAATGATATCGTATAACAGTTAAAGTACTTCAAATGTATATTTAGTACTTTAAATCTCTGGATCGTTACACAATTGATAGTCCTAGCTCAGATCAAGGGATAATAATATCTAAGTTTTAAAAATGGAACAAATTATATAGAAAATAAACTTATGAACATCCCTAAAAGACCAATTTCCATGCGAATGAATTTCACTCTTTACGTTCAGAAAGTAGATTGCAAATATTTACAATACTTCCTCTTTGTACAATAAATTGAAACCCCTATTGTTCATACTTAAGTGTAGAACAATGTACTTGAATTCATTATACGAAATAATTTATTTAAGACACAAGTAACAATTCGGTTTTGAGATTGCTTAATTAAACAGAAAGTAAAGTAATTTTGAAGTGAATTATGCAAAAGTGCTAATTTCTTTGTTTACAAAACTACAAATCTTTTGCTAAGAAATATGAAGGAACAAAATATATGTATTATTGTAAGTTCATTTTAATTAGTTTATTGTTACTCAATGTAGCAGTTTAATAATTACAAGTTAAAATTAAATTTAAAAGTACTCTTTAATACGGTTTACTTTAGTTTAATAACATTTTAATAGACAAAAATGTGAGTTTTAATGTAATATAAATATTATTGTTTATACAAATGTTATTAACATTGGTATGACTTCAATGATAAAATAATTAAAATCCTAATGTATTTATTTTAGCACATTTAATCAATTACAATTAAGTTAATATTTACTGACTTTATTATAACTATATAAAAGACTGTTTTCACTTCATATTAATATTGTTAATGCTAGTAGTGTTTTATGTATTTCAAATTCTCAGCCCTATAATAAACACTATAATAAAATAGTGTTTAGACGACTGTATTAACACATTTCGTATATTAAGAGTATTCTCAAATCTCTCTTTTAGTACCCCACCCCTTTACTAATAACTTTAATTAGACGTCCCTCGGCCCGTAACTATCTCGCTAATATGAAGTTGTACTTCAGCTGTTATATATATATGCTTAAATATATATTCAAACTTCTGTTCTTTTTTATCACCAACAAAAGCACATGTTGACCTAATTCTTATCATTCCGTAGGACATATTGAAAAACACACACACACAATTTTAAAATGTTGAATCATTCGGACTAACTGTGTTTGAAATAATAAATACCAATAACTTCACCTTTCTCATTATTACTATCCCTACATAGTGTAGTTCAAATCTAGTATTTTTTTATAACATGTTTCACCTAACCCCTTCACCTATTATAAATATTTTGTTTCTTACACAAGATAAATAACAGTTATATCCTCAAAATATTTTGTTAAATCGTTTTAATAATTTACTTAAACGTCGAATCTCCAAAACTCTTGTAAATGAGATTTTGAAACCTGTAATTATTTTTTGTTGTAACTTAAAAGAGAAACACCTCTCGGTCATCATCGTCGTATTAAAAAAGAGGAAGAAAAGAAGATAAAATAATAAAAATCCATAGCTGTGGAATACCCCAATAGTGTCAGTGTCCGAAGAGAATAGACCCTAACCTAGAGACTACTTGGTGAAGTGTAAATCCAGTTGTATTCTCGGGATTGGTACGCTCGTACTCACTAAAGGTAAAAACAGGAAATGTTTTAAATTCAATTATTCCCAGCACGTAAGATGGTAATTTAAGAATTTACTTATAAGTTGTTGGATAATTACAGTAAAATATATATATTTACTCATTTTATTAATATATAGTGATTATTATTTGATTCGTAAATTTAAATATATATTTAAAATTAACTAATATATATATATATATATATATATATATATATATATATATACAAACATCAGTCAACAGTCCCTGGATGGTTTTATGTAATAAGAGTTAGGTGTTTTTGGAAATGAGTTATCTTGGAATGGATTTTACTGTAATACAGAATCGTTTCTCTCTTCTGTTTTATGTGAACTACCAATTTGTATTCAAAACATGACTTTATACAATCCATGTTCACAGTAAATGTAGATTGTAAAGTTCTCTGTAAAATTTAAAAGCTGATAATCTAATTATTTAAAGTGCTAAGGTATTAATTTTTAAATACCTAAATATTTGCAAATGTCCGATTAAAACACAATAATGATATGAACCTTCCATCATTGTCAAATAACTTTAAAAATCCAAGGGACATTGCAATACAATCCGTCTAATACTAACACATATAATATTTATTATAAAATATTATATTTTCTTCCCCACAACTGTGAAACTGACTTGTTTATTTATATTCTGATACGAACATGTGGAACATTAAATTGGTATTATAAACAGTAAAAATGTTACAAATGACATTTCGTAAAAGTAATTTTTGTAGCAAAAATTTCGTTTTGTTGAAATTTTAATTCGATTATTTTAAACACAATATATTTCTTTATAAGATATTCATTGATAAAGATAAAGTGATTTCAAGAATACAAACTATTGATGAGACTCTTTTGAGATTTCCAAAATATATCAAGATATTATCATAGTAAAATGTAAATTTCACTTCCAGTCTCAATGAGGTGGATTAGTTTTGTATTTCAAAACTTTGTATATTGTGTAAAATCTAAATAACAACCTGTTTTGAAAAATCCAACCGGTTTTTAAGAAACAGGAATTATATTTGAAATAGTTGATTTATTAAACGGGAATTAGTTGTTATTTCCCCAGTGTACAAATTGGGTAAAATTCGACCTCCTTTTGACTGTATTATGGCATTAGCAAACAAAAAGGTGATTTTTAACAAACTGTCCATTCGTCATCGTTGAAGTAAACACGGCCATAGAAATTAAGACAGTAACGTGAAATTTAAAACAGGGGACAAGAGTGTGCTCCTATAGACAATTGAAAATCAGAAAATATTAATTGAATTGTCAAAATGGCGGCCATTGTACTATGATTTTGACCATATCTCGTTTTTTGTTCAATGTATAACAACCTAAATTAGATTATAATTTGAAGATTCCAATCTGCATGTTATGGTACCAACCCCAGCTCTCTTGTATGAAAATTGTACCTGTCGTCATTGCGTTATATCGGCTTCTAACTATAAAATGTGACCATATCATGTTATTTAGGACATTTTTACGAAGCTGGGGAGGTTCATAAAAATATATCATATTCCTGAAGTCTTTACTAGTTGTAAATAAAAGGAAACATAATTATTTTCTTTCAATATTTCCAAAAAACATATTGTTTTTATGTAACACGTTTATTCCTAATTAGGTAAATATCGTAAGCGTGATTTGCCATCAAAAATAAAATTGTTCCTCGTTTTCTAGTCAGGTTATTTTGTATTCCTTGTTTTGAACAACAACCGTTTGGGCATTCTTGTCTTATAGAATTAAATTAAATATAGATCATAATTAAAAGACTTGGAATATATTAATAGTGACAGGGTCGGAAGAGAATAAGAACCCTCATGGCCAAGAGAGACCTGTTAGAAAAAAATGAAAGAAAAGGATCTACAGTAATTCAAGACTACACGAAAAATTTTGTATATTCAGCTAGGTTCCCTGGGTATTGGAAAAATATATGAAAATAATTTTAAAACATTTCAAATTTAAATTAACCATTTATAATATTAAAGTAAAATACATTAATGCTGAACCTAGACAGAAAACTTTTTAATTATTCATCGTTATATACCAACAATAAGACATAAAATGCTTAAAAGTATTAACCTAGTCATTAACTGAAACAAGCTTACGTTTCAGTTTTATGCACAAAATACTTAATATATACAGACTTATAAATATGTGTATTTTGTACGTAAATAAGCAGACTTTATATATATATATCAACCTCTTCAAAACCCTGTGAAGAGATTAGAAGGTAATTTGTTACACAGAGGCTGTCATCTAGAACACTTAAAACATGGCTCACTTGCAGGGGCGGAGATGGAATGGGTTCGCAGTGCTTTGTCAACAATAATGGTATGAGAAGAAGCAAAAGACTAATTTACAAATTGAAATATGAGGTGATAAAAATGTAATGTTTTAAGGTTTCCAAAAGTATAGAAAATATTGTAAGATAAATGATGTGTCAATGCGTAATATATAATCGTTTAATATCATAGAATTTTGATAAGTATTTATAGAAATGACAAACTTTTATACAAGTGATACAACCCCTTATCACATAACAATACACTCCAAGGTCATAGCTATTAAAAGATCCATTTAGAAGATCTCCCTTTCAAATCGTGTAATTTATGGTGGCTATGGGATTGGAAAGGATTATGTAACTGAACATTTCAGGTATAGTGTAAAGTGCCACAATAGCTCTATATAGGGCACAATGCTGTGGTCACCCCCATATAAAATATTAATAAAAATTATTTATTAATTCGCCTTCAAAATTTAATAAAATTATAATCAAAATGGCAAAAAGAACTATACGAATAACCTAATCACCTTAGTGTAATAACACAAAAAAATATGTTACACTTAATTATATAGAAACTAGAACAATCTAGTATGAGCTTATTATTACGTCAAATTATTTTAATTTTTACGAATTTCCCATTCAGGTTCCAAGACAACACTGTAGAAAAGCGTCTTGTTTATGTTAAAGTTTGTACTTAAAATCCTTTTAGAAATTTCAGATTCTAAGGGTTGGTTTTATAAGAAAATATATTTTCTCTTTTTATATATTAAGAAATAAGAACTTATTCTGCAACATGGTATATTATACCTCTTAGTATATCTGTCTATCTAATTTTACTTATTTTAAGAAATAGCTCTACAAAATTGTAACCTATATTTACTAACCACTATAGTGTGCAAATCTTTCTATTTTATTAAACTTTTATTTATACCAATTCAATGCGACAGCTAACATATATTTTACAGAATTTAATTCCAACACAAGATCTTTGGTATAAAAAATTTAAAAAAATAGTGTAAGATTTTAACAACAAAGGGCGTTATTTAGAATGGTGTTTGTAGTGTAATAATTGCCTCTAATTATTTGATAGTTCTATTCTGTAGGCAGTACATCTCTATCTATCTACCCCCACCCTCTTTCACTCTAAACTTCTTTACTTTATCTTTATGGAATTAAACTGTTGAAGACGTGGCGTAGGTAACACGAGACAAAACGTAATGCAATAAACGTGATAACCTGAGTAACCTTTGACGGTTTGTTGGTCCGAAAGAGCGCACTCTACCAACTAGACTACGCGACTTTAGTTTTTTACAACCATTTTAAAAAAATGTACAAGTACGTGTTCCCACAATTTTAAAATATTATATGCAGTCAACGTCCTCCCTGAATTACCGTGAAAGTTCACTATTTGTACAAGTTTTGAACTACTATTTAAATTTTTGTACAACTTCTAAAAAAACTTTTCACAAATAGAAACAGTAATCCAACATATAGTTAGATTACTTTTTTTTAATTTTCACTCTTTGATTTTACTATTGTTTTCACAAATTATGTACTGTTTTGTTCAACCATTAAAAACGTTGGTACAAATACTCATATTTACGAAAAAAAATGAATAGTATAAGGGGTCAATGACCTCGCTGGATACCTTTATTAACTTTTTAATACTTGACTTCACCATTAAATGTGAAGATAGACTTTGCTGAAACTTAGTTCGAGCATGTTTTATTCTTCATAACTATGTTAGGTATAGAGACGGGTTAAAAGTATGACAATTTACCAAGCACCACTTATAAAGCCTAACTATAGGGAATGTACCACGAGGAGATGTTGTGGTGTAAAACTGTGAGAGATAAATATACAGATTAATTTGTAAAAGAAGGCAAAATACCCTGGCAGGATAAAATGACATTAAGTAAATGAATATGTTACAATATATAAATACGTAAAATTTTAATAACCTCGTTTGTATTTCATAAATGCAACGTTCACTGTCATACCGTTCAGTATATATCATATTGTTGTTCTTCAAGAAAGTGCGTCTTCAACTGTACAGACAAATTGAGTTAAATGGTTCTCAGAGCACCCGATAAGCGTAACTTAGTAAATAACATCTCGAGTCGTGCGTTGCACCATTCGTTACGCAAATCGTATATTTTTGTACGTGTTTATTGAGTGTTATATAGTTCACTAACGCACGTTACCAATCTCGAACATTTAGTTTGGAATTTATTGCCATCTGGAGCTAAAATATGTATAAAGTTAAAGGTAAATCAGTGATAAGAAACACATAATTATTATGATTAAAAACAGGTCAATGTCGATAAGAAAAATTACCTTTGTTTGATTTGGAATTTTATATTAAGTGGTGTTACATGTGAAGTTAGCTGCAGAAAATTGAATGTAAAAACATTATATTTTTGTATCACAAAATGAGATTTGATTTCAAATACTAATTAGAAACATTGTTTTATGATTTTCTGATCAAGCGCCGTTATAAAGAGTTATCGGGATAGACGGGAAGTAAGTGCATAAGTGTCATTCTTCGATCACAATATGTTTTTACTTGAGTATAATACAAAACAAATATAAATGTCCAAAATCATATACAATGTCATCCTCCTGTATATCATCTGTCTATTCAATCTGAATGTTTGTCTGTACATCTCCTCCCATCTCCAACTGTAGAAACTTTATATGGAAAAAGTGTCAATCATTACTCTTTACATTAAAATAATAACCAAAATATTAAGAACAGAAGAGGATTTTATATAATTCAGTTTAACAAATATAGATTTTTACCATTTTTTAAATTTTGAATTGACATTGGTTGAATGGTTAACAATGATGTAAGTAAAATCTTTTTTGTGACCCCAAAAAAACCCAGAATTTTATTTTTACCACAAATTAGTTTATATTTGGTCGAAATCACTTACGTAAAATAATAATTGTCGAAAAAACAGTAATTTAATAGTGCTAATCCAGTAAGTCATTAAAATTGCAAAAACCTTTTAATACTTTAACAAAACAATGGTGAAGTCAAATAGTGAAATTCCCACGGTAGTAATTCAGTGATGTTATTAACCTATATAATATTTTGATTTTGTGTGAAATCGTTAACTGAACAAAGCTTCCTAATGACTCTTCAAAACTGTACACATCTGTACTAATCGACGGTAAACTCAAATAATGAAGCGTAAATTGGGCAAGGTCATTTACACCATGTAGGTTTTCAGTTTTGTATAAAAATTTTATTTGTACAAAACTTTCAAATGGTTTAACAAAACTTTACACAATTACGGTGAAGTTAAAATATGAATGTTTTAATTTGAAAGGCCGTAATCCAACAACATGATGGATTACCGTTTTAATTTTTTTTTATATATAATTTTTTTTTTATAAGTTGTTTATAAGATCTTTAATACATATTCCTTATTATACTTCATTTTTGGTGTAAAAATGTACTTTTACAAATCTTTCTAATGGTTGTACAAAACTTGTCCAAAAAGATGTTGATGCAAAAATTTAAAATTCAAAGACGGTAAGTAATCCAAAACATCCAGTTAACCGTTTTTATTTTTGAAATAAAATATATTTTGAAATTGTTCAAAACTGTTTAGTTAATGAAGTCAAAAAGTGAAAACTCAATTAAAGTAATCCAGCGATGTCATTCACTCCATGTAATATTCCAATTATGTAGGAGACGTGACTAGTACAAAACAAAGGTGAAGTCAAAAAGTGAAAATTCAAAGGCGGTAATTCAGTATGTAGTAGGATTACCTTTTTCATTTCGAAATAAAAGTTTTTTTTTAATTTGTTCAAAAGTTTAATATCTTGTACAAAACGAAGGCGAGTTCAAGTAGTTAAAATTCAACAGCGGTAATCAAGAGAGGTCATTGACACCACATGATATTTCAATTTTGAGGGGAAAAGGTATTTACACAATACTTTTTAATGGTTGTACAAAACTGTACAAAAACTATGGCGAATCCAAAAGTAACAATTCAAAGGCTCGACTCCAGCATGTATTTTCATTACCGTCATTGTTTTCGAAATAAAATTGGTTTTTAAGTAGTAAAAAGCTTTTAATCCTTGTATGAAACTGTATAAAACTTTTACACAATGATGGTGTAGTCAAATAGTGAAAATTCAAAGGCTTTAATCCAACTATAGAGGTATGTATAAGGTACAATTGAAACTATATTTGAGCCAAATTTAAATATATACATATTTCTTTTACGTCAATCGAACTACATGAAGCTGTGTTTAAGGCACAATTGAAACTGTTTAAAAAAAAATGTTAATTGACGATCGAGCCACATCAAAAACGGTTACCGAAAACGCATGTTGCCCGTATATTTTATAATCTCAAATGTGAATAATTTGTGTTGTTTAAGTGTTTGTGTAATGTATTTTACGTGTAAATTTGATCATGACTGATAGATAGCCGAAACACTTCATGTGAAAAAAATGCAAAAAAAACATTGTTCGGAGCATCACGACCATAAAGTAATTAACATAATAAACTATAAAAAAACACTATTATACATATTCTATACATGACAATGTACGATTTGACATTACAATTTAACAATTTGTAACTGGTACAATATACCAATATTAGGATTTTAATTAATTAAAATTCTGTTTTTAGATTTACGATTATTACAAATTTATAATAACACAATGAGTTTCTTAACATTGTTTTGAAATCACAAAATCCTCAAACGTGTCACATTCATTAAATGTTATTATAAAATGTATAATTACTAAAGAATAAAATAATTTATTGGAAATTATTAGTTTGGATAAAGTTACACTAAAATGAAATAAGTAATAATAGATGAAAGTGACATACATGAAATCTCAGTCTTCCTCCTAAATACTAGATGATAGATAAAATAAATATTTGCTCTTATAGCAGAATCAATTCCCAACAGCTCTATTCTCATTTCATTGCTATTACTGACGTCTCTATGGTTGAACTCACGTCAATGTGGTTCCATTTCATATCACATAAAGTGATTTATTTTGCGGTTCATATCTCAATATATATAGTGGAGAATATTTCTGAGAGAAGTGTAAAGTGATATCTACTCAAAGAATACTTTAGTGAGAATATATTTCTGTATATTAATTTTTTTTAAATTAAGTTTATAACATCCATTAGATAATGTTGTAAAATAATTATTTAGTAATATTAATACAAAAAGTTTAAGAGCCAATCATAATTAACTATGTAGAGTTGTCTATATGGTACCAGCAACTAAATTGTTACTTCAATATTTTGTAAAGTACTCTAAACAATTGTAAACTACTGGCAAACTGTAGAACTAAACACCAGTTTCACCCACTTGGTGAAACGTAACCGCTATGACGCTGTACGTTTCTGTGTGATCTTGATTTATTTGAAATACAATGCTTGTATGAACGTTTTGGAGTTCCGTTTGTTTTGACAGCCGGAGCAATGAATGTTCCCTATTCACGATATTTTCCTTAATATATTTGATTTGATCCTTCTAATTATTTAAGCACTTTACCATTTTTAATTGAATATAAGTTAGGACTTAGAAGACGTATAGTAAATAAGTTTGCGTTACATCAACACCTACATATAAACAAGTCTTAACGTTTGAAGTTATATTTGATATATTTATATTCTTAAATCCAAAGAGATATAAACTGTGAGGTTTAAAACACTCATACATTTATTCTCCTTCCCCCCCCCCCCTAGATAACCTTAGTTCTCCGCAATAAATTATTATTATTTATAATTGCAAAGCACATGTTACATCTGCTTAGATTATATACTTAACCTTATACCTTGTGAGTAATTTAAGTGCTGTTTTATTACTATTAAACAATTGTAATCAAGAAATAACACTAAAAACTATTTAATTATCTGTACTGTAGCGTAAATTTATGACTTTCCCTCCGTTACGTTACCTATTTCATATAAAGCTTCCTGTAGTGAGAGCTGTGCAGTTTGTCTAACATGATTATATCTTGGATTATTTTTTATCTAAAACAAACACCTTCAATATGATCAACTTCGTTAAAACTTTAAGAGTTTAATTAATAAATAAACACGCATTTTCTCCTTGATACTGACTTCTACAATATAAAAGATTATTCTGGATATTAACTCAAACAAATTATCTAAAAGTTACCTTTTCGTTTATGATAGCATGACATCCGATCAGCTGAGTGGTTACGATCTGGCTTAGCATGCGAGAGGAGCTAAGTTCAATTCCTTTGGAGACTGAAATAATTTAATCCGGTCATATTTACTTGTTCTATTTTAAATCGATTTGGAGAGAGGCTACTATGGGAATTACTACACAAAATTATAGTCTGAGTTACTAATATTGTTTGAGGGGAAATCATAATTATATAATATTTAGAAACTTTGTAAATATTTTGATTAAAATATAATAAACGAATATCTATATTTCAGTACTCACATCTCCAAATTGTCTCTGTCTTTGTCATTAATTATTACTTTGATTTCCATCAACCGGAATATAATAATGTTATAAAACGTTTGATCATATTATTATTTAAGTTCAATTTTAAACTTAAAACATATGTATTAATTAATTATATGAACAAAATAGGGCATTGTTTTTAGTAATATATATATATATATATATATATTTAGTAATAACTCATTGTTTATTATCTTTTTCTAAAATAAAACTAATTTTTGAGATAAAATATGAATCTAAGAAACGAAAAGAGATATGTATCAAAGGATAAAAAGAATGGATGAAATAATCTAAATAATGCACGTCGATCGGGATGACTTTGATCTAAAGATAAGAGAAATACAAAATATTATTATATGTTAGTACAATAGCTGACCTAGATAATGTATTCATGAAATTCAGATCTTACTTTGAAGTAATTGAAAACGAGGTCAGTTTTAGATTTATTTTCTCGTATCTACATCAAATTTTCAGGTAAACTTTTAACAGAAAAATATATAAAACTTATATTATTAAGGGTATAAGAATTTACAGTGGACCTATAAATCTCCATTTATACTGCTAAAACCACTTTTAAAACCAACAAAATTATAACTTGTGTGTAAAAGTATACAGTGGCTTCACTAATCCTTGGAACCGGTAACATGAAAGTCTCTTCCATGTCCACTGAATATAAATCGAGCAAACATACCAACACAGAAGGTCTATTCCATGGCGTCTCATTCTACCAGTCCCGATAATTTTATGTGTATCTCACCGACTAGTTTTTGATGATCCTCTACTCATTTACATCCTTTATTAATAGTCCTTGACAAATTCAGGGATTCTTTTTACCTTAATCCACTTCACAGCTAAGAAAATATCCCAGAACATTATTTGACCTGAGAATGACTTCTTCCCTTATAACTTTTAGATAGCTACATTCCAGAATTCAGTTAACCCAGAATCAAAAGCTATTGACAGGTGTTCAAAATCCATTGAAGGCCCAGTTCAGGGTACAGAACGAACACTGGTTTAACATCAAATGCCCACAATTTTGGTTTATTAAATGATCCTCTTGACCCAAAACTCTTTCCACTCTCAAATATATCCTTCTGTAAAGCACTAATTCCTTGGATTCTGTATCCCTCTATCTAGTCACAGTTTAGCTATCCCCAGTCTAGAAATCTTAGGTTTTTAAGTAGGAGCTTATCTTTCTCCTTCACCTTTTTGAAGTGCATACTGTAGTAAGTACATCAAATTTCTCCGTTTTACCCCTTCACTCCTACTATAATTTTAGGAGCTAATATATTGCCTATTCAGTCATGTAGCCCTTTCTTTCTCTTTCACTTGAACCTCTTCCTTGCAACCTCAATGAATCTGAAAAATCCTCTTGATGATCTTTACTGCATTCTTATGCAACCCGAGAATTTTCTGTGTGCCTACTTATCTCCTCCTCATCACATTTTTATATTGAGTCTTGAACATAACCATCTTGGACAGAGCATTTTTGTTTAAACCCTAAGTCAATAGAAGGCATTGGTTCGACCTGGAGGTTAGACACATACTGATGAATTTGAAAGCTTTTAGTCTTAAACAAATCTTAGACAAATCAAGACTGGATTAATTTCTACTACCTTAAATTTGTTAAACAATCGTAGCCTGAGTTTAAATCCACTTAATGTTTCGTTTGTGTAGATAACATATTATTGCACTAATCGCATGTCTCATCAGCCTCTATCGTATCCAGTATTCTGTTGTGTCACACCCTGTGACATTACTCGTAAAGACATATATTCTAGTGTTAACGTTAAAGGATTATGTGTATTATAGTGTAGGTGTATGTAAGTGTTGTTGTACTGGGGTAAAAAAGTGACAGCCGCCTTTCCAGCGACTACACCTACGGCTGACCATTCCATAGGAGTTGAGAATCGATATAACATATTTTGACTGACTTTCCTAATAGGTTAGAAAAAGAATACTGGGAAGGTTGCAGAGTAGAACCCCCTTCGTAACTAAAAATGTAACTTACTTGCGTAATGGTCACATTTCTCCAGTCATACATTTTCCCTTGAGACGGCCAATAGAAAATCCATATTTTAAAAAATTGTAAAAAACTTAACAACAGCATCAACATAATGGTGCTTTCGATAGCAATGTGGCAGATCGTTGTAAATGGTGAGAATACAATAAAGACAAGTTCCTAATACCTTGCAGGACAGTACAAGCAGCAGCATATCTTAGACACATGAAAACAAACTGAAATTAAACACTGTTCACATGTTCATAAATCTATAACAATTACTTAAAAGTTACACACATTTTACCGACTTGAACCATTTCTTCTATTTTTTATCGTTAAATCATGTATACTGAGCTACTTAAAACTCTATTTATTTTAATATAAAATACAGAGTTCATTATTGATTTTATAGTTTTATTCGTGTATTCAAATTGAGTCATTTCGTACTGTTGACGTCCTTCCTTGTATGGTGAGGAATAAAATCTAGCTTCAGCACAAAATCATCTGTTTACAATACATTGTCTAACAATGCCAGTCAATATCTCATACTGGTATTGTGTGGGTGATAATAATTCAGTTGCATGATTTCAACTGAATTGCTGTATAATATTAAATTTGTCAAAATCCATGCTAATAAAGTTTCATTACTTACATTTGCATCCTTTATGTTGCTTATAAAAATGATAACGATTTTACATATGGAAAATATAAGTAATGTGTTAAAATATTTTGTTCTAAATATATATGCACATGTTCATCTTAGCTCAGCTGATTATGTAAATATGATTTCTAACGAAAGTATATGTAGCAGAGATGTTGGGCTATTATGGGGGCTACGTCGACTGCGCCGGATTTGCGCCCCTGCCGTCTGCCATTTGAGTAATAATCTGTAGCTTCCTTGATATAATACTTTGTACTACAAAAATGGATATCTGGTAAGTATCAATTAATCTTATATTAAGCGCATTAGATTATATGATTCTAGAACCACCTTCAAATATAACCCATTTCTAAAGGCGTTCCCAAAATTGATTGGATTAAATTGAGTTTTACATGTTTAGTTAAAAAAATAAAAGGTGAATCCTCAATTGATAATTATTGGAATATACTCTAATAGATCTATATTTAAATAATAAGGAACCAGGGTACATGGTTTCCGACCGATAAGCCAAGTGTGTGGATAATATATTTGAGATATTTTCGATGATATTATACAGAACAATACGGAATCAATTAATTCAATACATACTTTCAAAATTAAATGTCCCTCCTCGTGGGTAGTCCGATAACAGAGAATTCACAATAGTTTCAAAGACGAATGTCACGGATAACATCGATTAAAAATTCAGATAATTTATGTTTGCATAGAGTATTAGTTTAAGCCAAAGCTAAAAAAGATCCCCACTACAAGGGTATAAAGCAGGAAATGGTTGAAAACACATAGAGCCGAAAAACTGATGGCATAAACGAAGGTGGTAATTCCACAGATTGGGGCATGAATCTTAGAGTTGGAAAAGTTTCAGGACCATTTCAAAAAATACAAGATTAAAGAGTACAAATTTAGCAGGAAAGGTCGTGATGTGTATTTTCGTAGTGAAAATGAAATTGCCGTGCGTAAATTAAACCTTGTAATTAGTTAGTGTCATTTTAATCTAATTAATAGCCTGACAGGACTTTTGCTTTTATCTTCTTTTGCGAAGGATGTCTCGCACGGCAATTTCCAATCAAGAGACTCTGGCAAATGATCCGGAACCTGAAGTCCATATACCGTAGTTAACTTGTGTGTAAATCAACAATTTTGTCATAATGGTATTACTTGACAATCTTGTGAAAATCGCGTTTCATATCTTTAAAGAAGACCTTATCAATCAGTTTATGGACTATATCATGGAAATCAGGGAAAACATCCTTACTAGCCTATAACGTGCTTCATTAAATTTTCCTTTTATTCTAAAATATATTCTGCACCTCATTAAAATCAATCATGAACTTATTATGCATAGATCTAAGATCATACTTATGTAGATGGATAATCTAAGGTACATATATTCACTAAATTATTTCCCCAAGGCCTTATCAGCTCTTCTAAAAGCTTTTGATCTACTTGCTGAATAAAATAAGGGTAAATTTCCTCATTTTTTTCTATACATTGAAAAATTAAAACTACTATTCCCTATCCCCTAGTAAATTGACAGTAGAGGAGGTTGGAGAATCGTTAAAAAATGTCAATGTTGTGCTGGCAGGATATACAACTAGTCATGCTCATAACCTAACCTAAACACTATAAGACTCTTGATACTTTATGAGAACAAGTATGTTGCTATGACACAGACTCTGTAATCCTGAGCCCCTATCGAGATTATATAGGAGAAATGACGGACGAATTAGCAAATTGCGATCTTGGAGTTTATATAACTGAATTTGTCTCTGGAGGTTCAAAACATGGATATAACGTCAAGACAAAGTCTGGTAAAATTCTGTTTGTAAGGTAATAACAAACTTTAAGCCTTCATTCCTCACAGTTGTTGAATTAAAAAAAACTGTTCTTTCCTAATAGTATGAACGGGTTTACAAGACAGTTCTTCTTATTGTTTACTTGATTTACCCGGTTTAGTTGCGTAAGCTAAGTTCAAACTCCAGATTTTGAAAGCTTGTCAAATTAAATGGAAACTCCTTCTTATTGAGTTCAATATACTTTGGTTTGTGTGAACTCTTAGAACAGTGATGAATTGGATTTATTATTTCCCATCTATAATTGTTTTCATATATATATATATATATATATATATATATATATATATATATATATATATATATTAGATTTTGTACATATGTGTAAGATTTTGTCAGTATATTTATATTCCTAACAGAAGTGAAATTGTTAAAATAAATTCAGAATAAAAGTTGATTTTATACTATCTACAATCATGAAGGGTTGGGACATGTGTATTGAGTCAAGAGATGGACACTTTATGAAGACCAGACTTGTGAGTTGTAAAAAAACTTCATAATATTTTTTTAAACATCATTCAAACTATTTATGTTTAGCCCCTTATAATTAGGCCAGTTCGAATGTGCATACAAGTATTTTCAGTATATCGATGATAATTCGACCTGGTAGTTAGTTTTTAATTTGTGTTTGTCTTAAATTAAAATAAACATATAGCATAAAAACATATTTATATAGCATATTAAAATAAAAATATATTCAATTCATTTGTGTTAATTTGTGAATATATTTATTTCAAAATATGTAAGATTGAAAATGTATAAAATGAAATCTTTTGAATTAATCTTAGGTTTAATATAATACTGGTATCTAAATGTTTGCTATATTAGTTTAAAGGACGATTTACCGGTTCATTAAATAATATTCTGCATCACATTTTCAAGAAAATGTACAAAGCCTATAGTTTAATCTAATTTACACAAATTTTTGTATCTATAAGCTTTCGTTAAATACATATCAAATATCAAGGTTTGAAGGGAACTGATTTTTACATTTATAATATAAATTCAATAAGTTAAACTTGATCATTAATCATCGTCATCATCATCACCATCATCGTCGCCTTCGGCTTCTTCCTCTCCTTCTTCTCCACCTTCGCCCTCATCTTCAGAATCTTCACTTTCTTCTTCTTCATCTTCTTCTTCATCGAGAGCTTTCTTCGTTTCTATTGCTTCCAATCTCTCTTCGTCCGTTACAAGTTCCTTGTCTAATCTGATTAAACGAGGGACTCGAGCTAGTACTTGAATCCTACAAAATAAATATATAGTTTTAATACTATCTATATAAGTCCAGAGATATTGACCAGACAGTTGTGAAACATCTGTTGTAATAGAGTTGTTATTTATCTCTGTAAGATTTTTTTGTTGATATAGACTACATTTCCGTTTTAATCTTGATGATAAAACATGTTTGAGGAATTTCTGGTGGATGCATGACTATCAGATATTTATGTTTCTAATAATCTTATATATTAATACTTTAGGGGTGGGATCGTGTTTGTTTTAAAATATTTCACTACAAAACATCGAATTCTGCAGGATCAAAAACAACTCAATAATAGTAATGTTTTTGGCTTGTTTTATGCAAGATTTGCAATTCTCCTTAAAAGAAATATATGAAAAAAACATATATCTATTTCATGAATTCGCACCTATTATAACGTACAACATCTAATTGGTTGAAAATTGCTTCAATAGAGAGATTTGTAAACCAAAGTTTAAAATGAAACAACTGATTCAAGTTTAAACAGATATGTCAATATGAGTGATGCTAAAGGTATAATTAATAAAAACTTCAATAAAATTCTCAAATGAATTTCTTAGGTTTAATATTGATAATTAATATGACTAGACTACCTATATGATTGTTGAATATTTAAAATAGATGATTCAACTGATTTTAGCAAAATGTTTGTCAACAAAACAAGACCCGCAAAGTTAATTCTAGAACACATTATAGTTATCTGGACATGACATCATATTATAATTAAGGATTAATATCTTTTAAAACAAGTTTTTGTCTTTAAGCATTCTTTTTATAAGAACGAAATAAAAATTATATTAAGCCAATATGAATTTTTAACTGTTTGGTTAATCTTACAATCAATATATAGGGTATGATTATTCTTCCATACAGAATGAGCGGATCATACTGCTATACAAAATAAAGTAATTATTTTGTCAAACTAAATTGTATACAATTCTGTAAATATTAAAATGGTATTTATGAAAACTTCCAGTGAGACATCAAAAAACCTCTTCATTGAATTTCTATGGTTATATCATGTGACTAGTTGTGTACTCATCAATTAATAAGGAGTGTCTAACACATATGCTTTTGAAAAGGTGGTTTTCTGTCCTCACTCCAACTCTCAGTACAGTACAGAGAGGCAGACATGCTCATATCCATTAATAGTTTCTAACATTGATAGCCTAGACAGAGATTAGGATAGTTTAATGCTGTAAAGGAGTTTAACATGTCAATGTAATAGTATAGTAACATGTGATTGTTAGCATAGTTTGTGAATATGGAAGCTGGTAATTTTAGCGTGGAATTTGAATGTTCACTCAATGTTTAATTAAAAAAGATATTTAGTTTGAAGAACATCTAATCTATATTTGCCTAATTTATTTTCTTTTTTTAATTAAAACTGGTGGTAAGAGTATTAAATTAAAATTCTTTACCAGAAAAATTAGCAATATCATGGCGTGTGGATGTAAACAATTAACAAAAGTATGTTGATGGGCTTGCATATTATTTTCCATTTATAAATATGTAAAGAATAAAGATAGGTTGTGAATATAAATCTTGTCATTGTGCGTGAAGTTATGATCTTCTTGATTTACCTGTTAACATTGAACTCGTTTTCTTCATCTTCTTCCCCAGGTTCGACAGCATCAAACTCGTTATCTTTACTTACCAAAGTCTTCAGAGATTTTAGAGCTGCTAATTTCTTAATTTCTTTGATGTTCTCAATCTTATTATTTCTGAAATATTTAAATATAAGTCTTAATCCCTCCGACGTATGTCAATAATACAGATAGATATTAACACTCAATGTCATTCAGTCACTACACACGCTCAATAATTTATTGATCAGAGCTATAAAGTCCACAATTATCAGATAATAATTTTCTCCCTTTCCAATAAAGTTTAAACAAAATGTTGATGTGACTAACTTTAACAACTCAATATTTGTATACAGCTCTACTACTGTTAAAAAAAAAGAACATTTTAATTATAAGTTAATATTTAATAAACGTATACCTTATATTTATATAGTTTAATTTATTCATAATTGAAGAGAGACCTCTTAATCTTTTAATTTTATTGTCGCGAAGATTTAAAACTCTTAACTCTTCCAATTGATCTATTCCATCAAGTTTTTTTATTGAGTTTCCTCCCTGTAATAAAATAAGAGTATTAAATAATTGCCTATTAGAATAATTATGTGTTTTATATTACCTATTAAATACGATTATTAAATTATCCCATTGTCCCATCTTATTCCTGATCTTTTTTACAAGAATATATATTAATATCAATTTCCTGTCTGTACTTGAAAATGTGAAAATGCGTGTTCTTGTTATTTTTTTGATTATAGGGACTGTAAACCAATTTTTTACTTATTATTCCAAGTCTCAGAACTCACAGTTATTTATTTTAAAAAGGTTAATAAATATCATCATTTTGGAGGACACAGAAGAGGGAATATTTCAAGACATAATATTTCAATATAATTAAGTAACACTAAAATCTTAATGTTAACTTTAGGAGGGTCATATATACATACTGTACTCCCATTACAATGTACAATAAATACTCTCATTAAAAATAAGACTTTTTTTCAAAATTTTCTGGAAAGTACAATTAATAAAAGATGTTAAAATCAAAAGTGCATTATGCAATGGTAAAATACTTAATTACTTTTTTCTAAAATATTAATCTAAAGCATTGTGATTGTTTATTAAATCAACGATGTGCTAACTCGTTTTGTATTATTGTTTATTATGTAATTCTTTTCCTAAAATACAACAAATATATTGTTACTTTTTATATGAAACAATTCAGCTGATATCAGTGTTAATGTAGCCATCTTAAATGCAGTAGAACAAAAAAAGCTGTGAACCCCCCAAATAAAAAATTAGAAATACAATTATAAAAACTCTTTAAACTTACAAATAAACAGCCTATAATTATGTGATTAAATAGTCGACTTTAAATACTTAATGGGGAGTTATTTTTTATCTAAGATCATCTATCAAGACTAGATTTCTCACTAAATCGAGCAATGTACTCCCCTGACAACAAGGGAAGCAGACCAGGAATAAGGGAGAGGAAATGGGAATACGCCGTACCTGTTTTCAATTATTGAATTATCTTCTTCCATTGAGCACACAAAAGTGTGTAACCGAGTTTGTAAATAACCTGTACAACTTGACATGCTGTAAAAATAAAAGTAAATAAAATAACAAGAATTGTAATAATGAGTGGTGTAATTGTGAATCCACATCTATATTTCTTTATTTCTAAATACAACTCAAAATTATTGAAATTCATTGTACAATAATTATTTATTGTCCTGGTTTTTAAGTATCTACATTCTAGTCTGTAATTACATAGTTTTAAGTGAACTCTGCTCCCCTACACCGAACTGGTGATGCAATTATATAAATTTCAACATGATATCTACTCGCTACAATCATAATCCATGATTTTATTATTTTGAATTGTGAAAAATTATAATTTTCAACAAATTCATCTTTTAGAGGAGGGAATACAAATCTTTGATTGTACTGTACCAATTTTTATTTATTGATTTTTGTCTTAATTTATTCTAAACAACAAATATGAAATTATATAACATGTATTTTATGTTATACTATATATTATTTGAGTTTTAATTCAGTTAAGATAGGTTGTTCCTTTTTAACATCATTTCACTCTACTTATGTAAAACGCAAAGTCATTCTGTAAGATTATAACTCGAATACCGTTTACTTGAGTGTCATGCAAGGAAGTAGGTCATTTCGTTAGATTTTATTGTTTATTTGATTCAAATTAATTCAGAAGTTCTCAAGTTAAAACAATATAATTGTGCAGACATAAATTTAAAAATGTCAACACATTTTACACATTTCCATAAAATCTTGAATAACAACATACAGCCTGTTTTTTCAGTAAAAAAGTTCGTATATGATTTAAAAGTTAATTTGAACTGAAAACATTTTGAACATAATCTAAGTTTTAATAATTAACAAACGATTAGAAGGATATCAGAATAAATACATTGCTCTATTTGTTGGTTTTGATTTGAAGTTTATCGCTTTGTTTTAGAAACATATTGTAAAGAGGAGTACATTGTTTAGAAATCAGGTAAGCATAAAGAATTTTTCACATCAAGCAGATATTAAAAGACAAAAGAATAAGATCAGAGACAAATAAAAAAAAAAACATCATTGAGTTAGATTTATGCAATAACATGAATGTTAATGTTCATTTAACAGAAGGAGAATGGATTATGATTATATTTAATTAGGCTACTTAAAAAGTTAATACATAAGAGATATTTAATGAAAGTAACATTATAAAACATTGTCCTGAATTAAAAAAAAAAAAAAAAAAAAAAAACTCAATTATTTAGAATCTGTACTATTTAATGATTTCCACACACAACACAATTTCAAGTAGGCAGACCTGCGGGAACAGCTAATAATATATCATTTCTTTAACGAAACTACATTTGTTAACCAGTTTACTTTCAAAATCAAAAGGTTTCTTAAGAGTTTGGTTATGTACAAATGTACAGCCTTATACTACCTACCAGATATAATTCACGGATAGTAGGCACTTGAAGATCATTGATTGTCTTTATTAAGTTCTTGGATGCAGTCAGACATCTTAGTTTTGGAACTGCACTGGTATGCAAGGATAGGGTCTTTAATTTGTTGTCTGAAATATACAAATAATAATTTTAATGGTTGACTTTTAGTGTGCAAGTAAATTTAGCTGCAAACTTACAAATTTCTCTCCCAAGTTTAAAAATATATTGATATATTTGATATTGTATTCATAAAACATCCAAAATAGAATTTATAGTTAAACAAAAATTATTGCCAATATGTTACACTTTCATTTTATAATAAAATATCTTGATGATACACTATCCAAGTAAACTATGAGTAATACCATTAAATGTATATTGTGCAAGGAAAACAATTTGCAATACCATATTGTTAAGCTTTTATATGTTTCTGGAAGTTATAATTTATTTTTGAGGGTAGAATACTCTAGTTTGCGAAGAGTAGGAACATCCAATAGTATACTAACAGGAAGAAATGTGGTTTTTCACACTATTGGAAAGAACGGATTTCTCCGCTCTTTTTGAAGTCTTTCGAAGATTTTCCACCTATCCTGCGAAATTTATTAAAAAATACAGAATGTTTTTCCTGATCTATCATAAATGGATGTCAGCACTAGAGCCTCTAATTTCAGATATTCAATCTATACCAAGGAATTGACTTCTATTTTGTACATAACATCAATGTACAGTATAATGACAATATATAAATACATTTTCTAGGTTTAAATTATGACAGATCCAAACGTTATGTAATATGTTATTACTATACTAAAGCCTGTATTTACATTAAGTTCTAATTACTTGTTTAAAGAAACAACATGTTTTACAACACCCTGAAGTTTATATGTTATGTGAGTGTGTATCTTTTAATTAGTAATTTCAATTTTCTATTTCACCAGGTTATCCATCTTATTAGTTAATACAACTGGATTAAAATCACTCAATCAACTTATTACTCAAACTTTTAGGTTGGCCGCCATGATTCATAGTTCGTCTTCTTCCAATAAAATTTCATTAAAGTGGAATTCTTGAGTCTATAATATGACATTATAGTCTACAAACACAAGTGTAGTTATCAATGCAACCAAATATTAGAAGTATAAACCTAAATGAGCCTAATACTTGAATTTCATCTTTAATATAATTGCAAACCTTGTAAATATAAAATAATTAACTGGTAAACATAATATGCCAGCGTCCAGGTGTACCAAGAACATAAACCAAAACTATCTTTACTATTATATTATTTCACTAATTTCATTTCAAATCAATTTTTAATTTCCAGTTTTAAACCCATAATAAAATTAATTTCAAAAATAATCTGTTGATAGCCGGTTAGAGATTTTTATAATTTAGTTTACGAAGTCACTCAGAGATAGCGCTCGAGTTGTCGTAACAAACACATTCCATTACCGACTTTTACAGCAGAACTATGTTGTGATTTAGCTTAAAGATTTTTTAAATATAATATTAAAAGGATTTTATTACTACAAGGATAATAAAATTAATTTTATTAATTACGAGAATTTTACAAAAGTATGTTTTTCTACAATATTCTGTTCGTTATATATCTATTTCATATGGTTTTTATCCTCTTGAAAATATGTATATTTTAACCAATCTTAAACACATATTTTTATTTATTTAATTTAATGATAAATAAAAGTACGGAAAATGGGGTTGAGGATTATTACTCAATTATAGTATAAACATGAATTGTAAACTATAAAACATTTTATTTTTATTTATACATGTTTAATTTCATAAACACAAAATTTAAAAATTACCTTACCACATTTCAAATAATTCAATATGTTGTTAACAATGAATAAAATAAACTGGAATTTAAATAAGAAGTGGAATACAATGTAGACTCTATATTAAGCACTGCACAAACTCTTTCACACAGACATTCATAATCAAACAAAACAACTTGATGCCAGAAATGTCAGCTGCAGGTAAAAATAAAATTCAACCCTAAATGACACTTGTTAGATATTGAAATTTGAGACTTATTATTATGTTTTATATTTTGTAGTAACTTCAACTTTTCTTCAATGGAATAATCTAAATTATTTAACATATGCGTTAAAAGTATTATTCCCATCAAATTTAAGTTATAAACATAGTCTAGGCAAGTGTATACCATACATGGACATGAACACAAACTATACAAGCAATTAGAGTACTTTTTATGGCCACTGAACTTTAATGAGTACAGTCACTGCAATCCCAAGTGACATTGGCTGGAATTACACCTTTTTCCGTATAACTGCGGGTTATATTTTATGTGTTTTTCGTTTTTATATATTATAAGGCAATGATTAACGAGAGGTTTTATAGTCTAATAGCAAACCTTATAAATATAAAAATAATGAATTGATAAAAATATGATATGGAAACGTCCAGATATACAAAGAACATAACCGAGATAATGTTCACTATAATAATCTTTCACTAATTTCATTTTAAATACAAAGGTAATAAATTATAATTTTGAATTATAAAACCGTGCGTAATAAAATCTGTGTGACAATACATCTATTGGTAGCCGGTTATAAATATTTCAATTTAGTTTATGTCGTCGATCAGAGGTAGCGCTCGAGTAGTCGTAACAACAAATTAAACACTTTACATTACCGACTTTTACAGCAAAACTACAGTATGTTGTGATTTAGCTTATAGGATTTTTAATTTAAGATAAATTTGTTAATTAAAAAAATATATATTAAAAAATTACGTTTTTTTCTATAATATTCTATTTTTCGTAAATCTATTTCATATTGTTTCTTTCTCTTGAAAAAAAATATATATATATATTTATATATATTTTAACTAATCAACACAATATAATTCTCTTCATATAATTTTTAAAAAACATTACTAAGCACGATAAACAGAGGTGTGGATTATTGCTCAATTACAGTATAAAACTATTGTAAACTTATTGTGCAGTTTTTTCTGTCACTCTATTTTATTTGTACGTATATTGTATATAAACACGAAATGTTAAAATAAGCACACCACATTTCAAATGATACAACTTGCTGAGAGAAAAAGAATAATAGTTTTAAAATCAAAGTGGACTTTTAATAAATTGAAAACGAAATAAACTGTATAAAAATATAGCACAAACTCTCTTGCACACAAATTCATAATAGAAATAATAATCAAACAAATTACGTGACTCCAGAAATATTATGTATGGATACTCGAGTTTGGAGTTTAATATAAAATTAACAAAATGACCTAAAACAGGTCCGATATACAGTAATCTTCTTTACTTAATTCTGCGATGAGTGATGTTAAATTTTATCTTTTATTTTATTGGTTCATTATTTTTATTTCAGTCAAAATAAAAAGTACAGGTTTTTTTCAAACTTTTCAGACATTTTAAAAATTCATAATTAGAAAACGTATTGTCCAATCACTACCAATTTTGTATACAATGTTTAGGTATGTGTTGTATATTATGGAATACTGCGATTTCAGATTTTTAAATTAATGTTTTTAATTGTTATTATTTCTGCAAGTACTCTCAGTTATTCTACAAATTCTATTATTACTGTGTTACGTAGCTCTTTGCTGTAGCAGTTATAATGCATAGATATCAAAACGTAATTTTGAAATAGTATGTTGCATAACATTTTATTTGAGCGCACCGAAGCGTCAATCATTTATAGCTCAGAGATTGTTTCTATTATCTACGGTTGCTGCGTTCGCCTTCTCTCCCTGGCCTGATAAAAACAAAACAGTTTTTAACAACATACATTATGACCATTAATATAAAATTAACAAAATGACCTAAAATAAATCTGATTATACCATAATGTTCCTTGATTATATCTGCTTTGACAGATGTAAAAGGCAATTTTATTTTAATATTGTATTATTTTTATTGTGGTTGGAACAGAATAAAAACAAATGTTGAAAAAAAATGATACTTTTTTGTTCAAACCACGATAAAATAATATACAAGCAAAAAGTATATTTACTCAATAGGCTACTCCAGACTAATAATGTTAATTGAGCAAAGTTATTTGATTAGGGTTGTCGTTACACAAATTCTCACAAAAATATTTAACTTTGACTAGAGGAAACCCATTGTGTTCTACTCGCCATTCCATGCTCACTGTAATTCAAATGACTGGATTTTTATTAACATTTACTGAAGATAATTTTTTTTTTTTTTAATTTCATACTAAAACTGAATTATCAATTCTAATTTATATCTAAAATCATAAAGATACCAGCTTTGCACACGAATATTTCAGATTCAAGGTTTTTAACACCACCCTAATACGCGTTTACAGATCTACCCCAAACCATGTTAAAAAATTCATAGCTTTGAGCTTCTAGGATCCAGAGATATGATTTAGGGGTTGTTTCGTTTGTGTTCATGACTTTGTACGGTGTCCACTTGCCTATATGATGTCTATAACTTGAATTTGATGGAAATAATATATTAATGAATTTGTTAAAATAAGTTAGTATTCCATTGAAAAAGTGTAGAAGTTTCAACAAAAATAAATAATAATATGACCAAAATGAATAGCTTTTGTAACACCAATATTTCTAGTGTTGTAGTCAAAACCCTTCCAACAGGGACATTTGTAAATAATTATCATAGTCTTAAAGTGGTGAAGGGGTTTACACATTACATATCTCATACTATTTAACGACCAATTGACAGCAATAATCATAGCAATTTAATGATTAAACCACTTTTTATATTGACGTAGGATTCAATATTATATATTTCATATCAACTGATAACAGATGAACGTCATGTAATTCACTGATAAATCAGAGCTAAATATTTGTATCAGATTTTTCCTTTACATCCGTCGGTTTACTGTCAAATTTTCCAAATTACTTGCTATCCATAATTATATTTTAAGTGCAGTTTTCCATTCTGGTTTAGGGTTAAGTCCTCCACATTTAAACAAATTTGATCGAGAGATATTTCACTATCTATGACAGCTTTTTTGGTTATTTTTACTTGTTGAGATAGCTGCAGAACTAGCACTTTTTGGAGGTGAATACTTCTTTCCTGTTTATTATTTTGCAATTTGTATTGGTTTTTGAAGTGAAACTTGTTTATGGACAGAAGAGTGAATTAGATTCTTGCGGCTGAATGTGTAAAACGTTGCACCCTACCCCCCTCCTTAGTCATCTCCACAAAATACCCACACATAAAAACACATTTTCTTCCATCTCATCTTTACATTTCCGTGTACCAATTATTGACTTCTACAATAATAGAAATTTGGATACTGCTATTTTGTGTATATTATACCTATACATACGAGTTTCTAATATTTTATGTATATTACATACGTACAAAATAATTATTGTACTGTTGTGGTGTCTCTAATAACGAATTTGTTGATAATGATTTTTGTAAATTTACGATTTCTATTGTAAATTTTGACTCAGAGTGTCGGACCTAAGTGAATAATGATCGCAATGTATCCATCACTAAATAGGAAAGTACAACTGACACCCTCAAGATCTCACTCAAAATGAGTACGAGCGTGGCGAACGCGAGTACCCTTGCTGGATCTGTAGTCTTGGGTTAGATCCCTCTCTTTCATCTTTCCTATCACGTCTCTCTTAAACAATTCTTGTTCTCTTAAGACTAAGACGTTATTAGAGCATTCGAAGGCTAGGAATCTTTATTTTATGTTAGTTTCTTCTTTTTTCCTTTTTTTTTTTAAACGTGATGATGACTGAAAGGTTTTTCTTCTTTAAATTACGAGAACAAAATTTACAACTAACACTGTATATTAATGATATTAAGATAAATTGCAATAAAAAATATGCATTGCATACTTAGTTACAATAAACCTAATTCATTTTTTTAAATATCGTTTGTAATAATAAATCAACCTATTCAATAAATTGCTCTTACTCCTTGATTTGCTTGATTGTTTGCGTTCATCATCTCCTTAACAATTAAATAACATAAAATACTCCTCTACATAAAAACAACTTTTTTTCCCTATTGATGATATAAGGTATAAGGAAAGCTATAATATTCTAATAGCGTCAGTGACGGAAGAGAACAGGAGTTGATCAAAAGAGTTCTCATAAGAATGATGAAAGAAAAGGATATAACCAAAGTTAAATGAAGAAAAGAGGAGACTCGGTAAGTTAGCTCGATATACATTGAAAATTACTTCATAATCCAAACCTGACTCCAAAGTGGTGTATAAGTAGATTTTTCCTATGTTAGTTACACTTTATTAGTGTAGTGTAAAAACACTTTCTTAAATTTAATTTTTAATCCTCTATATATACTTGTGAGACTTGATTTTATAACTATAAACCATATTCAATCTTGTTGAGCAGTATGGTGAAATTCACGATAATGATTCGAATTTTCCCCTAATCACAATGACTAGAAACTTTAAAATAAAACACAATTATCTGATTAATTGTTCTTTATTTATTATTTCCACTAAATGCCCTGATGTACATTTCGGTAACATGGTTATCATCATCGGAGGGTCTTGCTTATAAACTAAATCTAAACTTACATATGTTTTATTTTAAAGTTTCTAGTGATTGTGGTTAGGGGCAAATTCGAATCATTATTATAAACCATATTCACTATCATAATATTCTAACACTACCATAATATAATCATGTTCAGTGATATCTAATAATCATTCATGAATACCTGTATATATAATTTGACACAGCTACATCTGACAAACTACAAGATGTACCTCTTCCAATACAATATCTGTACAAAAACTATTGCACTTGAAACATACATATGTCGTGTCGTGCTTTGTAAGAAAAGAAACGACCAATGTATCGCAACAGCCTGCAATTCGGACAGTGTTTCACGTAACCCCCTGTAAAAGGAGCACAGATGGAGCCGGTTTTTAAAGTACTATGTGATGGGAATTAATTATGTCGGAGGCGTCCCAGAACAACACTTGTTTCACGCGGACGGAATATTTCCGAGCACATTGTCGTCTTGCTTTTTGTCCGACATACTCGCCTAATCAAGTAATTGTTTCAAGTTTATTGCTTCGATACACAGGACGGCCTATTACAGCCAATGTGGATGTCTTATTTAATGTGTTTATAGTAATACATTACCTAGACACAGTCGAATTATACGATTTAGAAGTCTTTACATGTTTTTTAATGACTGTGGTATATCGATAAAAACGTCCCCCTATCGACTTTATTCTGCTATTGTACAACTAAAAGCAGCTGTATTTGGAATTGCCTTTTTAAGAGGAAAACATTGGTGTTAAATCAATGTGAATAAAACAGCACGTCCTCTTTATCACACACACACTCTCTCTCTCTCTCTCGGTCCCTCTCTTCTCTCTCTCTCTCTCTCTCTCTCTCTCTCTCTCTCTCTCTCTCTCTCTCTCTCTCTCTCTCTCTCTCTCTCTCTCTCTCTCTCTCTCTCTCTCTCTCTCTCTCTCTCTCTCTCTCTCTCTCTCTCTCTCTCTCTCTCTCTCTCTCTCTCTCTCTCTCTCTCTCTCTCTCTCTCTCTCTCTCTCTCTCTCTTCTCTCTCTCTCTCTCTCTCTCTCTCTCTCTCTCTCTCTCTCTCTCTCTCTCTCTCTCTCTATCCTCTCTCTACGGGTCTTCTAAGTTGTTGGTACACATCAGACACTTATCTTTGTTATTATTGTCAACTTATCTAATGCTGTCAAAAGTTTACATTTGATAAAACAGCTAACTAGTACTTCACAGCCTCAAATAGACCTAAATATTAACCAAAAATACAACAAGATGTGATGTGAGTACAAGGTGTGTCAAATAAAGACTAACCTAATAAATTAGATTTATTTATATGTAAAGCAATTCTTAGAATTGTCCCTTAAATATAGTCCCATTTCGCACAACAGTACAGGCTTGTTTCCACTGGTTGATGACATTAAGCAGATCGGTGTCTTTAAAACTGTTTGAATAATAATGGAGTTATTTTCTTTACTCTATCAACTAACTGAAAACGTTTTCCTTTATGCACAACTTTCACATTAAGGAAGTGAAAACGTCACATGATATATCTGGCGAATATTGAGGTCTTTCCAGTGGTATTATGTAAACAAGCATATTGTCCTAATGAAGAATGGATCCATTTTCATATTCTTGATAATTTCACTAGTATTCCTCTTAGTTTTATAAAATAGGTATGCACATAATAATGTTTGTTCACTATTTCACATTCTTTAAACCCATTCTTTCAAAATTAGTCTCTGACTAAAAAAAAAAAAAAAAACAATGACTAAGAAAGATTTTGTCAGGACTAATTTATTTGAAAAAGGTCGTCTTCAAGTACTCGGCATGTCAGCAAAAATTTGCTTGCGGTATCCTTGTTGGCCATATTGGAATAAACTTTATTCATATTGAAATTCTCACGCTAAATTTCTAAATCATGGTCTTTATTAGTGTTTACAGTTTCAGGACACTAGGTCGGCGGTATTCTGGAACTGTCTTCGGTTCTTAAAGTAGAAGTTCGTCAGCGTAATCATCGCCTTCCACATCTTTTGGTGTCACTCAAACACCTGAGTTTTAACCGTAAAAAATTAATTTACGTTCACATTTAAAAAACAACAACTAAAAATAATAATTCTCAATCTACTTATTTTCAAGTTTTATAACAGAATAATAATTTTGACACTACTACTGCGCAACCCACCAGTAAACATTTGAAAATATTGAGGTTTATTGAATTTTAAATCACTTTTCAAATTGACACATTGCTCAACTTATAAACTTGGCATTATTTCGGTACACAAGAGAAAATATTGCACAAATTGATGACTCGCTATCAACTGAAGGGGCGAGAATGTTGACATCTGTCATGCATGTTCAGCCACAATCAGTTGTTAGTGCTTTATTTTAAAATAAAAACACAATCTCGTGTATTATTGTTAAGAAAAATAATTATTTTGATTTAACAACAACTTCCATTATTTACTAACGCTTCCTTTTTCAATCATTCTGGTATAATAAAATATTTTAATTTTTATAACATTCTCCTATATTATTGAAGGACAATTAATTATTTTGTTTCGGCGACAGATTCATTCATTACGAGTTGTTTGCCTTCTCAATCAATCGGGTTTAATAAATTATTTTGAAATTTATAACATTCCTGTATATTATTGTTAAGGATATTATTTATTTTGATTCCATAACAGCCTTTGGTTCGATCAAAGCATTTACATTATAATAACATTTATTTAACTATTTAATTTTGAGCAACTGACCATGATTTACTATAACAGTGAAGTAACATATTCACTGTTATACCAATTTAATAAACAGTGAAATTCAGAAGATAGTTACTATAATTGGTATGATTTTGTAGTCTTTATTTAATTTTTGTAATTCCCAAATGGAACAAAGTACATTAACAAAATCTCAGCAATGTCTATGCTCCGATGCTACTGACCAATGTTAATGAAACAGTCCCTCGTTCCTTCGCAATAAAATCGTTTCCAGATCCTTATGTAATCACTCCCATAATATTTTATACTTACCCGCCTCAATTACCATCGTAATGACTCTATCTTGATGGGATACGGATAGGTGATCTCATAAACACCCTACGTTCAAAATGTAACTTAGGCAATGATTAACAAATATCTGTTGTCTTTTGATAATATTTCTTCTCACTTTGTATTTTTCAAAACCAAAACACAAGAAAGATCTGACATTGGAATCAAAGATCGTATGCTTTGTTCTTCTGCAAATTTGAGTGGATCTCCATATCAATCGAGAACACCTGTCGCTTTATTTATTCGACTCTTAACATCTGCGCCATCACTCTCATCTGGGCTTGCTTGCCAAATAGTAAAATTTATCTAGAAGTTCTATATCGACACCATCTATTGTTGTAGCAGTAGTTGAACATATCCTTAGTTTTTTACTATTTATTTTTAAACCTATTTGTTTAAATTTTATTTATAAATCATTAAATTTATTACTAATCACCAAAACTTGCAAGGAAATACAGATCGTTTACAAAGTCCAGCTCTATAAATCTGCTTTTGAAGCTCTACTACTGTCTCATCACCCCAGTTTTCTTTCAAACTGTATAAATCATTTAATTCTTTAACAACAAAAACTATCAACAAGTTTTAAAAAAAGTCCTCTTCAAAAATATTTCGATATTTCTCTCTCGATTTATGCTATACCTCTACATAAACTATTAAGTTTCTCTAACCAGTTGCAATTAATTATAACGAAATTTTTAGTAGATTTCTAAATATTTCCTAAACATATGAGAGGTCATTTTTTAAGTAAAAACCGTTTGCGCATAGCAACCGCGCAGGCTGTCACGTGACGCCCCCACAAGGTTAGCCATTCTTGCTCAGTCCCCAACTATTCAGTCAGTTGATTTCATGTCTCTGCCACTGCACAGTTGATTTCATGTTGGTAACACTGCTTTGTTTGTTTGTAGCCATGTTAATCAATAAACCTTTCGATTGTGAGGTGCGCTCGGTTATTTGTTTTTTTAACGCAAAACAAGTTCGTCCCGCCGAAATTCACCTGCAGCTTGTTGAAATTTATGGTGAAGGTGTAATGAATGACAGTAATGTGCGTAAATGGTGTAGGATTTTCAATGAAGGAAGAACAAATGTTCATGATGAAGAACGATATGGGCGTCCAACTGTCATTGTTGAGGACTTGACAAAAAAAGTTGATGAGGAAATTCGCCAAAACCGGCGCTTTACGATTGACAAGCTTCATGAGAAATTTCCACAAGTTTCAAGATCGGTTGTTTATCACATTGTTTCCGACAAACTGCATTACAAAAAAAAAAATTGTGCGAGATGGGTGCCAAAAATGTTGACAGAAGAACACATGTGCGTTTGGCACATTCTTTGTCATTTTTGGAGCGCTACGATAACAGTGGTGATGAGTTCTTGAATCATATTGTTACCGGTGATGAAACTTGGGTAGCATACTACACTCCAGAGAGTAAACATAAATCCAGTGAATGGCATCACTCAAATTCACCGACGAAACCACGAAAATTCAAACAAGAACATTCAACACGAAAAATCATGGCCACGGTCATTTGGGATCGGAAAGGCGTTCTTCTGATTGACTTTCTGCAAAGAGGAATAACCATAAATGCTAAGAGATATTGCGAAACCCTAACTAAGCTTAGGCGCGCTATTCAAAACTGCCGGCGGGGACTTCTGTCTAGCGGCGTCGTGCTGCTTCACGATAACGCTCAGCTTCACGCTGCAGCAATGACCAAGACTCAACTGGCCAACTTTCGATGAAAATTACTGGGTCATCCTCCCTGCAGCCCTGAGCTGGCACCATAAGACTTTCATGTGTTTCCTAAACTCAAAGAATATCTTGGTGGAAAGCGATTTGAAAATGATGACGTGTTGAAAGAAACTGTTACTAACTGGTTAAAAGCTCAGGCGGCAGAGTTCTATGATGAGGGGATCCAAAAGCTAGTGCCACGACTTAACAAAATGCTTAGATATTTTTGGTGACTATGTAGAAAAGTAAAAATATGTTCATTCTTAGGTTTATGATACAATTTATGTTCATAAATAAAACTGCTGTTACTCCACTTAAAAACGGTTCTTACTTAAAAAATGACCCACGTACAAAGAGACATTCGAATAATGTCGGCGTTGCTTAGAACTTTATGTTAATTTTAAAGCATCCAAACACACCGACCTATTATTAACACTTTTTTTTTTTCAAAAATCGATCCGGATAACTTTATTTTTAAATTTTTCGTGCGGATGTTGCCTCTTTCATCTTTTCAAGTTCTCTGAACCAACTCCTGTTCTCTCCCTACCCTAATGGTATGGGGTTTTATTTCATACTCTTTTCTTAGTTTTTTTTATAAGGCAATGATGACCGAAAGTTTTTTCGCCTTTAAACAAGAAACTTTTTTGAAAATATCAAACCCATTTTTTCACTTCAATTATTAAAATAATTGTTTACAATTATAGTTTAGTTGTTTAACTAAGTTAGTTGAGACAAGCTACCAACACCTCTGCCTTAATGACGCAGCAATTTCTTCGCCTACAGATACCCAGCAGTGAAGCAATGTAAAAATATCGTCTAAAACTTATTAATTTATATCTCAATATCCAGACAGAAACGTAAGATTATAATTAAAAAAAAAAAAGTTGTTTTTAGCTCTTCCTTTCCATGTCAGAGAACATACGGAGACCAGATGTCTATAAAGGAACAATAACAACATTGTAGCTAGGCTAGGCCTACACCGGTAGACTCTAGGTCGGTTCTAAGATAATATGTTTCATTTTATAATTACACACATCTGCATATATATCAACATCAACTATGTTGATAGGTTAATCTAGCTACTATAATATCTCAAGTTAGTTCTTAGCAAATACAGACTTCTATTCTGAACAAGTTTTCAATCAAGGTTATGCACATGGAGGCTTTAAGCTGTGATCATAGTAAGGAAACATTGTGGCATAGATGTGATGATTCAAAAATGGAGATCGAATTTTTGTGAATATATCAAAACCGTGGTTTTGAAAATTATTTTTGTCATCTGACGAGTGCTGTTCAACCCAAACGTGTGAACTGATTTTATTAAAATTTTTGGTATGTTATAAAATGTTGGCCATGCAACATTTTTTTTCTATAATTAAATTTTAAGATAACTGTCATAAGAAAAGATAAAATTACGATTTTCTCAAAACCAAATCTAAATATTTTGATCAAGTTTTTCTAAAGCTTAGCCTCTAATGACCTAAATAAAACATAATATAGGTCGCCACAACTTAAAATTTGCAAGGCATGAGTTATCGGTTAAAAAAAAAAGTAGATGTAGGCAGTTATAAATATCGTAATTTCTCAAAATCAACTGTGTGCTTATGTGTGCTTTATGTTAAGAAGTGTGATTATTGACTCAAATCGTTGTATAAAATCGTAAGTAAAGAAATATTACGGTTCAGGAATATTGGCAAAATGTAAGAATGAAATGTAACCACAGTCATTTTAAGGGTCTGCTCCACCTCTGCAATGCATTTTAATCCAATAAAATGTAGGCCTATAATGAGGATGCATTGGTACAAGCAGAGCACCTTCAGCCCTATTTATTTTTTTATTTTATTTTTTTCAATGGCATCGATGGTTCATTTGATTTCTTAAAAAACTTTGAAGGCTTGTGGGTAGAACTTTCAAAATATCGTAAAAAGATTAATTTCTTTGATACAACCTTTTAAATCTATATTTTTTCAATATATTTAAAAATTAGGTAGGAAAGTAAAACAGTTACAAAATTGTGGTGTGTTCATAATATGCACACCAAGAAGTCAGAATGTTAAACTAGAGCCTAGTTGGTAAACATGATATTTGGAATGTCATATTCTATAAAAAACAATGAACAGTTTTTATAAATTAATTTTTATTAAATAAGAAATTGGCATTTTTCAATGAAACCCTCATTTTTTTTTTTTTTGTACTGTACTGTAAAAATAGTTCTAATAATTTTAAATAGGTCTAAATGGATTTTTTTCCATACATAATTTTTAAACATTTATTTATTTCACGAGAGCTAACAAATTTTGCATATTTAATTAAACAAAATAATTGTATCCTCTGATGGAAAAAAATCTACATTACCGATAGCGATTCAAGCGGACGAAATGTAGACTAATACAGAGCTTAGTGGTAAAAATATATACCAGGTAGCGCTGGAAGGGCGAAAAATGGTAAACCTAAATTAACATGATGTTTTGAAATTAATACAAAATTATAAAGGTATACAGATTTTATTCTTTAATAGTATTACTAATAAAAATTCGCTGGCTTAGTAAAATAAAAATTAATAATACATTTTTATTAATGGGTATTTCTTGTTATACATATGTAAATAATTTGACTGTTTATTGGTAATTTCCCAAAAATATGTAAAAAAAACTAACAATGAAGCAACTTTACGAATCATATAAGTTTCTGCAGTTTTAGTTAAAGTTAATAAAAATAAACATTATGTACCTAAACAAACTGCAAATAGTAGATATAATCTAGAACACACTCTTGATTTATTAGTGAAATGAGAATTCTGTTAGGAATTTTGTATTAACTTCCGGAAAACAGTAAGGACCTATTATTTTCAATTAAATAGTATTTTTTGAATTAGTTCTATCAATGAGATATCAAAATAGTTTGACAAAAAGCTGAACATATTTAAACTGAAAACTCAAGATATTTTTAACGGATTCTGGAGAGAGGGGACATATAATCCCTTTCTATCTGCTCTATTGATGATCTGTCTGAAGTGCTTAATATTTTTAAAGAAATTTTTTTTTCAATTTTTAACAGACTTTATCAAAATCATATATGTTGAACAGCCCAGCCCCTTTTTGTTGGGTTCATAGAGGTTAATTTTTAAAAAAGATATAGAGTTATTTTTAGCTGTACTCTTATTAAGCTACCCTTTTTTTGAGTTATCAAGAAAAGATAAAATGCGCTTCAGATATTTCCAAAATATGCCCAAATACCAAATATATTAAAAACCGCATCTCTCGTTGGTATGCAAAGCACTGTACATACGATATTACTGTATATCAAAACATACTTTTATGGGTTCAAGGGAAATCAAAAAAGCGAAGAGCTAGACTTGGTTTATTTACGCGTCAAAAAAAAAGAAAGTGACAGCTCTAACAAAACCAATGTTGAGAATTTTGAGTAAATTTTCAGTTAGTAATGTTCCATCCTGAATTAATTTCTCTGTCCTTCTTTAAAGACATAAAATCGTGCAATCATCATCATCTAACATTAATTGGTCAAGAGAGACCTGATAGGGAGTATGAAAGGGAAAGAGATAAGCTAAGACTAGATTAAGAAAGATATATAGATCCAGCTAGGTTAGCTTGGGATTGTCACACTCGCGTACTCAATATAAGTGACCTCCTGAAGGGTTCAACGTTTAGCTAAAAACATAAACGGAATTTGGTACGATAGGGGGCACACTAGATATCCAAGAGAAATTTATGTTAGACTGTTGTAAAACGATTTTGTCCAAAAAAATTATTTCAAATACACACAATTGTAACTGATTAAATTGAGAAATACAACATTTTGGATTTTCACCTTTTCTTATCCTTGCTGTTCTACTAAGTAGACTCATAAAGAATTTTTTTTTTAAAAAAGTCGTCAGAAAGTACGTATTTAAATAATAAATTATCTAAAATTAGTTTCTTCTCATCAAATAGACAAACTTAAATATATTATATCAATGTTCCAAGGTAAAAAAAAAAAAAGAAAAAAAAAAAGAGAAAAAATACATAATTATATACAAGATTTTAGAAGAGTCCAAAAAGGCGTCTAAATTACAAATGGTTGGAAATTTGTCTCTTCATATCTGCCCATATAATTGACTTGAATGTAGGGCCTACTGTATCACAAATACATGTATTAAAACAAAAGTAAAACGGCGACCCAAAAATTAAAAATATATATCATATCTAATCTAGCCTTAAAACACAATACATATATTGTACTTCCATAAAAAAATACACAGATTTATAAATTTTGAAAATTTTAAATTTCTGATGTAAATATTTATTTTATATTATACACGTCACTCAAAATCATCACATTTTATTGTCATTACCCCCCCCCCCCTCTTTACCTTCTCCAAAATTTTTTTAATAAAAACCTACCTAAACCTTAGTTAGGGGTAAGGAACAATTTTAAATAAACTTCTAAAAATAAAATTGTGAGTCAGGCAAACAAAGACAAACATGGCGACGACTCGTAGAATTATATAGGCCTATATTTTAGCGCTGAATATTTACTAATCATGAAATAGCAAGTAGCAATTAAAGTTACGATTTTACACTACTTGTAATGGTAAATCTTATCCTATTAGTAAATTCCTATAAACAAGCACTATTAATCGACGAAAATGTACGGCTGAGGTAACAAAATAATTAACTTATATTGATCAACGGCGCGCTAGCCATTCTGTAATGTACTTAGAGTTTAGACGAGGACGAAAAACTACATCCTCAATGAGGTGTGTTTCAGTTATTATTTTATCAATCGTTTTACATAGGCGTAGTGATAAAGCGAAGACGCGGTGGACAAAACAATCAAACTTATAAACGGTTACATCGCTTCTCAACTTAATGTTTACAAAAATGTATAACTATTCATTTGAATAAAATAATAAAAAAGCATAAAATAAAGATCCCTAGCCCTCGAATAGCGTCATGGTCTAAAGAGAACAAGAGTTGGTCAAGAAATACAAGATAGGAAACATGAAAGAGAGAGACTTAACCCAAGACTACATGAAGAAAGGTGTAGATCCAACTCGGGTCCGTCACACAGACATTCATAATAAGTAAGCCTTTGAGAATCAGTCAGATGAAGTGGGTGTGAAAATATAGATCCCATCGTCACAATTAAATTAAAATTTTGGTTTAAAATATTGCAACCAGAATTCATTACAATTCTTAAATCACCAATACCCCATCATCCTAGATCAGCATCGTAACTTTTTTCAAGCCGAAACGGAGATCGATTTTGAATGTCTTTATTTATCCTAACAACAACAACACTTGTAATTGTAAATTGTGAAATGTACAGCATTTGTTTGAATATTTGTCTAAGAGTGCGTGTAAGGTAAGTTTGTGCAATGATTGTACACGGCTTATTTACGTCAGTGTAGACTACAACAGGCAGTCTAAACAATTGCTTAATTGGCAGCAAGCACTACCACCTAAAGCAATGCCTCTGAAACCGAACCACCAACAAGTTATTGCCAATTATTATTCAAAAGCTCGTCCATTTATATTTTAAACACGAATAAATTATTATTTTTTTTTGTTTACAGTAAACTAAATAAAATAAAGCACCTACAAACTGGGAATACAATGCAGCCGTAAGGTAAACGTTGATTGGACAATATTCTACAGAATCCTGGAGGCTACTAACCATGCTGCTTATCGTAAATCAAACCAACTATTTCCATAACTTGTCAGTGAGTAAACAAACGGTAACCAATAATATACAGCTAAACCGATCAGTCAATTTAATTACTTTACTGAGGCCTACACGGCCAGTAATTTATTACACTTTAGTACGCTACTTGTTCAGAACAGGGTAACACACTTTACAAAGAATAAGTAATTTTACAAATCTTCACAAAGTAAACTTATCAGCTGTTATCTTTGTCTATTATCAGAAAACTAATATCTTTCATGTATTCAGTTAGTTTAATATGGAATAAACCTACTTTGCTCTGACTACGTAAATGTTGAAAAACGTTGTACAAACGTTCCCACTCACTCATCTCCAAAAAAACACAAGTAATCGCTTACAAAAATGTTAATTCGGAGTTTGTCAAGTAAAAAGTCAAAATGAATCAAGTCTTTGAAAAAAATATTAAAGTAAGAGCCTATACTTGCTCCGTTTTTGCTATAAACACACCACGCCGGAAGTTGTATTTGAGTATGTTCGACTATCAAAAAGACAATCAAGGTCCATTTTTTGCAAATTATTCCTGAATTGTGCTATTTTTAAGTGCGATTTTCCACACATTAAATTTTTAACGACATCAATACAGCCGATTTTGAAAAAAATATGTATTTTAGAACAGCCTCGTGGTCGATTTGTTGATAACTCAGGAACCGGGTTTTTGGAGAGGCGGCAAGAAATACGTTTAGATCCTTAGGGGATACAATTTAATCAAAATCGTTAGAGAATTTTTTTTGAAAATTGTAATTTTGCGATTTTATGGAAGCTACTCTCAAACAAATTTGTAATAAAAAAATAAAATAAAAAAAACTAAAATAAGCCCCTAAATATAGCCAAAATATGCCCACATACCAAATTTGATTGAAGTCCGACCCCAGCGGTTAGACTGTAGAACATTGAATATACAAGCAGATGACAGAAAGACATTCAGATGTCATTCCAAAAACCTCTTTTTGGACTGAGAATACCTGAAATATATCCACAATAAAATATAACAACGATATTTCCCTAATATGTTAATTCTATTAACGGCATTAGTACTTAGAAACAAATCTGTTTACTTAACTCAAAGTTGAGACTTAACTATCGAACCATTTCAACAAAATTCACGTAAAGCAATTGGCGGAGTCAACGAAACCTAAGTATGATTATTATTTATTTACTTTGTAAATAGAAGCTGTTTAAAGTGACCGTAATAATTAAATGAGAAAAGTTGTGTTGATCTTTAGAAGCGTATATATTTTTTGTAGTCCAAACAAACTCACAAACACATTCCACAAATAACACAAATTATAAACAAGTATCTCGTATATAATTTAAAAAATATCTGCTTGTATCTTATAGCAATGTAGGTATAAAAGGTTTTATGAATTTTATTTAGGTGTTTATAATTTTGGAGAATTTTAATAAAACTCACCAAATCAGAGGGAAGGTGAATTCAATCACTTGTATTATGTGTAAGGCGTATGAACTGTAATAGATATTAATAAGACAAAACAGAGGAAGGGTAGGTTATAATAAGTACACAAAATTTTGTAAGAAGTGATATATTCCAACAACAGCTGGCCCGTGTTGATAGAATCATGTCCATTCTTCTTCCCATGCATATCATACCATCAGAACTTTCACTTAATTCTTCAAAAGGTTACGACCTGTTTCAGTAAAAATTACCGGAATGCGAATTTTTGTAATATGATCTTCAATAGCGACTCTAATGATTATTTTATTTTATAACATGTTTATCATGGTACTTACCCAGCTCCATCATATAATGTAATACCTAAAAGTTGTTTTTTAGGCATGGAACTAATTGTAAAATTGTATTGGTAGATATAGAGGTCTCGTCTAGTAAAGTTTTTTTTTAACTGTAGGTTTTCTGAATATAATAATTTTGTGAATCACTACTTTTTGACGACAATAAACTCCCCACTTTCTTCGTCATGGTTAGTGTCTCGGTAGTGCGGACCTCCAAGCTGTACAAATGTGAAAAGAAGCCTCTCAACCTGCTACGCTCCTGTCGATGACGTGGCATTCCTGGATCTTGTAAATAGGTACAAGATTCGACAGGGCTGTCACCGATACTAGTGCATCAAGTGGATGTCTCTTTCTTAGACGAACATTACAAGTGAAGATGAATTTCTTGATAGGTCGGCAGGGTTTGGAAATTATATAACTTAGCTACAGTATTCGTGACTGCAGAAAATGTGGGTTGGTACCATTACTTACAGAATTGAAATTTTACAAATTTGTATCTATTTTAGTGTGTTCTAAGTTGAATAATAATCTACATATGAGCAAAAAACTGTTACATTTAAGACATTTTCAACTCAGTTTTATTAAATTTGAATAGTGCTTTATATTAACACACTTATATAGCCCTTTCACAGAAATTTCCTATTTCTATCTTAATTATTACGTATAGACAACAATAATGACGGACAGACGGCATGTCGAAAAATACTTTTTCTGTTTCCTAAGGCCATGAAACATGAAGATCAGTCATAAAAGTGAGGTTGATTTTTTTTGCGATTATCAATATTTCCTTACATCCATCGTATAAGGGGTAAGTAAAAACATAGCTCCCGATTAGTAACGTTTTGGGGAACAAAAAGAAAATAAAGTAAAACATAAAACTTTTAACAACAAACATTTTATTAGCAACTAGACGACTTTTTAACGACTTTCTCATCAATCTCATTTGTAACGTGAACACAAAATTTCTTGGTATTAACTCAGTCTTTTAAGAAAGAAAAACTATAATACCAAGAAAAGTGTGAGGAAGGACAATGTGTACATGTAACAAGTGAGGATGTAGAATTAGACATTGTAAAGTACGGTAGTCTTGTTGAATATTCCGTGTTTTTTTGCATTCATTATTGAAGTTTCCACATTAGTTGTTCATTTCAAGAGAAGAATTGACCAATAAGTATCATTGACCTTAGTTTTTAAATTAGTTAACAAGTTTACCATACTTTATAAAAGTCTATAGTTTCATGTGTCACTATTATTCATAAAAAGTTTACAAATTAATAAGACAAAGGCCAATTTTCAAACCGTTTTATCATTATAAGTCAAAAATAATATCATTCGCATTTTAATTAAGTTTAGTTTATTAAATTGTAAAAATAATAAATTTCTCAGGAACATTTGTTATTTTTAAGGCGACAACCTCTCCGTCATTATCCTCATAAAAAATAGAATAAAAGAGCCAAGCCCCCGAATATTCTAATAGAGTCAGAGTAGGAGAAGAACTAAAGTTAAACAAAAGAGACTTAAAAGGGAAGATGAAATTGAGGGAACAAACACAAGACTATGTGAAGAAAGGTGTAGATCCAGCTAAAGTCCTGGGGATGTATTCTATAAGGAAGTCTCTGAGGGTTAGGAATGGCTTGAGAGAGATTCCCAATTTGGAAACGTGGAAAGAGAGAAACAGATAGATTCTTTCTTATTGTTTAACAGCGAAAAACCTCTGGGTATTATCGCCTTATAACAAAAGGAAGGGCAGAACATAAAATAAAGACCCTTATCCTTCAATCCTTTGTGAATTTAATACTCTCTCATGCTTGGCACGATCCTTGATCCTGCTCTGTTATCAATGTCCCACTAATGAAATAGAAACTACTACCCAACACCCGATCTTCTGATTTAGAAAATTTGTGTACAGTAGATGATATTTCGGGGTTGTCACATCCGCACTCCACCATACGTGGGCATCTTACGGGTTCTCAGGAATAAAACCATATAATACAATTTTATGCAGAAGTCCGTCTTAGTTACATCATCGAAAACTTAAAAATCGTATTAACAAAATACAACCCTGATAAAAACTTACGACAGAAAAAAACTTCAATCGATATTTCGAAAACCCTTCCTGGATATTCCCAGGAAATTATCTAACATTTAACGGTATATCCATAAAAACATTTTTACACTAAACTTTCAATAATTTCAAGCAACAAAGTGTTCAGATTAAAATCGAATCCATCAACGGAAGGAGAACCGAATCAATGAAGCGTTTAAACAATATCATCCATCATTTAACTCTTTCGCCACGGTTGTCAAATCACTGTGAAAAATTCACTTTTTAAAACACGTTTCTGCATTAGCTGTATCGAAGGGGTGAAAGAGGGAAAAATCTGTTTTTAAAAAAATTATCCTTAAAGAAACAGTGATTATATTTCCGGGTTAGGGTTTTGAATGCACAGCTCGGTGAAGTTTATTGATGATGTTAGTTGACTTACACGTGAAACGTCGAAATTATTTGATGGATCGATTTATTCCAAAGAGGAATAAAAAAAACCAAACGAAAAGGAAAGTGTATAAAAAACTTTGTGTCTGATATGATTAATGACGAGACGTGACGTCAGGGAAGCGTTCAGGTGTAAGACCCTTTGACAATCCCCTACCAACACATCAACACTAAAAGTCCCTTTTCCTGAAAAGGGTTAACACTGGAAATGTTGTTACCCCTTTGCAAAACAGATTAGTGACGGGAACTCGCCGCGATGGGAAAATATAACGGATTTCTCTCTCCTTTTTTATAATACAGAAACTGAATAAGATTATGTCTACAAACGTATAAAACAAGAATCTTTTCACACATTTTAGAAAAAATATAATCTAGTAACGATATTTAAATAATGCTTATCAATAGGTTACCTAATTAATTTCGTTTAATTAACGGTGGTAATTCTTTAACTAATTAGGTCCAATTATATGAACATAGTAAACAAATTGTCAATACTGTTAGTGTTTTAATTTTTTCAGTATACACAGATTAATTTATTTCTTCGCTGATTATTGTCCTCAGTATTTACGAATATTCGAAGAAAGCTGTGAAAACAAAGCCTAGTCTTTAACGACTTGTACCGTGTGTCCTACACTGATGTAAACATTGCATGAACTTTCCCACTCAACTATTTACAATCGAAATACCAACTGAACAAAAACTAACCTCAAAAAAAGCCAGTTTGGTAGTTGTCTGTAGAAAGCAAAAATCAACCATAGACGCCGTCTTCTGTTATGTAGGATTATTGTTAACTTACTTTACTTGTCTAATAAATGTATCGTAATCATAAATTGAAATATAAATTACTTTTTTAGGAAATATTACCCTAACTGTGATTTTCATTCTTTAGAAATTTTTATATCTGGTTTAGAACGTTAATCTTCATGTTACATCCAAATTTACTCGAAATTGGTAAAGCCGATTTTGATAAAATAAGACTTTTATAACAGCTCTACGGCCAATCTATTGAGTTTTAACGATAGCTCAAGAACCAGCATTGCGTTAAATACTGTACTTAAGGGCCAACCATAAACAAAATTTGATAAAAATAGTGAAACCAATTTGCGGAAATTAAAAAATTTATCGTATGACAGCTGTCCAAAGATTTTGAGTTAATGAAAACTTGAAGAAAAAGCCATCCCCAGATATGAGTAAAATATACCAAAATACCAAATTGGATTAAAATTACTCTACCCAATTAAGCAGGCTATAGACGACAGACGCGTTCCCAAAACGGATATTTCTGCTAAACTCGACAGTGGTTTTTTGACATATTACATAACTTTTTCTCTATTTTTTATGTGTATGTAAGAAAGTATAATTGACACCAGTATCAGTGGAAATCTAGTACTGTTCTTATGGGCGATAATTTAATTATAGAGGAGATGGAGTTCGCTTTGCAACCAACTAGTACAATTTATCTTTTTAGTTTAAATAGGTTAATAAGATTAAAGTGTACAAGAAATAGAATTGTGCTTAAACATCATATATTGCTATATTTCTTTAGCTCTAAACAAAAACCATCGTCTTCTTTTTCCATGGATTAACATGAAAAATGTTTACGTATCCGACAAAGCAAATTAAATGATTTTTTATGTTGTTGATTAAGAAGTAGTCAAACTTCTTTTCAGTACATAGATTTTTAGATACAAAACACTTCCTTAACATTACAGACTGTTGTGAGTTTAAGGGTGTTTGTCCGCAGATTTAAAGTTTGGTAGAATTATAATGTGGTGTAAATGAACAAGTTCTTAGTTTCCGTTGAAATATTATTTATTTTGAATGTTTCTTTGTATAAGCGAATTAAAAACTAAAACAGCGTACAATAAATAAATTTGTGATAAGAGGAAATTTTTCAAAAACCCAATAGTTTTCATTTTACTAACTCAATTTTGTACTAGACAAAATATATTTTCCGTTTACAAATAAATGGTGCACAAACATTCTGACCTGGTCATACACAAACCGTAAATATCAATCTAACTGAACATTTAAACAAAAACACAAATTTACAATTTTGTTTGATTTTTGTTTTTTTAGAAATTGAGTCTAACTGGGAACACTTTTAAACAGATATGAAATGCGTCGTTTATTCCGTTACCAGTTACAAAAATAAATAAACTAGCGGCAAAAAGTTCGTAAATCTGAAAATCAGTTCAAGAAATTGCGATGAAATATTGGTTAAATGTGAATATTTATAACATAACAGTGTGCTAAGGCACAAATAAAAATAAATTAAGATTAAAACAGTCATAGTTATCCCCAACCTATATGCACACATACCTAATTTGGAGTTCGGCTCACTTATTTGTCTGTAGAAAACTGCTTTGAAAACGGACGTAATTCTCAAGCAATTTTTTGGAGAACAATTAGACATCACATAACTTATTGTAAACTATATTTACCTGAAAAAGTACAAAAACTAGCTGAAATTAGGCCCTATCAAACTAGTTCCATGCTTACAAATTAATGTCCCGTTATCAAAATCACAACGAGAAGTAATTTCGTTTCTCTTCGAACGGAAACATCATTCCAAAACTGTTAAGACACGTGTCAAAGTGTTCAAAACGTTAATAATTATATCGATTTTTATATTCAATTGGCCTCTGGCAGATCTTGATTTTGAAGTGATGATTTTGAAAATTTGGTTACCATTGAATAATACAAAATAAATTTTATAGTAGATCGTAAATGATAGCCATTAAATCACGAATTTCAAGTAACTTATGACACGACCGAAGTTGAGTTTCTTAAACTTCAAACGAGAGCGTTTGGCTACACAGATAGTTGCATTCACTACATTATCTACGACTGCTTTAGGTATATACAGAGTATTAAAAAAAAAAGAAAAAAGAAATTCCCTGAATAGCTCACGGAATTTCATTTTAACAGACTATTAAGACTGTAACATTTCGATTTATCTATTTGGTGTTTTATATAAAAGGTAGACTTGAAGATAGGATAAATTGACCACCAAAGAAGATGGGTTTTATGCTTTGTGTTAATTCTTCAACTTAAACAAACAGAACATTCTCAAAAAATGAATTGATGCCATTTTTTCTCTCACGTGCATTAATTGACTATACACTTTCCTCTATTTTTACTTAGATTTGGAAGGCAAGAGATTGTCTGAAGCCAATTTAGAATTTTCGGTTGTCACTTCCAGTGAAAGGCATTTTTTCTTCGTCACTGCTACTACCGCTCATTAATTTTGTTTGTATAACTCGCTATGTAAAACAAATTCAACATTAGATTAGAAATAACGAACAACATGACAAATGAAGATCAGCTGATTTAATAATTTCAGAAATGTAGTTGTAAAACCCTCGATTTATATTGGTTATTATTGGACGGTTTTGAGCTGTGATTGGTTGAAAATTTGTATCGTAATGAAAAACCTGTGCATTGATGGAAAAGTACTTAACGTTAAAAAGATTTTTTACAATTCGAATCGTGGATTAGAAACAAGCGTTTTAGCGTGTAGTAGATAAATAATATTAAATGAATTCAGTTTCTTCTAGTGTAGTTATTAATATCGCCTCAACTCAATGGTAACGTATTGTATGTAGTAACTGTCGATAGAAAAATATAGACAACACCAAAATATAAATAGCATATAACAATATATGTAAATATTGGTGATTTACTCAGTATTTAGTACAACTTATGTAGTCTTGAAAATTGTGTTTTCTTTTAATTGGCGATTGAAGTTTATGAGGAAAAATTACTCACTCAAAATGAATTTGTACTTTGAATTAATACCGTGTTTCCCCTTCCATATTCATTACACCAACCTACAGAGTGATAGTATCCCAATTGGGTGAGTTAGTAGCCTTTACAAGAAAGATTTATTGATTGTAATGCAACTTATTTTGTTAACAGAAACACAAGTATAAAACCGGTTATATGTACATATTCATTGTATAGTTTCAATCATCAAGTAACTCTAATGTTTGTGAGCGAATGGAAGCTAGTGTCACTAACAACCAAAAATAATAAACTAACAAGTTAAACAATAGAAAATTCCCAGCATCGTTCCAAACAGCCGGCAGCGTTCCCATTCGTGCAGCATTTCAAATAATTCACTTTTTCTAATTGAAGGAATAGCCAATTTAAGTTGTTATTGATCGATCGTTGGAACTGAAGTGAAGTGTTACGAATGCGTGCCGGAGGCGGAAAGGGTTGTTACACCCCAGAAGGATTCGGTTTTACGGTGCATTACGCGTTCAAGCAGAAGGAATCTTTTAACGGACCTGTGAATGCGTCGTACAACTGTTTTGATTAATGTTGGAATTATTCGGGATTAGATTTTTACTTGGAATTGCTTTCGGCTACAATTAATATCTGTCAAATACCTTAACAGCGTTCCAGACAGTGTTTTCTTTTCAAATATCGAAATATATATTTTTTTGAATATAGAAAACTGGACCCGTTAATTACAGAAAGCGGGCCTATTAGTTTCCTTTTTTAGCCGGACACTGCAGTAAACAAACACATTAACCCAGATTGGAAAAATTTGACACAATAATTATGCGAATGGAATTTCGCAAGGTTTTTTTTTTAACTTTTACTTTGACTAATTCAAATACATTTTAATTACCATAGGTTTATTTAATTATACAGTGTGTTTGAAACATTTCTCAATAAATAGGAGGTTATTTATTGACACAATTTGTCATTAAAACATTTGAATCATAATTAAAAATATATATATATATATGTAATACTAAAATTAATGTAAAGGATAATTTTCCGAAAGAAGAGGTACTGTTTTCACTTTATCAAACGACATTAAGTCTGTTATGTTTTTTTTCCTTTTCAGTTACTGCCAACCGGATGTTTGTTAAGGGTTAAAACGTCTCAAATATAAACTAGTTGGTAACCATGAACACGTATCTCAGCTAAATCGCACCTAAATATCATCTGTAGCATGGGAAGGGAAAATTATCTTTGTACATATTACGAGCCGACTTTTTTTTTTTTAATTGACATTTATTGCATACAAAATATATTTTTGTTACAAATAAAAAATTGCACAAAGTTAGAGTTTGCATAGAAATTTGAGAAACAATACAACCGTTAAAGTGTAATAATGTTATAATTTTAAATTAGTTTTTATATAAAAACGAAAAAAACTTGCAAACGTTTTAGTTTACACAGCAATTTGAGAAATAATGCAACGGTTATAGGGTATCAAGGCTATTATGTTTAATTACATTTTTAATTAAAAATGAGTAAAATTGCAAAAAGTTTGAGTTTGCAAAGATATTTGAGAAAAAAAACATAACCGTTAAAGAGTATCAATGTTATTATTTATAATTAATGAGTTTTTATTTTAAACTAATGCAAAATTGCAAAATTTTTGAATTTTCAGAGAAATTTGAGAAACAATACAACCGTTAAATAGTATCAGTGATATATGTAATTAGTGTGTTTTTTATTTAAAAATGAATAAAATTGCAAAACGTTTAGGTTGAAGAGAAATTTGATAAATTATACAACCACTAAATAATATCAGTGTTATTATTTGTAATTATAGTGTCCTTTATTAAAAACGAATAAAAACTTCCAAAAAGATTTAGTTTGTAGATAAATTTGAGAAACAATGCAACTGTAAAAGAATAACAATTTTATTATATATATTTAGTGTATTTTTATTAAAAAATGAGTTAAAAAAATGAAGAAATTTGAGTTTGCAGAGAAATTTGAGAAACAATACAACCGTTAAATCGTTTCAATGTTATTATTTGTATTTAGATTTTTTTATTTAAAAACTAATAAAAAATTGCAAAAAGTTTGAGTTTGAAGAGAGATTTGAGAAACAATATAACCGTTAAAGAGTATCAATATTATTATTTGTAATTACAATGAGTTTTTATTTTAAAGGAATAAAAATTGAAAATTATTGAATTTGTAGAGAAATTTGGGAAACAATACAACCGTTAAATCTTATCAATGTTATTATTTGTATTTAGAGTTTTTTTTTTAAAAAAACTAATAAAAAGTTCAAAAAGTTTGAGTTTGCAGAGAATTTTGAGAAACATTGCAACCGTTAAAATGTATCAATGTTGTTATTTAAAAGAGCACCCAGTGTTGTGTAGGATATCGAATGACATCCTTGCTGAATATCAATCTATATTATAGTTGCGAACTCAACGTTTGATTAAATAGTAATATGACACACGATATTGAGGAAGTAGTATCACAACTCTTAGTATGCTGTCAAGTCAGTCGATAGAATTATTTCGTTATTTTAACAGCCAAGCTCTAAAATAAATATTTTAGCAAAGTACATCAATATAATCTTCCTAAAAACTAAATTGAAAATCAAGAAATAATTTCAAAGCTATTGTCTATTAAGAGTAAGCTCGTGTCTACTGTCTTATCGAACATAGAAAGACATCCTCGGTCAATTATTAGCATATGCCTAGTTTCACGATTGATTAAAGAATGAAATAAACATACGATATTGATGATGTAGTATCCATCTTCGGTTCCTTAGTCAATAGGTTTATTTTGGTAGGCCTAATACATTCTTGCGTCGTATAGTATTATTTGTTTACAGGTAATGGGATATAATAATATAGAATATAAGGTATAATATATAGAATAATAAGATTTGCTAAAATACTTCTAGGCCTAATGAGAATGTTAATTGAAAATTTCGTCAATTATTATAAACTAATAAGTAGTAAACAAAATTATGATATGATTTTATTAATTATTAATGTATTTTAGAAGTCCATGTAATTAATATTTTTACAGTAGCTTGTATTCGAAGCGATTTTTTAATGCATGAATTCCTTGACTAAACGTATAAGTTTGCAGATATAATTTGAAGATAAAACGAAAGGATAGCCTAAAACTTCATTAGTTGAACAAATACAAAAACTCGGATAAAAACTGTAAGACGATGTAACGTCTTCAACAGATGTGCAACATATCTGTCACAACATGTTTCCTTCTATACTAAAGACACTAAAAATCCCAATGTCCCTCGTATTATTCCTGTCTATACATTGTCCTAGTGCCAACAGTCACTATTTCTTCAACATCTGTTCACAGGCCAACTCTCGTTTGACTCACGTGGTCACAATGTTTTCCATATATTTAGTAGTTTTAACGAAGACAAAAAAAAATCAAACAAACAAACGTAAACAATATATAACATTTAACATGACAGCTAACATCTTACAAATGTAAAACGTAGGTTGAAAGTTTAAAAAAACTTTTGAGAATTTAACAGACAGGATACAGGAAGAGGAATGAGGGATGAAAGTGGTTTGGGGTAGTTGGAAAGTAACGGGTAACGGGAAAGAGTTAAAAGGAAGTACTGGCTTAACCCCCTCCTTTCTTAGGGGTAGTTGTATTGTGTGTGGTATTTACAGTTTTATTTAAGAAATAACAACAGGACGTTTTCGAGTGACAATTCAAAAGTAAAGGGGTTACAAAAGATCTCTTTCGAAAAGAATTGTTTTCGTTTTCCGTTTTTTCTTCTTCGTCTTTTTTCTTAATAACAGTTAGTGTGGCTGTAATGGTTTGTGTTATAAGGCTTCAAGACATATACGAATTTGATAGACATCGTTTGTGCTGTTTCAAGAAATTAGACCTACGATGTTGGTTTTGTTTTATTTCCACTTTTAACCCATAATACCAGAACCGGAATATCGGTGAGATTTTGAAAAGGGGTTTAGGACCCTATATTTAATGAAGATTGTAGGAAAATCGTAGGTCAATTTTCAGTTATGGTTTTATGCCGAATCCATAAATTGTAAAATTAATTTGTTTTTAGTTTTGTGTATGGATGATAGAACAGTCTGTGCAATATTAATACAACGTTTATTAAATACCTGAAGACATAGAGTTTGACAAATCGTACCATCTAAAAGAACATTTTTAATAATTGAACAAAAATTTGTATTGAAAGTTGATTCTGTTTAGGTTGATTTAATTAAAGTGGTGTGAGATGTTGAACAGTTTGTACAATGTTGATAGACCGTTTATTTTGCAGCTGAGGACAAAGAGGTTGATTAATCGTATTATATAACCTACTCACCGCCATGTACTACATGTACTTTACTTTGTAAATGAGTAATTACAAATAATTGAACAAAAGTTGATTGTTTAGGTTAAGTTAAAGTTGTGTGAGAAATTAAACATTCACAGCTAGGAACAGTTTGCTGTATCTATTTATTTGAATCTAAACAGCTGTCAATCCACTTCTATCAACAGTAGACCCAGTTTTTTTTACCTCCTCCATATTTCTGACACAACTGGCAAGGAAATGAAAGGGTTCAGGACTGCCTATTCAGTTTTTTATCTTGATTTATTCCCCTACAGGGTTTACTAAATTATAAACGGGTAAATTCTGTTTGTAGACTTTTTTTTACATTTTATGAAGTATTCCTAAATTTATGCATTAAATAATTCAAGTGTGTGTTTTTAACAAATATTCTAAAGCCCGAAAAGTTAGTCCAATTTTGTTTGAATTTGTTATGTCGTCTCGGTTTTAAGAAACGTTAGTCAAGTTTGTGAAACTGAAAATCGACCAATTAATGGCGTCCAATTTCCAAATATGAACAAAGTTTATTTCTAGGACAACTGTACACTCGTACGTCGTAAAACCAACGTGCTTGATCGTACTGTGTTGATAAAAACCCGTACTTTAGCATCAAATTTCAAGCCACACATATCGTTTAAGATGAATGCGTATTGAAAATAATAAGGATGGATTTAATTTTTATTGAAATATGACGGTTTCGAATAAATATAATATCGTATATAAAATCATATTGATATAATTAATGATTAAAATATGTAAATATAATCGATTAAAGTTTATCTAACTTGTCCTAAGCTTGAGCGAAATCGTATTATCTCATAAATGAACTTTACTAAAACCTTTCACGTACAGTACAAGTTAGGTAAGATAAAGTCATTTATTTTCATTTACACTAAACGTACATCTCCTAACTGCAATATAACGATAACTATAAAATACCAATATAATGTAGTAATAATATACTACACTTATATAATAATGCACTACCTCTTTTTAAATGCACGTCACATACAGGAGTATAAGATATAAGACGCTACATCTCATTTTGTGCAAATTTAAAACTGCATTAAATGATGTCCAATTATCAGCAAATGATAGGAAATTCACTAACTTCCACAATACGACATTTTAATCATTACGTCAACATCTCTCAATTAATTGTTATATTTTCAACACAAAGTTTCCCAAATATTTAAAATGTAACAATGTATTTTAATTTGACAACCGATAGTTTTTTTGTGAAACTCTATGTATGTCTATGTTGAAATAACTAAAATGCGAAGAAGGACAAAAGACTGACTTTCAAAAATTACACACATAAATATAGACAGTGTACGATATAATTTGGCCACTATGACCAAACCTCAAATTGTGAAAAATAATGATTTATAAAAAAAATCCATTATTAGTGCTTTTTCCTTGTTTATGAATTACAGTTTTAATTGACGCCGATTTAATTATAACTATAGTTTGATTTTTCGGGGATGGAACCTGGCGGCTTAGCGACCCTTAGCTCTCACACGCACACTGGCAGGAACGCGCGCAGCCCCCGGCCTACCTGCCTGCAGCGTATAATCAGTTGGTTCTCAAAGCACAACAACAACATTTTTAATTAATTATTTTTTAAATTATATTTGCATAGTTTTGAAATCTTCATAAAGTTATAAGAAAAATAAGCCCAAACACGACATTCTTAACAATATTTAACCAGAAAATACAAAATAGGCCTACCAATACAACCCTTACATTAAAAAGTTTTAAAATATTTCATTAAAGCATTGGAAGTGATGACGACTATGAGATATCGTTTATCACATTATTAGTGATTTTCCGTAGGATAATTTTAACCAATATATGACCTTTATACCTTTATTGATTATTACAGAAAATAATTTTATAAACTACCTTATTTATCAATATATAGGCTATTATGTAGTTATAGAGTAGTAATTGAACTGGCCTGTAAGTTTATTACTTTCTGAAACACTTACTTATTCTAAATGAGAGCATCCAATGTTTTCACTAATCACTTAAACAAACAAAATCAACACAGAAAATCCTTCTACGGTATACTGTATTATTTATAAAAGGTTGATGCGTGTTGATAGAATTATTTATAAAAGGTTGATAGAATTGAAAACTCAGACTGAAACCAATTCACAAGTCACAATAGATAGGGTCAGTAGTGAAAGTAGGTAGGACAAGTGGGGGATTTCGGGAGGTATTTCTGCGAAAGGGTTGAACTGGTTAACAATAGTCTCCATAACCTGCTTCGGTTTAACCCTGGGCTGGCCAGTCACAAAGAATTATGATCATATATCATCATCATAGTATGATATATCATCTATTACCGCCTACAGTGTTAACAGAAGTATAAGAACAAAAATATTACGAAAGCTATCAATAAAGAGCTAATAAAGGCCGAGAAATGCAATACAATAAACACATTGTAGATTTTGGTGACTTAAAGTTGTCGCAATTATGTCGTATTTCGATTCATTTTTAATGTAATTTTGAGCCAATTACACCAATTATAACTTTAAATAAGTAACACGCGAAATAAAAAAGTTATTATTTTATAGTGATGAGTGTAGTCAGTGTCTCGGCCCGAGCCCCGGAGCGGTCGGGAGGGGTTGTGTGTGTGTGGTAGTAAGGGTCGCTAAGCCGCCAGGTTCCATCCCCGAAAAATCAAACTATAGCATATCTTCAAAATTTTCAAAAGATTTGCATTATTTTTGTAATACATAAATAATGTAAAATGTGCCCAATGAACTATATCAGTAATTTATAATTTTTTACATAAGTCTGTGGAATTATATTGTTATCTGCTGGAAGAAGGTCAGTACAATTAATTTGAAAACTAGGATAGGGTTTTGTTTTGTCCAATATTTTATCATAAGTCAAATGTTCTTGTGTCCCTTGAGTGCTACTCATGAAGAAGTCAACAGTGTTCTGCGAAAAATGCTGTAGTGTATTCAACAAGATTAGAATTGCACAAATAAAAAAAAAAGTAATTATAAAATAAACGTAAATTTAATTATATATCGTGACCGATCGTATCAAACGATGGGTAGCAGTGTTTATGATCTTAATGTTTCTTCAACCCACTAATAATAAAAAGTACAAAAAACATTTTTCTATAATTTATTCAGATTGATCGGAATAGCCTTCAACTCGACCAACCTCATCCTCAGCATAATTAAGATTCCCCAAACTTGGAAACAAACGATTTAAAATTCAAATTCCGAGACTTGTAATTTATGAAGGAATTTCCCTAAAGTTGATAGACTAATAGATAGACCCACCATGACTAGTCACTACTGGTAATGCCCCTGATGGACCGACTTAATGTGTTTTAGGTGTGGAAAATGGGTATAATTATCTACTACGAGAAAGTGGTTCTGACAGCTTAAAATAAAGAGAAGGCTCTTCCCAACTTGGACGACTGAAGGAAAATCAAATACAAGATTCCGATAAAGAGCTTCACACCGGGTAGTCATTTTATTATCTTGTAATTTTTACACTTTGCAAAACATTGTATTGATGTTTATTAATAGTGCCAATTGATTATATATACATAGTATATAGAAAAACATATGATGGATAAAAAAATGTTAGCATGTTTTGTATGTAAATATCTGTTTTAAGTGTTTTCTCAGTCCAAAAAGTGGTTTGGGGAATTCACGCTGTCTGCCGGGGGTCTGTCCACTAAGTACTGTCATTAAGTACAAACAAGTAGACCGATTTCAACGAAATTTAAGCCATACTTGAAAAGTGTCTCCTTCATTTTTCTATAACTAAACATTTTAGAATAATTAATATTATTGAACTGATGTAAAGCAGTCGTTGTTTAAGCGGTTATTTTACTTTGTCATAACAGATTTATTAACTCTATATAACGGTTTCGATATATCTTATAACATTATCATATGACGAACACAATTACACTAAACATTAATATTCTCTGCATACAAATAAAGCCTAATATAATCAATAGATATAATTACAAGACTGCTTATCGTAAGTTGCGTAATATGAATTATATTAAAGTAAATCGCAAGACATATAGTAAGTATTGGGCTTAATTATGAGATGGTACACTTAATAGAATAACTCTTGAACACAAATTTTCAAAAATACTACGTTTATTTATTCAAATTCCTTTCAACAAAGTCGCCATCTTCAGTGATGCACGCACTACAATAACTAAACTATAACCATAGCTCATGCATTACTGAAGATGGCGACTTTGACGTAGAAATGAGTTTGAATAAATGACAGTACTATTTGTGAGAATGTGTGTTCAAGTTTTATTCTGTTAAATTTAATTCCATTTTCGGTTTGCAGTAAAACTGTCATTTCAAAGTCGATTCTATATATTTCGTTACACTATATGAAATGGTGTAGTTTTTTACAATCAATAAGTTTAGGATTTAGGTTTTGTACATCAGATTGTTCGTTGGATTTTATAGATGTGTAAAAATAGATAGTGGGAATTTGATTTTTATCATCAAATTTAATAAATAAATGTCATAATTTAAATATACGTAACCGGCAGTTTTAAAAATGAAATTCCTTCATTTAGAGAGAAAAATGATTATAAATATTCATAATCATACGAAACCTACAAAAAGATGATTAGTTATAAAATTTTGTTTTTGTTTTGTTTTTTGTTGTTTTGTGAAAGAGTTTGTGCAAGTCATTGTTAAGCTCTTTGGTCCCGAATTAGACGAAACCCGTCAAGAGTGATTGCTAAAATGGAAAAATCAGTTAAACATTCATCTTTCAAAAAGATAGCGTGTAAGTGCCGAAAATGTGTAGATACAAAACAAATTTGAATTTTGCCTTGAATGTAGAATATTATTAAGTTTGTTTTGTTTAGATCTATTTCTAACACCTAATTTATATCTATACTGTTTTACTTTATAAACAGTTTACTTTGGAGCCTAATCACTTGCAATACAACAAAACAAATTTTCAGAAACACAATTTTCTAAAGTCTATTTTAGAGCTATTTTCTTTATTACAACAGTATTTTGGATTTGGATTTGAGAAAAACTATTGATAAAGATCAAAAATAATGTTTATTTATAACCTTAGACATTTTAAATACATAGAAAATTGCCCTTTTTGAGAAAGTAATATTTGCAATTCTTCAAAATTTTAATGTTTATTTCGACATGTTAATGTATACAAACCTATGTCATATTCCAGGTCAGTGACCAAAATATGAGCAAAATAATTTCTCTAAATACTACATTAATTAAAAATAAGTATGCATATTTTTTGTACAAAATTCATTTCACATTTTACCACCCTTTATTAAGCGATTTATTTCAAAATCTAATCATTTCTACTGCGGTAGACTTCACATAAATCTCAACAATTTTGAGTTAATCAGACGACCGGCGCGGGCGTTTGAAATGATTCGTGGTAAAAAATCCACCGACAAACTATCAGATTCAGTAAATGTTTTAAATTCGTCCCCATGAAGGCTCATGAAGTGTTTAAGCCTACTAGACAACTTTTCAATAAGACAATATTTAATCAGCACAAAGACTTCACGTCTCTGTAACTTTAGCCTTTAGAATCATAATTCGTTACCATTCGTACCCCTCTACTAGATCAGACGATGCTGGGTTAACACGGTAATTTTTTGAGCCCCGTCGGGATATGACCTCGAAACTACTCATACACAAAGGGAAGTCCTAATCATAAAACCAAATAGAGACTTCATCAATTTGTTACAATAAAATCATTGTAAATGCAATAATAATGGTTTAGAATCACCATAATACTTTCCAACTTCGCAATTACAAAGTAATACTTATTACGCTAAGACGTAATAGTATCAGAGTAATACGCTAATAAGACGTAACAGTATCAGACAGTGAAAAGTATTAATAGAAATACTGGCGCGTGGGTGATCAGGTGTTTCTTATCTCCCGACTTAGTTGCACTAAAGACTTACAATATTATTATTTATGCTTGTTTTGGCAACACTGCTACATTCTTTCATTGTTGCTCATGACAATGTTGTAATCGGCTTTTTAAAGACAACCAACCTTCATCTTCCACTAAAGTATAGACAGTGTTTTACTTGTTTTATTTTTACATATAACACGAACTAATTTTGTACAAACTTTTGACTTGCGCAGAAAGACTTTGCGCAATATAAAGGACAATATCTTTTGAATACAACCAATTCATTGCTTTATGTGTGACATCGACATTCCAAAGACGACAATCGAGTTTCGATTTTCGTTTTTATAATTTAAAAAATCTGTATATTATGGTCATACTCAGGGAAACATTCGAGAAACTATGAAGTGTATAGCAATCGTATTGGAGTGTACATAGTGAGTACGTGCACGGCGATACAGAGGTGCACTAGTTGGATCTACACTTTTTTTCTTGTAGTTTTGGGTTAGATCCCTCTCTTTCATTTTTCGTATAAGGTTTCTCTTGACCAACTTATTTCCTCTTTTGACCCAGACGCTATTAGAGCTGGCTACTCGAGAGGCAATAGTATTAATTTGATATTTTCTTTCTTTTTTCTATGATGACGGAGAGGTTTTGTTTTGTTTTTGAACAACAAAAAGGAAAATGGAGAAACTTGACATTTAAGTTGAATAACTTGTAGCGGAATGTTGAGTTTTGCTTTTACAGCAGCTTCCACTTTAATTTATGATCTTGATTAACATTTAATTTAGTAAATTAGTGTATCAAAAAGTTTGTGCACCCAGTATAAGTCCCGTAAATTAACATTTAGTTGAATGTAAAATCAGGACCATCTAAAACGTCCTCATGGACGATGTGTATTGCGCCGACTTACTACATCTCTATTTTATCAGGTTCATATTTCAAAACATAGAATCATTACTTTACAAAGACGACAGAGTTGAACAAATACAGAAATATATATTGATGATTTCTTGTCTGATCTCTGGCCTGTTACTCTCGACCTCGAAGTCTTCTCTTACCTCAAATAATGAAATTCTTTTCATAAAGGGTAAGGGGTCGCCTACTCTATTTACACGACCCGTAGAGGGGACATCTTTCAATATGCGTTTTTATGTGAAAAACGTGTAGGATAATGATTATCAGGTTGTAGACTCGAGACCTAGCGAGGGTCCGTTCCCCTCGTGTTGAACACGTCTTCTTTTGTCCGGTGTTTTGATGAATGGTGCGCGCAAGGGTTAACGCATTCGGAGGCCCCAAACAAAGGCCACCTTAAAGGATTCTAAACATCATTTTCTCAAAGTTTTGGAAATCGTCCCTGGGCAATTTTATTCTTTAGACTTTTTTAAATCACTTTTTATCCACCCTTCTTCTTTTCTCGTTGCAGTATTTTTTATTTTATTTATTTTTTTGTAAAGCTAGATTTTTTCACTTCGGTTCCCATCAGAAGGGGCTGTCAGTAATGGTTTTGAACTGTGTAATTTGATGTTTTTGAAATAAACAATTTTCTGTTTTTCATTAATCCTGCCATGTCATTACGCTGGCCGAAGCTTTTGTATTGGAATAACGACGTTTTGCTTTGAAATCGTTACCTTTAGAGTAGGTTAAAATGTAACATGTTATTTTGTTGTTAGTGGTTATACATTATATGACATGTGTGTGATTATACCTGTCGTCAGATTAAATATTAGGTTTGATACAATTACCTGGTTATTGTCCTCCAGAAAATCTGACAGGTAGTATATAATTTTCTTATTTTCCCTCTATTTTTAAAACGAAATGGATTTTAAGAAAGTAAATCTCAGAACAATATTGAGATTTCAGTTTACATACTTTGTATTTATGTCTACTTAATTATTTACACCTCTCACTGATCAATAATATTAAAAAAGAATTTTCATTACATTTCAATTAGTTAAATTATTTGATAAATTAGTGATGATAAAATGTACCAAAACGAAATTTGTATATTGGTGAGCATCACTCTAAATACGGTTCCTGAGTTATCGGCAAAAAAATCTGTCACATAGCCGTTATATAAGACATATTTTTTCAATATAGTTTTTAACAATCAAATTTCGTTTGAAGTTTAAATTTCTGTGAAATGTGAAGATTAATAACTCAAAACAGTTTATGGAATTACAAATAATAGAAAGTTACAGTTTAGGATTTCGTACACAAGTGGAGATTCATCCACGTTATTTAAATATATAAACTTTCTTTTAAATAATCCACAAAATCTAAGGCGGGATCCAAGATTGATTTTCGCTTTTTTTTACTAACAACTACCGCTTCGACATTTTTCGTGATGATTCTTTTTTTTTTGCTAGTATTTTGATTGTGAATTTGTGAGTAAATTTACGCAGTGTTTTTCTACAGTTTAATTGATGTTAGTTTCACTACCAAATGAATCTGAAAAAAATTAGTTTTGCCGTGAAGTGTGTAGTCATTAGGCTACAAATATTGAGATAGGGACTTAAAATTTGTTAATGGGGATCTCTTTTTGTTCATATAGTAATATATATCAGTTTATGGTACATATTACTTGAGAATTCAATCAGTTTATGGTATATATTACTTGAGAATTCAATCAGTTTATGGTAAATATTACTTGAGAATTCAATCAGTTTATAGTACATATTACTTGAGAATTCAATCAGTTCATGGTACATATTACTTGAGAATTCAATCAGTTTATGGTACATATTACTCGAGAATTCAATCAGTTCATGGTACATATTACTTGAGAATTCAATCAGTTTATAGTACATATTACTTGAGAATTCAATCAGTTCATGGTACATATTACTTGAGAATTCAATCAGTTTATGGTACATATTACTCGAGAATTCAATCAGTTCATGGTACATATTACTTGAGAATTCAATCAGTTTATAGTACATATTACTTGAGAATTCAATCAGTTCATGGTACATATTACTTGAGAATTCAATCAATTTATGGTACATATTACTTGAGAATTCAATCAGTTTATGGTACATATTACTCGAGAATTCAATCAGTTTATGGTACATATTACTCGAGAATTCAATCAGTTTATGGTACATATTACTCGAGAATTAACAACTCTCTCAAATTAAGTCCGTTAGATTTCCCGTACATAATGGTACTAATTGAACTCTTTGCTACGAGAAACATTGTAAATTAATTCAAGTCCTAACTTTCCAAAAATGTAACCCAAAATATCTATTAGTCGTGTTAGTTACAAATAAACGATTATCTTCTAAATTTTTCCAAAACAAGATCACACAAAACTTATACTACATAATTTAAACTGTAAATAACATTACATATGCTTATTAATAACCATTCTTATTTACTCACTGTCCAAATGCAAATACACGAGATTAGGCCCTTCCAGTCCGACAGTCGTTTCGATTTCGTTGAATTTCAATGATAGAATCTGAAAATAATATAAACTACTAAAAGTTTAAATATCAATTATTAAATAAGCTAATAAAATTAGTTTGAAAATTTTATAGCTTTTACAAAAATATGTATTAACCCTCTAAGGAATTGTATACCCGAGTCTAAAAAAAAAAATTTATAAAATAAATTACTAAGTGATTAAATTGTTATATATATATATATATATATATATATATATATATATATATATAATTAAACATTTTATGAATTAATTGTTGTTCATCAGAGAACGTCTAGACTATATATTTGTGTTTACCCATTATACAAAGTATGAGGTAATTTTGATACTTTGGAACTCCGTATTTGACTTTCCATGGGCTCCAGAAACCAAACAGTGCTTTTCGACATGGTCGTCCATCAGTCGTCGTTATCGATGTTGTTCTTGTTGTCTGTACGTAAGCACGATAGCGACCACAAAAATTAAGATTAGAATATGAAATTTTGTATAGGAGCCTATAGTGCTCGTATAATATAGAACCTTATTAAAAAATTTTAAATCGAATTAAATATGTCAAAATTAAGATTATTTTAACCATTTTTGTTCATATCTTGTGTATTATTCAACCTATAAATTTACAGATTTAAATTCTGCATGTAATGGTATCAACCCCACCTCTCTACGATTATAAATAGCGAAGTTATCGTCAATAATATAATTTAGAACTCTGACCCAATAAAATGTAATATTCTTCTAATTACAGAATCCGGCAGGGCCCTACCACCAAATACGATCGTTGCGAGTGGAGGCTCCTTTGCGTATAGACAGCTTAGAGGTCCGCCAGGACTAAGACGCTAAACCAGGAGAGACGGTTAACATAATTATACACACCTACGATGTCAAAAAAGTTGTTATAGACAATTACGAGGTTCAGAAAATACCTGTAATAACTGTTAAACAAATAAATCTTACTGCATAAGATTCATCAATCTACCAATACAATGTAACGTTTTCTCTAGTGAACAAGAGTTCAGATAGACTAAAACTCGAACATAAGATCTCACAAAAATTAAGTTTTCTTAATGAAACGCGTTTCAATGACGAAAGTCGCCATCCTCAGTGATACATGATCTACAATAACTAAACTGTAACTGTTATAGTTTAGAAATTGTAGCTTATGTATCACTGAGGATGGCGACTTTGTTGTTGAAACGCGTTTAATTAAGTAAACGTAATTTTTGTGAGATCTTGTGTTCGAGTTTTAGTCTATCTAATATTATCTCACAAGTCACGCTCAATAATTACAGTACAACAAACACACAGAACACAATTCTCACAAAAAATACGCCTAAGTAACAGACGTGTTTCAACGACAAAGTCGTCCTCTTTAGTTCAGCTGATTTAACTAGAGTTCAGCTTCTGGGCATTACGTATCTGCTTGTATTAAATTGTATGATGTGGAAACATGATGACGTCCATCAGTTTGTCTATTAATAATTTAACCTAAATTGTACCTAAATTAATTTTTAAAGATTCCTATGTAAACTGTTCACGAATATATATATATATATATATATATATATATATATATATATATATATATATATAATTTTTATGTAACTACACTAATCATATTTTCAAAAAATCATGTATACTAATAACAAAAGTATGAAAACACATTATTTGTACCGCGCATAAGAAGACCTGTGACGTCATCAAAACCTTGCGAATAACTAAAGATCTAAACTGAACAGTGAATCCCAAAAACTAAAATATTTAGAATAATAAAAGAATATTTTACTAAATAAACGTATGATACAATAGTAGCCTAACACTATCTAAAACGCAGTCACACCATGGGTACAAATCCTCTTTAGCAAAGAGAGTAGAGAGATGAAATTTGTTTTTAAAAGATTTCTGCTGAGATATTCACATCAGAAAACAATAAAAAATACTTATTGTCAATGCTCCATACTAATGTTTAATAAATTTAGGGACTAATAATTATTCAAACTCTTACTTAAGAACTCATAAGTACCGATACGCCTAAAAGAATATTTCTATAAATCCTACGAACTTAAGAACGATATGAACACAAACAGTTTTTAAAATAGGTACTGACAACTTTAAATAAAATTAGCTTTCAACTACCAGATAATATTAAGTTGGTGAAATCCTTTTAAAATTACATCAACGAGAAATATTTCAATTCGAATCTCTCATTTTCGAAATTTCTGCTTGTTAAAATTTCAAATGTACACCTGTATTACACAAACGCATACAAAAAAAATTCATTATTTCACTCACGTAGAAGTTAGTGGTTGTATGAGGGTTGTAGGCTATAAATATAAAGAAGTAAACATACGGGTCTTTTAAGGAAACTCAAAGCGGCGTATTGAATAAGAAGCTATTTGAAATACTGAAGAACTTTTTGATAACAAACATATCATTATGGTGTTTCTAGTTTAAAATTTTAGCTATTCCGATCTCCTACATAGATTGCTGACATCCAAAAATAAGAAATGTCCACCAATTCTACCCATAGGAGTAATTTGGCCCATTGTTAGCATACTAGTAAGTGTGTGTTTTAGAGAAGGTATATTGAATTCTCCCTTATTTCTAATTTACACGTATAGTTTCTTTAAGGATTTAGAACCAGTGATAACCAACTACAATACAAAAAGTAGGCCTACCCAAATTTAGTTAATAGCAGCTCCTTAAGAAAACGACTTTTATAATATGTATTGAATTAAAATCGGGTGATAAATAAATATTTTAGGTTAGGTTAGAAAAACGCTTAATAATATAATTTTAAACAAATAAATGTTGCAAAAACAGTGCCTACATTTTCTCACTCATCCAACCCCTAAACCGAAAAAAACCAACCAAAATTGTCAGTTCTGTAGTTGTCAAACAAAAAGTGAAAATGAACAATGGACTCCGGTTTAAAAATGGTTATATATAAGAGCATAAACTCGCTTTGCTTTTATCATAAACACGTCAGAGTAAATAGTAGTATAAAATCGAGGTTTCAATAACGGTAGTCAAGATTGTTTTTTATTTTTCCTAAGTTATTACCGAAACTAACAATTTTTGCAATATTGAAAACATGTTTGTGACAATAATCTTCACATTTTACTCAAATTTGAACGAAAAAAAATAGAGCTAATAATGAGAAATTATGTATTTCAAAACAACTTCATGGCGGATTGTTTGGTATTTTACGAATGACTTTACTAAACGAAACTGGCGATCAATACGTTTAGAAAAAACTAATAAAGACTTTACCAATACTTCAAATTTGACAATTTGTTCGTTTAGGTTACAAAAAACTACATACACTATATCTTCTACACAGATGATGTGAAAACTAATGTTTCGGTTAGAAACTTAACATCAATTATTTACACATCGCATAACGTTCTATATAATTCATACATGTTTGAAAATAAAAACAGTTTCGTTTGACCAGAATATGTAACCCGAATCTTGTTCAATCTTTCAAAATAAATTTATCAGGTTCTATAACTTTTTAACACCTCTTACCGGGTATTCCACAAAGAGGTCTAGAATTTTGAATTAATATGCCGTACATATAGAATACTCTACAAACTTGAGATTTTACAGATATATTCAATTATGTTACATACACATATAAAGAGTATCCTCAAGTTTAATTTTTGTATGAATAACCAAAACAAAATGGCGAAATATAATAAAGAACATTAATCTTCTGGATAGAACCACTTTCTCCTACAATGCAGATCAATTAAAATATGCATTACCATTTATTGAATCTCGATCCGTGTTGTTATATTAAAACACAACAATGAAAGAATTAGAAGTTGTGTTAAATCAGTTTTCGTGTCATATTTATAACCTTAAAATAACGAATTTTTCTATTAAATAACAAGCGAAATTTTGTTCTTGTGCAATTTCTTTTGCAAATGAATATGAAGCGATAAAGTGTTTTCAAACAGATTATTGAAATGGGGTTTTTTCCATCAAGAAAATAAATTCATAAGTGGAAAACTATGCTAGTAGAAACTGGATCAGTTTAAAATAATTACCATACATTTTCCACACACAAAATGAAAAGTTTGCTACTTTACATAAATCTACTAAAAGGTATAAATCACTTAGAAAAGATATATCCGCTACTGGAATACCAAAGTCGCCAGTTCAAAAGTAAACCAAAATAAAATATTATAAAACTCATTTAGTTGACGGACTGCTGGAAAATGACCCAGACAGACGAGTGGTGTTTTGTTCGAAGGAAATTGAAAACATTGACGAAGATACCGAGTGGTATGAAAGAATAGTACCCTCAGATGAGCTATATTATACCAAGATCTGTAAACAGACATAATTTTAATTATAACACACAAAATCCGCGTATTTTACACGAAGAGGACTTGAAATGAAAGGGTATAACTTTTTGGGCTGCCGTCACTAAGAATGATGTTTCATCGTATGACATATCCCATCAGAAGATGGCTGGATACATATAGGCATCAATATTAACTAATCATTTTTTATTATTATTATTAAGACTGGGGAGAGTGTTTTATAAAACCTCCTGCACTGCGACCTAGTTAGATCTTTTGTGCCCCCCTCTTGTTGTACACAGGAGAGATCTATGTCTTTGACAAAATTGATCAAACCCTCGGTCGGGAGGTTTAGTAATTCTTCTTCCGAAATTAAGATGAATTCTAGAGATTTTTGTCTTTTTTGGCATAAGGCCGGGCACTCCATGATGATGTGTTCCATGCGTTCCACCTCTTCACCAAAGTAGCTGCAAGTATCATCGTCCACCAGGCCCATCTTACTTAAGTGATACCTGCAATGGATATGTCCTGTTAGTATACCACAGAGGAGTTTTAGCTCTCTTCTGCTTAGGTTTATCACTTCCATCTCTCTCTTTTTTATTAGGGCTAAGGAACTTCTTGGAATGTATAAGACCCGGCAATGTATTCCAGGTTCTGTTGATTACTTTGTTGGCCCAGTTAGTAATAACCTCCTGGTAGTCCCTAGGGCCAAATCCACACATAGGAGATGGCCCTGTAAACTGTGTAACTAATCACATAGTTACTCATCTTACTCGGAGACGATCTCCTCCTCACTATGCTATGTGGCCAAAGCAGTTTTAGATCGCGATCCTTTCAACCCTTAGATATGTCGTGGCAGCAACTTCCTCTAAGATCCCTATACTTGACTATTTGCGATTTTTCCTATCTGGCTTTTTGATAAAAAAAAGTCATTTCTAACCCTATGAATGATGATAGCAACAGATGAGGAATTAATATGGCTGAATGAAGAGGAATTACTCTTGACTTCTCGGAAATGTTTGAAAAGCGCGTGTATGACTATTTTTGTTTCGTTGCTATCAGTTTATATGGACATCCATTCAAATATAGGTCAAATTCCGAAAATTAATAATTTATTACTGTTATTTTTCTTTAATAAGATTTACACATTTTCATGTTGTCAGCAAATCAAATTTGTAATGGTTATGCCAATAAAATATTTTTTGTGAAAAGTAGCATAATATTGTTATTCCGCCATTTCATAACAAAATTAATCTCGATGGTACATATTCATGTTACAAAACTGTAAAATGTTAAGTTTATAGGGTTTTCCATATCTCCTGAATATTATATCAAAAATATCGACTTCTTCCTGGTACAACCCGTATATAGATATATACACACAACAAACAGTATCTTCTCCAAGGTAAAAGTGCTATTATGAATCCCACTACAGTATAAGCTCTTTTATTAAAGAAAGTAATTAATTACAACAAAAAGAAAAGCACAATAGTGTACTCCATCACAATATTGTAAACTAAAATGATCATATTCAGATGTTGCCAAAACCCATCTTCTTCTATCCACGATGACCGATTTTGTTCAAATTTAAAACCTAGTATTACAGCTGATGGTTTCAAATTATTAATTTTTAACTATACATATCTTCTCGCGAATAAAACTGTTTTCTCTATTCCTATAATTATTAAGTCCTCTTCCGGATATTATCCACAATAACCGTGTTATTATCCTCGCGAACCATAGGGTAGCCTCATATTATAGACACTTAATGAGTTGAAGGCACGTTAATTCCAATTGAGTAAGGAACAAGTTTTGGGGTGCAAGTTTTTTGGGCTTGCAAAATAATTTAGCTAAAAAGTAAACTGGATCGCTATATGCACGATTAGGTTTTTGTTAAAGAAAATCAATTGACTTTTTTCGATTACGAACTTGTTGTTCCGTCTTAAATGACTTGATAAAATAATCATATTCCAATGATGGTAGATATTACGTTCGTTTTTTTTAACATCTTTTAATTATTCTGCGAGCACGTATTACGAAATTGCAAAGTTGGGTTTTCCAGAGTCCAAAAATTTTGTTGATGAATATTATTTAAATTACGTCAAGCAGTCGTTGTTTAGGTTAGGTTAGATTTTGTAGAGTTTAAAAATCTAGTAGATGAATATTAAGAAATAGCTCAGTTACAAATCGGCAAGGGGCGTAGGGTTTACATTATTTACCTACTATAATAAGTATAGAATCCCTAAGTTCTATAATCGTTTCCTTGCTTCAGGTAACAAAAATTATTATAACGTAACGACAAAAAAACTCATATTGAACTGTATTGAAATTCAGATAAATTAAATTACAAATATAAAAATGGTAACAATTTTAAATAGTTTTTGTTCATTAGGGCCTAAGCGAAGACAAGAAAGTAGTGATAAACATAATTGCGAGATTCAGAAAACCTGGCTAACAACTGTTTTAAACAAACACCCTACTGGGTAACACCCTTTCATGTACCAATACAATTTGACATTTCTTACAAGTTCCACGATACCAACATTTTGGTATTACATATAGAGAGTCTGCTTACTGTACATTACATTGTATGATGGAGTGGCGCCCATCAACTTCTTTAGTTTCTCTGCTTACGTTACATTGTGTGATGGGATGAGTAAGTGCAACGATGGGCCAATTAATTTGTTTATTTTTTCTACTTGTATTACATTATATATGGAGTAGGTAAGTTCTGTAACTTGTTTAGTTCTTCTTTCATTATACTTGCCTCATCTTAAAGAGAAGAAAAACGTAAATCTCGCTCTCCTTCCTTGATTGTAGTGGGAATAAATATAAGACCTAACTTTTCATACTGAAATAGTTAATGTGCTCTTATAATTTTACAATTAGGTCTTGACAACAGTTTATTGAAATTGAAATATATTTGTTGTCTCTTTTGTTGAAAAAAATAACAACTTTATATTCAAGAAGAAACAGAAAAACTTTCAAGAAATTTTCTACTAGTGAAAATAAAGAAAACATTTCATATCAACATAGGTCCGAAAATAGTACGTTTTCCAGTTATCCGCCATTATTATTATTATTATTATTTTTTATTATTAAATTTTTTTTTTTTTTTTTTTACAAAATTTTTAATATCTTTGAATGTAGCAAATATATTTAACTCAAATTTTGTATACATAATAGGTATAACATCTTTTACCCAGGTACAAAAAACCAAAATTTTTTATAAAAATAAAAAGATAGTTTTTAACTTATAACTTTGTCCCTTAAATTACAGAGAAAATAATAAAACCTTTTTTTTTTTTATCATTATTATTTTTTTTTTTCTTGAAAATATTTTGAAAAGTAAGTGGGTTTTGAGATATTTGATATTAAAAATTTTAAACGACCACTATTTTGAAAATAAGTGAAAGAACGTTTTGGTTGTATAAAAAATTTGATGTTGTATAAAAAATTTGAGTCCAATATATTTCCTATCATCCAAAGATAATTATTTGTAAAAAAAAAATTAAATTAAAAAAAAAAAGGCGGACAGCTGAAAAACGAAGCATTTCCGGACTTATGTTTATATGAAGTATGTTCTTCATTTTCAATAATAGAACACGTCTGAAAGTGTCTCTGTTTCTTCTTGAATCACCCTGTGTATATTTGTTGCAGACATTATTATAAAACTACTGTGCCCTATATGTTTTTTTAGATACATACCTTTAGATTATTAATAAGCGGGAAATCAAGGCTTGCAATTTTATTGTTGTCAGCTTTGAGGCTATGCGCAGTCATGCTCTTAAGGGCTCCCAAGGCTTCTGACGTTAGTCGGTTTTCAGACACGTTGATGTACAGCACCCATTTCATCTTTCTTATCACAGATACGTCAGTCAATCGTCTGTAAATTATTGAAACTAAATGTATTTCTGTAAAAAAATGTCACAACATCCCAGCAAACCTTAGCGATTTCTTTCATATGTTTTTCTTTGTTTGAAAGCGAAAACCCCATTGTTGTCTTATATCAAAAGAAAATAACGGATATACAATAAAGTTCTCTAGTCCTTGAATACTCTAATAGTGTCAGGGTTAGAAGAAAATAAGAGTTGGACAAATAAAAGAGGTTGCGTAGAAAAGGTATGAATCATGTTACAGTCCTTTAGGATTGCTACGCCCGTAAACATTATTTGATTTCTTTTAAACTGTTATATTAAACTTTATTATTAAATGAATGGGTGTTAATCATAATTAATTAATTAATTTTGTTGATGGTAATAATTTGCGTTGCCTAAATTTTAGTTTTTGTGAACAGAATACGCTAATAATCGTGGCTTTTCACTTTAGTTCAGGATGTTAGTTCAACACTCGAACTTTTTGTGCCCCCACTATGAAAGAACCTGGAATTTCTTGCAGACAATACGACAGCTCTAACACTAGATAAACCGGGGTCTGTACTATATTGAATGACAGCCATTTTATAACGGAGAACAAAATATAAAAAAACAAGTACAATAATTGTTCAGCATAGTTGTGAAGAACCTTCTTCTAATTTTGATAACGGTTTTGGCCAAACACACAGACAAACGTGTTACTATTCACTTCACACGTTCAATGATCATAATATAATATTTAGTTAATAACTAAACTACATAATAAAATAAAATAACCTATAATCAAACTTCGGTAATGTTGTAGTGAAACAAATTGAACAACGATAAAACATTTAAAAAAATTCTTCTCATCTTGTAACATGTTCTCTACACCCCCGTACTATTATTACAGCAATGAACATTTCTTGAAATACTCAAACTTATTTACAGTACAGTTAACTGATACATATATAATGTTATCTTACCTGTCCAACACGTCAATATTGATATACGCAAAAGAGAGTCCATCAAGAGTTCTCCCTACAGTATTCAGACACTTCCGTGCATCGTCCTTGGTCAATACAACCGTTTCAGTCTTAAAGGTTACGTTGCTTTTCCTTATCTGAAAAAATTTAATAAACAGGTATTTAAGACGTCTATAGATATTGGTATAAGATATAGTTAGGTATATTGTTTTATATAGTACAGTGTAAAACTAAAGACATGTTAATTTATAGATAAAAAATAATATTTTGGTATGACTATATAAATTTAAAAGATGGGTTTCATAACTATAACCAGTACAAAGATGTGTTATTAGATAAGTTACAACTCAAATTCGGATTAAGAAGTAGTAAATTAGAGCGGATAGTGTCAACAATTTTCTAATTCTTCTTTCTTTAGACTCTTAAAAGCCTTACATACAAGCTGGGGTATTCGTTGATAAACCTGTATCCTAATCAACGGGTAAGACTTATAAAACTGTTTGCTAGCAGTTGGTGAGCAGGCTAGAGTACCTACTCTCTATATAAAGGCTATAGTCATTTTATAATAATAGTGCTAAATTATGCTAACAGTTAGAATCTGAGGACAATTTATAGTCGGGGTATTTCTGATGGAGATCGCAATAACTACTATTAGGGGTTCAGTGTGTAAAATACCGAGGTACCTAGCTGGATCTACTGCCTTTCTTAATCTTATTCTCGTGTTAGATCATGCTCTTTTACCTCTACCATCAGGTCTCTTTGACCAATCCATTTATTCTTAGGACAGAGGTCTTTATTTTGCTCTTTTCTCAAGGTGTTGATAATCGGTAGGTTTTTCGCCATTGAACCACAAAAAATATTGTACTTTAGTCAAAAGTAAGGCATTAAAAAAAATGCATGTGATTTTTATTATAAGAAAAATTTATGTAAGTTTAAGTTTCTCACTGAATCATTGATTTAAAACTTAAATAACTTTCTAGATCAATTGAACAAAGTTCCTATTTTATTATGTATGTCAACTCAACATGGTATACGATCTTTTATATAGAAGTATTTATAAATCATGTTTCTATTTTATCGGAATTATAGAAAAAGAATACAAAAGTATTTAGACACAAGTAGTTTGGAAACCTCTAGTTCTTGCACATTATCAAGTACTTACATCGCTTTCCTTATTTTCCTTTCTTTTATCCTCGTCTTCCTCATTTTCTTCGGTTTCTCCTAATGCTTCCTCCTGAAATAAAATAAATAAATCTTTACCTATATTTAAAAAAAAACTTGCTTTCAATCTAAAATTAGACTTAATATACATATAACAAATACATTAACTTTAGATATTTTAATCAACACAAAGTAATTATGATATTTATTTTCAACCCTTCACATTTATTCAATATTTTATTGAAAACGAAGTAGGATTGTAATAGTAATTACAGCCATAAAAGATTCTAACTCAACAAGTTGGAGTGAAAGCTGTCCACATTTCTTTACGTTATACATAAGGAAATAGTAAAGGCCCAATAAATGTTTAAGTGTCCCTTGTTGTTTAAATATAAAAATACCTTTCAGTCATCATTGTCTTATAAAAGAAGAAGGTAGAATACTGACACCTGTACCTCTATACTATGATAGCGTTAGGTTCAGAAAAGAAGAAGAGACGGTCAAGATTTCACATGATAGAAAAAAGAAAGGGGGAGATCTAACCCAAGACTACATGAAAAATGATGTAGATCCAGCTAGGGTCCCCCGGGGTTTCCACACCTGTATTGAATAGTTATGATAATATATATCAGCAGTGTGATATTCAGAATTTTAATTAAATATTGGGTGAATATGCATTGTAGCATACGTGTTGAATATTTGCCACTATTTTGTGAAACGGTTAAATATGTACCTTACAAATCACATCCTACTGATTATGGCATTTGTCTCAACACAATTTTTAATGCACCAAAAACATTATCTATATAAGAAAATAAGAATTTAAAACAAGGAAATCCTGCTTTGAAAAAAAGCAGATCCTGCTTAAACAAGGAAATCCTGTTTTGTTTATGTTACTACTAGCAATGATGTCAATAAATTATTACCTCTGCATGACCTCCTGAATCTGTGATCCCTTCATCTTGATGGTGTAATCATATTTGCTTTAACCAAACCTACTGAATATTATTGCAGTTTCACATCGTAATATCTAAAATATATCGTAAAATTCGCGATGTAAATACATTACAGACGCAGGCCTACATTAACGACAGCAAGGTACAATCCATACTTGCATATTTGTTATTTTCTTACATAAATAATGTATTTGATGCATTAAAAATGGTGTTGGAACAAATATCATAATCACTAAGATGTGAATTGAACATAACAATGTACGTATTTAGCGATTTCACAAAATAGAAGTAAATATTCAACACGTATGCTACAATGTATATTTATCAAAAATTGTATAAATGTTTAACCTGCCCTCTTATGTGTTTCCAAACTATATTAAATGATATTTTTTGTTTACATACTTGTTCTTCTTCTCCTTGTTTTTCTTCAGCCTCGGCTTCCTCGGCTTCTTCATCTCCTTCATCATCATCGTCGGAATCAGCAAATTCTTCAACGTTCTGTAACATATATAAAATAAAGTCCCTGTTAGTCTGAAAAATATGTTTATTTTTAATGTCGTTTTATGTTTTCCGACGTTCTACAGTTCTGATAATTAAATTTGCTTAAATTACTTTATATGAAGACACGCAATTCAATTTAATGTATTAAATCATCTTAAAATTCACATAACCATATATCACAAACTGACCAATTTACAGCCAACGTTTTAAAGAGTTAATAATAAATTAATTTTAATTTTTATCTAAGTCACCGAACAATCATGTGTTATAAATAAACCCACAACAATTGTAAATTTAAATACAAAGTTTAATAATAATTGAATAAGTATAGATACCAGTTTGACTTGAACTATCCTTAATATAATATAACTAAACTTAAAATGATAACTTCATATTGTTGAAAATAAATTGTCTTGAGGAATTTGTGTTCTTTTAAATTTGGTGAAAGAATATCTGAAACTAAGAACATGTTTCAAAATCTAAATGTTTCTAATGTTATTAACAAATTTATTTAAAACAAAATAAATTATTTAGTCTTTCAAAACCAATATCCAAGATCAAAAGATGTTAGTTTAACTAGCAAGTGTAGTAAATAAGGGAAGAAAACCATGGATAAAAAAGACGAAGGATAACAGACACAAGAAAAGGAGAAAATGGATTTTGTTTTGCGTTTTAGATTGTGGTTTTAATCTTCCCGTATATCCGTTAGAGTCTAACGGTTAGACTAATATTTTTTTTTCATCTCTCTATACAACAAGTGTTAATAGAAAATTAAAAAATAATAATGAAAAGAAGAAATGGAAAAAGAGATAAAGACTGGCATACGAAAATACTGTATGAATCAGATAGAAAAGAAGAAGAATGGAAAAAAAGCAAGGCGGAAAGTACGGAATTAAAAAGAAGACTTTGAATGACGTAACACTAATGAAAACAGTCAAAAGCGATTCATTAAATGGAAGTAGAATTTTCTTGTGAAGAGTAGATGAAAAGGTATATAGAATATACACAATAGATGGAATATGAGAAAAAAGAACAAACAAACTGAAGAAAAAACATGCTGTTAAAGAAGAAAAATAAAAATATCTTCAATTTGGTTGAAGAATAAACCAAAAAATAAAATAAAAACAAAATTAACTCTATAAATGAGTATATAGAAGTAAAGTTGAAAACGAGAGATAAGTACAAGCTGAATAAAAAAAAGTATTTTAATACATAAGAAAATAAAGGAAATTAGAAAACCAGGAGAAAATGAAAGACAATGGAGAGTAAAAAAGTTAGACATATAAGCCGATGTAGAAAATACAAAAAACATAGCATATCACAGTACAAGAAATATCAATGCGAAAGTCACAAAGGTTGTTCAATATAATCATGCATTACAATAAACCAGCCATTATTAATTCATATTCATGTCATCCATTTTATATATCTAACAAGTTGATAGTTTATTCAAAACTCATATAGATTATTTCGAAGCACCGGTTTCTTTTAATATAAACAGTTTGTATGCGGTGCCAATCAATGGTCTTGAGATTTCATTTATCACGATTCTGTCGTTTATTCATTGATTAATGATTCACAGAACTGGACTCGGAAGAATAATTGTTTTCCGAAGGATAACACAAGAAATCCAGCTGTCGTAATTTATTGAACAAGTTGTGTGTGTATAAAAGATCAAATAATAAATCAAATAAATCCTTGCAAGTACTTTGTTGGACGGGTTCAAGAAAAAGTCTACTTATTTTACATTTACTTTTGTAGGTTTACGTATAACATAGAACTTTACACACCCAAACGAGTTTAATAGAATTCCGTCAAATTAATTAGTTTCATACTATCTTCTGTAACGTTAATTAATTGAATAAAACATTAATAATTATAGGGTACAATACATCTCGGAAAATAAATGATGATTCCTGGACTTAATATAATTAGATTTAGCCCAATTTACAGAAATAACCAAATAAAACTTGTGACGATACATTTCCTTAATTTCAAAAGTATAAAATTTATATTAAAACATCTTTATACGGTGCATACAAAAAGATAGTCCTCAGTAATGGACTGAAATTCTACGTTGTCGTTTAGTTTATGCGTTGACATTACTGCGCACTGTTGTTTGTCCTCTCCGCTGTACTAATCAGCTTACCACAATTCAGTATTCATATTCACTGTATCTCTATGTTAACCATTAAAGCAGGTACATCTTAGTGTAGATGGCAAGATTTGATAAGCGTCATTCAAAGCATCAGCAGATCTAGCAAGCAGCGGTAAGGCATAATGTTCCGTCACAAAAAAAAAATCTTCTCAATATTTGTAATAAGATACTGAAAAAACTTGGAGTTCGCCTATCAATTTCGGGAAAATATATTTACGACTAATATTCTTTAAAATACCATCCTATTGGAGAGATATTACTCAGATAATGTCTATACATTCACAATCCTACTCTATGAAAGTAAAATTAGTAATACCTACTTTCAACAAGAGTACACTTCTCGGTCCTCCATATCCTAAATGAACAAATAATTAATTCAAAGATACGTTTTCCTTGGAATTGTCCGATTTGACACTAGAAGATAACAGATAGAAGATAGAAAAGAGGTAATTTGTTCACGAATCACTCATAAACCGTCGACTATCTGAAAGGGGCAATCATAACCTACATACCTTCTTTAACAAAGTAAAACTACGACTATGTGTAGCTTATACAAATAAATAAAACAACAGTTATGTATTGAACAAGAAGGATGATTCTATGAACTCTTCACGTGATGGTAAATAGTTATTAAATACTAAAAATATAATATTTATCTTTTTTAACTGCATCAGCGTGATTTAATTTTTACGTCTCTATGACGCGTTTCAAATTATATGCATCATCATCAGTTATTCCCTCTTTATTCTTCAGATGTCGTCCACACATTAATAAAATGATATAGACAACGGAGACAAAAAATAAATAAATAAAAAATAAACACTAAACAACATTTTTTAATCAACGTCTGGTGTGTAGCAAGGTCGGAAGCCAACTCTAACAAATTGAGAGAGACATATAATATAAGTCACATTTACGGAGCTAAAAAAGGTTAATATTGCATTTTTATCAAGTCCGTTACTTGGATGCTTTAAACATGAATATTAAACAGTAATAACAAACACACATAACACAATTCTCACAAAAAATCCGCCTAAGTATCAGACGCGTTTCCACGACAAGGTCGTCCTCTTCACTGATACACGAATAATCAGTTATAGTTTGATTGGTGTAGCTCGTGTATCACTGAAGAGGACGACCTTTTCGTTGAAACGCGTTTGATACTTAGGCGTAATTTTTGTTAGAATTGTGTTCTGTGTGTTTGTTATGCTGTATAGTTTTTCTCATAAGTCAAGCTCAACATTTAATATGAATATTAAACTAAATAATAAATTTAATATTGACAAATACTAGACTATAATTTGTTATATTCACTGTTGTGAACGTACTGTATTTAGAAAATATGTTACATAAAAAAATAAATTCTGTAGTTTTCAAATTTTAGTTAACTTTCAAATTAAAACAAAGCTTAAGGGAAATGTTTATGAAAAGGATATACTTTTAAAATATTTTGGGGTACAACTTTTTTCACGTATATAATAATGAATAATTAATGTTGAACATTCAAAAATAGTATTGAGAAAACGCGTTTCAAAGGTAACGGTGAAAATAGGTTTCTTTTGCATTCAGAAAAGTATTACCTTATGATGGAGGGAGTAAGGCTAATGTAAGTGTATTTTTAAATAAGATGTCAACTAACTAGGTATTGTTTTAGGGTAACACATATTCTCGAAAAAATACAAGAAAAACAAATATTCAATATTTTATCTAGTAGCTTGGTTTCATAATTGAAAAATGTCTCATCACCTGTAACTTTCTGTGAATCATATTTTCTATAAAATGACTTTTTCTAAAAAAAAAATTGAAATACAGTTAATTTGTGAATTTTTGAATACCGTGCAAGAATAGCTCAAAATATGAAACACCCCTCTTATTCTCTTAATCTATCAGTCAAATTTAAATATGATGTAAAGTAGATCATGTAAAGTTAATAATTTTTATAGGAATTGAACAAGAATTAAATTTCCTTTCTGAAACCATTTCCATTAGAATTTTTTAATTCAAACCTTGGAAATCTACAGCTCTTCAAGGAACCATTTAAATATTAAATTAAAGAGGGATAAATTATTATTATTATTTATTTTGCCTAGAAACCACCTCAGTATTTATTATTTTCTCTAACCACAATTCCAGAAACAATTATTGTAATAGTTATTAATACTTATTTTTCCTATAAATACCCAGATGCACATTTCGATAATATGGATACAATCTTCAATAGAGTAACTGTTGAACTAGGACTGACGTGTAAAACTGAACTGTATAATAATTGTGTTTTTAGATATATTTATTATAATTGAGGTTAGGTGAAGTATAATTTATTATTTTTAATTCATCAGCTTGTTGAACAATGGCAAAAAAATTAGTAGACCGAAATGTATACCTCAAAATATAGAAATTAGAAAACAAGATTTTTTTTTTAACTTTCCAGTTTCTTGAAATGAAAGTAGGCTACCAGTATCGTAGAGGGAAAATTTCGCTTAAGCTTACAATTTTTTTTTTTAATTGCTTTAATTTCTGTGGGTAATGTAAAATGCATAACGAATGAAACAAACATAAGGATTAAATTTCAAAAAGACCGTGGAAACTATTCGCAAGTTTAAAGTAAAGGTTATTTCTAACTTATTTATATATTCTCATCATGGAGCTGATCAGCTGAAATGATATGATGCGAATTTATTTTTGCTTTTCGTTTGCCAAATTTATATGTTGAATTGAACTTCAGTTTACATTACTAATGTTTTCATTGCATTTTTTATTTATTTTATAAATTTGTTTTTTAATAATATTTATATCATTCTATTTAATTATTCGTAAAAAACACTTGTTAAAATCATTAGTTCCAGTTACAATAACAGGTTAAGTACTATTCAAACAAACTGATTTTTCAATTTTCAATTTACCAACTGATGTTTTTCTGGTTACTTGTTTAACGAAATTGTCTCTAAAATTGTGCCTACATACTACAAGTTGAATCAAATAAAACTAACATTGTAAGTTCTCCTACGTTTAGTGGATAAGTGTTTTTAAGTATTTCAAGTACAACTTATTTCTAGGTAGTGTTTGTAAGAAAAGGAAAGGAAACTTTTGCCGTAAAATTTGTTTCCTCTACCCCTCTCACACCCTTCTTTGCTCATCAACAAGGCTGAGGCCTTCTAGACGCCTGGATGTGTGGTCAGCACACCGAATTCCCGCCATCGTAATTTTAGTATTTACTACTAGAATTCGACTTCAATCGCAGATGCAAACTGAATACTCAATGATTCGTGAATTCACTATCTTTTTGAACCACACGGAAATTGCTTCTAGAATCTCCACCTAACAAAGCAAGATCGCTGCTACAAATTTACAAAAGCGAAACCCACATTTAGGACTCCGACAAATTAGTTTATAAATAATTATTCTGAAGGAGTGATTATATTGACTCTAGGCACAATCAAGCCCAGTTATATTCGTCAGTTTTTGTTTTGTTTGATATAATGTATCTGTTAAAATACATCACCCACATAATGTAAGCAACTACCAAGTATACGGGTTGGATGTCACAATCAATTACAGCAGGAAGTGTCATTTGAATTGATAACTTGAGCACGTGCCTGCATCCGCCATTTTGTGACGGATTAAACCGCCGTTTAATTTGTTTATTTAAAAGTAGGCCCACATTTAATACTAAATATTCTGGATTTTCAGTTTGATTTAATCAACAAATTGGAATTAACAACAATTTCAAACTAAACTGCTGATTTGTAACTTGCAAAAATAATTTTAATAAATGTTGCATATTAACAAATATTAGCTTTAAAAATAACCGTAAAAAAAAATAAATAAAAAATAAATGTTAAACAATATTTTCGTTACTTACTTTGCTATCAACGAAAATGATTTTTAATTTTTGCCTATTATCATACGTTACCCAATTATAGTATATCTGCAATATACCTACTGTGTAGACTTATTAAAAAAAATAATAAGAAATTTGACATTTAATTTTTTTTTAACCAAAACTATAACCTTTAAAATTAATTTAAAAGTCATTCTTATTCAAAACCTAACCTACAATTTTGCATATAATTTCATTAATATAACGTGTTAGAAAATAGAGTATTGTTGGTGTGTGCCAGTAATTTAGTAATAACTTCAGTATTTTCTTACCTCAAATTTATATTCTACTTTTTCCGGCATTTCTAACTAATAAAAATTATAGACAATTTAAAATAAATATAGGTTAAAATAAACACGACTGCTACTAAACTAAAGAAAATAAATTTAATTTCAAGTTGCTTTAATCTTCTTCTTCTTCTTCCACTTAAAATCTAGTTATATACAAACATAGCAACGGTTGAATTCTAAATTGACTTTTTTTTTAAAAGTTTTAATTTACTTACACTAAACGATTTACTTTAACAATAATTGGAGATGCAATGTATTAACATTAAAATGTTGGTAATTATCTAGAACTATGGGATTGTTAAGGAAAATGGTGTTAATAATTCTGTTACAAATTAGTTAGGCCTACTGCTCGTTCTTTCAGTTTTACATTGTTGGTTATACTGTATATAAAAAATAATAGATAGTCGAATCACTATACGCTATGAACAGTGACACTTTCGAAGTTCAACTATTGTGTAAAGTTAACAATTGCCATACAATAAAAATCAGACATTTTAGTAACATATACTAGCGATGTCCGTGTTTGCGAACAGGATAGGGCGAAGGAATGTTAAATTATTATTTTCTTCTTCTTATTTTTTAATTCCCTGAAATTTAATTTAGTTTATTTAACAGAAAATATAATTTATCAAATTATAAACACGTAAAATCATAAAATTTATCACGTCATTGCTTTACTGTTTATTATTACACAATAATATTATAATTACACTCAGACTGTTATAAAAATAATCCAAGTTTGATATGTAACGAAAAATTATTATTAAAAACCAATGTAGCAATTAATTAACTAAATTCTGAACATGTGTTCTCTATTACAATAAAAAGTTAACATGTGATCAGATCTAAGCATCTGTCAACATTAGAACATGTGATTTGTATTATAATATTTATAGGCCTAACTTAGAAATAAACATTGTTCAGGGGATCACAGTTTGGGAGGTTAATATTTACTATTTTTTTACAATTTTTTCAAAAATTGTTAAACATACCAAATTTTATCTGTGCACTCTTTAAGGTATTATTAATATTTACATTAAATTTCATCAAGATCCAATTGGTAATTTTTAATTAATATAATGTCAAAAATTAACATGAAGCTGCGGATAAGAGGGCTACGCTTTGCACCACTCAATAATTATAAACATTCTTTAATATATTATCACTATTTAAAAATCTAACAATTAATTTTAATCAAAAAGTAAAAATCCGTAAGAACAAAATTAAGTAAAATGAAAACAAAATCTAGATGTTGGAATAATTCTTTTCTTCGAATATGATGGTATTGTCATGTAAAAAGTGGAAAACATACCAATAGCCTTAACATAATAAATATATTATGTTTCACAACAAAAATATTATAAATATAGTGAGACCTTTGTGAATCTTGTTGGTTAATCTAACCTCAAATTGATTGTATGTTTCAACTTATAAAACAGCTGTTATTAAATTTGTAAAATTGGTTGTTAAAGGAATAAATGTTGAATGGTTAACAGTTTACACAGCTGTTTTATAAGATTCCTTATGCTTAGTTTATTTGATATTTTTTATAAATTAATTATGAATTTTGACTTTGATGGTGAAATATTTTAAAATCCACTTTCATTACGATCGACCACTTTGTCAGGTTCTAATTTTGAAATAAGAATGTTCGAACTAAGCTTCCATAATTGTGAGAGGATAAAGGAGATTACGAATAAATTAATATTTGTAAATATTTATGTAAACATTATTTTAAAAAACAATTACCTATATATGTTCTTTAAAATGATATATTTCACCCCCCCCCCCCTACAACAATGCTTCTCAATGAATTATTATATCAGTACAGTAATATGTTTGGAAGTTTTAAACCCACATGTTTGTTTTCCGTTACGATATGGAATGATCTTTTGGATGAAATGTGGTCGATAAAAGAATTTCAGCTTTAAAGAAGAATAATTTTCATTTCTTTCTTTAGATGAAGAAGCTTTCTTTCATCTAAATTACAATAATTAATCATGCAAATCTTTTTTCAAAAACATCAAATTTAGACTTTTTAATGGTTTTACGTTTATGAAAGTGTACTTTTTTAAAGATGTAATAAGAGTATGTTTTGGTTTAAGATTATTTCAACATCCTGTGTACAAACTGACATTTTTAGGACACTGTGTATACTAATCTGGTATAAAACTATTCAACGCTCTTCCAGAAACTATTCAACAAGTATTCTTTTGAGAGTTGGCATAGTTAACTCAGATGTTACCCCCATGACATTTCCTCCTGTAGAATAGTACTTTGGCGATTACAGGAGTACTTTAACACATTTCGTTGGTGCCAGGACGTGCAGATTTGTTTTTTATTGTGATTATGTTTCCGATAAATGGTACTTTCATAAATTGTGTTCAGTTTCTACGTAAATGTTAATAATTGTAGAAATTTTAATTAAATTATTAATTGTTACTTATTTACAAAAGGCGATTAAAATAAATATAATACAGCGATCAGTTAGTAAACTGTGGCACAACTTTGTATCTAAACTAATTCTGAAAATAAAATTTAGAAAATCACGGCAAAAATATACAACAAAAAAGCATTTCCTTAATGGGATGTTTTTAATTATTATATCGGTTCCAAATTACTTTCATAAATCAAGTCATGTACACGATTTCACTCTGAAATCAAATGAACGAAAACCTTAATTGCAAAACTATGAAATAAAATCCCCCGAAATTACAATAAAACAATAACAACACAAAGACTGTACTGTTATGTTTATTGTACTTTATGTACATTTCAATAGCATTGCTATCATCTTCACAGGTGCAATACACAATCAAGTGTCTATTGTATTGTATTCTATTGTGTTGATTCTGTATTGCACCTATGAAGATGATAGCGGTGCTATTGAAACGTATATAAGGAATAAATATAACTATACAGTCTTTGTGTTGTTAGTGTTTTATTGTGGTTTTGGGGGATTCGATTTCATCATATGTTCACCACAGTGCTCTAGTGATTCATATGTTGCAAAACTATAACAGAAAGTTGTAAAACGAAACGTGATATAAATATGTCGACGAAAGGTGAAGTTGTCGTAAATATTTTACATCTAAATTACGTAAAATTTACAAAGGAAACTTTGTATAATTGTCTGGAATGACCTTGTAAATGCATGGATTCAATTACGGGGAAATTGGTTCGTATTTATAGAATAAACTGTGCAAAAACATTGCACAGACTTTCTTACATTTCTAAAAGCATAATCCAACCAAGAGTATACGTCACCATATGGTCACCAACATTTCATATGGTGGTTTCTCAAAAAATTAAAATTGAACCATGGCTGCCTCCAAAAACATATTAAATTGAGCGCACCTGTTTTGTTTGTAACACGTAGGCCACTCAACGTATATCGTATTTAATTACAATTTCACTTTTAATTGACGTGATCAAGGTTTAATTTTGTCTGCCAATAATTTTATTTAATTATTTAAAAACGTTGATTTTATTTTTATTTATGATTTTATTAATTTATTTTCCCCCTCATATTTGGAATAATTCGGTAGAGTGGATTATGAGAAAATACGTATTTATAAAGTTCCACAGCCGAGTCTTTTACGAATAATTTACGAACCAAAATGTTTGAAGCGGTTGTGACCCAGGTGTTTCGGTGGATCTTTTGCGGCTACGTTAAGAGATAAATTTGATTAAAATAATTCAAATTGATTTTTAAACAAAAAATCTTAATGTATTTGGGTTTTATGAAATTTACCTCCAAATTTTGTTCATCAAGCAAATTTTAAAAAGTTCTGCGTTATGGAAAAAAAATGGATACAATCGAAATTTGTTTAAAATCGGTCAACGCGTTTAGGTTGCAGAACCCTGCACAAATAAAAGACGTCAGACAGGCATCATTACAATAACACATCTTTGGAATTAGGGGAGCTCAAAAATATACTTATTTGTTAAAATCAAAAGAATAATACTTTAAGGCAAAGTTTCCTTACACATAGTAAATGAATTGTAATATCAGATAACACAAACTTAGGTATGAGTGAGGTATGAAATAACAATTTCTGAGAAGAGTACGAGTGACAACTATTATTAGGTTCTCGCTCATCCACACAATGTAACCACCTCTTAAAGTGATCGCGTGCTTAAATCATTATTATTTGTAGCCACGCCCATAAATTTTCAACAGGACAAAGTCAACAAAATAACTACTTTGAATGTTTGTGTTACTACGAAATGACATGTCATTTGATTTTTGAACTGTACACATCAGGCTAAATATTTAACCCATTTGAACTCGATCAATTAGAGAAACGTAATATTAAACTGGAAATGTTTCTAAACTCGCAATTAGCTTTGGTAAATAATTTGTTTTCTTACGAAAACTTTTCAATTATAGGTGGTAACAAGTATAAAATTATTTGTGAACTTTGATGTTTAAGTTCTTGAAAATTAGACTAATGAAAGACTTAAAACACGAAGTCTTAGAAAAGCTATTTATTAAAACTCAAATAGTTTGATAACCTATGATTAGCATCTGGGCATTAACATTAGTAAGTTATACAATTTCATATCGTGTTTTGCCGTTAAGGTGATCATAAAGGAAAATAAATATGTAAATAATTTGTTTTTAACACTTTGTAAAAGGGACTTAAAAGTACATATAATTTCCTCTTTAAAAATTAATATTCATAATCCCATATAATAATTGTCATTAAACTTGGTGTTGGTGAATTTTAAAAGAAATCAAAATGCTTGTAAAATTCAAAACAAAAAACGTGGATCGCATTCAAATAGATAATTTATGAATAAATATTCACCAGTAAAAACAATCTTAATTGCAATTGTTATCTTGCAATGCAAATGATTTAAACTATCGTTTGATTTTTTCGCTACTATTGTTACTACCTAAAATTTTTACTCTATACTTATAATTCATCCATGCAACAATGATCTATGTATATTGCATGTGCCCCACTTTTTTTTAAAGTTTTACATGCATTTTGATTTCTTTAAAAATTCAAAAACCCCAAGTTGTATGGCAATTCGTATATGGAATTATGAATATTAATTTTAAAAGGCGAAATTATTTTATACTCTTTAGTCCCTTTTAAAAACTTGTTTTAAAAATTTTTTATTTAAATATTTATTTTTATTTTTTTGAGAGATATTTTTGATTTCTCCTAGATCTATACATATACAAGGTGACACCTGAAGAGGTTATTAGCCTATAATGTTTTCATTACCTTGTAAAAATGTGAGTGGATTTGTGTGTGTTACAAGTATTTATGCATAAACGAGTACTATACGTGTACACACACACACACACTCTCTCTCTCTCTCTCTCTGTGCGCGCGTGTGTGTGTAAATTATGTGCGCAAGAATAGCTATTTTATTTTAAACATTTTTTTTTAATCTGACCCAATATTATTGCATTATCATCCAGTTCTGAGCTATGTTCAAAATTTCACGTCTCTAGACCATCAGGAAGTTAGTTGAAAATTACAAACTTTTGTGTGTGAACCCGCCAAAGCGCTAGAAATAAAACGTCTTAAATAATACAAATTGCTTTTCGAGAAAATACGTATCGTTTTCATTAGTATCCAGAAGCGAACTTACTCCTACGTAAACTATACGTGCTTAGCTCTGAAATCTACGTGAACAAACAAATACAGTTTTTAGCTTGTACTACAGTTTCCTTGTCAAACAAAGATCAATGACCCTTTGTGAAGCCGAAACGACAGCTGCGAACACAATCAATCAATGGGTTAAGAAATAGCAGCATAGATGATGGCAACAAAATATGTAAGCATCTTATCCAGGACCGACTTCAAACAAATGGCAAAGTGTTAATTAAAGTATTTAAGTGCTCGAGTTACTTAAGGTGCGTATCAAGCTTGTTACAGTTCGGACTATACTTTATTTTATATTGCTTCAGACTTAGGACTCGCGTTGAGGGAGGGGAGCCGTTAGCACACTGTTGTCAATTTTATAGGACAAGTGTTTTGGCGAGACTGGAAACTATCTCCCTGTCTGGGAAACGTGACAACATGGCAGGATTGTAAACTCGCCAGCCACCCTCTAATTAGTCGGAGAGCGGGCGAGCCCCTGATGTCCTGCTACCCCGGAAAGGAGGTCAAGTCCGAAGCAATAATAAATAAAATATAGGTGTAAGTTTGACAAAGGTAACTGGTGTCGGGGTTTTTCAGTGTTACACTACTCGCCCGATTTCATTTTTCTAATAGATACAAAAATAAATATGTTAAGTTACAAAAATGTAGTAAAAAACAATATTTTGAATAAAATAAAGTAAACTTAACACTAAATAGTAATAATCTGATGTAAAAGTATGTAACCGTCATTTCTAACATAAATTTTGTCAAGTACTTAGCAATTTCTCCAACGACTAACATTGTATCAATAATGATTGTTTATGTAGAACATTGTGCAAGTAAAAGTTTATTTATGATTGATTCATTACTTTGCACTTTGCAATTTATTTATCCCTGTAGGAAAAATTTAACAGCCGTTGTAGCGAATGTTACATTGGCATGGCCGTATTAGACATTGCAGAAAGAACAGCGTTGCTTTGTTTTTTATTACTCATGATCGTATAATCGATACTAAAATCGGAACGTAGAAAAATCTCCCCGAACTGATTTATTATTAAATACATACCATGATTGTGTGGAGTTTGTATGGAATATCTAAATTTAACACTTAGTAAATTAGAACAATGAGATATATAAAATCTGTAACATCCTTAGGATTTACTAATATTTCCTTCATGAATTGTAAATAAACACTAATAAGGTTAAAATGAAGAAAATCTAGTTTTGTTGTTGTAATTTTTATGATATTTGTTATTTTCTGTTGATGATATATTTAGGCCTACAAATAATTTTCGTAATATCCGAATTTTTACTACAATTATTGAAACTATGGGTAAAAACGATTTAAAACAGATGGCACTTTTAAATTGAATGATTTTGCTGTAAGACTGTGAATAAATCTTGTTAAAATCAATTCGAAATTGATTAAGTGACAAATCGGAAAAAAAAAATGCGACAACTAGTTTGCCAATAAAGTGGTACAAAATGATAAAACCAAACATGATCTACGAGACAAAATCAGTTTATATTTCACACTACTGTTTTGTAAAAGGTGCTGCACTAGATCATTTCTTCTAAGAGATTTGTTAATAAAACAGTTTCAAAATCCAACTATTATGAAAATTGTTCGTGTTATTTTATCTTATCTTTAAAAAAAGAGTTTTTATTCATCTCAGAAATATTCGAAACGTTTGTTAAAACAAGTTGATGTACCATGGTACGTAATATAATATTATGTCCATAATTTGGTTTCTTTGTACTGGCGGAATATGTTATGTTGTATTGATCAATGGGTCTTATTCCAATTATAGTGATTTGTTGTTGGTGTTTAAACTACTTCACCTATAAATTAAAGCTATATATTAAATAATTTAGTAAATTGTAGGTTCAAACAGCAATAAAAACGACGACAATAGAAGACGCGTTGTCGAAATAACTTTAACCATTTCCATGAAAAATGTTAAGATCAGTCAAAAAAAAAAAAAAAAATGTGCCTGTAAGGAATTTAGAATGATGACTTGATCGTTGTAACGAAATCTGTTTATAATAAAGTATCTATTTTATACACTGTACATCTTTCATTTAGTGAAAAATCTTTAAATATTGATACTAATTTATTCCCTACACAAGTTATTTACTGTCAATTGTTTCAATTCCAACATGATTTTTCTAAACAACATGTAAGGAAGATATGAATTCCAACATTAAATAAAACACTAGATAAATCAGTCTAAACACAAACATGGTCATAAATAACACCATCTCCTTCTGGTTATGATGAAATAACATTACAAGCTTAAATCATCCTGTGGGAAAGTAACACCTAACATGTTTCCAATAGCCATTTATTAATCCACATATTCTATTTAACTGACAGTACCGCCTAGTTGGCAAGAATAAAGTACAAACCTAAGGAAAAGACATAAAACTAGAAGTGCCTCTGTAATCAATTAGTGTGGATTTATTCACTCATTAAGTCTCTGTTCGGTTAACTTTAACATTTTTCATTTAATGCAAATTATAACTGCTTAAAGTTAATTAGATATCCTCGGGTTCAATTATTCTGACATGTTCATTACAATTCTCTTGGATGTGGCAAAATTTTTGTTTTTGGATTTCAACTCTGTGGTCTATTTAATTATATATGTTCGTAAAGAGATTTCAACAGCAGGTGATTCTGTGTGTAATTGATATAATTAGTGCATTAAGAAAACCGTTACTTAGTTTGTGTTAATTATTATTATTAACGAAACGTAAAGACAATTTCGCTTTTTCGATCGTCTTAGTGGAATTTCCGACATGCCAGACTGTGAAATGTCCACTGATCTTATCCACTGCATTAATTCAACACCATTTTTGGATTTCTATTGGGTTTCTAAAAGAGAGGGAAATTTCAATACGCATCCGGTTTTCTTAAAAATTTACAATACAAAAGTTGTAGGGTTTTAAATGTAGAATCATTAATTGACCTTGGTTTCTACAGAAAGGTCATCATGAAGGTATTGGTCAGACAAATCACAAATTTCTAATTTTTTTGTGTGCCAAAAATAGGTAGTACTGAAAGTTTTGTTTTCAGATATGTTATTAGGTCAAAATAACCGCTAGAGATCATTGCCCTAATCGACTAACCTATAGTGAGTACAGTTGTGGCAATCTCAAGGTATCTTAGCTGGATCTACACTTGTTTTATCTAGTCTTATCTTCTCTTTAAATTTTCCAATCAACCAACTTTTTTGATCAACTTTTGTTCTCTTCAGACCTTGACTCTGTACACTCTTTTACACTACATTTTGTAAAAAAAAAAAAAATTAGAGTAAGTACTGGATCTACCTAAAATAAACGTCATGATTTGAAAATAAAGTTTGAATGTCCCATTTGCCTCTACAAACTAATACAGTACTTTCATAGTTAAAAATTTAACTTGACGTATCATGACTTCACTGATCAAAGTCAGCACCTGATTTTGGTTATCAATGTCCCATTCATGTTATAAAAGTAAGTGTTCCTAAAACATTTGTGGAGGAAAATAAATATTACTGCATAACATTATTACATATCTGCATGTAAATATTTCCGTACTATCTCCATTTCTGGGATAGAAAATGTGGGTTTTCATTTGAAATTTTTAATTTAAACTAGACATGACCTTCACTATTACCATTCTTTCGAAAACCAAGTTCAACAAATGACTCTTTGTAGAATCTCTACAACTTTATAGTGTTTACCTAACCTGCGTCCTTACTAAGATATTCAGGCAATCAGGTCTTTCAGGGACTACTACCATAATACATAATAGTAAACCGTGTAGGCCATAATTTTAATTTGATTTTGTTCAAATATGACGTGTAAGCTGGGTTTTACAAACTATTGGACATATTCGTTAACCAGATAAATCGTTAGCAAGTGAAATTTCAAAAAGGCAGCCATTTTCAAAATTGCAAATAACTGTTAAGATATTTTCATTTAAACATGGAACAACGTCCCATATCTTATTTTCTGTTCTTTTAAAATTTCCAGGGATTGATTCCAAATAAATTTTACGAAAAAAAATAAGAAAGTTGGAGTCGTTACAAAAAAAACGTAATCCCAAAATAAAACAGAAATTCTTGTAATTGTAGCTTTACTTCAACTTTAGTCGCTACTCTGTAGGTTTAAACAGTCTGTCTTTTTATCTAGGATTATTATCACTAGCCTAGATTTAAAAAGAGTAGCAATTAGACTTTATTTAAAATTAGTTATATAAAACTAACAAAAATTGGCGCCATACTATTAATATGACCGATGGATTTTTCATAGTCTCGGATGTAGTAATTGTATATATGATTAAGTTGAAATTCGTTTGTAGTTTCGATTTTACAAATTGTTGAACGATTTAACTAAAATATCGAATAATAAACCTTAAAATAATGGTCAATATTCATATTTCAATTGAAGGGTCGAAGGTGAGCAAGAAACACACAACTAGTGTCCGTAGGCTTGTAGGGACAGTGTTAAAGTCTTTTTAGCAGCCTAGCGCCAACATAACAAGTTAGTCGTCAAATAAACATACATATTCGTACTCAGGATAACGTTTTGTTTTATTTTACATCCCACACTTAATATTAAAAAAAAAAAAAAAATCAACTCTGTAGTTTTTGCCACCTAATTAATCTAACACCATTTTTTGTTACCACTTTATTTTTACTATATGTGGGACAATACAAAGAATTAAATGCAAAGTTTAAAGTATATAGGATTTATTGTCTCTTCTGTGTAGACTGGTTGCAACTTACAAATCTGCGCGTGAAATTATAACGGCCCTTGGTTTTATCTACGGAACTTAAAAATCATTTTTCATAAGTTTTTCAGCTTCAAAATAAGCATACAAAAAACCCAAATCTGTTTTTTTATGATAAAACTTACTGGATGTAAAACTTAAATCACAATATTTTACAACGTAACGTAATTTTTATTAATAAGAAAGAAAAAATTAATTTAGTCATATTTTGTTCTTAATTAATTCTTTTTAATTAATTAATGCTTGATATTTACTAATCAAAAGGTTTGAATTATTTTTAATGGGTTACTTTTTTAAACGGTTCTTAGATAAGGGTTTTTAAATATACCGATGTTAAAATATTATATTTGATATTATTAGGTTTTAAGGGTAGCAGTGAAACTTTACTTCTTTTATTCACTACAAGGTACAATAGCAGTAATTTACCAGATCTGTTAAACGTAGTCTAAGGGAAACCCCAGGAACAGCAAGGTTTTCCCCCAATTTATTTAAATCCCTCGTCAACAAAAAGATACATTCAAGGTAAACATTTGATCAGAAAAAGAAAAATTATTTGATAAATAACCCTCTATATATTAAATCTGAACTGAAATGGAGAGACTAAGGTGTGATAACAAAAACTTATTTCGGGAGCAAAGCACAAAATAGTTTTAAAATTTTACTTTTTGTACTAGCAATTGGTATAATATAACCTAATATAATCTATCACTGTACATACATTTTTACCGTATTATTAAATTACAGTAACGGTATAAAAACTTCTATAAAAACTAACTAGTTAAAAAAAAAAATACATTTAATGTCCAGTCAATGGTAGGCGCTCCTGAAGTGAAGTTTTGACGGTGTCATTAAAAAGGCGATTGCATTTACTGCAAGTTCTGTATTTTTATTTCTGATATTTAGACTTCACTGTTATTTTAGTACATTCATTTTAAGATTATACTAATATTTTTGACGGATGCGATTGAAATACATGATCATTTTTTAATTTGATTACTTAACCTTTTACTACTCTTAGAGCGTAATTTAGAAAATAATTATTTTCAATATTCTATATTTATCGATATTTTATAAGTGTGACTGGATATGGTGGTGAATGATAAATTCCAAGTGCTAAATTGGTTGTATAATTCTTGTATCATCACAATAGACTATAAATAAAATACCTCTTAAACAAACTAAAAAAAGAAACCACCCACCAAAATACAGAACGCATCCAACATAGTTAAAAAGCAATAGTTCTATTTACGCTTGAAACCACGCCACATTTTTAAGGATAAAAATATGACTGTAAAAAAAAAAATGAAATGAATGGCACAACACTGAAGGGGAGAGGAGAATGAACTCATACGCATATGGGAAATGTTAGATTATATTCCTTGACAGGGGAATGGGAGAAGGCAAAAACATGTCTGAGGAGTTTTAAGAAGATAATTCTGAAAGAAATATGAAAAATAGTCTTAACTGTAGACAGCGAGTGAGGGAAGGGTGAAGATGTCTGTGTTATGTCATGACATTCCTATGACTTTGAGGACGCAGTCTGCATAATATGTCCTGCAATTATACAACTCTCTTACCAGCTGTTAATGTTATCCGCGACTTCACGTTAAATGGAATATAATTTGAAATTATATTGAGTTTACAACTGAACGCTGACATTGTAGAACCATAATTTATTTGATGTCCTTTGTGTAACCGCTGAGTTACAGGATGGTATACCATTCAGGTTACCAAACCGGACACTACCTGATATAAGACCAGTATACAAAGTAATTACTGAATAACTTAAAAAACAAAAACAAATATTAAAATTTTCGTTCATTTTACTTTTTCAGTTATACAAATTGTAGAGAAAGTTGTGAAAAGTCAAAAAATGGATGTCAAGTTTTTTCGAATAAATTATTTTTGAGGTCTCTGAGTTCTAAAAGTGTTTTTTTAAATTATATATGTCTGTTTGTACGTCTGTGCAGTGACATACAGCCCAAACGCGTAGACAGATTTCGGTCATCATCAATTTAAAAAAAAAAAAAAAGGAAAACATAAAATATAGATACACAGTTAATCAATACTCTAATTGCGTCAGGTTCGGAAAAGAACAAACGTTGGTCAAGAGAAAGGTGATATGAAAGAGAAGTTTCTAATACAAGATTACGTAAAGAATAGGGAAGAATTTTGAATTAAGTTTTTTTTTATTTTGGGGGTCAGGTGACTAAAATTTGGAAAAAAAATAGGATTTTTTAAAAAATATTTTTATTATCCTATGAAACTTTAGGTTTAATTTGCTTTAAGTTTTATTTAATTTTGAGCAATAGTTTTCTAGTTACGAATTTTAGAAGATACGCATGTGCAACATTTTTCAGCGCTGTCAGTCATAAACTAATTCATTTATTTCATAATGACGAAATCATTCATTTACGATAGTGTTTATGTATTACAAGTTAAATTACTTTAGTCATATTTAGTTTATGTATTACAAGTTACACTTTAGTCATAAATTTTAGTTTTGTTGTGTTGGTAACAGGTATCAGCTGTTACTGAAACTGTTTCTTTGTAACAGATGTTTTTATTTGTTGTGATGTTAGTTATTTTGTTACATAACCTTACATTGTGAATTCTTTGCTCTTTTTTGCGGTTTGTGTTATATTTAGAGATAAAAAATGCCTAGATATAATAATAATATATTCAAAAAACGTAAAAGAGTCTTTACGGGTATTCAAAAGCAGTGCGATAATGAGAGTGCAGTGCAAAGTGAAGAATGTAGTCCTACGCCTACCATCCAACTCTAACCTAGAATGTGAACCTCCTCAACATAAATTCAGTTCATCAAGTAAGCAGTTGGGCTCTAATTTAGATTTATATCAGTCTTACAAAGACAAAGATGTTTCCAGTGACTGTTATGATCTTATTTCAATACAATGTCTACAAAATTTACTATCAAAAATAGCAGTATGTTCAAAATGCCAAAGACCATTGTGCATGTATCCTAGCAAGAGACTAGGTCTGAGTGTAGTAATAAATGTAAAGTGTACTTCTTGCAATTTTGAAGTATCAGAAAGAAACACTAAACTTGTAAAAAAGAAGTCTGCTGTCAATGTACGGTTAGCCTATGCTTTTCGCTCCATAGGTAAAGGTGAACAAACGGCTCGTAATGTTTGTGCCATTATGAATCTACCAAATCCTCCCGAGTTCAAGCTTTACACTGACATATTAATAGCAACAACCAAATCAGTATGTAGAGAAAGTATGAAAAATGCTGTTGAACAGACTGTGGAAGAAACAGGAAGTAGGGATATAACAACAATTTTTGATGGTCGTGGCAGCGTCGCGGATATGCTTCCCTGAACGGTATAGTAAGTGCTACTAGTGAAACTACACGTAAGATAATTGATGTGAGAATTTTTACAAAGAGTTGTACATGTAAATTGAGACTAGAAAGTAGGCACGAGGCCAATTGCATTGCTAACTACTCCGGGGTAAGTGGAGGTATGGAAGTGAAGGCTATCGTTGATATGTTTGAGCAGTGAGACAAAATGCACAACATCAGATATAAATATTTTCTCGGCGATGGGGATAGTTCAGCCTATCCAACCGTTATGGAAAAAAAAAACCTTACAGGAAAGATTTTGTAATTGAAAAGCTAGAGTGCGTGGGCCATGTCCAGAAACGGATGGGCTCACGCTTCCGTAAGCTAAAAACGCAGATGGGCAAAATAAAAATTGATAATGGCAAAACGATGGGAGGTCGTGGTTGGCTGACAGGTGCTGCTATAAATGAAATTCAGAACTACTATTCTGGCCATCCGAAGAAATGCTGGAAAATCTTTGCAACAAATTAAAACTGCATTATGGGCAGAGTTGTTCCATCTTTTGTCCTCTAATGATTCACCAGCCCATGCGTTGTGTCCTGGTAGCGCTGACAGTTGGTGCAACTACCGTAAAGCGAAAGAGAACAACGAGCCTTATGATCATAGGGAACATACACACTTCCCACAAGCAATAATGGTAAAACCTATTTTTCAAGACCTAGTCCATGCTGATTTGCTTCGCCGATGTCTGCATGGAGGCACACAGAATGCAAGTGAGTCGCTAAACAGCGTGATATGGTCACGTTTGTTAGGAAAAACACATTTTAATTTGGTGTTTTCGAAGCCATAGCCACTTACAATGAGGGAAATATCATTAAACATAGAATACTTGAAAAATTAGGGATCCCTCCTGGTTCAAACTGCATAGCAAGGATGGAGCTTGTAGACAGGCGACGGATACAAAAAGCCGACAAGGCCATTGAAGAAATAGAAAAGATATGTCGACAAAAGAAAACATTGGCCAAAAAAAAGATTAGAAGACAAGTATGAAGAGGATGAGGACCCAGACAGCCCTTCCTATGGAGCTGGGGTGAATTAATTAAGGTAGAAATATTTACTTATTTTTATAGTAGCCTAACTTTAGTTTGCGATTCCCGTAAATTACATTTTTTACCAATCAATGTAGCTTTTCTTGAGAACCGCTAAAGATACGAGGATGACTTTTGTTTTGTTTTGTTCAGTTTACTTAGCTGCTTATTTTAAGCAGACAGATTTTTTTTATTACTAATAGTTTAGGAGTAAATAATGGTTTAGTTTTTTTTTTAATTTTAAATTATTATTTTTTTTAAATTGCTAAAAATTTATTTTTACGTTAATAGACATTTTCTCTGTTTAAAATATAGTCAAAGGTGCTACCTTTAAATTTAAAAAAAGTAAGATATTACCTTTACTTTTTGAGAAAAGGTACATTAAAGGTACACAAATTAGCATGGCGGAGATAGGAACACCTGACTGCCCTTTTAACAGAACTCATTCTAGTCGATAATGTCTTACATTATACTATTAGAATTCCAGTGACGTCAATATGACTGTTTGCGAGAGAACTCTATACGTTTTTCTGTCTGTCTGTTTAGTTTATAACGTGATGATGACGGAGTAGTTTTTCACCTTTAAACAACAAGAAAAAAATCACGAATTTGATGTCCAGTTTTGGTAAACTTACGATGAGGTTCAATATCTCAAAGTTTCATTTCTACTCAAAGATTAGTATGAATATCATATTTGAAAGAAGATACTCTACTACAACGATTACATGAAGTAAGAATCGTACTTTATTTTGAATTATAAATGCCTAATCAATTTGCCAAAGCCTACATTAATCGTTGGGATTTTAAAACATCCTTGAAACTATTACGAAACTAAAATATCTATAACTTTTACAAATTGGATGATAAAATTTTGTTTGGCTCCACAAATTTTAAAAATTATTATTATAGCATTAATTATTAACCTCTTGTGAATTGTTAAATTTATTTGCTGTTCAAGGATTTTTATTCAAATTAATTTAATAGTTAGAATTTTATGTGATATTTCACTAAAGTATAAACTTCTTTTTTTTTAAATAGCGGAAACATAAATATATGTTTTATGATTTGTGATTTATGGAACACAGAAAATACATACAATATTTTAAAAGAAAAAACCAGCGCGGTCATCACTGCCTTAACAAAAACAGAGTTAAAAATACTCCTTGACATAAAACCGACTAATCAAAGTAAAAACCTTACAACAAAAATATATAATTTCAACTCAAACTACATAACGGATCAATTTATACTGGCCGGATCAAATTTGTGAGGCCGGATCAATTTGTACTGGTGATCCGGCCTCTGCACTTTAGTCAAATTAAACCTATTTCTAATATTCATATTATACATTTACAAATTGAGAAGAGTAGATATAAGAAAAATGCCCTAACTCAAAAATACTCCAATATCGTCAAGGTCCCAAGAGAACAAGTGTTTCCCAAAAGAGACCTGGTAATATAGATGAATGTCACTCTGGTGCTTAATAAATGTGCCCCTGAGGGAATGTAACATTATTTGTATTCCAGCATAGTCATCAAATGTGACTGTAAAATTTTTCGAGTGGTGAAGTTAAATGCGATTTTGGACTTGTAGTTCTATATTATGAGCAATGTCAAATTCAAATTTCTTTATTTTCAATACACAAAAGTTCAATAACTACAATATTTATAAAATAAAAATACAACATAAACATTGAAAACCAAGCCAAAAAATGCATATTCTGTGGAGAACATAGACGCTCCCAGAAGGGCAGTTACCGCCCTTACATTTGTGAATTATCAACTTATTAACAGTTTAAACAACCTCAAGCAAACAGCATTCACACCATGCAACGGACAGACATACTGTGATTTAAACAAAGATTAGAAAGAAACATCAATAATAGTTAGGCCTTTTATAAGAATAAATATTAGACAACGCTTTAAGAATCCGGATATGGCGTGTAAAGTACGTCCTTAAAACTGCTCATAGCACAAGTCTGGAGAAGAATAGTACAATTTTCCACGCCAAAGTCTCTGCAATTATAGTATGTGCCAATTATATATCAACTAAAAGTTATATCAATAGACAGTTATACTATATGACAGTCTGGTTGCCCTTAAGGTTCTTGACTCGGAGCATATTTCCTCCAAGCTGATGTGGGAGTGCTACCAGGCTCTATAAATACTAGCTTCCACTAGCTCTATAACTCTAAGCTGGGTACCGGGCCACACTGGTATTCGTGGTAATGAATGTGCTGCTCAACTGACCAAGAAGGGTGTAAAAATGCCCTTTCTGGGTCCAGAGCCATCCTGTGGCATATCTAAATCTTTGGTATGAATACTATAATAAATTGTTCAAGAACATGGATTGAAAACCCTGACAGGATTACTCTGGACAAAAGCTTGCTAAAAAGCTTATCAGAGGTAAGTCTTATCAAATAAATAACTCGTCATTTAAGGCTGAATAGAGGCCAGTTAAAACTTCCTGTACACGGCCACTTCAGGAAACATTTGCTAACACTCAGGATCATCAATAGTGATCCCGTCTGTAGGCTGTGCAAACGGTCTGATAAAACTGCTAAGCAATTATCATGAAATGCTAGAGGCTTGAGACTAAAAGAAGAGCCATATTTGGGCCTCTAAAGCCGGGTGATGATTTCGAAGCAAGCATAGGACGGAAGCTCTTGAGTCTTATTAAGGGTACAGGTATTGGTTTGCGTTGATAATAGGAACCTGGGGTGAACAAAATAACCTTAAGTTGACGTACACCTTATGTACACCCAAAAACATAATCTAATCTAATCACCTAACGCTTTAAGAAACAATATCTACACAAATATAACAACAAACCCACCACATTCGGTCTCCATTTATACAAAATTTGGAATGTTTACTGTTCCATAATACTGAACAAGTTTTCAACCCTTACAAAAGAGCGAGAAATATAACACTTTTTAAGCTTCATAACAGATTATTAGTCAATAAATTATAAAATCTAGGACTCAGAAAAACAAACGATTTTGGAGTTTGGAAGTGTTTCGAAATATCATATGTTTTATTTATTTTCAAATTATCAATTACAGCTATTTTTAAAGGCAAGGAAAAAAATTAATGTTAGCAGCCCGTTAGAAATTATAGTTTTGTTATAAGTGTTAATTGAGTTCAAGGAAAATATAATAACATTTAATTAATTTAAACATCAATAATATTTAATGAATAATATTATTTTAAAATGAAAATTCATTTTGAACCCAAATTTGAAAATAGCGTTTCTTCTTTGTTTTATATTATTGGTAGACACTTAAGAACGAAAGTGTCAAGTCTTTTAAAATTTTTTAAATTAAGCCACTCTTATCCGTATAACGTGTAGTAATCTCAGGCTTTGTATGTTCGCTTATTTTCCGTTGTTAAAATAATAAGAAATACCTGTATGACGTAGTATTCTCATAATGTATATTGTTCATTGCAACAACGCTGAATCACTTAACTTGATTTCTAGTAAAATATTCGTATACAATCTTCTTTATTTATTTATTTTTATTCATCCTATAAAAATTACGTGAAATTTTTTATACAGAAGCTGACATAGGGAATTTCGATAAACGAATAATTACTACGAAATAGATGTTACATATTATGTAAATAATTACTCATTTCCATGGTATAAGTTGAAGCTCAGAAATATAGAGGCTCTAGTGCTGCTATCTAAGGCCCACTTCTGGTAACTTCAAGAACTTCTGGAACTTTATTGGATGTTCCAACTCCTCTCACACTAACGCACTCTGACTTGAACTCATGTAACTAAAATTGTTTAAATCACATGAGTATCAAATTATCGTATGGCATGGGACTATTTCATAGATATACAATAAATCGTCAATCAACTGAAACAGAATCGTCTCTGAAATTTTCAGGATGAGCATTACCAAAATGACAAAACATCACACAAATAAATGTAGCAAACTGCACAAATGGAACGGTTTGAGGATTATTGAAAAAAAAAAAAAAAAAAAAAAAAAAAAAAAAAAAAAGCTAGAATTCAAATATTGATTAAATTTGAAGGGTGAATAATATTAATATATTTAAGATTTATATATATAAAAACCTTATTGCTACTTAAATATGTAGACATATAAATTTAAGATTTCTCATCGACGAAATTAATAATAAGATAAACACTCATTTCAATTTATCAATAATTTTACATTATAAAAACAAACCACTAAACTAGGAGTTGTAGTAAATCTCCACCTTAAGTCTATAATAAACAACTGGATTTACCGCGCATATGTGAAGGCATCTTATTTTTTGATTTGTGTCTTGAATATTATTCTTTAAAGAAAATAACATACCATTAGGGTTGAGCCGAGCCCTTCCTTGACATGAAATCTACCGTTCATTTCGACGACATATTTAATCTCACGAATATAAAAATGCACTTCCGGAACGATGAACCCTTGAAAAAGGGGTTGAAGCGAGTGAAAGAGTTGTACAAATTAGGTCTCGTCTTCCTGTTGGCGCATCCTTTTCTCTCCCTGTGTTTCCGCTTGGAGTAGGGCGTGGGAATCGTCAATGGCGCCCTAAATGTGGGCGCATTTAGTTTTCAATAATTGGTTTTGTTGAAATCTTTGAGAAAAAGTAAATAAAGACCCCTAGCACTCGAATACTAACAGTGTCAGGGTATGAAAAAACAAAATTTTGTTATAATATACAAGTATTTTCAATTATTATATTGATTACACGTTATATTAACACTATATTTTAATGTAAATAATTTACTATTCAATAATTAAAGTTGTCTATGTCATATGGTTTGTATATGCACATTTTTGTTCAGAACTTTAAACCACAAGTCCCTCTAAGCCAAGCCAAACTTACAAAGCTGCCAATAATGGACTTTATATTAAAATAATATTGTCATCATAAGGGCAGTTCGAAGTCACTAAGATGTAGTTTAGTTGAGTAAGATGTAGTTTAGTTGAGTCCACAGGTGGAAGTTTTATATACAGAATGTATGAATAATATGTGTCTAACTTATACTACCGACGGTAGGTACTTGGTGGAATTAAATTATTAATAATTACTTAAAAGGCAATTTGTACAATATTTTTTACGGCACATTTAAAAAAAAAATGTGGAAGTACAAATTGTCTTTTATTTAATTAATAATATGTGTCTACCTTTGGGAAGTAATTCAAGGTATCAAAATTGAGAAAAATGTATTTCAAACATATATCGGAAAACGATACTTTACCCGTCTCTAGGCCCTTTTGGGTTTTATCGGAAAATGATTATTAAGATTTCCATTCAAAATATGTTATCTTTTTTTTTCTACTACGTTTTACAAATATTTTGAATAAAACGAGAATCAAAATTTTGTCTTATGAACTTAAAAATAAAAAATACTATATATTAGTCAATCTTTAGAAATAAGATATTTGACGAAATGTGTTGAATCATACATCTGCCATTTTGAAATAAAAAAAAAAATTTTAGAGATTTTATGTATTAAAAAATTATCAGAACCCAAAAATATTTTCCTTCTAGGCTAAATTTGAGTTTTAAACAATTGCCAAGAAATTACCTTTTAGTTTATTGTCTTAGTTGACTACCCAAACATATACTTACATTTATAATTATTGTAAATATATAATTTGAAATATTTACTTGTATTAATAATATATACATATGACAAAAAAACTTCTTTTTTTTTAAGTGAACTAAATTGTACAACATGTATCTCGAAGAACAGGCTACTCTCAGTTTTGAACAAATGAGTACAAACAAAAAAGTATAAGCCAATTTAAAGGATTAAAGATGCTAACTTTAGACACAAATGACACTATTGCCATCAACAATAATATTATGGGGCAACTAAAATAACTTTAAATCACAACTTATATAGACTGATACGTAATATTATATGGAATAATAACAGCAGTTTACAAAAGCACCGCAAACATTTGTTTCAGCCGAAAAAATTTAACATAATTAAATAGAATTTGGTGTGTGGGCAGATTTTGGTCATATCAAGAAAGCTACATCCACTTGTAACAGAGAAAGAAAACCATTGAATCCAGGTGAAAAAACGAAAAATAATTATTTACGTGAAAGTTATCAGTTATCAACTTCTAGTTTTGAGTAACAAGAGACCTGGGACCTGACATAGATCCACTAGTAACAAACGAACAATAACATCGAATCCAGATGGAACTAATGTAAATCAATATTTGAAGTAGAAGTGGGTTCTCATCTTCCTTGATTGAATACAAAAAGACCATTGTAACTGAGATGTGACTGGGCACCTAAACCTCATCCTTTCTAACAAACGAACACAACCATTGAATCCTGGTGATGGAAGTATAAACTTTATCTGACCTCGAATTTCGGTACCAAAAGACTATCGTGGCTGAGATATGACTGGCGGCAAAACCTTATCCTTTCTAACAAACTAACAAAACCATTGAATCCTAGTGAAGGAAGTATAAACTTTATCTGACCTCGAATTTCGGTACCAAAAGACCATCGTGACTGAGATATGACTGCCGGCAAAACCTTATCCTTTCTAACAAACTAACAAAACCATTGAATCCTGGTGAAGGAAGTATAAACTTTATCTGACCTGGAAGTCAGATCTTACATTCACGATTTGAATACAAAAGAGTCTATCGTGGCTGAGGTGTGACTGGCACCCGACCATTGTCCACTTTAACAAACAAACAAAACAATTAAATTCAGATGAAAAACAATAAATATTATCTGACGTGAAAGTAAATTGACGCCATCCCGAATTGAGTACAAAAAAACCATTTGTGGCTGAGGTGTGACTAGGAGCCCGACCTGTATCAACTTCTATAAAATAAAACAAAAACCACTGAATCCAGGTGAGTAAATAGTTAAACATTTTCCGACGTGGTACGTTCTCATATTCCCGATTTATGCACAAAAAGAACATTGTGACTGAGTTGTAACTGGGAGCCCGGCATCTATCCTCTTGTAGCGAACTAGTAACACCTTTCATTCCAGGCGAAAAAACAATAAACTGTATCTAATGTGAAAGAGGGAGACACCATTCCGATTTGAGTACTAAAAAGACCACTGTGGTTGAGGTGTGGCCATCGCATGACCATTCCTTTTCTAGCAATCAAACAAAATCATTAAATTCAGTTGAAAAACCGATAAACGGTATTTGACGTGGAAATCAGCCTTCCCTGTTTGAGTATAAGAAGACCATTATGGATGAGACACGATCAGGCCTCATAACACGTAAACTTCCGTCAAACAATCAAAACCCTTTAATTTTGTGAAAAACTATAAACAGTATGTGATTTAAAAGTCAGTTCTCACCTTCACTCTTTGATTACCTTTAAAAATACCATTGTAGCTGAAATATTATCCAAAATTTATCTACTTGTGACAAACAAAAAAAAACCATGGAATCAAGTTGAAAAATGATAAACTGTATCTGACTTGGAAATCATTTCTTGACTTTCCTATAAGAGTAACAAAAAACCATTGTGGCTGAGATATGATAGCTTACCCAACCTATATCCAGTTGTAACAAACATAATAGAAACATTGAATCAGAGCGAATAAAAGATCAACTCTATTTGTCGCGGAAGTCAGTTTTACTTTCTGATTTGAGTACTAAAAGACCATTGTGGCTGAGGTGTAACTGGTCACCTAACCTCTATATTTTCAATCAAACAAAACCATTGAATCCCGGTGAAAAACGATAAACAGTTTATGACGTGGAAATCAATTCAAGTAGTATTATAAATGCGGAAAAAAATCATAGCCTACAAAAATAGGATGTCCTAAATAATTATAAATTTGCTTGGGATGATCTTAAATCAAATGTAAAACCAATTTAGGACTAATATGAGTCTAGAAAAGAGAGGAAACATACACAGTAATGAGAATCAACTTTATTTCTAGAAGCAAACGAATAGTTTAAAGATTTTTTTTTGTAAGATTAAGTATGATACGAGAGCATACAGAATATTCAATGAACAAATATAACCTTTGTTACGTCAAACCTACACACTTGTAAAGTTTTTCTAAATGGAAAACTGTATTTATTTCCATTCATCAATCTTGCAAATAAATAGTTAACGCCCTTCAAAACTTAACTAAATACATCACTATTTGTATATTATGTTTCATATTACATCTAGGTTAGCTAGACAGACAGACAGCCGAGTGTCATTAATAACAACCAATCAGCTCAAACACAAATGAACCATAGTTATGTAGGTTGACGCATGCGTACAGGTGTAACCGGATAGATGTCGAAAGTTAACCCAACTTCCAACTATTGTGTTTCTCATTTCGAAATATACTTGATTTCTATTAAATACCAGTACTTGTGATTAATGTGTTTTTTTATCACGATTTCACACAATGAGAGATTGAATTCTAATATTCCGTGGTATGCTTTTGTTTTGTTTTAATTGAATCACTGGGGAGCAGGATTAGCAAGTAGGGGGGGGGGGGGAATCGTACATGTAACAGCTCCAATGAATACGCAAAAATAACTCTCTTTCTTTTAACTCTTGATGTTGTCTAATGAATAGTTTCAGAAATTGTAAAGTGTTAGATTATCTGGGCTCAATGTTAATTGTCTGAGAGGTCTCTAAACCCGGCCGTAAGTATCCTCAACAGCTGTAGGCTGAGTTTGGTATCCTAGGGTGTGGTAATTACTGACTTAATATTTGTACAAAGAGGTTGTAGATGGAAATTAAGAACGATGTTGAAATCAAAACAGTTCAGGTCAAAAATGCCTGATCTTCAAATTGAAAAGGTTATGACCCATTTCTTTATATTTCTTATGATAATGAAAGTTGCTATGTTTACAGAGAGTATAATATGCATCATTGCATAGTCTTTAACAATATTATCTATATAAAAAAAAAATGCTTTCCTCATATCCAAATTATTAACAAAATTTTAGTTTTGAGTTGTTGGGGGAAAGATATTTTTAGGCCACATATTATAGTTGTATATTTCCTTATGATTAAAAAATCACTGAATTCGTCGATGTGCAAAATGACGAACTCGTTGTGAACGAGTGAAGGATTATCAGAAAAATCATGAAGATGTAATAGCTGGAGGGCCCCTATTTTTTGACCATACGTCAGGAGAAGAAGGAATTCCACATAAGTTTTAAACTCGGAAATGTTATAATTAAAACAGCAAATATTCCTCACCATGCAGGTGGGACTAATGAAAAGCCATTTGCCAACTAACTGTACACTGCTCAGTAACATAAAACCTAAAAGTGATATTTGTAGAACCACTCCTACAGAATAGAGAAAGCAGACGACGGAATATATTTGTAAGAAATGTAGTCTTATGAATGCAGATCATACGGTCGCCTTAGTTTCGCAATGAATGTAGGAAGGATATACGAGGAAAAGTAAAAACGTAAGGAAATGTTATTACCCTTAAATACATATTACCCAACAATAAATATTCTACTATAAATAATAACCTCACATCATCTATTCATAGAAATTATTGTTTCATTTTAGCTCTTTGTAAAATCACTCCTTCTTTTTCCAATTGCAACAAAGAAGAAATACGAATAGCAATACGTTTTCTCAATTCTGAACAGGCCAAGCTAGTAAACATTATTCTTAGAAATCAGCAGCAATACGGAGAGAGAGTTGTTTGACTGTTAGCAAGATCTACAAATGGATTGATCGCTTTAAAAAAGGCAGAACTTATCTCTATGACAAACAACGAAACATTATTGATAATACCGAAGCTGCTAAACAAAAACAATTCTCAATAATCGATTAATTATAAATGACGTATGTGCAAGTGATTGAATATAAACTCTGGCTCAGCTTTGACAATCATCCACGAATGTTTAAATTATCGAAAGTTTGTGATCGTGTTTCACATCAATTGACAGTTAAAGCGAATTGTTTGAAAATCACCGAGAAACTTTGAAACGTTTGAAAAGGAAAGAGACGCTTTTCTAAACCGTTGATAACAAATGGGACCATCACTTTGAAACCCGCGATCAAACGACAAAATTGAGTTTGGAAACATCCTTCATCTCCCATGACAAACAATTTCTAAACTCACACGCCTGCAAGAAGGTTTGATGATCACGTTGTTCTGGGATATTGAAATTTTAATTCACTTCACATCTAATGGTGAAAAGGTAAATAATGGAAACTACTGTGAGTTAATGCGATCACTGAAGGCAAAAATCATGGCCTAAAGACGTGGTAAACATCCAAAAGTTGTAATTTTGTTTCATAATAACGTTCGACGTCATACGGGATTATGTAAACCTCTTAGTAGGAGGGGATAATGTTGAAAAATATACACATATTTTTTAAAATCTTTCACTTCACTATCGACCCAGCTTCGTATATTTAAAAATAAATTATTTTGGATGATAGTAAAGAACTCACAGCCTTGAACCCCCAAAAGACAAAAAAATACAAACTTACCACGAAAGGTGTTCTTTTGCTCAGTCTCTCTAGTTTTGTTCAATAGTTCACTTTCTTCTTGGTTTCCTTTTTCTATAGGTATTGAAATCCGCCAAGAACCTTCGTATCTTCGAAACTCCTACTAGGTCATGTAGCTTATTGGGTCGTTTTTGTCTGCTAGCGTGTAATTTACTGCCTTCCTACATTCCATCCTGTAACTATAATACAACTTTAATTATCAAATTAACCCACCACTAATTCATCAGAATTCACAACACAAATAATTACGTGTAATAATAAAGTGTTTCTCGAGGAGCATAATAAAAACAAGCACTGACACCCGACAAAACGTCTAGACCAATAAAAAACTAAAATGGCATCGAGCAGTCAAATGAACTTCCGATTCTAGTTTTTACTGTCTCACATAAATAGGATAGATTTTATCGTAAAGAAATTACTTGAACTTAACAAAAACATTCGTTTGAGTCCATTAAATAATGCATCTCTCTCTTCCTGACATTGTATCATGTCGTCAGGTCTGTACATTGGACAAACCTTAACGACTTGACTTTCAAATATCCCATGAACATTTTTTGATAACATAAAATTAAAATTTAGACCCACTTGATACAAATGTAAAAATGAAATTAAAATTTTCAATAATTCAGATCTAACAATATTGCTTACATTTTTTTAAATCTAGCAACACTTATTTTTAATTTCAAAATAGTTGTCATTTAAAATGTAAAATCAGACAAGGAAGGCGTCTTTGAAAAAACATTGATCTAAATTTGAAAAGCATGTGCCATAAACGTGCCCTTGGGACAGATAGGATTTATTTTAAATCGAGATTTTAATGATGGTGGTCAAGATTCATTTTTTTTTTTTCAATTATTCTTGAACAGTATTATTTTTTCCACTAAAATTCAACGAAATTGGTAGAGCTGATTTTGAGAATAAAATTTCCACGACCAATTTTGTTCTCCTTTTACCGATAAATTGAATTTTTTGAGAGATGCAACCAATAATATTTGTTTGGGATCTTAGAGATTATTATTGACTGAATTTTAATCATCATCATTAAAGTTGTTTTGTTCATTAAGGTAAATCTAAATTTTTAGATAATAAACCTTATTGACTCTCAAAATATTCCCATATACCTAAATTAATTTATATCGGTCCATTCGTTTGGACTTGTACAGCATTGAAAACGAACATCATTCTAAAAACCAAATTTTTAGACTCTGGATACCATAACCGCATAAACACTGATTTGCGTGTACATAAGAAAATAAATACACTTTTATATCCACTCAGTTTTATCTGACAAGGAATTAACACGTTACATTTTAAGTTAGTTTATGTAAAAATAAACTGAATAGAGTTAGAAAAGATGTTTAAAAAAAAAAGTATTATTAAATTATTGACGATTAACTAAAATTAATTTCATTACACATATTTAGGCCCAGCTGAATATTCACTACAATTACCGACGTCCATTATTATTTCAGAATCGTAAATCCAGTTCCTATATCGCACAAACATTACAAAATGTATAGCTGGCGTTCTGTAATTTATTTAAGTAATAAAGAACGACGTTAAAACTAGTTGGAAGTTAAAACTATAACCATTTATAATAAAGCCGGCCATTGTTGCGGTAGGCTTGGGTTTCATTTATAATTCCATATTTAACACGCAATAACGGGTTACAAATTACAAGAAAGTATCAAAGCTGGCCTATATGTCTTCTCCATACATGGCGCGTGCAATAAACCGGGCAAAATGTGCCCCATCAACGATCAAACTGTGAGACTAGACATTCATTAACGCATCTTTACAAAAACCCGTCCGTCCGATTTTATGGTGTCTACGCTCCTGTGTTATATGCTCTTATTGCCTTCGTTTTCCTTAGCTTTATGTGTTTTCATTTTACACTTGGACAAAAGTAGAGACCAATTGGTCGCTTTTAGACGGACAGTTTTTGTTTCTTTTCAAATCTATCTCTAAATGGAACAGAAGTAAATGATGGAACAAATTTCTCAACACGTATCCAAAAAACCAAATACTTACAAATTTAAGGAGGATCTTATTAGGATTAAAATTTAAAAATAGTATCTGATCAAATAGTCTTAAAATGAAACTCTAAACTACCAATCTGGGAGCTTGGGGTTAAAAAGGGAAATTAACTAGGAAACATCATAATAGTTTGTATATCTCAGTAACATCGAATGCGATTTTAATCACATTATTATGATATATCAAGATTTATAATCGAATTTCAAACGTATCAAATTCATCAGTAATTTTAAACTAAGTGAAACGCGTCAGGCGTAGATCAGGCTTCATATCAATTTTTTTTAAATTGCGAGAAAACGCTCATTTTCTTTTTCTTGCAACTTGGTAGATTGGATTATATTATAAACCTTCACATTTCAGTAAAATTTGATTAAAATGGTTTATTTCCCGATTTAAACTCCTGTCACTAACTACTGAAAGGGTAATGTTTGACAAATGGGGGCCAATTTCTTTTTAGTTAGGCACTTAATGTTTATATTAAAGCATAATTTTGTCAAAATTCTTTAAGCTACTTTAAAAAAATCTAAATTTGTAGTTTTATGACAACTAGTAGTACATTTTTACTATCGAAAATATGTCAAACAAATTTATCGAGGTATGGACAAAATATACACACATACCAAGGTTAATCAAAATTGCTTCACTTGTTTTAACAAATAAATAAGGTTTAATATGGACGGGAAATTATGACCATAGCGTTTTCTCTTCCACTTAACCTAGAAACGAAATACAATATTTTTACAAAAACAAATTTCTTGACAGAAATAAATTATAAAAATACAACACATACCGTAATTTTGAAAAATATTGTTACTCTAAAACTTCCCAATACATAAGTTAATAATAAAGCAACATATTGACACGCAGGTACATCTATAACTAATAATTAAATAATGCTAATAATCTATATTAATAATCAATCATTAAATAAAATAAAATAATTTTAAAAGAAAGATATACAATCACATAAACGACACTTTAGCATCAAAAACAACGTTTTGAGACTACTCAAAATAACATCAGAAAAAATCGAAGATGTGTAATATTTGTTTTCATTTTTCACTGTCTTCTGTATTTTTTATAAGGGAAAACTGGGTATAGAAACGTATCACTTCGCCAATTTATTGTAGATTTTTCAAGATTTGTGGTTTAAAAATAGGGCTATGTAGTACACAGGTCACACGAAATAGATAATAGAAACCGACATTCAAATCGGTTGAATAGTTTTGGCTGTAGTGCCGATATCCGGATATCCTGTAATTTTTATAATATTTAGTCTTTGATAAATCAAATTGACAATTAATTTTTTTTTTAATTTTAAAGCGAAAACACAACTGAGTAGGCCTACATCAAAAGTTGATTACGCAACGCAGCATTTAAAAATAAAAATAAAAAAAAAAAAAGTAAGAAATAAATCACACTAGAATTCAATGCACAAACAACTAACTCCTTCTTTTAATTACAATAGGCTGGCTACCTTGTTGTTGTGATAAAATCAATTAAAATAAAACATACTATCAATTCACAAACAATAAACAAGGTGTTTCTTCTGAACAGTCCTTAATATATTGTAAACTCCAAACACGCGTTTAAATTTATTTTATTCTCTTATCTACGTCGCAAATACATTTATTAAATGATATTAGCTGTATTTGCAATTCCAAACTCTCGTAACTCCTATTTGTATGCATCATAAAACTGGCATGTTTGCTAAGTCTGAATCGCGCATGTGCAGAGTTATGTTGATAATTTCAATTGCAACGCCCTCTTTGATTACCTCTGCTTGAAACGTTTTGTTAAAACTGCAACTACAGAGCAGAAAAAAAACGTGTAATCTGCGACTCGGCTTTGATTGTATAGTGATTACAATTTATAATCTTGGGCGGTCTTGTAACCTCGTAAACCTAAGGTAAACGAGAATATTTTATAGGTTATGTTTGCGTAGGCTGAACCTTCCAGACTTTAATATATTCTGACGGTGGAATTTGCTGGCAAATATGGAGGAGAAAAGACAATTGACAAACCGAAATCGTCTCGTCTAGAAGAGTACTGCAGCCGGAAATACGTGATTCGCTGTGTTCTGTCCTTCTTCTTCTTTTGGCGTGCATTCCACGTCGACTGCTTGTTTTATTATGACCAGACGTGTTATGTGCCATAACATTGCCTTCGCATGAGAGCATAAAGCATTCATAATGCGAGACATTTAATTACAAATAAAGGAGTACTCTTTGTACCTTGCTTTGCCTTTTATTGACAATTATAAAATACAGCCCATTATTGCACTAGTGGTAGACCGACGGTCGAATTTTATTGCTTTGCAAATTACAAAATTTTATTGATTTCTATTATAAATAAATAAAATATCACCAACATGGATTAATCATTGTAATGAAGCATCCAAGTTAATGAATTTAATTTGAAACTCTTTAAATAATAGAATTTTAAACTGTATAGTGTCTGAATTAATTAGTTATCAAAGATTATTAATGGGCAATTTTGAGCGTGTTTGAGAATAGATGTTTTATAATACAAATTTTTTAAAGGAAAGGAGAAATAAACTTAAAATTAAAGATCCTTAGAGTAAAAAGATATGCAATTCATTTTTTATATGTGTGTTTTTTTTTGTTGTTGTGCGTGCATGCGCGCCCGAGGGTGTGTGTGTGTGTGTTTACCCGCAATTATTTAATACAATTCTTTTTATTCTTATTATCAATATTACTTTCTCACACATGCGTAGTTTTGTGAAAGAGATGTGAGAGGTAAAGAAAATCGATGTTTCGTTATTCTTTACCATTTACGTTTTGAGGTCCCCAAACCCAAACATTTTTGAAAAGAGTAAACGCATAAACTGATGGGTGATCTTTTTTCAAAATAGCAATTTGGCTATATTATTGTCGGTATCCAGATACAAGGCAGTTTTTTTAATACACGGGGGGGAGGTACTTAAAAAGAAAAACTCAAATTTCCGATTTTCTAAAAATCATCTCAAATGATTTTGATCAAATTTTGCTAATTATGGCTTCTAAGGAACCAAATCGTCCCTAAAGGAAATATTAAAACATCTATTCTAAAAATCTTCTCTGCCGATTAAGTTAAAATTTTAGTGAAATGTGAAGATGAACGACACAAACCAGTATGAAACATTTCAAATAGAGTGAAATTATGGATCAGGAATAATTTACGAAAAGAAAAAGAAACTTAAACGCTGTCATTACAAACTAGATTTCACCCAGAAATACGCCCAGAAAGGTTTATTGCACAATCGAAGGATCTAGGCTATACAGTACGTTAAAAGATTCACTCTTTTATAACAAGACATTTCTTCTTAAGTTTGTTTTTTTTGGAAAAATGGTGACGATTATTTTATTTTTTCCAAGTGTGATTTTTCACTATTTAATTTGTATTATTTTACATTTTTGCACATCTATCAATAATTAATATTTAGTTCATTGTTAGAACTGTTGGAATTCGGATCATCGTAGGTGCATCCAAACTAAAAACAGAATATATCTGGAATAAATGTAATGATCATTTTCTGGAATGAAAGCAACTTCTTTCATGCTTTCATCTACTTGAACTCGAATATCTTATCTCTTTCCCATTATTATGAATTCAGCCAGCTGATGCCAGAGAAGATCTCGTGTAATGCAAGTTGTTCCTATCAAGATTACAGATCGTAAACTCTTCCTGATGTTATATTTAATGAGTGAAAGGGTGTGGTTTCATTTTATGTTTACGTGATATCAGAGAATGCTCGGCTATAGTGTGCCGAAAATCCTCACAACCTAAATTAGATATCGATGCGTTGAGTATGGTTTTCATGAAGCCTCTGTAATGGAAATGAGAGTTTAAGTAGGACATTAAAGAGCACTTTCAGTTGCCTTTACGAAAATAGATTTATGAAATATACAAGTGACTGAAGCTCACGTTTGATGTGCTAGAGGTTACGAGATGAGCCAAAGACGAGTCTATATGAATGTTGTGATTTGATGCTATATATACTATCTTCGAGAATTAAGCTATGAGTGAAGGGAGTTGAGGCTGCATAATTCACAGTTACAAGACCCGCCATAATCAATTTGCCTTTACGAGAGTAGAGACAGGTAGTGATATGCAAGTGACTGAAGCTCACGTTTGGTGTGCTAGAGGTTATGAGATAAGCCCGGGACGATTTTCTATACGAGAGTATTAATTGGATATTCTATCACATATACTAGACTGAAAGACCGAACTATGAGGCTGTCTAATGCTTAGTAACGAGACCTGCCTTGGTCAAGTTAACTTTTCGAGAGTAGAGATAAGAGATATACAAGTGACTGATGATTACTTTTGTTGTGCTTGAAGTTACGAGATGTGCCAGGCATGGGTCTCTATTTGAGCGCAACGATTGGATAGTTTATGACATAAATTAGAAATATCAATGTCAGAAATACATGCGATGAGAATGGAGGCTGCATAATGCATAGCTACACGAGATCTCCATTGGTCAAGTTGCCTTTACGAAAGTAGAGATATGATATATGCAAGTGACTGGTGCTCATGTTTGGTGTGCTAGAGACTACGAGATCAATTCCTTTGAGGATTTACAGGTTACGATAGAATCGTTTTAACTGTGCGATTGGGAGACAGTGCTGAGAACACCTCGTAGTCTAATCTCCGAGAGTAAATAGTAAACAAAAACATCTAACTCACCCTGTATTATTATCGTAAAACATCATTGATCGTTTTCTTCTTACGTGTAGTTTGAAATAATACATTAAAAATATATCAATACAATACATAATTAATTGTTATACAAATTAAAATGCAGATGTACGGAGTATTATTGTTATGATTTTGACCGGTTGAAATGAAAACCCATTAAAACAGTACACAAATATGAGTTTGTGTCCTCACAAAGTTAAATGGGCTATATTGATGACCCAGTATGTTCGGTTAGGTTGGAGAGCTAAGATTGGTAGCGAATTCTGTTTTCGTAAGCTAGAATTTCGACGAATGGATCTCGATGTATTAACTAAACATCATCTGATTGAACTGTCGTTTAGCGGACCTTCAGTATGTTAAGCCATATGATTATAATTACATATTATTGATGGGAAACCTTAATAAAGATTACTTTTCATGAGTTAGCTTGATAAGTTTCATTATGAAGCTTTTCAAATAGTTTACACTTGTTAACAACAGCGTCACTATTTATATCAGTTCAACTTAAACCTTACTCCATGTTCATTCCAGAGAAATTCTCTTACAACTTTAAGTATTGTACCCAACATGTGTATTTCCATAGAATAGAATGCAGACTAAGGTATGCATATTTTTACTTAATGCATAAGAAAGTCATATAGGTCTAGATAAACTGATTTGGCATTCAACTGTATTCGTGGTAATTCTTTTAAAGATTTCTTCCTTATATGGCCGGCCTGACCTCAGGCATCACGACCTGCCTTAACACATTATATGTCTCTATTCTATAGATGGCCTGACTGTAATGGGTTATTGCTACTCCAACCTGTCGTGTTCCTAGCAAAGATATAGTATTGAGTAAACCTAAATACATAATAAAGTATTCATACGACTTCGAGATAAACAACTAAAAATATTGATTTTACTCTTGAGGATGTAAATATTAGTTTTAAAATAGATTGGTAGGGACGAGAACGTCCATATTTAATATATACTTCTAAAAGAACTGATTCCAATAAGCAGTCCAAGATATTTAGAATCCTAAACTATTTTATGAAACTGAATGGTAGGCCTACTTTTTATTTTTTTATTATCTGTAATTAGGTTAATAAATACAGTTGACCACCACAGTAAATAAAGCTTTATTCTGGTTTTTCATCCCGCGGTTGTTTAAAAGCAAAAAACCTCTCGGTGATAATCGCCTTATAAAAAAAGAAGCAAGAATAGAACAAAAATTTAAGATTCCTATCCCTCAAATGGCGTCATGGTTGGAAAATAACAAGAAATGGTTAAGAGAAACCTGAGAAACCTGATATGAAGGAAGAGACAGTTCTAACTCAAGACTACAAGGGAGAAAGGTGTAGATTCAACTAGAATCCGTCGGGATTACGCCGCCCTTCTCACAATAAGTGATCCCTTTACGTGTCATTTTGTTCCTTTTTCATGTTTTTGGTAGGATTCCAAATTTTCATAGATCCAGCAAATCTCTTATTGGTTGATAATTTTGTACTAATAAAGTTGTAACCTGACATCATACATTCTATTAACATGATCAAATTAGTTCCATCTTGCTCTACGTAGTCTATGATTTTTCCTAAATGTGCTTCAATCCCATAATAATATCATCATTTCTCAACCTAACCACCCTATTACACCCGTTCAGTTCCTTCAGAATCTCATTTCCATTGGTTAAATTCAACTCTTTTGGCGATGTCGCATGTTCCAAGATTTACGTTCATAAATTAGTGTAGGTATTGTCATAGTTTCTCCATTTTTTTTGTTTCAATATGTTTGTGTATAAATCTACAAAAGTATTCAAATCCTAACAATTTTTTTTAAAGTACCGTATTTATTGCAATTGTTAATGACATGACATCCTAAGTAGTTATATTTTACTTGTAAATATCGTTATTTACTACAATATTTGTCCTTACCGGAAATAAAACATCAATATGTGTACAACCATTGTTAATGAGTCCCAATGTAATAATGTTCCCTAAATTTATTTCAACAAACAGTAAATTTTTAATATGGTTTAATTGGATATTTTTCAACATGTATATATTATTTAAATATTAAATCACGTTTCAATAATGAAAAAAAAAACTAGAACATTAAACATGTAAAAAACACCAACGTAGCTTATCGTGATTAGGGAAACTAAAACTGACATTTGTGTACCAAGAAAAAACTCAATAGTACTCGTACTAAATACAAAAGTGATCAGCGAAATTTACAAAACTCAAGACTGCTCTACACAAAGAACAGCAAAGAGGGTGGTTTCCACAGAATAATTTGTTAGTTATGTTGGTGTTTATTACGATTTAATCTTCTAGATTTATATGTTGAAAACGGTAGTTGATTTATATTCTCAAAAGTCGTGTATTAGTTTTTATATAATGGCAAATCTCCGTTTAAAACATATTATTAATATGAAAACTCTACCATTATCAATTAGCTTAAAACCAGACGACACAGTAGACATCACGAGTACAAGATTTAATTTAATTTAAAGTTGTGTTGACAACAATCAAGCGATAATGTAATTTCACTGAAAATTTCAATTAAGTTATTTTTTAAATTTATAAACCTTATGTTAACATTTTAAATGTCCTAGTTAATTATTTATTTAATTTACCATATACTAAAATTAACTAACAACCGAATATTTCAATATAATCGTACTGCTGATAATTGTATGTGTTAGTAGATTGCTATTTGTGACTTTTTTTTAGGGAAAAATTTATTTTTAGGAAGACGTGAGTGATCACATTGATGTTGAGACAAATGTCATCTGCACTCAATGCTTACTTTAAACGTAAACGGCAATACAGTGAGTCCTATTGGTGGCCAATAAATTAGTAACGATAATGAAATATTACTGTATAAACTGTCATTGTGAGTAGAGTTAAACTATGTGATAAATGGTTTGTTTATTATGTTCTAGTATAAATGAGATTTACAATCAGGTACTGTAAAACATACTTTCTTAAAATTCTTTTTGAGTCCTCCCTTTAGCCGTTTTTAAAATTGATCTCCATTTATAATCAAACTCCTTTCAAAACATAATTTTAAAAAATCGGCCTTTAATCCAGTATTTTAAATTTTAATCACCTGTCATTTTATATAAGGTCACAACACAGTAACCACCTGTACTTATAGATTTTTTTCGTTTAAAATGATTTATAATTCGATACAGGTTATTATTTATTATTTTGTAGTTGAGGTTGGAGGAGGAGGTTGCTAGAAAACAGTTAGTTACACGAATGTGTGTTTTTACTTTCTCAGATCAAGAGAACTTTATGTGATAAGCCATAACATGGGTGTCGAGTTTTCGTAAAAATATTAAGGCTTCTAGGTTCTCTGAGTAAAAAAGTAGTTTTGGAAATAATTATGTCTGACGTGACGATTTTAATCAAATTTGAAGTGTGATTCTTGATATTATTTATCGTGTAAACGTAGTAGACTTTTTAGGGACGAATATATTTTTTTGTTTTTATGAGGAAGTTAGTGCAATCCTTTTGCACACATTATTTAATTTAATAATAACTAGTTCAAAATTTAGAATTATTAGAGATGTAGTAAGCTAGTAATTTTATGGGAGAAGTCATGGAAGAGTAGTAACATTTCTCAACGTCTAGTTTACCATAAGGTACGGATTTTTAATTATCGAAATAAATACTAACATACTAGTCAAAAAATTTACACAGGAAAAGGTCATGACGTTACAGAAACGTATGGAAGATTAATTTACAGAATCACAGATGAAAACATATTATTTATGTTCATTCAAGAAAATAATTGTACACCAATTCGATGGAAAGCGTATGCGCAATTGTTTGAAATCACTTTAATAAATTGAATTACGCTTTTAGTCAGTTCGAGGGACACTAATGCGGTTAAAAGAGGTTGTTACCACGAGAGGAACTAGTCAAATTATAGGCTACATCGTTACTTTCGCGCCTGTATATAGTTAGAGACAAATAATTCTTACAGAACCAGAGATTTTAAGTATACAACTCAGATAGTTATCTTTTGAAACATCTATGCAGTACAGATTCAATTTAGTTAATAACTATATTTTAAACAGGGTGTGAAACACATGTTTTTGTTTTAACACTTCAAAGCTGACAAAAGGAACATCCGGTCCTGAGCACTGAGTTGGAACCACTACTGAGCAGAGATTAATAGAAAATATAAGAGTGTTTGCATCTATGATTTAATGCAAAGGAAAGAGAATAATTAGCGCGGTACGTTCTCATGAGGCTAAACATTTGTAGACGATGTTTGTCTTGTACACATTTAAAAACACAAGCGTTTTTTGTGTAAAACAACTCATTATCTGTGCTTGGAAAAACACGGAGCGGAGAAAAAGTAGTATAATTATAGTATAGAGAACAAACCGGAAAGAGACCTATCTTCCGGAAGTGAAGTAGCGTCTCTGGATATTTAATTACCAATTAAGGGACAACGTACAATTAGACGGTACAATTTTTGTAGAAAACTAACGAAATCTAAACGTGTAATCTGATATCTTTTTTTGATTTACTCGCTCAATAAGTTGCATGAATTAAATAATGGTTAATTAAAGATGCTAAGTAATATCCCATCGCTAACGAAGCTAGCGAGATTGTAAGCCAACGGTTTTATCACACATCATCAATTCATACAAGAACAGAACTTGTTGCAGCAAATGATAACAGAACATGTTTTAATCCTGTGTCCTGCATAAATGTTTACATTAATCGAAGCATATGTTAGTTAAATCTGTGATTTTCCAGACTAGATCAGATGTGTTTAGTTCAGAATGCGTGAACAGGTGAAGGTATTTACGTACAAGTATTTTATATAATCGCTGCCAAAAAGAATGATTTTAACGTTATTGATTAATAATGGATTTTTCATTTTTTGTTATAATTTATCCAGATATTTGCCATCATTTGTGTAGTAATGGTGTTCTTTTTAAGACGAGGTTTATTTTACAAAAACTTATGATATAGATAAATTCAGTCAGTGGGAATATTTATCATCCTTAAGGAGGAACTTTTTTCAAAATATTTTAAAGGGTTGCAAATCAACACCCACGCCAATTCTAACTTTAAAATAATACAACTTGTAATCATAAATAAAAACCATTAAAAACAATTGATTTGAAGAAAAATATTAAATTATACCCACCCTCAAAAAAGGTGGTATTCCAATATATTGAAATGATTCAATATACAAAACTATAAAATCACTGAAATTACACTGTGAAAACTACAGACAGACTTAATGAGAAGATTGGTCTTCTATTTACCTTTAAAGTAAATTTGATAATGTTTTTTATCTTTTATCCACAGATTTACTGGTTATACCATTTGGGGTTAACCCCGGGGTTCTCTCCAAATTTTGACAAATAATCTTACATTTTGCTAGGTAAGCTACTCTATATAAGAAACTGTCTAATTGTGCTTAGGATAGATCCTAAAAATGTTAAGAAAGACTCTTTCCTAAGGTATATATATATATATATATATATATATATATATATATATATATATACATAACAAAATCAATATTGACTTAAAGGTCTACATTTTAATAAGATTAAGTTTGATAATAATGGTAAAACGAACGTTTTGTAGTTGTATAATCTCTAAAATTAGGTTAAATAGTACATTTCTACAGTTATAAATATGTTGTAACAACTATAACTCGGCCTGTGGCCTCGATGAAGAATTAAGTATTTACAAAGGTGCCCTTTTATGTACTATGAAGTGTTGTAACAAATACTGTATACTTGAATAAGAGTCAAAATTGGTAGCCATAACATGGTTTGTACACTTGACTCGGCCTCTGGCCTAAATTAAGTCTCAAAATTATGGAAAATGTTTGGACAAAAGTACACTTTTATGTACTATGAAGTGTTGTAACAAATACTGTATACTTGAATAAGAGTCAAAATTGGTAGCCATAACATGGTTTGTACACTTGACTCGGCCTCTTGCCTAAATTAAGTCTCAAAATTATGAAAAATGTTTGGACAAAAGTACACTTTTATGTACTATGAAGTGTTGTAACAAATACTGTATACTTGAATAAGAGTCAAAATTGGTAGCCATAACATGGTTTGTACACTTGACTCGGCCTCTGGCCTAAATTAAGTCTCAAAATTATGAAAAATGTTTGGACAAAAGTACACTTTTATGTACTATGAAGTGTTGTAACAAATACTGTATACTTGAATAAGAGTCAAAATTGGTAGCCATAACATGGTTTGTACACTTGACTCGGCCTCTGGCCTAAATTAAGTCTCAAAATTATGAAAAATGTTTGGACAAAAGTACACTTTTATGTACTATGAAGTGTTGTAACAAATACTGTATACTTGAATAAGAGTCAAAATTGGTAGCCATAACATGGTTTGTACACTTGACTCGGCCTCTGGCCTAAATTAAGTCTCAAAATTATGAAAAATGTTTGGACAAAAGTACACTTTTATGTACTATGAAGTGTTGTATCAAATACTTTACACTTGAATAAGAGTTAAAATTCGTAGCCATAACATGGTTTATAACTGTACACTTGACTCGGCCTCTGGCCTCCATTAAGTCTAAAAATTGTGACAAATGTTTGGACAAAAGTACACTTTTTTGTGTTGTTTCAAATACTGTACACTTGGAGAAGAGTCCAAATTCGTAACCATATCATGGTTTATAATTGTAAATTTCCCTAAAATACAATTTCTCTATCTAGAACAGTTTATTTGATGGTAAAATAAAGTTATGCAAGTTCGAACCGGATTAGTGTTATTTTTTCGTCGGTTATACTACTTCCTGTTTTCATTCATATTTAATGCATAGAAGGTAAGTAAAAAAAATATTTTAGGTTAAAAATTGATGGAAAATAATTTGGTCTAACTAAAACTCATTAAACCAATATGTTTTCATTTCAGTATAACAGGTTTTCATTTCAACCGCTCAACAAAATTCAAAAATTGTGGAACTGTTTCAACACATAAGTTTTACTCTAACACAATTTTATTTTGATTTAATACAAGGTTATTTAGTGGTGAATCATTATGTAACTGAAAGTGTATTAGAAAATATCAAAAAATATGTAAACAATAATTACGTTATATGTTGAGATTTCTTTTCTCAGTTTGGAAATATTCCATCTAGATGAAAACGTCAACATTTTTTAAAGAAAGGAGGTCTTGTGACAACTCATGGAAATTTGAATGTCATCTAAAATAACAACGGGTAGACAGTTTTTGATCACTATCTTCGATTTTAACTTTTAACTTTTAATAATTTCAATTAGTGAAAGCTTCTAACAAAGTTGAATTCGAAATAAAACATTCAATACATACTACGAATTATAAATAAATATAGTAACAATTTAAATATACTCTATTACGTATTTCATTACAACAGATGTCTCCAATGTTCAGCCCCCTTTAAGTTTAAGCGATTGAATTAAAACAATTGCTTTTTGTTTATATAGATTAAAAACAGTACGTGCTGGCATAATATATCAATTTAGCCTGAGTAAAAATTAATTAACTTTTAAGGGCAACTCAAACTAACAAACCTCATACAGTGATACGTCATTTTAATCTAAATAAGGTGTAGAGAACATACAATGTAGCCAGAGGAAGATGTAGCATGTTCCTATATTAACATTTTTCTGTTGTAGACACGGTTTGCTAGTACACAATTAGAGTTACAATTCACAATTACAATTACGCATCACACTACATTGCATCTCGAGTACCAGCGATGGTGTATGTATCGCAATCATACAGTAAAGTCATAACAAAGTATTTTTAATACAACTTGCACGTGAAAGTCTGAACGGTTTTAGGTAGCTATGTCGAGTAGTTTCCTTCACCTAGGTTCCCAGATGATATTTTGCGAGGTTATTCCTGCTCGAACCCTTACCCAGTCAGGACTTATATCCTGCTCTTCGCGCGGATTCATAAAGATGAATACTGTTCCATAACTTTCACGAATAATCTACAGAAAAGATTAAAAACATTGCGCTTTTGTGGTCGTTAGCGTGGCACAATGCAAAACTATTCCTGAATCCTTGTCTTAAGCGATAGAAATACTAAAATGAAGGCAAGTGGTTTTAGTCAGTAGGAATCGCACATTGTTGGACGTACAGGCTTCACAATATTCCTGATTTTTCCACCTACCGCGAAAAAAAAAAAAGAAAGAAAGAAAGAATGAAAAACTATAAAGATAAAAAATTTAATAAATTTTAATCTTGCTATAATTCATTTATATTTTGTGAAAATATAAGTTATTTTTATTTATCATATTATTCTATGATTTATATATTTTGAAATTATAACCCATAAATTGATCACTAATGTGATTTTATTGTACTAAACTCTTTAATTTTTCCCGTTTACCATAATGTTCTCGTCTAACCAACCTTAACAGTTAAATTCCAAGAGAGTTTGTGCTATTGCAACTGTGGAAAACAACTTGATAATTGAAACGTTACTACAGATTTATGTGTATTACAGATTAATCAATGCCAATTATTTCAAGTGTAGCCCATTTGTGTTAATAACCGTTTTAAGTGACAAATATTTTCCACTGCCTTTTGTTCGACCACGGATAAGAATGACTATAAACGCCACCAAAGAGCAAAGTGCACAGACAAAGTGTAGGTGAGGTAACGAGGTCTCCCATTAAAGCCTAGACTTGGTTTATACCCTCATTTTATCTCCTACTCGAGACCTCTTTGTTTACTGCATTCCTCTAATTGTAGCTTATGTGATGCAGACTGTGTTTAGTTAAATGTGTGATTGCGGTTACAAGAATCTTATTATATTTACCGTGGTTTTGTTCTTTTTCTTTAAAGAAATTCTTCTTTTAAAAATTGAGGAGCATCTTCATCCTCTGTAAGTTGTGAGTACTGCAATTTGTTATATCAAACATCTCCAATTTTCGAAATACAACCGCAGTCTATTAACGATAACAATCGCTCCTTTCACAAATATTTTTAATTAATATTTTAGTCTACACCAGCTGTACTTGACAATTGAATCGCATCAATTATTGTTGTCACACATATAAAATATTCATATTGTAATGCAAGTTGTATAACTATTTAGAAACCAGATGAAGCGGTTTATTTCTACTTATTATTTTACCATTAAAATTTTGAACCACACGAAACTAGTTGCCACTTAAAACAATTCCTCCAAGGAACATTTAGGTAATTAATAGAGCAAAATTGTCCTCTACGCTAAAAGTTAGGTTGTTTAGTCAACAGGTTCTAATATCGTATTTTATTGTATTTAGGACACCTTGTATTTCGTATGGTATTTTAAACTCCTGCTCGAAAAAAATTAAATACTAAAAAACATGAAATATCTCTTAAATTGTTGTAACAATCTATTATAATTTTTTTTAACGTCAAATAAAATGGCGTATAAATGTTAGATCCGATAATTTATTGGAATATATATAAAATATATGTGAAGCAGGATTTTATGTTAATAAATCGTAATAAATAATTCATAATGCGAAACGGAAATGTAACGATTCTGACTTCTGCAAAGCAACATATTTCATCACAGTTATGTTAATTTTGTATCTCAGCAATCACGTGTATTTAAATTGTTGAGCTTGGTAAATAATTTTAACAAATCTTGTCTGTTCCTCTGTTTCGAAGGTAACTGACCTTACTTGGTAAATGTATAGTTTATTACAAACGAATTAAACTCGCCACTCCTACTCGTTAAAAGAGAGTAATTTATCATTAAGGATTTCATATTTCAGTATAACGAGCACCTACACACATTCCTGGTCATATAACTAACCTACGTAAATATTATAGTTCCACGGTTTGATCGAACAGCCCACGGATCATTACTTTTATTTCTACGAACATATTATTTTGAATAAATATCGTTTCTTAGGGTATCTATCCTTCTTTTTGATGACTGATATTATTTCTTTTATCCGAATATCCACTCAACAGATTTTCACATTATTAAAGTCGGGCGAATGTACGTCTAATGAGGCAAAAAGTTCCGAAAGTTAGAAAAAGCATACGAAATATCACAATTAGTGTAACTTACGTTTTTATTTATTCTTAAAATCGATTTTCAAAACGTTTGTGTTAAATGATAGAACTTGCTTTGGAGATATGATATGTTTCGCCTCAGAGTCTCACTTATAGTGAGTATGAGTCAATTATGAATTAATATAAATATTAAATAACTCTTATTTGTCAGAAAGACATGTTAGTAGTCAAATATCGGTTGAAGTTATCATTAATACAGTACAGTTCTCGCCCAAAAATACGCAGCTGGCCTATTGATTTATTACAATAATTAGGAAATGTTTTCTGTTGATTTGTTGAAGAAATAAATACCTGAAGTGAATTAAATTACGAGTGAGAAATAATTAATGATCAACGATCAATTTATTGAAAATAAATTATGAATTACACGAAAGTTTGTTATGAGTCTTAGTTACATGAAGCCATCCACTCATGGACTCACCTATAGTGAGTTCGAGAGTTGGAATCAAGAAGGACCCTAACGGGACGTATACGTTTTCATGTCGTCTTGGGTTAGATCTCTCTCTTTCAACTTTCTTATCAGCCATCTCTTTTTCTCTTCCAACATTGATGCTATTAGAATATTGCTTTATTTTATATTATTTTCTTCCTTTTTCATAAAACGATGATGATCAAGAGGTTTTTCGGATTTAAACAACAATGGAATAATACGCGATGGTCTACATTTGATTAGGTATGGTAGTACAAAAGCTATTAATATCTTTTTGACTTGTTTTTCTTTAATACAAATATCTAGTAAATAATGTTGAGTTTGAACAAATGAAAGTAAATTTTCCACAATAACCACTTGTATTGAGCCAATGAAATGTTTGTGTCAAATATTTTGTTTTCATTAAGTTTCCATAAGTCTTGCTAAAAATAAAACGACCTGAAAATATAGTATATAATCAAAAGACTGCGTTACTTTTGTTTGTGGAAAGTTTAGTTGTTTATAACAAGCTGGGGCCGATATACTTCTTAAGGAATGTCACCAACATGGAAACGTCGCTAAGAACTGAGACTACGTATGCTACCAATCCAAACACATCAGTAGTGTCCGTAAGAATAATGTTCTTAAGTATTATTAAAAACTTTCGAAATATTTATAATAACACCACTCCGTATACCTGCAGATCAACATCAACACCGTATAGGGAACATGATGTACTGCAAATTGATCTATAATATAATCCCTTCAATCTGGAAGAGCAATATATTTTTTCTATGACATTTTTAATAATTGATATGGAAATTTTAGAGAAATATTTTAAATTAAATAGTTTAAAATTGACAAATATTCTTGCAAATTAACCGTTTTCATCCCGTGAACTTGTAACTTAATTCTTGAGATTAATTTTACTGGTTTCAATTGGTTCCTAATAACACATAATAAACTTATCAACTAAATTTTGTGATAAATTTCAGGTATACCTACTTCAGGCACAACAAAATAACAATTATCATTGATCTTTTAACTTGGTTCTGGGAATTTATTGAATCGTTCACTACAAAATAGCCGCTATCGTCCCGTGAATGTGAAATTAGTTCTAGAGATCTATTCTATAGATTTCACTTGGTTCCTGCTGAGGTATAAGTAAATTATCCACTCAACTGACTGATAAATTACAGGTGTACCAACTTAATTCACGACAAAATAAGCGTTTCCTTCCGTGAATGTGGAATTTAGTTCTAAAGATCCATTTGACGGGTTTTAACTTATACTTGCTAACATATAAGTAAATTATCCACTAAATTGTGAGATGAATTTCATTGTTCCCACTGCTGGTAGAACAAAATAACATTTACCAACCAGTGAATGTCTAACTTAGTTCTAGAGATTCATTTCACTGGTTTCAAGTGGTTCATGTTTACTTATAAGTAAATAGTCCAATAAATTATGTGATAGGCTAAGGTCTACCCACTTTATTAACAACAAAGTAACCTTTATGGTCACGTGAACTTGTACCTTGGTTCTAGAGATCCACTTTACTAGTTTTCACTTGTTTCTGCTAATATATAAGTAAGTTATCCACGAAAATCTGTGATAAAATGCTGATCACATCAGTCACAATAAAATAACCATTTTTGCCCAGATAACGTGTTACTTGGTTCACAAGATCAATTTACGTGTTTTAAATTATTCCTGCTAAAGTATAAGTAAATTAATTACTAAATTGTGTGACAAATTGCAGGTCTACCCTCGTCAAGCGCTAGAAAATAATCGTTATCGCCTTGAGAACGTGTAACTTCATTTTAAAAGTTCTTTTTACTGGTTACAAGTGGTTCCTTATAACGTATAAGTACATTGTTCACTAAATTGAGTGATATATTAAAGATCTACCTACTTCAGGCACGACATAATAACAGTTATCATCCTGTGAATTTGTAACTTTATTCTATAGATCCATTTTACAGGTTTTTAACTTTTTCCTGCTAAAATATAAATAAAATATTTACTACATTGTGTGTTGAGTTTCAGGCGTACAACTCGTGGCACGATAAAATTTCAGATATCAACCAGTGAACGTGTAAATTTGTTCTAGAGATGCTTTTTTTGGTTTCAAGTGGTTTCTGCTTACGTATAAATAAACCACTAAATTACACCACTAAATTGCTGCTCGCCTCATTATAAACGTACGATAGGGGGGGGGGAAACTTCAGAAATATTCCCCACACTCTTTCACACATTACCAATCGAAATTCTAACCCAAAAAATCTATTTATCACAAACAAAAAATACTAGTAGAGTAGTTGTCAGTAAAAAAGAAAATATCAACCGTGAATGCCTTCTTGATGTTGTAGATTATTTATACTGACATTTATATAATTCAAAATGGTCTAAACTAGCTTCACTTGGGTCATAATCTCGTTTCAAACATAAATGGAATGACGCCAATCAAGGTTCATTAATTTATTCAAGAAGTTATTCCTTAACTTTAATATTCAACTAAATGTAATTTTGCCCACTGGTTAAAGTTAATAATCATATTAATTTGCTAACATTATGAAGGAAATCATTAGAGGTAATTTTGAGAAATTACTTCTTTTTAACAGTCTGATTCATGTTTATTTTGTTTTTTACCCGACAACTCATTCATGGAGATTTAAGGAGAGATGGGATTTGTTTGAGAAATTAGGTACGAAAATTTAACAAATTTATAGTAATTTTATGTTTTTAAATCATCTATTCACAAATTTGCTGTTATCTTTAAAAATGAAAAAGGAAAAAAATTCAGAAATGTGGCAGGAATATGTTCACATATAAAGTATGAATAAAAGAGGACAGGTGCCAGACAGTCATAACTGGATTCAAGTACCAAGAAACGAATATAAACGCAAAAAACTCGACATCGGTTTTTCGACTCATCACAAAACTTTCTTTTTCCTACTTTTTTTGTGAGAAATTAATAATGAAAAAGATCCAACAACTGTATCTGTTTTAATAATAGAAACAGGGATAGCATTGTTAATGATGAACCGTTGTTTTCGTAGCTTGAAAACTTCATTTTATAACTTCCGTTTATTTTTTTAATCTTCATATATTTCACCTTACATGGTACTATTTTATTAATATTTTGTTACAGGCCCAAGGTCTCTGTAATTTATTTATTTTACTGTATATTATTTCTATCCTATGTTTTATATATTAAAATTTATTAAAGTGACATAATGGATTATATTTATATTGTATTGTATTTGCCTCTTCTAATTTTAACCGTTCTCTATAAGGTTCATGTCTAACGTAAGATATTAGGTTATATCTTCTAGGAATTTGTGTGCTGATTACACCTGATAAGGACAACATAGATGTTGTGGTGTTACGGTCTTTTCTTGTTGTGGAAATTGAACTTTTTCATTAATTATGGATTTGGAATTTCTACTTTTACTTTTTCACATATACGTAGTATATGAAAAGTTATGTGATAGGATTTGTGAAAACTCGATATCGAGTTTTTTTGAGAAAATTTCTCCGTATTGAGGGCGTATAAATTACGGAATACGGAATTGTGGTTATTTTCGGTATGATGTCTATTTGTAGTATGGCAGTGCTCTACAACCCATATGGTTTTATATTTTATTTTAAAACCCATATGGTTTTAAACCCATATTTATTACCCACAGTGGTCATATTTTAGCCATATCTAGAGTTAATTTTCATTTATTTTTTATTAGACTATTACGATTTTTTTCACAATCAGCTAAAACAATGTTGATCAAATTGTGTTAAATATAACGCTTAAGGACCCAAACAAAACGTATTATGCACTATCTCTCAACACATGTCTTTCGTAAGTTATCGACAAAAAACAAGACAAACGAAAATCAGAGTTTCTAGAAGAGGCGTATTTGTTTAAAATCGTTAAAATTTCAGTGAAACTTGTAGAATAATCCCTGAGAGTGGTATTTTTCGTGACGAATAATTTCAGTTGATTTTGGGGACATGTGAGTTGAAAGTTTGCATAGTTTATTTTGTTAAACATATTTCTGAACATAAAAATTGTGTCTTATGTTTGCATCAAGTATTTCATATGCGTTTTATATACGTAAATAAGTCTAAAGTTTAATTTTTAGTAAATATAATTTCTCAATCAACAATAAATAAACGGAAACCGTTTGTTTTATTCATTTTCTCCAGATGGATTGAATACAAACCAAATGACACTACAGAAAACGTATGCAAATTTTAACATTACATACCCAAAGTTGATTTTTATCATTACAATAATTCGTCACTGTAATGCAAATAATATTCCAGAATGAAATCCGATAATGAAATGCAAACGATTGGATTGATGTAAGATTATCGCTAATAAATGAGTGGAAGTTTTTCTCGCATAAATCAACGTCTGTCATTCAGAGGTTAGCAACAACTGCGTTCTTTTCTAGGCCTAGGCTTACCCCACTCCTTTAAAAATCATTAACACTCAAGAACCAATCATAGAGCAGGTGCATTGTCACAATGATGATCACCTCCTTCGCGAACAGATCGGCTTTTCCTATTGGTTCAACGATATGACAATTGTTATCGAGCTAAAAGGTTAATGCTGCTTGCTCATGTACTCTGTACAATTGTCACTTGCCGTATCCATCTTTGGCCAACGACAGGTTGCAATTTGTTATTATTTTAAACACACATCGGCCGGCAGATGATAACAATTGGAACTTATCCAAAATTATCAATTAAAATGCAAGAAGTGTACATTTTAATCTTATACTTTTAGTAAAACAGAATATTAATGTTGAATTTTTGATGGTTACGCCGGAAATTATGCCATTCTTTCTGGTTTCCGGTGTCATTGACACTTAAGATGACCTAACCTCGTTCGAGGTAATTAAAATGTCGTCAGAAAATTATAGCTATCCTGAACAGAAGCTATTTCGTTCTAGTTTTAGTTTCTTAACTGAATAAATTTTCTGAAAAATTTAAGCAATAGTTGAATTAATTAAGTTCTGAAGCGATAACTTTTCAATTAGATAAAAAAAATGATGCAAATATTTTTGGTTTCTATTAGCTTGGAGTTCAGGGATCAATTGGACAACCTTCTTCCGTTAAGGTTGTATAATTGGAGGGAAAATACCTTTCAAGGGCTTATTCATAATGAGTACGTATGTGGCAATACCAAGATATTCTAGCTGGCCCTACACCATTGTTAAATCCCTCTCTTTCAACTTTCATGCCAGGTATCACACGATCATCTCTTGTTTTCTTCCGATCCACACGACTGAGGGTATTAGAGAAATCGAGATTTAGTGGTACCTTCTCAATTTGTAAATAATTTGAATTGTAAAAAGAAGGTTAATTTGACTGCGAAACAAGGGGTTAGAGATCTTCAGAACCCCTTTACACATCGGTGAAGTTAAATAATTGTTTGTGTGTGTGTTGTGATTTTATGCATTTACGATTTGTTTTTGTTAAGGTGACTTTATTGAACGAGATAGATTTTTGCCATATTTTTTTTTAGTTAATAATACTTATCAAAATTTAATATAAAATGATTTAGTAAATATAAAGGGTGATATTTTTACTTGTGTCATAGGGATTCTCATCTTAAGTTTAGCACTTATTAGACGAACTGATTGAAATCAATAGAAAGCTAAAAATGTGACTGGATATAGAACGTAAACAACTGACGGATACTGGGGAACGACTTTACGATCTTTTTTTAGTCTTTGTTTATAATTTTAATGTAAAATGAACTTTCTTATTTATTACCCGATTTCGATGAAGTTTAAAATACAAGTAGGGGCCTATATACCTAAGCAAATGAAAGCATTTAGTGTAACCAAAACTTGTTTCCAATGACTAGAACCAAAATGGCGGACAATGTGGCGAAATAAATAGTGGTTGTTTTCAAGGCCACAATTTTGTTGAAGGTTAAGTTATTAAATAACGGAATTTATCATTAGTTTTAATCTAATAATTTAATCAAAATTATGTATCACAAGAGTGAATTTTTTAAAAAATGTATTTAAAAATTCCTAATAAAAAATTAAGTGTTTTATATATGGACTTTTAAAACTATAATCAAAACGAAATCATTATAAAGGCCGTCTTTAGCTTTTTCAATTGCAACAAAAATGGGGGCCATAAGTCAACACCTAATTGGAATTATTTATATATGTATGAAACGATTTTATCACAATTTTAAACTAAATGAGAAAAATATCGTCACAATTTTTATTCATTTAAAACAATTGGATGACTTCTATTTGATACAAAAATATACATATTTTATATAAATTATAAAATTTTCATAATAGTTGAAAATATTTAAATCTCTCAAAAATATTTTATAAAATTTAGATTCATAAAAAATGCTCAAAAACCAGCTGTAGCTAACAAAACGATTGGCGTTCATAAAAGCTTTGTAGAACATTTCTTAGCTTCTCTGCTGTGACTGTGGTTGAATAATATATTCTACAATTTTTCCTCTCATTGTTACTTTTTCAAATGAAATTTTTCTTTCTTGCAGTAAAACAAAAAGAAAAATCCATAAAGGTCCCGTAATCTTGGAACCCATCGACATGGTTCTCGTCGCCCAATCCATTGTCCAGGGAAAGTATGGTTCAGAAAGACTGTGACATTTTGTACTCCATGGCCCGGATGTCCATGGTGTATGAGTGTTAAAACAGATTTAATTGATTTATAGCAGAAATAACTGTGTTCTGGAGAAATTAGAGGTAAAAGGCATCGTTGATGATTCCTTCAATGAAAAGTGGACCAATAACCCGAGAACTGAGGATTCCTGTCTAACCCTGGGGGTGATGGGCATTGCTTACCAATCTGAGATTGTCTCATGCCCACACCCTGACATTTCGACTGTTGAATGTCCCAACGAGAAAAACAGTTCATTCGTCTATGAATAGGGTAGGCTACTGTAGTGTGCTCGGAGATTGTCACTCCATATTTCACAAAATCCCATTAATTTTTCATCATTTCCTGGATGTAACTAATAAACATTAATAATTTTATAACTTTTACAAACTTCTTTCTTAAAAAACTTTCTACAATCTTCCCTGTTTAGACCAAGATTTAGTTCCAAGAACTGTAGCCTATAGACGAATATGAAGCACTTTCAACAGCTGTAACCACTAAAAGATTGTTTTCCTCTGAAAACAATGATGATGACCTGATTCGTTTATTCTGTAAATCATTTATACATCTCGTAGTTTAGAACTGCTTGTCAAACATAAAACAAAGTCTTTCGTTAAAATCGGTCTCTTAGGATACAATCCAACAAACATATCTGCTATTATTCTACTTTAATTTCCTATTATTTATTTCCTACTTTAATGAAGGAATAACAAATAAAAGTTAAAACTATGTCAAAAAATTGAGTAAAAATATATTAATAAGTTTGTCTCAAGTAAGAATTGGCAACCTATCATCTTTCATGAACATAAAACATGATCTAATCGATCATCACGCATGGGCAAACGCCCGTGTATGTTGATGTTTTCATGAATTCTAATGTTTCTATTTCCTTGAGTTATTTATGCATTGTGTAGATTAGTAAACGTGACTCTGTAGCTTGCATTTTTAGATTATCCTCTCCCCTCCACCTCCCATCTACTTCATTCAATGACAAATACTCTTCGGTGTCAATGAATAGTGACCATCTTGAATTAACACTTTGTATTTCGTGGGGGTTATCCCCCCACATCCCACTTAACCAACCTATCACACAAACCTATCTTAGACGATTAATAGATAACCTAACCTTGGCACGTACCTACATGCAACTTATAAATAGGAGTCATGCAAATTTCTTCACTTCAGTTAAAACGTTTATGAAGTCAAAAAATTGTAAATATCACGAAAATGGTTTGTCCTTGAGGATTTTTTTAGCAAACTTTGATTCCCCTTCAATGACATCCTAATTTCTGTATTTAAGCGCCAAATATATTGGTAGTGGTTTTGAACACATACAATATAATACGTAAAATGAAAATTCATCCGATTTGTATGTTTTTAATATAATTTCAACTATTCATAGAGTTTAATTAACAACACCTAATCGTTTCATTTATTCTCTGTTTGTTTTGTTTTTTTAATTTTCATATTCAAAGTTCGTAATTAAAATTTGTATTTTTTTTTTAAATCATACAGAATTTGACTTAACATAATTAGGTATAAGATGAAATTCGTGTTATTTTAACACACACAATTTAAGAGAATAAAAGTGTTATTAATTGTTTATTCTAAAATTATTTTAAGCATCCGCCAATTTTAAATTACTTAAAAGAGTTTGCTAGAAAACTAACTCGTCCAAGTTCATGATACAGTTTTATCTAAATTTCATAGATATTTAACAATATTTAGGAAGATGGAATGACGGCACTTATATATAAATTTAAACAAGTATTTAATATTTTAAAACATTATTCAAATGGTGTAATAGGGATACATTTCTCAATGTTGTTCAAAAGCACAAAACCTGTAAGTCATCATTGCCTTATATATATAAAGAACTGAGCATAATATAAAGGCACCCAAACCTTTGGGAATGTTTAGAGCTTAAGGGTCAAAAGACAACAAGAGTTCGTCAAGAGACCTAATGGGGAAAATAAAAGAAAGGGATCTACCAAAGACTACTCGAACAAATGTGTAGATCCAGCTAGGATACTTTGGGACAGTCGCATCCGTACTCCCACTATAAATGAGTTTTTTTAATAGGGTAATAGGAATATACACTCTCATGTTGGGGTAGCTGCACCCTGTGTAGTTAAACTAATTTACACTTAAATATCAAATGGTGGTACGTTACTTTCTACTTTTATCCCTTCCCTTTTGCCAGTGGCGTTGGGGACCCAGAAAGAGACCTTCCGTCATATTCAGTCTATCCTTTATTATTCCATGCTTCCTTAATTTTTCATTTTTGTTGTACTCTTCTGTTTCATTTTTAAGAAGGTTTTGTTTACATATATTTTCTTGAGAATTTCTCTTCTGTCGTGACCGTACCGTTTTAGTTGGGCCTCAATTAAATGCTCCACCGTAAATGTTTCTCTTTTAGTTCCTTTTTCCATCGCAGATCTTCTCAAATATTTCATTCCATTTCAGTTTTATTTGATTGGTTTTAGGATTAATTAGGGAGCTGGTTTTACTCCATAGATATCTCAACATGCCTCGCTGGATCATCTGCATTTCCTGGAGAATAAAACGTATCAAAAAGTAGTCGTATCCTTGTACTTCACTACTTTATACTTCAGGTGTAAGTGTTCTCCACTTTCTGTTTATTTGCCACAAGATGTTTCCAGATGTAAAGATCAACTTTGTTAGAGATGGAATAACTCTTGAGACCTCCTTATTTTATGCTCAGTTCTACTTCCAATCAATTAAGTAATAGACGGTAATCTTTTCGGCCCGTAAGAAGTGTAAATAAATCATTTTATATATTTATATTTTGGTATTCATTTATTACATCTTATGGTGTTGATTTTCTGGTAATACACAATAATTACTTTGTCATTTGGTTTCGTATTTCCTGATTTAGTTTTTCATCTTTGTTGAAAATGGTTTACATATTCTAGTTTCATACCCCCCAATGTTTGTTTCTTTCTTCCCATTTATATAAATTTACTTTTCTTTGTTTAAAATCATTCCCCTCTTTTCCAAACTTTCTATCATTTTTTAAATTTATCTTCAGTATCCCTAAGTGATTGAACACTTAAATTTCAAATTTGAGTTTCGCGATTTCCTGTCATTTAATGGCCTTGTTTGTAATGGAATGCACTAAATGCTAGTGAAAAATAGGAGTAAACTATATTAGCCTACAGTACTTTAAAGTCTATTGATTACAATTTATTGCATAAGGGCAACAAAGATATTCTTCACTTGTTTATTCTCTTCAAAATTGTGTGTCACTACATTGAGATTTTTGCGTGTAACTCAACATTTGAGCGTTAACAGAAAATGTGATATTTATAAAATTACGATATCCGAAAGGGCCGAATCACTGACATGAGCATATCAAGCGGAGGCTTCTTCAAATATGTACTGCTCCGAGGCTCGATGAAATAGTCAGTAACAAGAAATAGCAAGTAGATGTTGTTTTAATACATCCATATCTACAACGTCTAATTGAACGTAGTTACATACACTATGATATATTAAAATGAGACAGTCTGATCTACGAATACGGTTTAAAAATTTCTACTAGGAACAAGTTTTTAGATCACATTTAGAGGATTACATGTTTAGGCTATTACAAATTAATGGAAAAAGCATTGTTATGGATATATATGTTCTCCAATTTCCATCTATTTACAAAAAGTAAATAAATAAATAAATTTAAAAAATGCTGAAATTTGACTTTTTTAATACTGCGTCAAGGCATATGTAATATTTAAACCATTTCTAACAGAGGATAATGCATACGGCTTTGGAAGTAAAACCTGGTTTTCCTTATCTACTTATATTTATTTATGCCATTCAAGCTGAAAACATCACAATTCATCTTAACATCGTATGAATTCAAAATTGTTGTACTTAGAGGTCATTTAGATCCACGTACTTAGAGTTCATTTAGAACCCACGTACTTAGAGTTCATTTAGATCCACGTACTTAGAGGTCATTTAGATCCACGTACTTAGAGTTCATTTAGATCCACGTACTTAGAGGTTATTTAGAACCAACTACTTAGAGGTCATTTAGATCCACGTACTTAGAGTTCATTTAGAACCAACTACTTAGAGGTCATTTAGATCCACGTACTTAGAGGTTATTTAGAACCAACTACTTAGAGGTCATTTAGATCCACGTACTTAGAGTTCATTTAGAACTACCTACTTAGAGGTCATTTAGATCCACGTACTTAGAGTTCATTTAGAACCAACTACTTAGAGGTCATTTAGATCCACGTACTTAGAGGTTATTTAGAACCAACTACTTAGAGGTCATTTAGAACCCACGTACTTAGAGTTCATTTAGAACCCACGTACTTAGAGTTCATTTAGATCCACGTACTTAGAGTTCATTTAGAACTACGTACTTAGAGAACATTTAGTACTACGTACTTAGGGGTCTTTAAGCTGTTATAATGAAAAATATCTCCACCATTAGCCTGAATATTAATTTTTTATCCAATATCATATGCCTTGTCCATTATCACTATACAAAAAAATAATTAAATAAAATAAAAATATTAATAATAAAAATATAGGCCCTTAAAAAAGGCTTTTAAAAATCATTGTGTTATGTATTGTATGATTATGTTTACACATAAAGAATACAATTTTTTCTGCTTAAAATTGTAAAACATCTTAAAACGTAGTTGTTATGAACTTAATTTGACCCCAAATCAAAATGATGTAAATTGTGAGTGTATAGAGATGAGTGTTTTACTTCAGGAAGTGATTCAAGGTATCAAAATAAAGAAAAAAGTACACGCAAACGTAAACACTTCGTTAACCGTCTGTCGGCCATTTTATGTTTTTTGGAAAAGTAAAAGTAATAATTATTTTTAATTATTACGATTTCAAGTTAAAATTTGGTATAGACATTTTTCTATGCCACGTTTTATGGGTGTTATTAATAATCCTCCCCACTCATTTTTTCCTACTTAAGCTAGTTTTCTTACTTACCGTTGTTATTGTATGATATCTTGAAGGGAATAAAAAGCTGCAATAACTTTATACATTTTTTCATCACATATCTCTTCTGCCACGTGAAGTCAGATAAGTTTGAGTTGAAAAGTGCCACATTCCCTTGCGTGCCGTCTCTTTCCCAGCGACTGCATTGTCTCCAATAACTTTGTACACACACCATTTGTTAACAAAATTGTTTCGAATGGTTCATGGTTGATGGTTAGGTTAAGTAAGTTGTTCGTGAAGGACACGTTTTGCCTGAAAGTACACTCCAGCTTGTACATTAACAATTAAACAATTACAAACAAGAAAATATATTAGATTGGCAAATAACCAAAATTCAGTATAGTATAAGGTAAACATGGGAAAGGTAAAAGAATGCATAAGACCCCGTTTTACCAGTATATAAAAAACGTTTACCTTATACATTATCGAAATATATGGGGTTTAAAATTTTTAATATTAAATAACTCTAAATTCATTAATTTTAAACCATTTCAAATGCAGGCGTTTTGAAAATTTATAAAATTAAATTTTGTTCTTGATCTACGTAGCTTCAAACACCAAATTTCGTCTCTAAATCATAACTTTCAAAGTTATAATGATTTTTTCGACAAAAAAAAAAATGGCGGGTAAATCATTAACGAAGATTGTTAGACATAAGTCTTTATTTTGATGTCTGAATTACTTCGCAAAGTTATAAAACAAATTTTTTAAACACCTTGTATATACATATTTATGTATTTATAAAAACATTTGGTGTTTATACATTAATAAAAAAAATAAAAATACAAAAAATTCTAATAAAACTTCATAGTGCACAACTAGTCAACCAAAACAAAATCCTCAGTGAAAATTGCATGAACATCGATTTATTCCTTTGGGCTGTAGAGGTTACCTCAGATGTATAACTTCATCGGAGGTTCACTAACGTTGTTTTACAGATTTTTTTTTCAGTAGTTTGTTACGAAAAAGAATAAGTTTCGTTTCATAATTATAGGTTTTCATAAAGCGGCAACATGAGATCTCAAGTAATAAAAAGCCTTACAGGTTATTATCTATACCTAAATTCACTACAATTAAAAAGGAAAAATTAAATGACTACATACGATCAAAATATGTAAATATAACCAAATTCAATCGAACAGTCAGTGTTTTTATATACAGAGGAAGATGCAGACGTATAGAAGAAGTGCAGGGTAAAAAACCTGCAGAAAAATATTCCACAATTAATACGATCATAAAAAATAAATAAATTACTGAGGATAAACTGTAAATTACGTATCATTAAGACAAGCAGAAGTGAAGATGTTGACAATAAACGAGTCTGCAAAGTGGAAAAGAAGGAAACAGGAAGAAGTCAAAGCGTGGCTGACCTATATGTTGCTTGTTTTTGCACCTATGTAAGTCCAGCTTGTTAGTAGACTAGTTGCTACCGAAGACATTCCTCCACGGAACCACGCCGTGTCAATAACTGATTATACGCACGCACGTACGCAACTTCACGTCCAACAACCGAAGAAACTCAACTACTGTCACTGCCAACCCAATTCTAAACACGATCATTTCTTTCTGCACAAATATGTACAAGTGAAAACGAGGTTCCTTTGTTTTCACCTGAACGACAGGAAATTATACAATTTGTTGGCGAATGTTGAGTCTTATTGTATTATATTTATTTTGGTGGCCGGTGTCAGTTACTAGAATTCCTTCTGATAAGTAGAACTAAAAGGTAACTTTGAGACCTTAATCTTACACCCACTTCAGACAAATAAACAAATGGTTCACACTTGAATTGAGTATTTTTTGTCTACTTATCTCACAACTAAAAAAAAATAACAATTGACTGATACAAAAGTTAACACACAAATAGATAAAGGTAATAAAAACACAATTGATAATGTTTCGTAAAATTTGAAAAAACTTCCTATATTTTGAAAATAATTTAAAGATTTACGTGAAACGGTAAAACAAGTATTTAGAAAATCTTCAACCAACTGGAAATCGGTTTTCCAGTTTTAAGGCCGTTGAAACATCCCTCTTTTAGTTTTTGGTTAAGGCTAAAATTTTAAAAGTTAACAATGTGTGTTTATGTTTTTATTTCTGACAGATTTAAAAAAAACTGGTTTAAAAATAGACCTGAAGGAGACTATATGTAAACTTATAAGAAGGTTATGTAATGTTGGTTTATTATTAAATCTCCTCCCCGTAAAATGATAACGGCTTTTAGGGTCAAAATATACAACCAAAAATACACCAAAATATTTGTTAAAATTTTATGGAATTGTACTAAATCTACGTAGAATTTTTTTTTTCTTTTCATTTTCAGTTTCGTTTAATGTGTCCTCTACCAAACATAATTTTGGTTTAATAGTTTATATTTTGCTCATTGAACTTTAATCATTACATTGTATATAATTCAGAAGCTATTTAAGTAAATACTTGCATCATTTAATTTGATTGTAGACTTATTTATTACGATTAAACAGATTTCTCAATATAAATTAAATCAAAATCAAATTATTTAGGATGACGATGGCTAAATATCCAGCAAGTGTTAACTATAACACTTGAAAACGTAAACACAGTGAATAAATCTACAATCACTAAGTATTCAATTTTTTTCTGTTCAAAAACTGTTAGAACTAGTTAAAGTTTTACATATTACGATGGAGATATTAATAAGTTTTAAGATTTTATCCGTTTTGAGGGTAAAACACATTAAATATTTTGATCATATTTATTTTTTGTATAACTTACAAATTAGACATACTAATTAGCCATGTCATATTATAACATCTCAGTGGCTTACTATAGTCTTGGCAATCCCGAGAAAACCTAGCTGGGTCTACACCTTTTTGTCATGTAATTTTGGATTGGGTCTCTCTCTATTTAATCTTTCCAATCCATTCTCTATTGAAAAAATTGATTCTTTTCAATCCTAACCCAATTCAAATTGGAGGGATAGGAATCATTATTTTACCTTCTTTTCTTCTTTTTATATTGCAATGACTGAGAGGTTTTTTTACCTTTATACAATGTAGAAACATGAGATTAAAACACAAAATGTTGGTGTTCTCCAAATTGGATAAAACGATTTTTATAAAATGTTACACTAAAGTCACAAATGCAACGTAGTGGTTATCATTTCAATAATAATACTGATTCTACAGTTATTTCTCACAAAGTGAAAATGAACTATTGAAATGAATGTATTTTATATGAGCGAATATTTAAAAAACCATCCAAATCGATTAATTTCGTTAAATCTAAAATGTTTATCTTTCAAATAATTGTTAATTTTAAAATACATTAGAGTTAAAGCTGACCGAAAAATGAACTGATAACATGGCATTTGGCGTACAAAACATTACATTTTAGCCTCCCCTCTTCTCATTCCTAAAATCAGCTAACATATCAGGTAAAATTATCAATTCCACAGTTATCAGTAAAAGAGCAACAATAAACAATGGAAGCTATCTTTGTTAAGTTACTTGTATATTTAAAAAGAATAAATCTTGAACACAAATTCTCACAAATAGTACGTTTATATATTCAAAAGAGTTTCAACGACAAAGTAGCCATCTTCAGTGAAGCAATTATAACTAGTTCAGTTACTGTATCTCATACATCATTGATTATGGCAACTTTGTAGTTGAAACGCTTATGAATAAATAAATGGTAAAACCCTATAAATTTAAAATGTGTTGTTTTCGACGATTTTTTTAAAAGTTCCATGTTACAAATACGTGTAGCTTGCACTACTTAGGCTACTATTTAAGTTATGCAGTTGTATTCAATAAAATAGCAAAATAATAAATACATATAAAAGTCGTTATTTATGTTCGCTGAATTATCTAAGTTGCATACGTATTTTGTTAAAAGTAACTATTTCGGAATTATCATCAAGCGTTATATACACAAAATAATACCAAATCTTTACACGATATAATTAGTATAAATTAATATGTATTTATAAATACATACAGCCGATATACGGACATGATTAGTATTCAAAAATTTATTTTGATGTTTTTGGTATCCACTAGTTTGCAGACCTACACAGATGACCAACTGCACAAAATCATTAGCTACAGGCTTAATCAGGTACTAGATAAGAAGTTACCCACAAATCGTTTCAAATGATCGGCTTTTCACAATTTTTCGACTATATTTAAAACCATATTCCGCTGTAGTAAAATTTAATTTAAGAGTTAAATATGACTAAAACTTCGATTACGTTTATTATCATTAGTAACATTTTCTAATTTTCTGTTCATTAATTTAACATGGCGATTGGTTCGACCGTACCATTATGCTTCAGGATGCTAGTGACCAGATACAGCAATGGACTAGGAGATGGAAACTCAAGCTAAACGAACTGAAATCTGTCCATATCAATTTCACATACAAAATAATAGAGAATAGTCTTCCATTTACCTTAAATGGAGTTGTAGTACCATATGTAGACACTGCCAAATATTTGGGGATGACACTAGAATCAAAGTTACGGTGGAAGGAGCACATCAGAAGGAAAAGGACAGAACTTGGTCTCAAATATAGACAACTGTACTGGCTCTTGGGACGAAATTCTCAATTTTCAATACACAACAAAATTATGATATATAACAAAATTCTGAAACCAATTTGGCTTTATTGAAATACAACTGTGGGGTTGTGCGAAGGAAACGAACATTAGATGTATTCAAACCTTTAACAATAGAGTGCTACGGAACATGGTAAGTGCTCCATGGTACATCAGAAATAGTGATCTACCTCGATACCTTAGGATCCCTGATGTCTCCAGTGAAATTAGAAGGTTTGCTGCAAAGCATGAATCTAGATGGCACCAGCACGTCAACGTCGAAGCTATTCAACTGCCTGACAACACCAATACAGTGAGAAGGCTGAAGAGAACTAAAACTTTTGAATTAGTGTTATTCAGTGTGTGTTTTTAGAATCTAATATATAGCACAACAGTGGTTGACTGTATAGGTAGCAAATGAATATGGTGATAGATGTAAATTGATGGTTGGTCTTTCAGACCTGTTTCAAAAATTTAAAATTTAAAAAATAAATAATTTTAATTCTCTTTTTTCTCTTATTTTTTAACGTGTAAAACATGCCTTGTATCATTAGAAGCACATTTTAAAGATTCGTCTTATAATTTATGTTAAACCTTACATATAATCCATAGAAGACATAATACATAAGCAAAGAAGAAAATGGAACAAACAGAAAATTGGTCACAATGAAATACTATCATCCTATTTATAGTAAATAATTCAAGATTTACATATATTTTTTTAAATAATATAGAAATTAAAATAAAATAATTACTTAAAATTAGACTCAATTTCACAACAATGAAACAATCATAAGATACATCTCTATGGTTTCAAAACCAAAATAATAATATTTTTCTCATTCGAAAATGGGGTTTAAAGCCTGTATGAGAGCGCGTAAGTATTTATTAATATTAGAATAAATTAATAAATTATTTTATTAATACTTTACAATACTTGTGACAGTATTACAGTGCAGAATCATTGGAAGGTAAAACCCCTTCAAGGGCTGTCGTATCAAGAGGTGCAGTTACATAAGGTATCAGTTGGTAAAATATCAGTTGTAAGTCTTATGAAATTATTTAAAGGCCAACTTTTAATTTTAAAGAATAACCCAAAGTAATGGTTTAAAACTGTGTATATAGTTTTGTGTTGAAGATAGTTGTTAATAACAGAAGCATGCACTAAAAATTCACTTCCACTTCAAAAACCATAAATTTTAGCACCTAAGTAGGTAATTATTATTCATAATATTATCAGTTAATTTATGGTTTTTTAATAAAAAGGACAGCTACACCCTTCAGCCTTATATATATTCGTTTCAAACTGCCCATATTTATTGTTCTGAGGCATACATATTGAAAGCTAATTTCATAAAGTTATTACAGTCACAAGTAATAATCCTTCCAATGATTCTTCACTGTTTCTATCTATATGGTGTCTTTATTCCCCAGTCTCCAACACCCACACTTTCGAAACAGCTTTCCTTTTCATCAAACAATTGTATACTTGTTCTTCCAACACTTTTCTCACTTGTCGTATATGGTTTGACAACTTCTTCAATGTTTACTATCTTTCTTTCTTTTCATGTATTCATCTATTTGTATTCTCTGCCCAACTTCATTCAATCAACTCAAATCAACATTCATTATCAAATAATTCTACTTTCAGATAACCACTAGCCTATCTGATTTAATCTCTAATTAGGCATCACCATATTTTAAATATATCCCTCAGGATTTTTCCTATTTACTTCTCTCCATAAATTATGTTTTGAAATTTCATAGCGTTTTATTTACTTTTTTGTAGGTTATTACCATGTTTTTACATTATGCTCCTTACTGCTAATTGGAAGCTAATGATGTTATTACCTAATTTCATCTGTACATTCTTTCTGTTAAACAACTTTGTTTAGTTTATCTTTGTTATTTTCTAAATACAACTGGCTGAAATTTGTGAGTCAAAACCTATTGTGTATTTTCGTATCTGGACAACCATAGTACCATAGTATTCTGTATTATAATATGTCATTAGCTAATAGATCTAAAATCCTATTTCTTGGACCTTCATCTATCTTATTCTTTGCACTTTTTGTAGATACATACCATGTTTTATACATTTAGCTGCTAATTAGGAAGTAAAAATTATGTTAATACATAATTTTGTCTGCTATATTATATCTGTTGAATAAATTGTCTAGTTTGTTTGTATTTTCTTATCTGGAATTCTCAACGCCCATACAACTGACTTCTATTGTTTCATTTGCTAATAGCTCTACATAATTATTTTGTCTTGCACCTCAATATAACTCATCGTGTTTTCTCTACTCTTTGCAGCTTATTACCTTTTTTTACATGTAGGCACTAATTGGGAACTAAAAGTGATTATATTATTACCTAATATAATCAACTATGATCCATCAATTGCATTTTTTAATTTTTTTATTTACCTCCGGTACGTTATGAATGCTCATAGATAGCTTTATGTTTTCTTTATAACATTGAGATGTTATAGGAATTTCTATTATGATTGGACATTTTGTATCTGATTTTTGTAGTGTGATAACTGCATTGTATTTTCTTACCAGAAATGATCAACGACCATACAACTGACTTCTGTATTATCTTGTTAGCTAATAGGTGTACATAAATACTGTGTCTTGTGTCTTGCATCTTCAACTAACTCCCAGTGTTTTCTTAACACTCTTGTAACTTACTACCTAAGTAAAGATATCTTATTATATCTACTGAATAAGTTTGTTTAGTTTGTACACGTTAAGCTATATATTTTTTAATGATTTCAATATACATTAAGATGTTAAAGGAGCTTTTGTTATCGATAAAAGTATTATCAGATTCAATGAACATTGAAACAAAAATGTATGATCAATGACCATACAACTAACGTTTGTGTTATGTCATTAGCTATTGGTCTACATAAATACTGTATCATGTATCTTCATCTAATTTGCTATGTTTTCTCTTCACTTTTGTAGGTTTAAATATAAATTATTACCTTGTTTTTACATTTAGCTTTTCTGCAATTGCGTATTAATGATGTTGATCCATACTTTTGAATATTGTAATGCTTGTTATTCCTTCTGTATTATTCCTTTTCTTTGTTGTTTCAAATTACTTTTATGTCAAGAAGGGTTCGTGTTTTTATTATTCATTGAGATATTAAAGGAGTTTGTATTAATGATGAAACTTTTCAGGGAGACTCTTATTAAGTTAAGTTTTATTATACTTTCTCATCTGGAATAGTTGACAACCACTCAGTTTACTACAGTTTATTATGTAATTATGTAATAGGCAAAAATAAATTGTGAGTCTTGTAATCTACCTTCATTGTTCCATATTATTAACCGAATTCTTTTTTTTTATTATTTGTTTGCCAAAAAGTTATTCATTCGCTGCCAGCCTGTCTTTATGCCTATGGGAATATCTAATTCTCTAATCAAAATGTTGTTGTTATACTGATTGATCTCTTTCATTTATTAATTTTTAATTATTTTTATTTATTTCGGTATTAATTGTTAGTGTCAAATTCATTTTAAGCGGATGAAATTATTTTTATAAATTTTAATTAAATTTAGTTTCAATACAATAAATGTTTTTATATTTAAATATAAGATTATTAAGAAAAGATCAGTTTTCTTTTGTTGTTTGATATTTTTGGTTACTGTTGGAAATATGTACAATTTAGTTTTAATACACAATTAAATATTTACTTACATACTTAACTCCTTATCTATTTGTTTTTCCATGAACAATAAACAATATTGTAAACTTTATTTAATGAATTATATGTAATCCGAATTCATATTATGAAATTTTCAAATTATAATGTATTGGTTAGGAATCCATTAAATATAACTGTTCCACCTTCGTGCATAAGGTTGCAGCCTACATGATTGCAGTAACAATTTAAAAAACCTCTTACAGGCCAAGATCCTGAATTTTCCTCAATTTGTTATAGCAATAGTGTTTACATTTTGGTGAAATGTAAAGTTAATGTCCAGTGATCACTGTCGAAAATCGTTAGTAAAAGTAGATTATGGTTACGAATGATTCAAAAAAATTACAAAAAAAATGAAAGAAACTTGACAGGTGTCACTAAATACTCAATTGAGTTATATACATTTACGCTCATCAGGATTTAACAGAACAAGGAAAATCAAACTTATTCTCAATTTAAATATATAAATATCTCTACAAATATTCACACATATTTTATGAAAAGTGCCGACTATTTAAGAATCGCATGGGGAAACATTCAGTGATAAGAAATTACCTTTTTTTCATACCTAAAAGTATTAATGCAACATTAATGATAACGTAAGGAACGAATGTTATTTTTGGTTTTGTAGATGAGTGTATGAGAAAGATAGTGGAATGATTTACATAGTTTGTTTTGTTTCAGTATTTCATTATGTCTCTTATATAATATTGTATTATCTACATTACTTATGAAGTAACATTCTATCTTCTAGTTTTTAGCTGCTGTAAAAAGCAGACAGCTGCTTTAGAAGATGTAGGCCTAAGCGAACAAGTGTCGCTAGCCTCGGAGGAGGTAGAGGTGGAGGTGGCAGTGATAGAACCCGGAGAAGAGGAAGGTAATTGCCTTTAAAGCCATTGTAATAGTTTCTTTTAAACTAGTTTAGTTTCTTTTAGATCTTTGATGAAATGTGAGTATACAGTGTCCCCAAAATACAGAGAGAAAATTTAAGAGAGGATTTCCCAAAAATAAGTGGACATTTCTACAAAGTGCATTTTTTTTAAAAACGTGTACAACATTTTAATTACAATCATAAGTCAATAATAAATTTGAACCAGAGTTTTAATCCCTACATTTTAAAATTGCAACGTCTAACTGTATGTCAGCTTATAAGGTTTTCATGCCGTCTTATTTTATTTGTAAATTAGGTGTGTTATCTGGTCAAAGTTTAGTCAATGTTTGATTAAACTTGATTTGGTATTTCCATTGTTATGATAATATTTGTGTCCAAGGGTATTTTCTAAAACAACAATGATTTGTTATGACTTTGTTGGTATTTGATATGAACACAAATAGGACCTGGAAACGTTGCAGTGCAGTATATTCCAAATTTTGACATTTGTGTGTGTGGTGATTTTGAAAAAATACATATCTTAACTCTTCTAGTATATTTTTGACATCTTAGCAACAATATACATTGATCAAGAACAAAGTTGGTACATAGTTAAAAATGTATTTAAAATTGAATTACTTAACTTTAATCTTTTTAAATGTTTCAAATTCATAGGTCTTCTAATATAAATGTCGCTGTACGACATAGACACAGTTTGTTTGTAATATATCTTCAAAATATCACAAAGGTAAAACTTTCTTTTTAACAGAAAATATTATATATTTTGCATGAGAAGTCGAAAAGGTTAGATTGTAGAAAGAAACATAATCTTTTTTTAATCATCTCTTTCAAAGTAACCTAATTAAATAAATTTCATTGTGGAGATCTTTATAAAACAAACTAACAAAATAATGTCTCTATTTTAGAGCCCATTGTCTCTGAAGTGGACTATGATTACTTTAATATGATCCTTTATGAAGACTTCTGTAAGTATTATTCTAAGTTAATGGTACGATTTTTATTGTATATGGAATATTAATATGTGAAATTTAATTGCACAGTATAATATATTCTTTCTGCTACGTTAAAAGTACAAATAAAATTTTCATATTTGTAAAATAATGTCAAAAATGTTTTTGTTTGCAATAATAATACGTGTTTTAAAAAATAATATATAATTTTAACAAAAATAATATGACAGTTGTTAATATTTCATTGTGATACCCCATATTAAAAATAACCCTTGAAATCGGTCTATAAATAACGGTGAAACGACGAATTTTTCATCGAGATTGAATTGGAATATGCCAAGTTAATTTCTGGAACATGCCAAGTTCAATATTATTGTCGCGTATCAGTGATGACTCTCCTCTTCGTCGCTCGGCAGCTGCAGTCAATTTGACATCATTTTGTTTCTCAAATTAAGGGTAGTACCAGGAGTAAATACTGACGTCGATTTCAGCAATTAATGTTTATAAAAAAACTAATGACGATTTTTTAGAAATATATCTCGGCTCCTAGTTGAGTTAGAGTAATGTTCTTTTTTTTAAATTCGTTTAAAAATGCCAGCTATTAGAATATCGAATTTGCATACACACAAATATTTGCAAAAAAAACACAAAAAGATGTCCAACTTTTTCAGACGTAATTTTTAAGGATAAAATAATAAATTTGATTTGATCTAAACATATACATAAAATATGTCTCGACTAAAAACAATAGAGCCTTCTACGACACCGGCAACTGGGTCAAAATTTAATAAGCTTTATTAATTTTTAAATAACTTAACTAAATAATTATTATACTTTTAATTAAATTTTAATGGTAACTTAATGGTCATAAAAAGGCTTATTTTCTGAGAATTTCAAGTCCCTAAGTGCTTTTCTCTAAATTGAAAAAATACATGAAAATTAAAAAAAAAATTCTGTTTTTTGTAATTATTTAAACGAACTATTAATTGATTTACCTTAGCTGGTCTTTAAATTCTTTGTTTTTGAGCAATTTATTACAAGCAATATTACTTACCTTAGGTGATATACAGTATTTAGGTTTTATTTTCAATAATTGGTGCACATCTTTTAACGAGTCCAGAAACTGAAAGTTTAAAGATATTTTATATAATTCTTTATGTAAATGTTTGAGATATTTACAATTTTGTAATTCTTTTTGTCGAATCATTAAGGTCAGTATCATTGAAAAATATACTATATTTCAGGAACAATAGTGCTAACATTTTAGAAAGCTTCTATAACATGCAACGGTTACTATTGAAAGTTGTGCTAAAAAAAAATCCCAGTGTAATGTTCTCGTTGGAAATTGAGTGTTATATAATAATACTAGGATTTTTATATTTAAATATAATTGTTATTTTCCGTTTTAGAAAATGCATAATAATAATAAACCAGTTATTTATTTAACGGTTTTTAAAAAGAAAACTTTGTTTAGTTCTTTGTTATCATTAATTATTAAACAATCCCTCAGACTGTGTGCTGAGATAGCATTAAAATGCATAATAAAAATAAATTTTAATATTTATCTTTTACCTTATAGTTATTAAATATCTCGAATTTCATTTCATAATGAAACACTAAACAAATTAATACAATATTCTACAAAAATAATTTATTCTTGACTTTTATATTAACTTAGAATTATTTTTTAGAACCCATCTATACTGCCATCTCTCAAACATATATTTCCAGACTAGTAACCATTTCCTCCCATTTACATATGTTTGAAATCTGTTTTATTTAACTTTGATTTATATAACTATTTTTTTATCAGAGCCATGACAAAACTGATCATTGAGCAATAAAAGTGAGAATGTTTCATTTCCTTACAAGTTGCACATAAAATATGTAGCTTCGTCAAAAAGCCATGGCTTATAAATTAAATTAATACTAACTGTTCTGGTCTTACAAGTCCATCATATTGTTCTTATACAAAAGTGGTCCTAATAATATTGTTTTTGTTCCATTTCAAGGTTAAGGTTAAGGGTTAACATTAATCGAGGTGGAGGGGGTAATATCTGATGATACCTTATACGTTGTGAACCTTTTATCCTGACTCTCTCATAACATATTTAATTGTTTCTTCAAACTACTCTTGACACTAATAGATTACCAATTTTTAATTTTTAATACTAATACCGGGTGGTTATAAAGTCCCTTCCCCTCTACTTTTTCCTACAATTATTTAAAGTGTTTTTCAATGATACCATGTAAATATACTAAAATACAAATTTTTTATTTTCTAATATCCACTTTTTATTTTTACATGCACAAATTTCGGTACTATAAATAATAAAAAGTGGATATTACAAAATAAAAAAATTGTGTTTTATTATCTTTAAACATGGAATTCCACCAAGAACCATCGGTCTCAACAGTAATGAAAATTAATGATAACATTCATTATAATGGTAGAAACTCTAATTTTTGAGGTATTCTAAAATATTGGGAGTTACCTGAGATCTAAGATATAGAAGTCAACTTTCTAATTCTTTATGAGAAAATAGTCATGCGACAAGTCGATTAACACTGCCCTTTTCCTTTGAAAACAATGGTGCAATATTTCAAAAGGGTTGTATAGTTCCAAGAAATTAGTAGGTCAACAATGTAGTATTCGTCTTCAAAGTTGTAACGAGAAGATTGTTATACTCCAAAGACTAAAACGCATTTTTTATGTTATCCCTACTAAACTATACTGTTTTGAATGGTTTCACTCCGTCATGGGCCACTATTCCCCAGAAGTTGAAATATCACACTATTATATTATGTCCTTTCGTCTTATGTATTAGTGGTATCAGGCAATACCGGTTGATTTGATAAGCCATTAAAGCTCTCTGTATATCAGAGTTACTTAAACATCGGTATATTAAGAATACATCGCAATAATTTATTCTAAAACCTGTGCATTGATAAAATATTACTTTTTGTGAATGCTACATCACAGCTGCACTCTGTACGCCCATACAGGTTTTAGCAATTGTTTATATAATGACTTTATATAAAGGATAATTTACTTTAAGGATAATTCTTGGTCTTAAAAAGCTCCCCTTTAACTCACCAACCGAAGTTTCTAATTCAGAATAACCACCTACAGATTTCACACTGATGAGCTCATTTGAAATATATTTTTAATAGTTTTGTATACTGTCTAGGCAAAAACCTCTTTCTAACTTGTGTTCTAGAACTTTATGTGGTGTGTTCAAAACCTTATCACATGCCTGTGCATCATCCAGATATTTTATAAAGCAAACCATCTTTCTGCCAAGATCTCAATTGGTGATTTGCTAGGTTTGGCTATTATTACCACTTCAGCTATCTTCCATTGCATTGGTTCATATTGTAACCAAAAAGCTATGTTTATCACATACATAATTTTTACAACTGGTTTTTATGGCAGCTGGTTTAAGATCTTCTTCGTCGTACCTAGGTTAATTCCGGATGATATGATTGCAACTATTAAAGAAAATTACATTTATTTATTTCAAATGATGACAAAATTGAAATATACTTATTTTTAGAATTGTATGCTGAAAAATTTGAAATGTTGACAAAACACAAAATTAAAAAAAAAAAACTACAAAAAACGAATTCATCGTAGTTTACAACACGCAACGACCTTTCTTGGTTATCCCCAACAGTTAACTTAAATGATGATTTTTGTTAAGTGTTCTAAGATCAAAAAAACTTTTGTGTCCTATTAAATGAAAAATAATTAGTTTTTTAATTTTTTTTAAGTTTATCTTGGCGATATCTCAGCTATCGTTTAGTATACAACAAAAATGTATAGCACTTACATATTTTGTGTCTTGTGAATAGTGTGTAAAATCAATGTAAAATTATTTAGCAGACTGATAGTTTATATATCTCAATAAATAATCATAAATTGTAATTAGGTCTTGCTAATTTACTTAGTTTCTGTTCTAGTATGGAGACAATACATGAAAAAGTCATACGTCCTTATTGAAGAAACTCGTAAGTTTTGATTTTATTTTCAAACTACTAGTGAAAAAGTTATTCTTATTACTAATTATTTCGAAATAAATCGTCAGTAATTATGTATAGTTCTAGTATTCTTAACTTGTTTAAACTTATGTACTTCTACTTTGAGTGACCTTCAATGTTATCTATTAATCTTGATATTGAATTTTAACATGGTTGGTCTAGTGGCTAGATGATGTACTAGAACTCTTGCATGAAATCCCTTATGAGGGTTCAAAAATGTATGGTGCTGATCCAGTATTTTGAGACTGGGAACTATGATTGAGAACAGACTCTGATTGTGATGGCTAGAGTTATAGTAACATAAATTGAATATCTTATGTCGAAAGTACCACCCTTATGGCCTCCGCAGAATTATTATTATATGACAAATTTTATTGGGAGTTTTTATTTATGTTTTTGGGACTCTTGGAGGATAAAAAGTGATGATTTGTTAATATATTATCGCTATTTTTTCTTCCTCTGAACTCCTTTCTTCAAACAATTCAATACCTTACACGGACGGTTGTCCCCAGCACTATCTTCCTAAATCTATAAATGCTGGTATCATTTATTTCCCAAACTGCCAGACAGTTTTTGACATTTTGTCACTATAAATATTGCACAAAAGTAAAAAAATAAGTTACAACTAGGAAGTGTTTTAACTAAGCACACCCCAAAACATGTTTACATACGTAGAAAAACAAAATAATAAATTTGGTTTTACCATAGAAAAGCAGACAATTCTTACATTATGCGACAACTTTACCTCCTTGTCCATGCCCCAAGTTCTCTTCCACCAGCTCAATCGACACAAGACAGTATGATGAAAGAGCGAAGCGCGCAAGATGCGGCCTAATTGGCTGTCCACGTCGCAATCTCTTACCCTCATACGCAAACTCTTCTATTTCTTTATTTTACGGTAATTTTTAACTTTATGAGTCTGGACTCTATCTAGAGTCGTGCCATTTGGAGAACATTACAACCAGGTTGTATTATGGGATGTATTTATCTATCTTACAACTTACACACATAGAGCTCCAGTCTCAGCAATCGGGGTTTTTAAAATTAAAAATATCAAATTCATGATTTGTGAAAACTAACATAATATAATTGAAACTTGCTCTCTTGCAATTTGAAATATGTACAATTTTTACGTTTTCATATAATATATAAGGAAACTGTTTGTTCTTTATTATAAAATAAAATAATAAAATATGACTATTTGGGGTTATGATTTCTAATAATTGTCCTTCCATCCTCTGGTTTCCTAGGTACTAATCGCTCTCTTCTATTGTTGAATTTTGTCCGAATCGTTTGCCGATATTAGAAGATATAAATAAATATTGAGCTTGACTTGTGAGAATAATATTAGATAGAATAAAACTTGAACACAAGATCTCACAAAAATGATGTTCATTTAATTAGTTTAGTAAACGTAATTTTTGTGTGATCATGTCTTTGAGTTTTATTACATGTGATATTATTCTTTCAAATTTACATTTAATTACATACCATTTAAAACTTTATTTATTATCTCTATTCTTTTACATAATTTTTAAGTAATTTAAAATTTTTATCTTATTTCTACGTTTTACACAACCATGGTCTTTTATCGAATATATTCAGCAATTAAATATTTTAATATAAGTTAAATGTCTTCACTCAGTCATGTTCGTGATTGAATATCTGTATGATTTTAACTTTAGGAGTAACTCCTTAAATTTCTCTTTAAGTTCTGCCAAACTTCATTATTAAATTCCCTTTAGCTCGTTATTATTTACTGTCTTAATTTTGATTGTATAATTTATTTTATTAATTTTCCCAGATACCTGGTTGAATTATCTATCACCTTATATTTCTTGTATTTATTATTAATTAATCCATTTTTATTTAAAATTGTCTGGCTGTCACCTGGGGGTTTCTAACATTTGAGATTCTAATATACTGTAAATTTGTCAGTTTTTTCCTGAATTGCCATATCTTCCTTTCTTCTACTGGATGGATTTTCCTTAATAAAAGCTGTTCTCGATCCCTGGACGTAATAGGATGTCGCACACACACGAGCGAGGAACCCGGCCGCGCCGCCTTCAAAAAATTCCGCCTGAACTCTTTACACGTAGTCTAATGTAACTGCATACAGCAAGCCGCGCCACGCCACGCCGCGCCGCCTCTAGTCGCCGCGGAATCGGCTCCGCGCGCCTGATTGTGCGATAGTAAACGGAGTATTGTAGGGATGAAAATCAGGTTCGGGACTTTCCGTGACCGTTCGGTCACCTTCGTTATTTACCAACACAGACACAGTGGCGGCGTCTGTGTTTATACTAACACTAACAATAAATGGAGCAGAAAAGGCATGCAAATAATAACTGTTCAGGGGACATCCGGAAGTACTGAAAAAAACTTGCGCAAATCCTTCAACAATTCAGGAAACAAATGATGGATTTCTCCATATGTATCTCTTTTTGCATTGATTGGATGAACCCACATCTGTCTTTGCCGTTTCTCTTCCTCTTCAGATTCAAGCAAACAAAATAAAAACAAATCTTCTTTTTCTGAGCTACTCATATTGTCCACGAGACACTGCACTACCACTCTCGTCTTCCTACTCAATTTCCACGATATTTTACATTTTTTCTTGTATGTTTGCTTCGCCCTAAAACGAGCGATTCCGTTTACCATTTAAAAAAATTATCTTTTATGATGAAGTTATGCTCACTTTTGGATCACCGATTTCACTATTTAAGCCTATTGTTTTAATTGAGTTTTAAAATTAGCAAAACTCATAAACCGCTCATTTTATTGAAATAACCCTTTGTCACAGTATGTGTATTTACAGTTTTAATACATTGTAATAATTGATTTTTGATATTTATTTGATTATCCTATCTAAATTTAGAAAAAATACTCAAGAATTATTCTATTTGCTCAATTTTTTTATCATTTATTAATTTTTCAAAATCATTTTTATTGTATTTTACTCCTGTATGTTTGGTCTACAACTAGCACTAATTTCAATTTTGAAAAGTTTAGCTTTATATTTTGATATTTTCGTTACGTTGCCTTTTGTTTAATAACGTTTGATTCAGTAAAAAATTAATACAATTTTCTTGTACATTATTGCTCAGTCATATCTGATTTACATTTTGACATATAAAAAACCACTTTTAATTGATAATTAAGAACTTATAGTTCTTTAGCTTTCCTGTCCTTACAAAATGTTAATCAGAAAATTGTGTCGATAAAGTTAAAAAAGGTGTCTGATTGAGAAATTTTATAAACCATTTTTTTATTGTAATATTTCCTCGAAATGTTTTAAACATCCTACAATAGCTTATTTTATACAGCGTACGCAAACGTGTTTTCTTTTTAAAAAAATAATAGTTTTACTAAAAACCTAAAAAATGTATGATATTATTTAATCTTAAAAATACTGAGCATGCAGGTGAAACACTAACTTGATAGGGTGCACATTTATTTTACTGTATTTTGTGGATCAGCACATTTGCAATCTTGTCCATGATATTAAGAAAAGTAGATTGGTAGTTCCACAGTATGCATTATAATAGGCTTATTTACTCCATAGGTAAGAAGGAACGACCAAATAAAGGTTTGACAATATCCCCTCTTTTAAAATTATACAACCATTGAAAAAGAAATTTATCAAGTAGTATAGTTTATAGCTATTAAAAATCAGAATGTCAGAACAATTTATGCTGATTTCAAACAACAGCCTAATTTTAAGATTACGTTTTTAATATCTTTTATTGTTTATTCCTTTTTGAAAAATAGACATATCCTATTATAATTGGATTCATTAATATAAATATGTATAAAATGAGCTACTGTGGAGGCGTTTATACACTTTCAAAGAAAGAGTTGTCCTAAAAACATTTTATGAAATACTGTAAATCAAGTTTACTCACCAAATTTTTAAAGGTTATACAATGGATTGTTAAATCTAGCATATAAAACAAATTTTAGCAAAATTGTATTACAATTAATTATTATATTTGTTTCTAATGTAACATGTAACTTGCAAATACTTTAAATTTTGTTTTCAGTTTATGTATTTCAGTACTGTCGTAAAAAACATTAAAATTATTTGTTTGGGGGTATAGAACTAAGCTTTGCTATATGATGGTATGCCTAGATGATGATAAATAATTTAATTAAATATATTTGTACAAAAGTGAATATAAAACATACACTTTCCAGGATAAAATATTTTCAAGAATGTGAAACTCATCTGAGGCAAGGGAATTAAACGAATTTAAATAATTTTTAAAGTTTAAAATGTAGGCACACAAATATTTTGGACACAATAAGCACAAAATAATAATATTTCAGCTTAAAATAAGTGGACCAATAAAACATCTTGTAAACAAGTCGTATAAACTAATATAAACAGAGTAATTAATTCAAAGCCAACATTTACTTTGTCATCTGGGACAACAGTTGCACTTGTTAAAACAATCAGATGTAAAATATTGTTTCATAATTGTTTTCTTTATATCACCCACACCCCTCATTAATGATTCATAATTTATCTATAAATGTAAGCAATTCCTTGGCAAAAATATAATAATACAAATTTTAAGTATTTCCGAAAATTCGATAAATTGCACGTTCATATTTTTTTGCAGAAATCCTGACTGATATGTTTAAAATTCGTCTCTTAAAGGAAACAGGTAAATTATTGTATAAATGATTAGTATTTTAATGTATTTATCTAAATGTATTTTGATCTCTTATCAGGACCACATAAGAGACCGTCGAAAATGATGTTTAAAGAATTACCAACTATCTTCGAAGAAGAAGAAGTAGAAGAAGAACCTCTCCCAAGAGTCGCCAGGGCGTGCCCCCCTGAGCGCTCTTGGGAGAGGACACAGTCGATGTGTAAGACACTATTTATTTTATAATTTAATGTCGTCTTATATAAAATGGAAATCAACAGTACACTAATTTTTTCACAAAACCAAAAATAATATATATTACTATCTTCCCAGAAATGTCTCAATACTATGTATATATGAGAAAAATCAGTCATTGTTTGTCCATGGTACTCAATTATCAACTTGTTGAAAAATATTTATTTATACATTTATTAGAAACTTACCCAATGTTACTTGTCACATGAACTCTTCCTAAAATATAAATCGTATGCGAATAAAATTAAGTTTTTATTGACAACGATTTTATTGAACAATTCCCGAACTGGTATTTTTATGGAGATAGCAACCTTTCGTTTGGATCATTAGAGATTATATTCTAGTAAAATGTGACTGAACATTTTGGGCTATTTTGAGAAAATCTCAATATATATTTTTAGTCGCTTTAGTGAAAATATTTTAATAAATATGCTGTAGACATCGTCCCAATAATCTCAAAACTAATACTTTCCCAAAAAACTTGACATCGAGTTTATGATCCAACACATATTAACTAATACTATACTTGTGGAAGTAATAACGGCGAAGCAAAATGTGTGTTTAATATTTTTTATTATAAATCTTCATTTGCTCCTCACTTAATGTCTCTTATTCTTGGCTTGTTGGTTTGTCTTCTTGCCTCTAATAATGTTAAAGATTGTCTGTAAGAATAGACAAAAATGTAACATTTAATATCCCTGCTTTCAGAAAATTATTTAAAATGAATAAAAGTTTATTTTAATAAAACATTTCTTAATGTTTTAAAATATTTTTGACACTTGATGATATTACAGATGACTTCAATATTCATCTCAGTACTGGAACTAGTTTTGCATTATAACAGTTACAAATCCATTTTGTAATTAATATCTTTTATAAAGCAATAGATTAATTATTATTTTGTTTAATTATCAACTTGACACAAAATTAAGTATCAGAAGTTAATGATAAATAGATTCCACCATTAAGTTAAACAGTCTTAAGAGTATTATTCGTCACAAATTATTATAAAAATTAAATTTATCTTCGGCAGTTAATAAATTTCAACCACCTTTTAGTCATATTCCTAAAAGACAGGTACAAAGAGTTTTCTTACAGAAAATTTTTCCCGGCATTTTAGATCTTTACGGCGTAAGCTTGTGTGGTGTTTTCTCTCATGTTGATTAAAATATATGACATCGAAGTCACATGTGCCTGTTGCATATGACTAAGGTAATCATCACTCTCCGTATTCTAGGGTAAGAGGAAAGTCATTGTCATCTTGCCATTTGTGAGGGGTTTAGGCACTCAGTCGGCCCAAAACTGTTTGTGATACACAAGGGAAAAGGCCCGATAATATCTAATTTAAAACACGTGTTTTCTTGGATTTTCTCATTCACCTTTCAAAAAGTTTGTGTCACAACAGATGGTCATCGAGTTCTATCTTCATCATGAATAGAATATCCATCCCAGAATAAACGGAACTATTTTGTAACATGACTATCATTTTTAATGTTCTCTCCATATACACATACTGCTCATGGTTCGCTAAATATGTCTACTGCCGTATAGTTTCTTCCCACAGAATAACAGCACTATCTTCACAATCTGTGGGATTTTCAATGCCAGTGGTCATTCTCAACAACAGTGTTGGTGCTAGAACAAACTGAACAACATCACAGGTTACACAGTAGTGCAAATAAAACACAACCACCCATACTCTTCCCCATATCATATTTTTTTAACTAATGTGTTTAATCTACTACATCATTTTAAACTCCAGAACCACAGATGTGTCACCTCTCACATAATAATAATTTTAGTGCTTCAATATTTAAAAAAATATCTTATGGAAATTTACATAGAAATTTAGTTGCCATAAAATTAATACATCTAAAACAGATATAGGTCAATTATTTTTATTAATTCAAAGATAAATAAGGCTCAAACGTTTTGAAAAGTGTTTTAAGTTGATTTTGGCCTAAATATTTCAACCTATTCTTCAACGCGATTCAATAAAATGACCTCTGTAATTTAAATTGTTCATTGTAGTTGTTCTCTTAATTTTATTAATGGTTTATATGAAATATTGTAATCAGTAAATATACAAAACTCATTGTGGGAACACCTATGTTCTAAATAATGTGTAATACTTAAATTCCAAGCTTTTCCTTAAATACATTAATATTAATAATTTTTATTTTTATTATTATTTAACATGTTGTTAAGAAACTCTGTTTCTGTTCTTTCAGGCTCGCTCTGTCTCTCGGTCGTTGAGGAAGAGGAGTAAGATGCGGAAGGAGGTAAGCAAAAGCAAAATCTCAACAATATCTTCCTCAAAATGTTACATTTTCTATTACGATGAAGTGACTGAGAGCGATTTATTTCCTCTGTTTATTACCAACTGAAAAGTAATCAGTTTGATTTTAAAATGAAATCATGAATAAATAAACAGATTATTAGTTTCATCTATTCAATAATTCTCTTGTTATTGAAACACATATATTCAGTTACCTGAGGCTAAAAAAACGTGTGAGAGAGAGAGAGAGAGAGAGAGAGAGAGAGAGAGAGAGAGAGAGAGAGAGAGAGAGAGAGAGAGAGAGAGAGAGAATTGAATTGAATTGAATTGATTTGCCTTTATTTAGGGGCGAGGTTAGGACTGTATAGTCCTCTCTACCACCTAACCCCATACAACATAACAACATATTATATAAAAATATAAAATATAACTTGATAATAACAAAAATTTAAATCAATTAAAAATAACTAAGATAAAATAAAAAATTAACAAACTTAAAATTAGCTACAAAATGAAATTAATAATTTAAAATAAAATAAAAAGTAACAATCTTAAATTTAAAGTGACAAAATGAAAGTTATAACTTAAAATAAAATAAAAATTAACAAATTTAAATTTAAACAACGTAATAAAATTTAGAATTTAGAAACAAAAATAAAATAAAATGAAATACTGTAGCTTACACGTCCAGATACAGATAAATACAATCACACATACACACAAGCACATTCACACATAATAACATTTAAAAAAGACACCACATAATTAAAAATCACTATTATTACTACATAAAAGCTAAAGAAAGTAACAAATACTTATTTCAATCATTCACACTTATTACAACAACAAAAAAAATAATAAAAAATAAAATAAAAAATTAAAAACACTATTCCGCCACACCCAGGGACGAGGAGACGAGAGAGAGAGAGAGAGAGAGAGAGAGAGAGAGAGAGAGAGAGAGAGAGAGAGAGAGAGAGAGAGAGAGAGAGAGAGAGAGAGAGAGAGAGAGAGAGAGAGAGAGAGAGAGAGAGAGTAATTGCTCAAAACCAATAATTAATAAAATATTATTCTTAAGTTTTAAAACTCCAATAACATATTAAATTTTTCTTTTCTTCATTTTTTGTTCCTGTATAATTCAAAATTTGGGCTTGGTTGTCATAAGACCAAAACACAAAATTTTATTTTTTTAAAATCATCTAAAACTTAGTTTTTTTATTACATTTGCTAAAATATAGCCTCTCAGTAAAACAAATAACAAATATATTATCCATGGAACTGCTATAAAAGACGTAATTTGACAAAATTGACTCGGTTTTGTTCCAATTTTGTGAATTGTGAAGATTAATGTCCCGAACCCAAACCAGTGTACCAAATAGAAGTAAAAGAAAATTATTGTTCAGTAACAACTGGAAAATGAACTTTGACCGCCATTATTAAGAACTAGATTTCAATGGGAGAAGTTTGAATACAAGCAATAGGACTTTGATTACGTTTGTTTTTTGAAATTATTAAAAAACAAATGTAACGTAAAGTTTATAAAACAGTACCTTTCAATGTCAACTTATTTCATGAAACTCTGTATTAAAGTAAAATTATATACAATGTTTTGTAAAGGCTGTTTTTATTTCAATTGATTGCTTATTTGTTACTGAACACGTTTATGTCTACGTAAAAATCAGTAGCATGTCAATTATTACTTATTTTACCTTCAAAACTTACTACAAGGCGTAGTGAGCCATGAAATGTATCCAAAATGGTGTTATTGATGATGTCATAATTAATTATCATCTCTGATGCAAGACGTGTGTACCCCGTACCCATCACAAACACCAATAATATTATTAAACTACTCATATGTTTTCAAAAAAATTAACATATTCGCTCAGAATTAACAAAAAATCCTTATAAACTAAATTTAGATATTCACCCTATTTCAATATATTTACAACCTCATCCTCCACCGATAATTCTGGTTTCCCGCACTCCATAATTTTTAATTTTGAAACCATGTGAAAAGATGGTTACTACACATCAAAATAAAACAAATAACACTGCACAACGCCACAAATCTGAAACACTTGTCACTGGGTACACTCCATTCAGTCTCTTACCCGCAATGATTGTGTTAATTGTTTAATTGTTAAATAAAATCTAACACTAGTATAATTTATTTTTTCTGCCTACAGCCTCTAGATGAACTCGTCCCCCGCCAGTCCTCACATTTCGGCGCTAAACAGTTTAAATTTCACCACCTTTGAGGACAAGGGTCATCTAAGGTAAGAATCCAACCTAATATTATAGTAATTAATTGAGGCCAAATATTCTGTTATATTGTCAAAATTTTAACACAGTTATGATGTAAAGCACGAAAACTAAATAACAAGTAGTTCAGTAATAGGATGGGTTTATGATGATTACATAATGATTAATATTTAACATGTTGAAGATCAATTTATTTAGCGCACTGTGTCACTGATGCATATTTAGTTATAAAGTAGCCTATTATATCCTAATATAATATGGTATTTTTTGTGTATCCATTCATATATTTAATGTTATACTTACTCGCTACAAACGTATCAAAAACAATATTTACATGATTTTCAATAAGTGATTTAACACGTTGAACATCAATTTATTTACTGCACGATGTCACTGATGGTTAAGACAATAATACTTAAATATTTAGGTTTGTATATCAAAATTGGTACAAATACCTGGGAAGAAATTAGCTTAACCCTAAAACTGGCAACATTAAGTTAGTTATCCGCCAAATATTACAAGGGTAATTGGTAAGAGTTTTTCCCTGAAATATATAAAACAAGTTTACCCTTACATAAACTAAAGTTATTACATGTTAATTTCTTTAGGAAAGAATTCAGATTAAACCTAAATCAATTTAAAATAAAGATTTATCGCATAAATGTGGAGAAGAAACTTAATATTTTTGATTGGGTTAGTGTTGATATATATAAGAAATCTGCAAAAAGCTATTTACAAACATCAGTTTTATTTGAAGCAATATAAAATTATGTCAAAAAGTCATATTTTCGTGTATGATAAAAGTAAAACAAACTCCTAGATACCATTTTACTGAATAGTATCTATAATAATAAACATAAGATATCACAAAAGTGTGTAAATTATAATAACTAAAAACAAAAATTACCCATAATAACACAAAAAACAACATCACAACCCAACGCAACGCACAAGGCAAACAGCTGATTTTATAAACAAAACAATCTAATGTTAATCCATTCATTCTGGAATATACAAAATTTTATTTGATATTTTTTCGTCAGATTTTTTTTGGTATTATCCAAAAATGTATTCGAGATAACAATTAAAATAGTTAAGTCGTTAGGAATGATAAATGTTGTAAATTCCCAGTTGAGTGATTACATACTTATGATTAAAGAATTTCATCGTTTATCATTTTTAGGATTGAGAGAATAATAAAGCAAATTATTCTGTCTATAATATATTTTGTGAAATAGAAATAAAATTAACTTTAAGAATATAAACATAATGATTTAAACATAACCCTTATTTGTAATATAACACTTGTAACGATATCATGATCCCAATTAAATTAAATTTCTAAAAAAAAAACATCAATCATGAAATCTAAAAATAAATTAATTAAATATAACTTGAATAAAATAATAAATATAGAACCATGTTAAGAAACAAATGAAGAGAAAACGGCAGATGCCGCCTGTAAAAAAAAATGTACGTGTTAGGTTACAATAGCACTAGGATTTCAAGAACCTTGAAGCCAACACGTGTGTACATAACGGAATTCTTAGGGTAGCAGAGTTTTTACTAGAAAAAAAAGAGAAATCAAGGGAAAGCAGCATCATAACGGTATTTTAGAAAAACACAAAAAACGCAAGTAAAAAGTAGGTCGGCCAATCGGAGACGCTCCAAACTTAAAAAACACAACGGCAGAATTCAAAAACAACCAGTAGGAATTGCGAAAGTTCGTAAGCAGAGAAAGTTGGTAGAAATCCACAAATCAGGGAACAGGGCGCGAAAACCAGTGTTTTAGAGAAAGAGTATTAGAAAATAGTTTGTTGAAAAGGAGTCTTACCACGGTCGCCAAGACGTAAGGTCGCGTACACAGCTAGAGTACGCTGTGTACAAAAGAATAGTTTTTTTACAGCAAGTAAGGGACAAGAAGTCTCTTTATATTGAAAAGTTTTTGATAAGTTTAAATTAAAGTAGAATCGAAGTAAAGGAAGTTTGAATTAGAATAGGAAGTTAGATTTGGAGTTTGTGGAGTTCTTAATAAAAAGACAGATCAGGAAAAGGAGTTTAAATTCACCAGAGGTAAAGGACACCAATCCTAGTAGAACAGGCGCTGTAATTTTGGAACGACTACAAGGAAGGAGAGACAGATTTTGGGACGACTTCGAGGAAGGAGAGGCCTATTTTGGAACGGCATCTGGGAAGGAGAGACAACGTTAATTACCAACGAAAAGTGTTTAAGCAGTGTGGTGTTTTGTTTTTTTTGTTTAATAAAAAGGTAAATTAAAGTCATGTGTAGTGTAAAGTGCTAACCGACCGAGCAAGAAGGACCAGCAGATTTGATAAGTACAAAACCAATTAATTGTTAATTATTAAATTCACTTAGAATTGATTTCACTTTCGATTGAGCCATTCAAAAAACCCAAGACCCGAGATAAAGAGATTTTGTTCGTTTTAAATTAATTGTAAAAAAAACTGAGCTAGCCGAGATTAAATAAAAAGATGATCAACATTAATAATAATTTAAAGTATTAAATAAAATTTGTAAAGAAATATAATAAACTAAAATGAACTGATAATTTGAAGGTTTTAACAAGAGTTAAAATAAAGTAAATTTTGTAATTTTAAAATTGTCTATGATAAATAAATTAATCTTAAGGAATGAATGGAGAGTAAATGGTTTTTCTAGATGGGTAAGTATAAATTTCATGTATATGTTTATTGCTGTAGTAATTTTGTTCTTTTAAAAAATTAAAAGAAAGAGTTTGTTTTATCCAGGTAAACGGTGTTGTTTATGAGTTTAATGATTATAGATAGTTCCTTAGTAGAAGTAGAGCACTAATAAATAATTGATAACATCTTCAATGTTATATTTGACACGACAACGTGTGGCTTAAATAATTAAAGGTAAAATTAAAATAATTAGCAAAGCAGGAGTTGCTTATGTTATATTTGGCGCCCAACGTGGGGCAAGATTAAATTAGATTAATCAAAATAAATATTTAACATTGCTTATGTTATATTTGGCGTCCAACCGCGGTGGCTCAATTAAAGTGAAACAATAATTGTTAGTAATAAGGTTGTTTGTAGAATAAGTGATATAATATTGTTGCAGGAAAATTTGTGTTAGGTTATATTATAGAAAAAGTAGAATTGTTTTATGCTAACTAGAAGTAGGAAAAGGGTATTGGATTTAGAAATGGCTAATGAAAGTGAAAATATATATTTTAATCAGGGAGGGGACCAATTAGATTCTGTAGACAATAATAGAAACCCAGAAATAGAAAATAGCGTAGATTCACGGGCGGGGACAGTAAATGAAAACGTAGAAGTAGCCACAACGTCAGGAGTACAGTCGGGAGACGCGAACATGGCAAGTTTGCAGGCGATGATGATGCAAATGATAGAAAACCAGAAAAACGCCGAGAAAAAAGCCGAGAAAAACGCAGAAAAAATGGTAACTACAATCCGCGAAGAAATAAAAAGTAGCGCAATAGCAGTCGAAGAAAAAATAAGTAAGAAGATCGAGGAGCGTTTTAACGGAATGAACAGTCGCGTAGAGAAAATCGAACAATCGGTCGCGGAAATTCGATCGGGCTTCGACGAAAAGCTGAAGAAAACGGAGGAAGAAATCGGCGTTCGAATAAGTGGATATCGCGCGGAATCGGAGAATCGCGTAAAAGAGATCGAAAACCGTGGAGTGATCCTGAACGCAAAAATAGAAGAATTCGCGGAAAAGGACGTAGAAATCGGGGAGAAATGCGTGAAAAATTTCGAAAGTAGCAATACAAAAATCGACGAAGTTGCGAAGAAGACGGCTGAAATTGCGCAGAAGCTCGTCGACTTAGATAGGAAAATTAAGAATGTACGGAACGCAGGTGAAGGCTATATTAACGAACCGGAAGTAAGAAATATCAGTTTTTCAGGGAAGGAGCGTTTTCCGATGCAATTTCTCAATATTATGAAGGAAATAAGCGTGAGTACCCTAACAAATAGTATGAATTGGATCGGAAGATTACTAAAAGATGAAGCGTTAATTTGGTGGGAATTACATCGAGGTAGTGTAAAGGAATTCAAGGAATTTGAAGAACAATTTAGGGAAAAGTATTTTAATGAAATAATTCAAGCTAAGATAAGGGACCAACTAGAATTCGGAAAATTTCACGGGAGAATGGGAGGAGAAGCTATTTCGTATGTAGAGAATTTAATGCTACAGTGTTCGGAATTAGGCCCACCTTTAACAGAAGATCAGCTAGTCTATAAGACAGGGAAACATTTTCACCCTAACGTGTTAATAGCTGTAATTACAAGGGGAATTAAAAAGAAGCAGGATTTTATAAAGTTGTTAATGGAATTCGAACATGCAAAAATAGAGCAGTTTAATGAAAGGGAAAGAACCGATGTAAATAAAAGGGAGGATGACAACAGACAAAACAATTGGGGTAGACCGATGAATGACAGACAGACCCATTGGCGTGACAACAATGACCGACGACAAGAATGGCGAAGGACAGAAGACAATGCTCAAAGTAACACAGATGGCAGTGAACACGTGTGGGGTAGAAAGTTAGACGATTGTAGGAATGACGTCAACAGGCATGACTCTAACAGTAAACAAGGCTACAGGAGAAGGAACGATAATACATAATTAGGAATAAAATTAGGAAATACCACACATAAGTAGGATACGTTGATAAAAATTAGGAATTAGAATGTTAAAAAAATATCATAGTTAGGAAATATTAGGCTAAAGTGTAAATAAATACTGGAGAAAATAATAATAGGAAAATGTAAACAAGGAAAGTGAAAGGATTTATGACTCAAAACAAATGGTCAGAAGACCCCTGCAAATAGACAAAGGGAAGTAAGGGTCTATTGTAGGGTTATGTGGCCAACCGCAAATAGACAAAGGCATTGTTTAAAAAAGGTCCTCTTTAAATTGTAGTTCATAAGTGAACGGGCTAAGATAAAAATTTATTTCTTAGTATTCCAAAGGAAATTAATTTTATCTGGGGACACTGTAACGATATCATGATCCCAATTAAATTAAATTTCTAAAAAAAAAACATCAATCATGAAATCTAAAAATAAATAATTAAATTTAACTTGAATAAAATAATAAATATAGAACCATGTTAAGAAACAAATGAAGAGAAAACGGCAGATGCCGCCTGTAAAATAAAAAAAATGTACGTGTTAGGTTACAATAGCACTAGGATTTCAAGAACCTTGAAGCCAACACGTGTGTACATAACAGAATTCTTAGGGTAGCAGAGTATTTACTAGAAAAAAAAGAGAAATCAAGGGAAAGCAGCATCATAACGGTATTTTAGAAAAACACAAAAAACGCAAGTAGAAAGTAGGTCGGCCAATCGGAGACGCTCCAAACTTAAAAAACACAACGGCAGAATTCAAAAACAACCAGTAGGAATTGCGAAAGTTCGTAAGCAGAGAAAGTTGGTAGAAATCCACAAATCAGCGAACAGGGCGCGAAAACCAGTGTTTTAGAGAAGGAGTATTAGAAAATAGTTTGTTGAAAAGGAGTCTTACCACGGTCGCCAAGACGTAAGGTCGCGTACACAGCTAGAGTACGCTGTGTACAAAAGAATAGTTTTTTTTACAGCAAGTAAGGGACAAGAAGTCTCTTTATATTGAAAAGTTTTTGATAAGTTTAAATTAAAGTAGAATCGAAGTAAAGGAAGTTTGAATTAGAATAGGAAGTTAGATTTGGAGTTTGTGGAGTTCTTAATAAAAAGACAGATCAGGAAAAGGAGTTTAAATTCACCAGAGGTAAAGGACACCAATCATCGTAGAACAGGCGCTGTAATTTTGGAACGACTACAAGGAAGGAGAGACAGATTTTGGGACGACTTCGAGGAAGGAGAGGCCTATTTTGGAACGGCATCTGGGAAGGAGAGACAACGTTAATTACCAACGAAAAGTGTTTAAGCAGTGTGGTGTTTTGTTTTTTTTGTTTAATAAAAAGGTAAATTAAAGTCATGTGTAGTGTAAAGTGCTAACGGACCGAGCAAGAAGGACCAGCAGATTTGATAAGTACAAAACCAATTAATTGTTAATTATCAAATTCACTTAGAATTGATTTCACTTTCGATTGAGCCATTCAAAAAACCCAAGACCCGAGATAAAGAGATTTTGTTTGTTTTAAATTAATTGTAAAAAAAACTGAGCTAGCCGAGATTAAATAAAAAGATGTTCAACGTTAATAATAATTTAAAGTAATTAATAAAATTTGTAAAGAAATATAATAAACTAAAAGGAACTGATAATTTGAAGATTTTAACAAGAGTTAAAATAAAGTAAATTTTGTAATTTTAAAATTGTCTATGATAAATAAATTAATCTTAAGGAATGAATGGAGAGTAAATGGTTTTTCTAGATAAGTAAGTATAAATTTCATGTATATGTTTATTGCTGTAGTAATTTTGTTCTTTTAAAAAATTAAAAGAAAGAGTTTGTTTTATCCAGGTAAACGGTGTTGTTTATGAGTTTAATGATTATAGATAGTTCCTTAGTAGAAGTAGAGCACTAATAAATAATTGATAACATCTTAAATGTTATATTTGACACGACAACGTGTGGCTTAAATAATTAAAGGTAAAATTAAAATAATTAACAAAGCAGGAGTTGCTTATGTTATACACTTTAATAATTTTAATTTACCTTCTTTTGTTTCAGCTCCTTCCGATCTTACTAAATTCATTGTGTCTCACTTGTCAGCCTGGGTTTGACTCTCTTTCGGCCATGTAATCTAAATTATGGGGTGGATCCAGGCTACGTCCGCTGGTTCACGTCCACCCCGGATACGAGGAAATTACCCCTCTAAACTAAAGCCTGGAATAAATTGTAACAACTTGAAGAAGACCATAGTTCAAATTAAGAAGTATCAACAGGTTATGTTATGAATTATCAACATGGCAAAAATTGTCCAAAATTGAAGAGCGTAGGCTAATAGATGGAGCATCTACTATAAAGAAGATTGCCACAAAGCATGGTAACAATCTTAACTAAAATAAAAGTAATAAAGGAGACACAAATTTCTATTCAGTCATTCTGTATATCCAGATAATATATGATAATATTTTTCAAAGTCTGATAACTGTTTTCAATTATTGTTTGACTTACTTTTGAAATAGGAAAATTCCTCGACCTTGACTACCACGGGAAGTTTTCACAATCCAGGTGGCTCCAGGCTGTTTCATGTATTCCTCAACAAACATCATGTATTCATTCTGTAACGGAGCATTTACATAATTATTAAATAATTATAACATCACAATGAACGAACACAATCTAAAATTTATGTCTCGTATAAATAAATGTAACATACTGCTATGTAAAAGTTTTTACAAATAAAGCCTACTTATATTTGAAGGAGGGCAATATAGCAACATAATACACCTTCTTCACTTTAAATCAATATTGTTTTATTTTAGTATTGATATTTAATAATTTAGTTTAATTCAATTGTTATCAGTTATTTATACAGACGCCTCTAAACAAAGTCCAAGCATACGCACTAAATATACTCTCGCTAATGACTCACGGAAGTAAACAATTAATTACTGGTGACTACTTTTAAAACAAATTAAAATGCAAAAGTTCTGTTGTTAAATGTAAATTAATAATTACTAGTGTAAATCTGTTGTTAATAATTACTTGCAGTGCAAGTCAAAAACCTACGGTGAAAGAACATTTTTTTATTATTAAAAGTCTAAACTTTTTATTATCACCAAGTCCTTATTTTAGTTATATATATAAAAAAAATAAATAAAAAAACATTTAAACTGTCGTCAACAAAATTAATACTTACGTTTAAATACATACATTGTTATAATCATGTAGTGTTTGGTGTCGTTTTCTTTTAAATTTAACAAAGATTTCAAATATGCCATTTCAATTTGTTAAAATTTGTGATTTATCAAATCAGCAATTGCTTCGATGAAAAATCGATGAAATTTAAAATACAAGTAGGGACCTATACCTAAGCAAATGAAAGCATTTGGTGTAACCAAAACTTGTTTCCAATGACTAGAACCAAAATGGCGTACAATGTGGTGAAATAAATAGTGTTTGTTTTCAAGGCCACAATTTTGTTGAAGGTTAAGTTATTAAATAACGGACTTTCAATAGTTTTTTTTTATCTATAACTTTTTTTATCATTAGTTTTAATCTAATAATTTCATCAAAATCATGTACCACAAGAGTAAATTTAAAAAAATTATTTATTTAAAAATGTCTAATAAAAAATTAAGTGTTTTAAATATGGACTTATATCCTTTTAAAACTCCAATCAAAACGAAACTCTTTATAAAGGCTGTCTTTAGCTTTTTCAATTGCAACAAAAATGGGGGCCATAAGTCAACACCTAATTAGAATTATTTATATATGTATGAAACGATTTTATCACAATTTTAAACTAAATGAGAAAAATATCGTCTCAATTTTTATTAATTTGAAACAATTTTATCAATTAATAAAAACTCATTAACGAACTTTAACTTTTATTTAAATAAAACTTTTACTGTTATGAACAACTAACTATGAGTGAAACTTCAATTTGATACAAAAAAAACAAAGTATTATATATATATATATATATATATATATATATATATATATATATATTATAAAATTTTAATAATAGTTGAAAATATTTAAATCTCTAGAGAAAGTTTTATAAAATTTAGAATTATAAAAAATGCTCAAGGATTAGCTCTAGCGAACAAAACGTTTGGCGTTCATAAAAGCTTTGTAGAACATTTCTTAGCTTCTCTGCTGTGACTGTGGTTGAATAATATATTCTACAATCTTTCCTCTCAACTCTTGAAGGATTTGTTACTTTTTCAAATGAAATGTTTCTTTCTTGCAGTAAACCAAAAAGAAAAATCCATAAAGGCCCCGTGATCTTGGAACCCATCGACATGGTTCTCGTCGCCCAATCCATTATCCAGGGAAAGTATGGTTCAGAAAGAATGTGACATTTTGTACTCCATGGCCCGGATGTCCATGGTGTATGAGTGTTAAAACAGATTTAATTGATTTATAGCAGAAATCACTGTGTTCTGGAGAAATTAGAGGTAAAAGGCATCGTTGGCGATTCCTTCAATGAAAAATGGACCAATAACCCGTGAACTGAGGATTCCTGTCTAACCCTGGGGGTGATGGGCATTGCTTACCAATCTGAGATTGTCTCATGCCCACACCCTGACATTTCGACTGTTGAATGTCCCAACGAGAAAAACAGTTCATTCGTCTATGAATAGGGTAGGCTACTGTAGTGTGCTCGGAGATTGTCACTCCATATTTCACAAAATCCCATTAATTTTTCATCATTTCCTGGTTGTAACTAATAAACATTAATAATTTTATAACTTTTACAAACTTCTTTCTTAAAAAACTTTCTACAATCTTCCCTGTTTAGACCAAGATTTAGTTCCAAGAACTGTAGCCTATAGACGAATATGAAGCACTTTCAACAGCTGTAACCACTAAAAGATTGTTTTCCTCTGAGAACAATGATGATGACCTGATTCGTTTATTCTGTAAATCATTTATACATCTCGTAGTTTGGAACTGCTTGTCAAACATAAAACAAAGTCTTTCGTTAAAATCGGTCTCTTAGGATACAATCCAGCAAACATATCTGCTATTATTCTACTTTAATTTCCTTTCAAATACTATTTAACTAGGTTTTTTCCCGCTCAAGAGTGAGCATTGCAACAATAAAAAATATAACAAAAAATAAAATGTTTAAGTTCTTTGATAAATAAACCAAATAAATAGGATAAAAAAACATTAATTTACTAACAAATAAACACAACCATCTTGACACAACAACAAATGAATAACAAACTGCATTTTTCTCAACTATTAAAAGTATCAGCTGATTGTTAATACTTTGGTACAACAATACTAAACGTGTGAAATCCACGCCATTGAGGAAGAAAATGTTGACACTATGGATTGTAAAATTTATTATTTAATTTATGGTAAATATTTCGATCTATGTCAATAGGTTTGTGTCACAATAGATTGTGATATAAGTGCTTTAAAACTGTATATAAAACGTATTAAAAATTTAGTCTGTTGATGTCTGAAAAATAGGCGAAACATCTGTAAAATAACAACTGACAAGATGCATCAAAAAATTAGTATAAACTACATAGCCAAAAAACTGCTATTTGATTTGATGATGTTTTAGAAATTAACAAAATAAGAATCCATTACAAATTACCCCAAAATAACATCAAACTCAAATCTATAGACAAAACTTCAAAAATCAAGTTTTTAAAAGTGCTTTAAAACGAAATACGTCAAAAAAGATTTTGATTAAATAACGATAGAAATTTTTTTATTTTTTTAAATAATAATGAAGGAATAACAAATAAAAGTTAAAACTATGTCAAAAAATTGAGTAGAAATATATTAATAAGTTTGTCTCAAGTAAGAATTGGCAACCTATCATCTTTCATGAACACAAAACATGATCTAAGCGATCATCACGTATGCGCAAACGCACGTGTATGTTGATGTTTTCATGAATTCTAATGATTCTATTTCCTTGAGTTATTTATGCATTGTGTAGATTAGTAAACGTGACTCTGTAGCTTGCATTTTTAGATTATCCTCTCCCATCCACCTCCCATCTACTTCAATCAATGACATACTCTTCGGTGTCAATGAATAGTGACCATCTTGAATTAACACTTTGTATTTCGTGGGGGTTATCCCCCCCCCCACACCCCACTTAACCAACCTATCACACAAACCTATCATAGACGATTAATAGATCACCTAACCTTGGCACGTACCTACATGCAACTTATAAATAGGAGTCATGCAAATTTCTTCACTTCAGTTAAAACGTTTATGTTGTCACAAAATTGTAAATATCACAAAAATAGTTTGTCTTTGAGGATTTTTTAGCAAACTTTGATTCCCCCCTTCAATGACATCCTAATTTCTGTATTTAAGCGCCAAATATATTGGTAGTGGTTTTGAACACATACAATATAATACGTAAAATGAAAATTCAGCCGATTCGTATGTTTTTAATATAATTTCAACTATTCATAGAGTTTAATTAACAACACCTAATCGTTTCATTTATTCTGTTTGTTTTATTTTTTTTAAATCTTCATATTCAAAGTTCGTAATTAAAATTTGTATTATAAACATTAAAATTTGTATTTTTTTTTTAATCATACAGAATTTGACTTATCATAATTAGGTATAAGATGAAATTCGTGTTATTTTAACACACACAATTTAAGAGAATAAAAGTGTTATTAATTGTTTATTCTAAAACATTATTTTTTAAGCATCCGCCAATTTTAAATTTCTTAAAAGAGTTTGCTAGAAAACTAACTAGTCCAAGTTCATAAAACAGTTTTATCTAAATTTCATAGATATTTAACAATATTTAGGAAAATGGAATGACGGCACTTATATATAAATTTAAACAAGTATTTAATATTTTAAAACATTACTCAAAAGGTGTAATAGGGATACATTTCTCAATGTTGTTTAAAAGCACAAAACCTGTAAGTCATCATTGCCTTATATATTATATAAAGAACTGAGCATAATATAAAGGCACCCAAACCTTTGTGAATGTTTAGAGCTTAAGGGTCAAAAGACAACAAGAGTTCGTCAAGAGACCTAATAGGGAAAATGAAAGAAAGGGATATACCAAAGACTACTCGAACAAATGTGTAGATCCAGCTAGGTTACCTTGGGACAGTCGCATCCGTACTCCCACTATAAATGAGTCTTTTAATAGTGTAGTAGGAATATACACTCTCATGTTGGGGTAGCTGCACCCTGTGTAGTTAAGGGGAGGCTACCCTGAAAATTGGTAAAAAACTGCCAAAATATGGAATATTATTTTTTAGTCCCTAATTATTTGTCAGGTCTTTCTGAATCAGAAAAGTATAATTTTTTTGCAAAAATTAATATATTTATATATAATAATAATTTTTTAAATAATGCTTACACGCGAATTTTGGTCAGCTTTTCGTTGTGTTTTTATCAAAACTATGTTTTTTTTATAGTAATGTAGATTATAAATTATAGCTTAGATGATTTTTGTATTTTGGTGTTTTTGTTTTGTTGTCTTTGATATTTGCTGCAAACTGTCAGCTGGATGTCAGCAAAAACAGCTGTTTGAATAAGTAACAAACAGTGAAACCTTTGTGTCATCTGCAAATGTTTGTTGTTGTGAGTGAAACCTAACCTTATATGTTTGTTAGTGGTTATAAGTGGTTGTTTTGTTTTATTATTATCATTATAGATAATAAAAGTAAGTAATAATGCCTAGAAAATGTAAATTATCATCTAAAAATAAAAAGTCAATCTCTTGTAGATGGAAGAAAACTGATCCACCAGATGTTGAGGTTATGTACAGTGAAGAGGAAACCTCAGATAATGAACAGTCAAACAATGAACAAGGAGAACCTTCTTCATCCAAGCCTACAGGCTTTGCGTTGTATGATAGTTATAAGAATGTAATCACTGAAAATGAGGACGCGCCGCAGTATGCATTAGTAGATATAAAACTACTTACTGATTTCATGTACCAGTTCTTATGTCCTAATGGTGTATGTGGTGGTTCCCTTCATGTCAAAAGCACTGTTTGTGAAGGATATGCTACATTACATGCATGTGGTAACCAAAATAAAACATATTTACGCTAGACTTACCTCAAGTTCACTATTGGAAATATGCGTAACAGGGAAAACGCAGAACGCAAACGAAGCGCTTCATCATGTCATTTGGTCGAAATGTCCCAAAACAGTGTTTGTGAATCTCAAAACAATAGAAATGACAGTAGGCCAAGCTATTTGTGAATATAACACAGGGAGGGCAAATTCAGTCTCTGGGATGCAAAAGCAATGTGGAATTAGCCCTGGGAAGTTTACTATAAACTTTGCGAAGAAAATTGACGTAAAACGACTGCAGCTTGCTAAGAAAAGAAAAGAAAACAAGTATGAAGAATACAGAAAAAAGAAAAAAACAAGCTGTTCTAAGAGAAGAAGAAAGAAGAATAAATCTAGAAGGCACAACGTATGGTGCAGGAGACTTTTGAAATGTGTGAGTTGTTGTTGAGGAGCCTACATCGATTATGGCAATGGTTTATACATAGGTAAAGTTATGATTTATGCTTCTAAATAACTAATAAATAAGTATTTTAGACCAAAATAGTTTTTATTTTACCAAAGAAGTTATTTTTTAAGAAAAAACAAATCATATATATCAGTAAAGTACATATTTTGTTCAAAAATCCATAAAAATGCTTCTTTTTTAGAAAACTGACTATTCCCGACGGTTGAAATTTTCATGTTTTTAAGAATAAAAAATGCTTAAACTAAGAAAGTATTGCAGATACAACAATGAAACTTTGCACGATTGTTCAAAACATATACAGCTACAAATTTATGTATGGATTTACAAATATCTTTGGTAGTTGGTGAAAAAAAAATTTTTAATCGTAACAAAAAATTTTTTAATAATTTTTCAAAATTTAAACTTTTTCAGAAAACTCCACAGAAGAGATATTTTCTTATGAATACATAAAGTTGTAGCCTATATTATATACTTCAAAATAACAATTCAAAAATGTGTCTACAAGCTATAGCTTAGGAGTCTTAGCGTTTACCGTAAACCTTTACAAAATTTCTTAAAAGGGGGTGGGGGGGAGGGACGTGAAAATAAGGCCAAAAACCGGTTATATTTCATGAAATAGGTTATATGTACATAAAAAAAAGTAGTAAACAATATAATAACATAAATAGGATTATAGAATTTTCAGGGTACCCTCCCCTTAAACTAATTTACACCTAAATTACAAATGGTGGTACATTACTTTCTACTTTTATCCCTTCCCTTTTGCCAGTGGCGTTGGGGGCTCAGATAGAGACCTTCCGTCATAGTCGGTCTATACTTTGTTATTCCATGCTTCCTTAATTTTTCATTTTTGTTGTACTCTTCTGTTTCATTTTTAAGAAGGTTTTGTTTACATATATTTTCTTGAGAATTTCTCTTCTGTCATGACCGTACCGTTTAGTTGGGCCTCAATTAAATGCTCCACCGTAATGTTTCTCTTTTAGTTCTTGTTTCCATCGCAGCTCTTCTCAAACATTTCATTCCATTTCAGTTTTATTTGATTGGTTTTAGGATTAATTAGGGAGCTGGTTTTACTCCATAGATATCTCAACATGCTTCGCTGGATCATCTGCATTTCCTGGAGAATAAATCGTACCAAAAAGTAGTCGTATCCTTGTACTTCACTACTTTATACTTCAGGTGTAAGTGTTCTCCACTTTCTGTGTATTTGCAACAAAGATGTTTCCAGAAGTAAAGATCAACTTTGTTAGAGATGGAATAGCTCTTGAGACCTCCTTATTTTATGCTCAGTTCTACTTCCAATCAATTAAGTAATAGACGGCAATCTTTTCGGCCCGTAAGAAGTGTAAATAAATCATTTTATATATTTATATTTTGGTATTCATTTATTACATCTTATGGTGTTGCTTTTCTGGTAATACACAATAATTACTTTGTCATTTGGTTTCATATTTCCTGATTTAGTTTTTCATCTTTGTTGAAAATGGTTTACATATTCTAGTTTCATACCCCCCAATGTTTGTTTCTTGCTTCCCATTTATATAAATTTACTTTTCTTTGTTTAAAATTCCCCTCTTTTCCAAACTTTCTATCATTTTTAAAAATTTATCCTCAGTATCCCTAAGTGATTGAACACCTAAATTTCAGATTTGAGTTTCGCGATTTCCTGTCATTTAATGGCCTTGTTTGTAATGGAATACACTAAATGCTAGTGAAAAATAGAAGTAAACTATATTACAGTACTTTAAAGTCTATTGATTACAATTTTACATAAGGGCAACAAAGATATTCTTCACTTGTTTATTCTCTTCAAAATTATGTGTCACTACATTGGGGTTTTTGGGTGTAACTCAACATTTGAGCGTTAACAGAAAAAGTGATATTTATAAAATTACGATATCCGAAAGGGCCGAACCAACGACATGAGCGTATCAAGCGGAGCTTCTTTAAATATGTACTGCTCCGAGGGTCGATATGAAGTAGTCAGTAACAAGAAAAACCAAGTAGATGTTGTTTTAATACATCCATATCTACAACGTCTAGCTGAACGTAGTTACATACACTATGATATATTAAAATGAGACAATCTGATCTACGAATACGGTTTAAAAATTTCTACTAGGAACAAGTTTTTAGAACACATTTAGAGGATTACATGTTTAGGCTATTACAATTAGATGGAAAAAGCATTGTTATGGATATATATTATGTTCTCCAATTTCCATCTATTTACAAAAAAAAAAGCTGAAATTTGACTTTTTTAATACTGCGTCAAGGCATATGTAATATTTTAAACCATTTTTAACACAGGATAATGCATACGGCTTTGGAAGTAAAACCTGGTTTTCCTTATCTACTTATATTTATTTATGCCATTCAAGCTGAAAACATTAGAACAATATCACAATTCATCTTATCATCGTATAAATTCAAAATTGTTGTACTTAGAGGTCATTTAGAACCCACGTACTTAGAGGACATTTAGAACCACGTACTTAGAGGTCATTTAGAACTACGTACTTAGAGGTCATTTAGTACTACGTACTTAGGGGTCATTTAGCTGTTATAATGAAAAATATCTCCACCATTAGCCTGAATATTAATTTTTTATCCATTATCATATGCCTTGTCCATTATCACTATTAAAAATAGTTTTCAATAATTAAATGTGCCTTTGGTAGACTAGCAATTAAAAAAACTCAAATTTCAGAAAACTTTTCGTAGTTAGAGATAGGAGGGAGATACAAAAAAAATAAAAATAAAATAAAAATATAGGCCCTTAAAAAAGGCTTTGAAAATCACTGTGTTATGTATTATTTGATTATGTTTACACATAAAAGAATACATTTTTTTCTGCTTAAAATTGTAAAACATCTTAAAACGTAGTTGTTATGAACTTAATTTGACCCCAAATCAAAATGATATAAATTGTGAGTGTATAGAGATGAGTGTTTTACTTCAGGAAGTGATTCAAGGTATCAAAATAAAGAAAAAAGTACACGCAAACGTAAACACTTCGTTAACCGTCTGTCGGCCATTTTATGTTTTTTGGAAAAGTAATAATTATTTATAAATTATTACGATTTCAAGTTAAAATTTGGTATAGACATTTTTCTATGCCACGTTTTATGGGTGTTATTAATAATCCTCCCCACTCATTTTTTCCTACTTACGCTAGTTTTTTTTAGTTACCGTTGTTATTGTATGATATCTTGAAGGGGATAAAAAGCTGCAATAACTTTATACATTTTTTCATCACATATCTCTTCTGCCACATGAAGTCAGATAAGTTTGAGTTGAAAAGTGCCACATTCCCTTGCGTGCCGTCTCTTTCCCAGCGACTGCATTGTCTCCAATAACTGTGTACACACACCACTTGTTAACAAAATGTTCCGAATGGTTCATGGTTGAAGGTTAGGTTAGGTAAGTTGTTCGTGAAGGACACGTTTTGCCTGAAAGTACACTCCAGTTTGTACATTAACAATTAAACAATTACAAACAAGAAAATATATTAGATTGGCAAATATCCAAAATTCAGTATAGTATAAGGTAAACATGGGAAAGGTAAAAGAATGCATAAGACCCCGTTTTACCAGTATATAAAAAGCGTTTACCTTATACATTATCGAAATATATGGGGTTTAAAATTTTTAATATTGAATAACTCTAAATTCATTAAGTTTAAACCATTTCAAATGCAGGCGTTTTGAAAATTTATAAAATAAAATTTTGTTCTTGATCTACGTAGCTTCAAACACCAAATTTCGTCTCTAAATCGTAACTTTCAAAGTTATAACGATTTTTTCGACAAAATAAAAAATGGCGGGTAAATCAATAACGAAGATTGTTAGACATAAGTCTTTATTTTGATGTCTGAATTACTTCGCAAAGTTATAAAACAAATTTTTTAAACACCTTGTATATACATATTTATGAATTTATAAAAACATTTGGTGTTTATACATTAATAAAAAAATAAAAATACAAAAAATTCTAATAAAACTTCATAGTGCACAACTAGTCAACCAAAACAAAATCCTCAGTGAAAATTGCATGAACATAGATTTATTCCTTTTGGCTGTAGAGGTTACCTCAGATGTATAACTTCATCGGAGGTTCACTAACGTTGTTTTACAGATTTTTTTTCAGTAGTTTGTAACGAAAAAGAATAAGTTTCGTTTCATAATTATAGGTTTTCGTAAAGCGGCAACATGAGATCTCAAGTAATAAAAAGCATTACAGGTTATTAACTATACCTAAATTCACTACAATTAAAAAGGAAAAATTAAATGACTACATACGATCAAAATATGTAAATATAACCAAATTCAATCGAACAGTCAGTGTTTTTATATACAGAGGAAGATGCAGACGTATAGAAGAAGTGCAGGGTAAAAAAACTGCAGAAAAATATTCCACAATTAATACGATCATAAAAAAAAACTACTTAGGATAAACTGTAAATTACGTATCATTAAGACAAACAGAAGTGAAGATGTAGACAATAAACGAGTCTGCAAAGTGGAAAAGAAGGAAACAGGAAGAAGTCGAAGCGTGGCTGACCTATATGTTGCTTGTTTTTGCACCTATGTAAGTCCAGCTTGTTAGTAGACTAGTTGCTACCGAAGACATTCCTACACGAAACCACACCGTGTCCATAACTGATTATACGCACGCACGTACGCAACTTCACGTCCAACAACCGAAGAAACTCAACTACTGTCACTGCCAACCCAATTCTAAACACGATCATTTCTTTCTGCACAAATATGTACAAGTGAAAACGAGGTTCCATTGTTTCCACCTGAACGAATGGAAATTATACAATTTGTTGGCGAATGTTGAGTCTTATTGTATTATATTTATTTTGGTGGCCGGTGTCAGTTACTAGAATTCCTTCTGATAAGTAGAACTAAAAGGTAACTTTGAGACCTTAATCTTACACCCACTTCAGACAAATAAACAAATGGTTCACACTTGAATCGTGTATTTTTTTGTCTACTTATCTCACAACAAAAAAAAAAAAAAAACAATAGACTGATACAAAAGTTAACACACAAATAGATAAAAGTAATAAAAACACAATTGATAATGTTTCGTAAAATTTGAAAAACTTCCTATATTTAGAAAATAATTTAAAGATTTACGTGAAACGGTAAAACAAGTATTTAGAAAATCTTCAACCAACTGGAAATCGGTTTTCCAGTTTTAAGGCCGTTGAAACATCACTCTTTTAGTTTTTGGTTAAGGCTAAAATTTTAAAAGTTAACAATGTGTGTTTATGTTTTTATTTCTGACAGATTTAAAAAAACTGGTTTAAAAATAGACCTGAAGGAGACTATATGTAAACTTATAAGAAGGTTATGTAATTTTGGTTTATTATTAAATCTCCTCCCCGTAAAATGATAACGGCTTTTAGGGTCAAAATATACAACCAAAAATACACCAAAGTATTTGTTAAAATTTCATGGAATTGTACTAAATCTACGTAGAATTTTTGTTTCTTTTCTTTTTCAGTTTCGTTTAATGTGTCCTCTACCAAACATAATTTTGGTTTAATAGTTTATATTTTGCTCATTGAACTTTAACCATTACATTGTATATAATTCAAAAGCTATTTAAGTAAATACTTGCATCATTTAATTTGATTGTAGACTTATTTATTACGATTAAACCGATTTCTCAATATAAATTAAATCAAAATCAAATATTTTAGGATGTCGATGGCTAAATATCCAGCAAGTGTTAACTATAACACTTGAAAACGTAAACACAGTGAATAAATCTACAATCACTAAGTATTCAATTTTTTTTCTGTTCAAAAACTGTTAGAACTAGTTAAAGTTTTACATATTACGATGGAGATATTAATAAGTTTTAAGATTTTATCCGTTTTGAGGGTAAAACACATTAAATATTTTGATCATATTTTTTTTTTTGTATAACTTACAAATTAGACATACTAATTAGCCATGTCATATTATAACATCTCAGTGGCTTACTATAGTCTTGGCAATCCCGAGAAAACCTAGCTGGATCTACACCTCTTTGTCATGTAATTTTGGATTGGGTCTCTCTCTATTTAATCTTTCCAATCCATTCTCTATTGAAAAAATTGATTCTTTTCAACTCTAACCCAATTCAAATTGGAGGGATAGGAATCATTATTTTACCTTCTTTTCTTCTTTTTATAATAAAATGACTGAGAGGTTTTTTTACCTTTATACAAGGTAGAAACATGAGATTAAAACACAAAATGTTGGTGTTCTCCAAATCGGATAAAACGATTTTTATAAAATGTTACACTAAAGTCACAAATGCAACGTAGTGGTTATCATTTCAATAATAATACTGATTCTACAGTTATTTCTCACAAAGTGAAAATGAACTATTGAAATGAATGTATTTTATATGAGCGAATATTAAAAAAAAACATCCAAATCGATTAATTTCGTTGAATCTAAAATGTTTATCTTTCAAATAATTGTTAATTTTAAAGTAAATTAGAATTAAAGCTGACCGAAAAATGAACTGATAACATGGCATTTGGCGTACAAAACATTACATTTTAGCCTCCCCTCTTCTCATTCCTAAAATCAGCTAACATATCAGGTAAAATTATCAATTCCACAGTTATCAGTAAAAGAGCAACAATAAACAATGGAAGCTATCTTTGTTAAGTTACTTGTATATTTAAAAAGAATAAATCTTGAACACAAATTCTCACAAATAGTACGTTTATATATTCAAAAGAGTTTCAACGACAAAGTAGCCATCTTCAGTGAAGCAATTATAACTAGTTCAGTTACTGTATCTCATACATCATTGATTATGGCAACTTTGTAGTTGAAACGCTCATGAATAAATAAATGGTAAAACCCTATAAATTTAAAATGTGTTGTTTTCAACGATTTTTTTAAAAGTTCCATGTTACAAATACGTGTAGCTTGCACTACTTAGGCTACTATTTAAGTTATGCAGTTGTATTCAATAAAATAGCAGAATAATAAATACATATAAAAGTCGTTATTTATGTTCGCTGAATTATCTAAGTTGCATACGTATTTTGTTAAAAGTAACTATTTCGGAATTATCATCAAGCGTTATATACACAAAATAATACCAAATCTTTACACGATATAATTAGTATAAATTAATATGTATTTATAAATACATACAGCCGATATACGGACATGATTAGTATTCAAAAATTTATTTTGATGTTTTTGGTATCCACTAGTTTGCAGACCTACACAGATGACCAACTGCACAAAATCATTAGCTACAGGCTTAATCAGGTACTAGATAAGAAGTTACCCACAAATCGTTTCAAATGATCGCCTTTTCACAATTTTTCGACTATATTTAAAACCATATTCCGCTGTAGTAAAATTTAATTTAAGAGTTAAATATGACTAAAACTTCGATTACATGGATTATCATTAGTAACATTTTCTAATTTTCTGTTCATTAATTTAACATGGCGATTGGTTCGACCGTACCATTATGCTTCAGGATGCTAGTGACCAGATACAGCCATGGACTAGGAGATGGAAACTCAAGCTAAACGAACTGAAATCTGTCCATATCAATTTCACATACAAAATAATAGAGAATAGTCTTCCATTTACCTTAAATGGAGTTGTAGTACCATATGTAGACACTGCCAAATATTTGGGGATGACACTAGAATCAAAGTTACGGTGGAAGGAGCACATCAGAAGGAAAAGGACAGAACTTGGTCTCAAATATAGACAACTGTACTGGCTCTTGGGACGAAATTCTCAATTTTCAATACACAACAAAATTATGGTATATAACAAAATTCTGAAACCAATTTGGCTTTATTGAAATACAACTGTGGGGTTGTGCGAAGGAAACGAACATTAGATGTATTCAAACCTTTAACAATAGAGTGCTACGGAACATGGTAAGTGCTCCATGGTACATCAGAAATAGTGATCTACCTCGAGACCTTAGGATCCCTGATGTCTTCAGTGAAATTAGAAGGTTTGCTGCAAAGCATGAATCTAGATGGCACCAGCACGTCAACGTCGAAGCTATTCAACTGCCTGACAACACCAATACGGTGAGAAGGCTGAAGAGAACTAAAACTTTTGAATTAGTGTTATTCAGTGTGTGTTTTTAGAATCTAATATATAGCACAACAGTGGTTGACTGTATAGGTAGCAAATGAATATGGTGATAGATGTAAATTGATGGTTGGTCTTTCAGACCTGTTTCAAAAATTTAAAATTTAAAAAATATATAATTTTAATTCTCTTTTTTCTCTTATTTTTTAACGTGTAAAACATGCCTTGTATCATTGGAAGCAAATTTTAAAGATTCGTCTTATAATTTATGTTAAACCTTACATATAATCCATAGAAGACATAATACATAAGCAAAGAAGAAAATGGAACAAACAGAAAATTGGTCACAATGAAATACTATCATCCTATTTATAGTAAATAATTCAAGATTTACATATATTTTTTTAAATAATATAGAAATTAAAATAAAATAATTACTTAAAATTAGACTCAATTTCACAACAATGAAACAATCATGAGATACATCTCTATGGTTTCAAAACCAAAATAATAATATTTTTCTCATTCTAAAATGGGGTTTAAAGCCTGTATGAGAGCGCGTAAGTATTTATTAATATTAGAATAAATTAATAAATTATTTTATTAATACTTTACAACACTTGTGACTGTAATAACTTTATTAAAGTAGCTTTCAATATGTATGCCTCAGAACAATAAATATGGGCAGTTTGAAACGAATATATTTATAGGCTGAAGGGTGTAGCTGTCCTTTTTATTAAAAAACCATAAAATAACTGATAATATTATGAATAATAATTACCTACTTAAGTGCTAAAATTTATGGTTTTTGAAGTGGAAGTGAATTTTTAGTGCATGCTTCTGTTATTAACAACTATCTTCAACACAAAACTATAAACACAGTTTTTAACCATTACTTTGGGTTATTCTTTAAAATTAAAAGTTGGCCTTTACATAATTTCATAAGACTTACAACTGATATTTTACCAACTGATACCTTATGTAACTGCACCTCTTGATACGACAGCCCATGAAGGGGTTTTACCTTCCAATGATTCTTCACTGTTTCTATCTATATGGTGTCTTTATTCCCCAGTCTCCAACACCCACACTTTCGAAACAGCTTTCCTTTTCATCAAACAATTTTATACTTGTTCTTCCAACACTTTTCTCACTTGTCGTATATGGTTTGACAACTTCTTCAATGTTTACTATCTTTCTTTCTTTTCATGTATTCATCTATTTGTATTCTCTGCCCAACTTCATTCAATCAACTCAAATCAACATTCATTATCAAATAATTCTACTTTCAGATAACCACTAGCCTATCTGATTTAATCTCTAATTAGGCATCACCATATTTTAAATATATCCCTCAGAATTTTTCCTATCTACTTCTCTCCATAAATTATGTTTTGAAATTTCATAGCGTTTTATTTACTTTTTTGTAGGTTATTACCATATTTTTACATTATGCTCCTTACTGCTAATTGGAAGCTAATGATGTTATTACCTAATTTCATCCAAATTACCTCCGGTACGTTATGAATGCTTATAGATAGCTTTATGTTTTCTTTATAACATTGAGATATTATAGAAATTTCTATTATGATTGGACATTTTGTATCTGATTTTTGTAGTGTGATAACTGCATTGTATTTTCTTCCCCGAAATGATCAACGACCATACAACGGATTTCTGTATTATCTTGTTAGCTAATAGGTGTACATAAATACCGTGTCTTGTAGCTTTATCTAAATCATGGTATTTCCTTTTCACTTTTGTAGCTTGTTTTTACATGTAGGTACTAAGTTGAAACTAAATATGATGTTATTGCCTAATGTCATCAAATATGATCCAATAATTCCATTTATTATTTTTTTTTTTTTACATCCGGTAAAAACCTTATGACGCCTCCTTAATGTTTTATCATTATTAGAAAATTTGACTACCGATGCAAATTTTGTGTCATTCCCTTAGTGTGATCATTTGATTGTATTTTCTTATAGGGAATGGTCAACGACCATATAACTAACTTCTGAGTAGCTAATAGGTGTACATAAGTTCTGTGTCTTGCATCTTCAACTAACTCCCAGTGTTTTCTTAACACTCTTGTAACTTACTACCTAAGTAAAGATGTCTTATTATATCTACTGAATAAGTTTGTTTAGTTTGTCACCGTTAAGCTATATATTTTTTAATGTTTTCATTATACATTAAGATGTTAAAGGAGCTTTTGTTATCGATAAAAGTATTATCAGATTCAATGAACATTGAAACAAAAATGTATGATCAATGACCATACAACTAACGTTTGTGTTATGTCATTAGCTATTGGTCTACATAAATACTGTGTCATGTATCTTCATCTAATTTGCAATGTTTTCTCTTCACTTTTGTAGGTTTAAATATAAATTATTACCTTGTTTTTACATTTAGCTTTTCTGCAATTGCGTATTAATGATGGTGATCCATAATTTTTAATATTGTAAATGGTTGTTATTCCTTCTGCATTATTCCTTTTCTTTGTTGTTTCAAATTACTTTTATGTCAAGAAGGGTTCGTGTTTTTATTATTAATTGAGATGTTAAAGGAGTTTGTATTAATGATGAAACTTTTCAAGGAGACTCTTATTAAGTAAAGTTTTATTATACTTTCTCATCTGGAATAGTTGACAACCACTCAGTTTATTATTGTAATTATGTAATAGGCGAAAATAAATTGGAGTTTTGTAATGTACCTTCATTGTTCCATATTATTAACTTAATTCTATTTTTTTATTATTTGTTTGCCAAAAAGTTATTCATTCGCTGCCAGCCTGTCTTTATGCCTATGGGAATATCTAATTCTCTAATCAAAATGTTGTTGTTATACTGATTGATCTCTTTCATTTATTACTTTTTAATTATTTTTAATTTATTTCTGTATTAATTGTTAGTGTCAGATTCATTTTAAGCGGATGAAATTTTTTTTATAAATTTTAATTAAATTTAGTTGCAATACAATAAATGTTTTTATATTTAAATATAAGATTATTAAGAAAAGATCAGTTTTCTTTTGTTGTTTGATATTTTTGGTTACTGTTGGAAATATGTACAATTTAGTTTGAATACACAATTTAAAATTTAATTACATACTTAACTACTTATCTATTTGTTTTTCCATGAACAATAAACAATATTGTACACTTTATTTAATGAATTATATGTAATCCGAATTCATATTATGAAATTTTCAAATTATAATGTATTGGTTAGGAATCCATTAAATATAACTGTTGCACCTTCGTGCATAAGGTTGCAGCCTACATGATTCAAGTAACAATTTAAAAAACATCTTACAGGCCAAGATCCTGAATTTTCCTCAATTTGTTATAGCAATTGTGTTTACATTTTGGTGAAATGTAAAGGTTAATGTCCAGTGACCAGTGTCGAAAATCGTTAGTAAAAGTAGATTATGGTTACGAATGATTCAAAAAAATTACAAAAAAAATGAAAGAAACTTGACAGGTGTCAGTAAATACTCAATTGAGTTATATACATTTACGCTCATCAGGATTTAACAAAACAAGGAAAATCAAACTTATTCTCAATTTAAATATATAAATATCTCTACAAATATTCACACATATTTTATGAAAAGTGCCGACTATTTAAGAATCGCATGGGGAAACATTCAGTGATAAGAAATTACCTTTTTTTCATACCTAAAAGTATTAATGCAACATTAATGATAACATAAGGAACGAATGTTATTTTTGGTTTTGTAGATGAGTGTATGAGAAAGATAGTGGAATGATTTACATAGTTTGTTTTGTTTCAGTATTTCATTATGTCTCTTATATAATATTGTATTATCTACATTACTTATGAAGTAACATTCTATTTTCTAGTTTTTAGCTGCTGTAAAAAGCAGACAGCAGATACAGAACATGTGAGCGAACAAGTGTCGTTATCCTCGGAGGAGGTAGAGGTGGAGGTGGCAGTGATCGAACCAGGAGAAGAGGAAGGTAATTGCCTTTAAAGCCATTGTAATAGTTTCTTTTAAACTAGTTTAGTTTCTTTTAGATCTTTGATGAAATGTGAGTATACAGTGTCCCCAAAATACAGAGAGAAAATTTAAGAGAGGATTTCATTCCCAAAAATAAGTGGACATTTCTTCAAAGTGCATTTTTTTTTTAAAACGTGTACAACATTTTGATTACAATCATAAGTCAATAATCAATTTGAACCAGAGTTTTAATCCCTACGTTTTAAAATTGCAACGTCTGGCTGTATGTCAGCTTATAAGGTTTTCATGCCGTCTTATTTTATTTGTAAATTAGGTGTGAAAGGGTATTTTCTAAAACAACAATGATTTGTTATGACTTTGTTGGTATTTGATATGAACACAAATAGGACCTGGAAACGTTGCAGTGCAGTATATTCCAAATTTTGACATTTTGTGTGTGGTGATTTTGAAAAAATACATATCTTAACTCTTCTAGTATATTTTTGACATCTTAGCAACAATATACATTGATCAAGAACAAAGTTGGTACATAGTTAAAAATGTATTTAAAATTGAATTACTTAACTTTAATCTTTTTAAATGTTTCAAATTCATAGGTCTTCTAATATAAATGTCGCTGTACGACATAGACACAGTTAGTTTGTAATATATCTTCAAAATATCACAAAGGTAAAACTTTCTTTTTAACAGAAATTATTATATATTTTGCATGCGAAGTCGAAAAGGTTAGATTGTAGAAAGAAACATAATCTTTTTTTAATCATCTCTTTCAAAGTAACCTAATTAAATAAATTTCATTGTGGAGATCTTTATAAAACAAACTAACAAAATAATGTCTCTATTTTAGAGCCCATAGCCACAGAAATGGATTACGACTATTTAAACATGATACTTTACGAAGACTTCTGTAAGTATTATTCTAAGTTAATGGTACGATTTTTATTGTATATGGAATATTAATATGTGAAATTTAATTGCACAGTATAATATATTCTTTCTGCTACGTTAAAAGTACAAATAAAATTTTCATATTTGTGGAAATAATGTCAAAAATGTTTTTGTTTGCTATAATAATACGTGTTTTAAAAAATAATATATAATTTTAACAAAAATAATATGACAGTTGTTAATATTTCATTGTGATACCCCATATTAAAAATAACCCTTGAAATCGGTCTATAAATAACGGTGAAACGACGAATTTTTCATCGAGATTGAATTGGAATATGCCTTCAAGTTAATTTCTGGAACATGCCAAGTTCAATAGTATTGTCGCGTATCAGTGATGACTCTCCTCTTCGTCGCTCAGTAGCTGCAGACAATTTGACATCATTTTGTTTCTCAAATTAAGGGTAGTACCAGGAGTAAATACTGACGACGATTTCAGCAATTTTTGTTTATAAAAAAAACTAATGACGATTGTTTAGAAATATATCTCGGCTCCTAGTTGAGTTAGAGTAATGTTCTTTTTTTAAAATTCGTTTAAAAATGCCAGCTATTAGAATATCGAAAATTTAAAAAAAAAATCTGTTTTTGTAATTATTTAAACAAACTATTAATTGATTTAACTTAGCTGGTCTTTAAATTCTTTGTTTTTGAGCAATTTATTACAAGCAATATTACTCACCTTAGGTGATATACAGTATTTAGGTTTTATTTTCAATAATTGGTGCAAATCATCCAAGAAAGGTCGTTGCGTGTTGTAAACTACGATGAATTCGTTTTTTGTAGTTTTTTTTTTAATTTTGTGTTTTGTCAACATTTCAATTTTTTCAGCATAAAATACTAGAAATAAGTATATTTCAATTTTGTCATCATTTGAAATAAATAAATGTAATTTTCCTTAATAGTTGCAATCATATCATCCGGAATTAACCTAGGTACGACGAAGAAGATCTTAAACCAGCTGCCATAAAAACCAGTTGTAAAAATTATGTATGTGATAAACATAGCTTTTTGGTTACAATATGAACCAATGCAATGGAAGATAGATGAAGTGGTAATAATAGCCAAACCTAGCAAATCACCAATTGAGATCTTGGCAGAAAGATGGTTTGCTTTATAAAATATCTGGATGATGCACAGGCATGTGATAAGGTTTTGAGCACACCACATAAAGTTCTAGGAACACAAGTTAGAAAGAGGTTTTTGCCTAGACAGTATACAAAACTATTAAAAATATATTTCAAATGAGCTCATCAGTGTGAAATCTGTAGGTGGTTATTCTGAATTAGAAACTTCGGTTGGTGAGTTAAAGGGGAGCTTTTTAAGACCAAGAATTATCCTTAAAGTAAATTATCCTTTATATAAAGTCATTATATAAACAATTGCTAAAACCTGTATGGGCGTACAGAGTGCAGCTGTGAAGTAGCATTCACAAAAAGTAATATTTTATCAATGCACAGGTTTTAGAATAAATTATTGCGATGTATTCTTAATATACCGATGTTTAAGTAACTCTGATATACAGAGAGCTTTAATGGCTTATCAAATCAACCGGTATTGCCTGATACCACTAATACATAAGACGAATGGACATAATATAATAGTGTGATATTTCAACTTCTGGGGAATAGTGGCCCATGACGGAGTGAAACCATTCAAAACAGTATAGTTTAGTAGGGATAACATAATTATAAGAAATGCGTTTTAGTCTTTGGAGTATAACAATCATCTCGCTACAACTTTGAAGACGAATACTACATTGTCGACCTACTAATTTCTTGGAACTATACAACCCTTTTGAAATATTGCACCATTGTTTTCAAAGGAAAAGGGCAGTGTTAATCGACTTGTCGCATGACTATTTTCTCTTAAAGAATTAGAAAGTTGACTTCTATATCTTAGATCTCAGGTAACTCCCAATATTTTAGAATACCTCAAAAATTAGAGTTTCTACCATTATATTGAATGTTATCATTAATTTTCATTACTGTTGAGACCGATGGTTCTTGGTGGAATTCCATGTTTAAAGATAATAAAACACAATTTTTTTATTTTGTAATATCCACTTTTTAATATTTATAGTACCGAAATTTGTGCATGTAAAAATAAAAAGTGGATATTAGAAAATAAAAAATTTGTATTTTAGTATCTTTAAATGGTATCATTGAAAAATACTTTAAATAATTGTAGGAAAAAAGTAGAGGGGAAGGGACTTTATAACCACCGGTATTTGTATTAAAAATTTAAAATTGGTAATCTATTAGTGTCAAGAATAGTTTGAAGAAACAATTAAATATGTTATGAGATAGTCAGGATAAAAGGTTCACAACGTCTAAGGTATCATCAGATATTACCCCCTCCACCTCGATTCATGTTAACCCTTAACCTTAACCTTGAAATGGAACAAAAACAATATTATTAGGACCACTTTTGTATGAGAACAATATGATGGACTTGTAAGACCAGAACAGTTAGTATTAATTAAATTTATAAGCCATGGATTATTGACGAAGCTACATATTTTATGTGCAACTTGTAAATAGATGAAACATTCTAACTTTTATTGCTGAATGATCAGTTTTGTAATGGCTCTGATAAAAAAATAGTTATATAAATCAAAGTTAAATAAAAACAGATTTCAAACATATGTAAATTGGAGGAAATGGTTACTCCTCTGGAAATATATGTTTGAGAGATGGCAGTATAGATGGATTCTAATAAATTAATTCTAAGTTAATATAAAAGTCAAGAATAAATTATTTTTGTAGAATATTGTATTAATTTGTTCAGTGTTTCATTATGCAATGAAATTCGAGATATTTAATAACTATAAGGTAAAAGATAAATATTAAACTTTATTTTTATTATGCATTATAATGCTATCTCAGCACACAGTCTGAGGGATTGTTTAATAATTAATGATAACAAAGGACTAAACAAAGTTTTCTTGTTAAAAACCGTTAAATAAATAACTGGTTTATTATTATTATGCATTTTCTAAATCGGAAAATAACAATTATATTTAAATATAAAAATCCTAGTATTATTATATGACACTCAAATTCCAACGAGAACATTACACTAGGATTTTTTTTAGCACAACTTTCAATAGTAACCGTTGCATGTTATTGAAGCTTTCTAAAATGTTAGCACTATTGTTCCTGAAATATAGTATATTTTTCAATGATACTGACCTTAATGATTCGACAAAAAGAATTACAAAATTGTAAATATCTCAAACATTTACATAAAGAATTATATAAAATATCTTTAAACTTTCAGTTTCTGGACTCGTTAAAAGATTTGCACCAATTATTGAAAATAAAACCTAAATACTGTATATCACCTAAGGTGAGTAATATTGCTTGTAATAAATTGCTCAAAAACAAAGAATTTAAAGACCAGCTAAGTTAAATCAATTAATAATTTGTTTAAATAATTACAAAAAACAGATTTTTTTTTTTAATTTTCACGTATTTTTTCAATTTAGAGAAAAGCACTTAGGGACTTGAAATTCTCAGAAAATAAGCCTTTTTATGACCATTAAGTTACCATTAAAATTTAATTAAAAGTATAATAATTATTTAGTTAAGTTATTTAAAAATTAATAAAGCTTATTAAATTTTGACCCAGTTGCCGGTGTCGTAGAAGGCTCTATTGTTTTTAGTCGAGACATATTTTATGTATATGTTTAGATCAAATCAAATTTATTATTTTATCCTTAAAAATGACGTCTGAAAAAGTTGGACATCTTTTTGTGTTTTTTTGCAAATATTTGTGTGTATGCAAATTCGATATTCTAATAGCTGGCATTTTTAAACGAATTTTAAAAAAAGAACATTACTCTAACTCAACTAGGAGCCGAGATATATTTCTAAACAATCGTCATTAGTTTTTTTTATAAACAAAAATTGCTGAAATCGTCGTCAGTATTTACTCCTGGTACTACCCTTAATTTGAGAAACAAAATGATGTCAAATTGACTGCAGCTACTGAGCGACGAAGAGGAGAGTCATCACTGATACGCGACAATACTATTGAACTTGGCATGTTCCAGAAATTAACTTGAAGGCATATTCCAATTCAATCTCGATGAAAAATTCGTCGTTTCACCGTTATTTATAGACCGATTTCAAGGGTTATTTTTAATATGGGGTATCACAATGAAATATTAACAACTGTCATATTATTTTTGTTAAAATTATATATTATTTTTTAAAACACGTATTATTATAGCAAACAAAAACATTTTTGACATTATTTCCACAAATATGAAAATTTTATTTGTACTTTTAACGTAGCAGAAAGAATATATTATACTGTGCAATTAAATTTCACATATTAATATTCCATATACAATAAAAATCGTACCATTAACTTAGAATAATACTTACAGAAGTCTTCGTAAAGTATCATGTTTAAATAGTCGTAATCCATTTCTGTGGCTATGGGCTCTAAAACAGAGACATTATTTTGTTAGTTTGTTTTATAAAGATCTCCACAATGAAATTTAATTAATTAGGTTACTTTGAAAGAGATGATTAAAAAAAGATTATGTTTCTTTCTACAATCTAACCTTTTCGACTTCTCATGCAAAATATATAATATTTTCTGTTAAAAAGAAAGTTTTACCTTTGTGATATTTTGAAGATATATTACAAACTAACTGTGTCTATGTCGTACAGCGACATTTATATTAGAAGACCTATGAATTTGAAACATTTAAAAAGATTAAAGTTAAGTAATTCAATTTTAAATACATTTTTAACTATGTACCAACTTTGTTCTTGATCAATGTATATTGTTGCTAAGATGTCAAAAATATACTAGAAGAGTTAAGATATGTATTTTTTCAAAATCACCACACACAAAATGTCAAAATTTGGAATATACTGCACTGCAACGTTTCCAGGTCCTATTTGTGTTCATATCAAATACCAACAAAGTCATAACAAATCATTGTTGTTTTAGAAAATACCCTTGGACACAAATATTATCATAACAATGGAAATACCAAATCAAGTTTAATCAAACATTGACTAAACTTTGACCAGATAACACACCTAATTTACAAATAAAATAAGACGGCATGAAAACCTTATAAGCTGACATACAGTCAGACGTTGCAATTTTAAAATGTAGGGATTAAAACTCTGGTTCAAATTGATTATTGACTTATGATTGTAATCAAAAAGTTGTATACGTTTTTAAAAAAAAATGCACTTTGTAGAAATGTCCACTTATTTTTGGGAATGAAATCCTCTCTTAAATTTTCTCTCTGTATTTTGGGGACACTGTATACTCACATTTCATCAAAGATCTAAAAGAAACTAAACTAGTTTAAAAGAAACTATTACAATGGCTTTAAAGGCAATTATTACCTTCCTCTTCTCCTGGTTCGATCACTGCCACCTCCACCTCTACCTCCTCCGAGGATAACGACACTTATTCGCTCACATGTTCTGTATCTGCTGTCTGCTTTTTACAGCAGCTAAAAACTAGAAAATAGAATGTTACTTCATAAGTAATGTAGATAATACAATTTTATATAAGAGACATAATGAAATACTGAAACAAAACAAACTATGTAAATCATTCCACTATCTTTCTCATACACTCATCTACAAAACCAAAAATAACATTCGTTCCTTATGTTATCATTAATGTTGCATTAATACTTTTAGGTATGAAAAAAAGGTAATTTCTTATCACTGAATGTTTCCCCATGCGATTCGTAAATAGTCGGCACTTTTCATAAAATATGTGTGAATATTTGTAGAGATATTTATATATTTAAATTGAGAATAAGTTTGATTTTCCTTGTTCTGTTAAATCCTGATGAGCGTAAATGTATATAACTCAATTGAGTATTTAGTGACACCTGTCAAGTTTCTTTCATTTTTTTATTGTAACTTTTTTGAATCATTCGTAACCATAATCTACTTTTACTAACGATTTTCGACACTGGTCACTGGACATTAACTTTACATTTCACCAAAATTTAAACACAATTGCTATAACAAATTGAGGAAAATACAGGATCTTGGCCTGTAAGATGTTTTTTAAATTGTTACTTGAATCATGTAGGCTGCAACCTTATGCACGAAGGTGCAACAGTTATATTTAATGGATTCCTAACCAATACATTATATTTTGAAAATTTCATAATATGAATTCGGATTACATATAATTCATTAAATAAAGTGTACAATATTTGTTTATTGTTCATGGAAAAACAAATAGATAAGTAGTTAAGTATGTAAGTAAATATTAAATTGTGTATTCAAACTAAATTGTACATATTTCCAACAGTAACCAAAAATATCAAACAACAAAAGAAAACTGATCTTTTCTTAATAATCTTATATTTAAATATAAAAACATTTATTGTATTGCAACTAAATTTAATTAAAATTTATAAAAAAAATTTCATCCGCTTAAAATGAATCTGACACTAACAAATAATACAGAAATAAATTAAAAATAATTAAAAAGTAATAAATGAAAGAGATCAATCAGTATAACAACAACATTTTGATTAGAGAATTAGATATTCCCATAGGCATAAAGACAGGCTGGCAGCGAATGAATAACTTTTTGGCAAACAAATAATAAAAAAAAAAGAATTAAGTTAATAATATGGAACAATGAAGGTACATTACAAAACTCACAATTTATTTTCGCCTATTACATAATTACAATAATAAACTGAGTGGTTGTCAACTATTCCAGATGAGAAAGTATAATAAAACTTTACTTAATAAGAGTCTCCCTGAAAAGTTTCATCATTAATACAAACTCCTTTAACATCTCAATTAATAATAAAAACACGAACCCTTCTTGACATAAAAGTAATTTGAAACAACAAAGAAAAGGAATAATGCAGAAGGAATAACAACCATTTACAATATTAAAAATTATGGATCACCATCATTAATACGCAATTGCAGAAAAGCTAAATGTAAAAACAAGGTAATAATTTATATTTAAACCTACAAAAGTGAAGAGAAAACATTGCAAATTAGATGAAGATACATGACACAGTATTTATGTAGACCAATAGCTAATGACATAACACAAACGTTAGTTGTATGGTCATTGATCATACATTTTTGTTTCAATGTTCATTGAATCTGATAATACTTTTATCGATAACAAAAGCTCCTTTAACATCTTAATGTATAATGAAAACATTAAAAAATATATAGCTTAACGGTGACAAACTAAACAAACTTATTCAGTAGATATAATAAGACATCTTTACTTAGGTAGTAAGTTACAAGAGTGTTAAGAAAACACTGGGAGTTAGTTGAAGATGCAAGACACAGAACTTATGTACACCTATTAGCTACTCAGAAGTTAGTTATATGGTCGTTGACCATTCCCTATAAGAAAATACAATCAAATGATCACACTAAGGGAATGACACAAAATTTGCATCGGTAGTCAAATTTTCTAATAATGATAAAACATTAAGGAGGCGTCATAAGGTTTTTACCGGATGTAAAAAAAAAAAAAAAAAAAATGGAATTATTGGATCATATTTGATGACATTAGGCAATAACATCATATTTAGTTTCAACTTAGTACCTACATGTAAAAACAAGCTACAAAAGTGAAAAGGAAATACCATGATTTAGATAAAGCTACAAGACACGGTATTTATGTACACCTATTAGCTAACAAGATAATACAGAAATCCGTTGTATGGTCGTTGATCATTTCGGGGAAGAAAATACAATGCAGTTATCACACTACAAAAATCAGATACAAAATGTCCAATCATAATAGAAATTTCTATAATATCTCAATGTTATAAAGAAAACATAAAGCTATCTATAAGCATTCATAACGTACCGGAGGTAATTTGGATGAAATTAGGTAATAACATCATTAGCTTCCAATTAGCAGTAAGGAGCATAATGTAAAAATATGGTAATAACCTACAAAAAAGTAAATAAAACGCTATGAAATTTCAAAACATAATTTATGGAGAGAAGTAGATAGGAAAAATTCTGAGGGATATATTTAAAATATGGTGATGCCTAATTAGAGATTAAATCAGATAGGCTAGTGGTTATCTGAAAGTAGAATTATTTGATAATGAATGTTGATTTGAGTTGATTGAATGAAGTTGGGCAGAGAATACAAATAGATGAATACATGAAAAGAAAGAAAGATAGTAAACATTGAAGAAGTTGTCAAACCATATACGACAAGTGAGAAAAGTGTTGGAAGAACAAGTATAAAATTGTTTGATGAAAAGGAAAGCTGTTTCGAAAGTGTGGGTGTTGGAGACTGGGGAATAAAGACACCATATAGATAGAAACAGTGAAGAATCATTGGAAGGTAAAACCCCTTCATGGGCTGTCGTATCAAGAGGTGCAGTTACATAAGTTATCAGTTGGTAAAATATCAGTTGTAAGTCTTATGAAATTATGTAAAGGCCAACTTTTAATTTTAAAGAATAACCCAAAGTAATGGTTAAAAACTGTGTTTATAGTTTTGTGTTGAAGATAGTTGTTAATAACAGAAGCATGCACTAAAAATTCACTTCCACTTCAAAAACCATAAATTTTAGCACTTAAGTAGGTAATTATTATTCATAATATTATCAGTTATTTTATGGTTTTTTAATAAAAAGGACAGCTACACCCTTCAGCCTATAAATATATTCGTTTCAAACTGCCCATATTTATTGTTCTGAGGCATACATATTGAAAGCTACTTTAATAAAGTTATTACAGTCACAAGTGTTGTAAAGTATTAATAAAATAATTTATTAATTTATTCTAATATTAATAAATACTTACGCGCTCTCATACAGGCTTTAAACCCCATTTTAGAATGAGAAAAATATTATTATTTTGGTTTTGAAACCATAGAGATGTATCTCATGATTGTTTCATTGTTGTGAAATTGAGTCTAATTATTTTAAGTAATTATTTTATTTTAATTTCTATATTATTTAAAAAAATATATGTAAATCTTGAATTATTTACTATAAATAGGATGATAGTATTTCATTGTGACCAATTTTCTGTTTCTTCCATTTTCTTCTTTGCTTATGTATTATGTCTTCTATGGATTATATGTAAGGTTTAACATAAATTATAAGACGAATCTTTAAAATTTGCTTCCAATGATACAAGGCATGTTTTACACGTTAAAAAATAAGAGAAAAAAGAGAATTAAAATTATATATTTTTTAAATTTTAAATTTTTGAAACAGGTCTGAAAGACCAACCATCAATTTACATCTATCACCATATTCATTTGCTACCTATACAGTCAACCACTGTTGTGCTATATATTAGATTCTAAAAACACACACTGAATAACACTAATTCAAAAGTTTTAGTTCTCTTCAGCCTTCTCACTGTATTGGTGTTGTCAGGCAGTTGAATAGCTTCGACGTTGACGTGCTGGTGCCATCTAGATTCATGCTTTGCAGCAAACCTTCTAATTTCACTAGAGACATCAGGGATCCTAAGGTCTCGAGGTAGATCACTATTTCTGATGTACCATGGAGCACTTACCATGTTCCGTAGCACTCTATTGTTAAAGGTTTGAATACATCTAATGTTCGTTTCCTTCGCACAACCCCACAGTTGTATTTCAATAAAGCCAAATTGGTTTCAGAATTTTGTTATATATCATAATTTTGTTGTGTATTGAAAATTGAGAATTTCGTCCCAAGAGCCAGTACAGTTGTCTATATTTGAGACCAAGTTCTGTCCTTTTCCTTCTGATGTGCTCCTTCCACCGTAACTTTGATTCTAGTGTCATCCCCAAATATTTGGCAGTGTCTACATATGGTACTACAACTCCATTTAAGGTAAATGGAAGACTATTCTCTATTATTTTGTATGTGAAATTGATATGGACAGATTTCAGTTCGTTTAGCTTGAGTTTCCATCTCCTAGTCCATTGCTGTATCTGGTCACTAGCATCCTGAAGCATAATGGTACGGTCGAACCAATCGCCATGTTAAATTAATGAACAGAAAATTAGAAAATGTTATTATGAAAAAACAAATTACTGAGGATAAACTGTAAATTACGTATCACTAAGACAAGCAGAAGTGAAGATGTAGACAATAAACGAGTCTGCAAAGTGGAAAAGAAGGAAACAGGAAGAAGTCGAAGCGTGGCTGACCTATATGTTGCTTGTTTTTGCACCTATGTAAGTCCAGCTTGTTAGTAGACTAGTTGCTACCGAAGACATTCCTCCACGGAACCACGCCGTGTCAATAACTGATTATACGCACGCACGTACGCAACTTCACGTCCAACAACCGAAGAAACTCAACTACTGTCACTGCCAACCCAATTCTAAACACGATCATTTCTTTCTGCACAAATATGTACAAGTAAAAACGAGGTTCCATTGTTTTCACCTGAACGACAGGAAATTATACAATTTGTTGGCGAATGTTGAGTCTTATTGTATTATATTTATTTTGGTGGCCGGTGTCAGTTACTAGAATTCCTTCTGATCAGTAGAACTAAAAGGTAACTTTGAGAACTTAATCTTACACCCACTTCAGACAAATAAACAAATGGTTCACATTTGAATCGTGTATTTTTTTGTCTACTTATCTCACAACAAAAAAAAAAAAAAAAAAAAAAACAATAGACTGATACAAAAGTTAACACACAAATAGATAAAGGTAATAAAAACACAACTGATAATGTTTCGTAAAATTTGAAAAACTTCCTATATTTTGAAAATAATTTAAAGATTTACGTGAAACGGTAAAACAAGTATTTAGAAAATCTTCAACCAACTGGAAATCGGTTTTCCAGTTTTAAGGCCGTTGAAACATCACTCTTTTAGTTTTTGGTTAAGGCTAAAATTTTAAAAGTTAACAATGTGTGTTTATGTTTTTATTTCTGACAGATTTAAAAAAAACTGGTTTAAAAATAGACCTGAAGGAGACTATATTATTATGTAAACTTATAAGAAGGTTATGTAATGTTGGTTTATTATTAAATCTCCTCCCCGTAAAATGATAACGGATTTTAGTGTCAAAATATACAACCAAAAATACATCAAATTATTTGTTCAAATTTCATGGAATTGTACTAAATCTAAGTAGAATTTTTTTTATATTATAACATCTCAGTGGCTTACTATAGTCTTGGCAATCCCGAGAAAACCTAGCTGGATCTACACCTTTTTGTCATGTAATTTTGGATTGGGTCTCTCTCTATTTAATCTTTCCAATCCATTCTTTATTGAAAAAATTGATTCTTTTCAACTCTAACCCAATTCAAATTGGAGGGATAGGAATCATTATTTTACCTTCTTTTCTTCTTTTTATAATAAAATGACTGAGAGGTTTTTTTACCTTTATACAAGGTAGAAACATGAGATTAAAACACAAAATGTTGGTGTTCTCCAAATCGGATAAAACGATTTTTATAAAATGTTACACTAAAGTCACAAATGCAATGTAGTGGTTATCATTTCAATAATAATACTGATTCTACAGTTATTTCTCACAAAGTGAAAATGAACTATTGAAATGAATGTATTTTATATGAGCGAATATTTAAAAAACCATCCAAATCGATTAATTTCGTTGAATCTAAAATGTTTATCTTTCAACTAATTGTTAATTTTAAAGTACATTATAATTAAAGTTGACCGAAAAATGAACTGATAACATGGCATTTGGCGTACAAAACATTACATTTTAGCCTCCCCTCTTCTCATTCCTAAAATCAGCTAACATATCAGGTAGAATTATCAATTCCACAGTTATCCGTAAAAGAGTAACAATAAACAATGGACGCTATCTTTGTTAAGTTAGTTGTATATTTAAAAAGGCACATAAACTCGCATCGGGTATACTACGAACGGGTTCTCATTGTAAATAGTATTTATTTAAAATCGAACTCTTAATGACTACGGGCGAGCTTTCTATATTTACAATTATTTCTGAATCGAACAATTTTTTTACATGCGATTTTACACACGCACATCTGTCTACTTCACGTTCATTCAAATTTCAAACAATTTGGTAGAGTCGACTTTGAAAAATTATGTCTGTTTGTTTTTGTAAAACTCAAGAACCGGGATATTGGAGAGTTGGCGACAATATGCCCACCAAATTGTATTATAAGAGGTGTACACACGACAGACGCCAAACATACAGACAGACATTTTTCAAGAATTCTCTTTTTTTTTTTTTTACGTTGGGATCACTTAAATGTTTCTATACTACGTAGAGTATATTATTTCAGAACGTAAAACGTGATCGATCGTTTTGTGTTATATTTTAATTGAGTGACTGTAAGCGGATTGTACATTCTCGACAAGCTTTCTTCCGTGACTTCTTCAGCGACTACCCGGCGCTGAATACCTCACAAAGATTTCATGGGGTTCAATAAATTCATCTTCAATTCCGGGATAAATTAGAAGCGACACTATTGGTCGCTACCTCAAAGAGAATCAGATCGGAGCCAACAAACAATTGAATCATGTCCCGTTGAACTAGAAGAGCGTCTGGTCAGTTTTGGCGCCAGGATTTTCCATGGTTCACGGTTGTAACTGGAAGCGCCAGCGGCAGCCCGTACTATTGTCAAGACTCCATTCAAGCTTTAATTATACTTCCCGCTCCTATCTCTGCCTTACTCGTTTTAACAAATTGATAATTTCTAAATTGTCGCTCTTACAAGTGGAACAAGTTGTGGTAATTGTTTGAGAGAGCAAAGCGAACGAAACTAACTATGTTGTGTTTAATTGATTCTAGAGACGACAGGGTAAATCAACTTTAAATTACTTACTGATTTAGTTACACAGTGTTTCGTAGTTTCTCACATTCACACGTTTACAAATTGTGTTATAAACGATTCCCACACATTCTCAAATAAATTTAACTTGTGCGTAATTGGAATATCAAATAAAGATCTTGTGTAGGTTACATGTAAACAGTTGAAGATGACTACTTTGTAATTAAATCGTCGTCTCGTTGCAACGTTTGTGTTGTATATATTTCTTTAATTTTATTATTCTCGCACCTTTACATTTTAAAAATAATACATTCGCAGAGAGGACCTGAATGTTTTTAATTTTTTTAGGTATTATTATTTTATGAATCCACTAGACTGCAGACTTTTAATATATATATATATATATATATATATATATATATATATATATATATATATATAGGCTGATATTCTTTATGCAGAACATTTTGTTTAATAAAAATGAAATAACATACCGTACCAAATGTTATCATGAAAAGTTTGATTTTTAATTAAAATTATAACTAATATGGACAATCAAACTATCAACCTATGGTCTAAAACAATAATTTGCAGTTCACTAAAATTGTATTTGTTGTATATTTTTTCTATACTTTATAATTTTTTTAAAACTATTATTAATATGCTATGTACAAAAGTCAACTCAGGAGATTGGCTTTTTCAGAATCGTTAAGTAAATTTTTTTTTTAAATATCCAAGGTGGAACGAACCCCCATCGAATGTTGGCTCTCGGAATAATTCAGTGAAAACATTTCACTGCACATAAAAATTAAATTACACTTTTCATTATCTGTTCTCAGCTTTGCAGAACAAATAATTAAAATAAAGATTGCAATCAGATGTTTTTCAAATAAACTTCTGTAACACATGTATTTACAAAAATACCCAGTTAGCTTACAGACCATAAGCTTTTCAGTGAGACCATCCCCATCTCTCAAGGTCGAGTTAGTGCGGAAAGGTTCTTAAGACCACATTACATTCCACCTATTATTATTTTCTCACTCATATTAGAGACAATATATTGAGATTTTCGTGACCTAGAGTTGTGTTTTTTTACGTATGATTTCAAGAATTTGTTTATAATATTTCTGCACCTATTAGACTATTAATTGATTATATACATTTATCGATCTATCGTTTCATTAACATTAGGATTTCAATTAAACTAAACCTGAAGCTGAATCACACTATGGTGTTACAATCAAACCAATGAGGTTCTTGCATTCTCTCCTTCCTCTTCTCTTTAGGAGGGTGACAATTGGTCATACTGTTTAACTTAAGAAAATTCAAAAGTAAAATTCATTTCAAAACACGAATCTAATTTATACTTGCTTTAAATATATTCTAAACGCACAACCACTAAAAAACAAGAATGAAATCAATTACACGAAGATATCACTAATAGATTAACAATTCTCTTCTTGTTCAATAAATAATAAACAAACAAAAAAACTGTTGTATCGAGTAGACATCCTAAGGTGCGAACGACCAAGTTTATTAAGATTATTTTGATTAGAAAGTCAAAGCTCAAAGAATCCTTTAAAGGAAGGAACAAAGACGCATAATTAGGCTGTCAAAACCAGGATCAAATTTGATTAATTGGTAAACAGTATATATCCAACTATACTTCGCTGACTGTTTGTTTATCAAGAAGAAAGTATTCGAGTCGTATAAATCAGTCATTGTTTGCAAAGGTGAAAGTGATGTAAAAGAAATTTGATTCTATTAACGATAACTATAAACATGATTAGATTCTTTTGAATGGTATGGAAAGGAGGTAGATTGCGAGGCTATAAAATATAGGATAAACGAAAAATATAGGATCCTCATCTGTGTTTGATGATACGATGTGAACCCCTCATGGGGTTTTGAACATCCTTCAGAGTTCACTACGAAGAGGAAGTAGAATGTGTGGCGATTATTTGAGAGTGAAGAGAAAGTAGCAAGACACCCCTCGTAATAATAAGACAATAATTTAAAAAATAAATAAAATTTTAAAAATAAAAAAAAACTGTTAATGGATCTAACATCTGCAAGTTTTAATAGTAATTATAAACACAATGTAAGGGAATGTTATGTTAAATCGATAAAATGAATCATGTATATCTAACAAAAAAGTGCGCTGGGTTGTAAAACACAATTACATTTCACTCTGACAAAATAAACCTTCAGACTCACTAAAGTAAGGTATGGGAGTAGAAACCCCGGGAGTAGAATCTTTCCATATATGTAGTCTTTATCCCTCTACGTTTTTCTTTTCAGGTCTCTCTTAACCAACTCTTGCTTCCTTCTGACCTTGACGATATAGACAATTCGTGGATTGAGGGTCTTTATTTTATGATCTTATCTTCCTGTTTTTTTAAATAATGATAACCAAAAGGTGTTTGCCTTTAAATAAGACTTAAAATCTACCAAAAGAAAAGGGTGACACAATGATTTAGTTTTGTTCTCATTTTTTATACGTAACCATTCTCATGTAAATAAATATTGAGCTTGACTTATGAGATAGCATAATCTGCATACTTAGTAGAATAAATCATGAACACAAATTCTCACAAATAGTACGTTTATATATTCAAAAGCGTTTCAACGACAAAGTAGCCATCTTCAGTGATGCACGAGCTATAATAACTAGTTTAGTTACTGTATCTAATGCATCATTGAATATGGCAACTTTGTAGTTGAAACGCTTATGAATAAATAAATGGTAAAACCCTATAAATTTAAAATGTGTTGTTTTCAAAGATTTTTTTAAAAGTTCCATGTTACATATACATGCAGCTTGAACTACTTAGGCTACTATTTAAGTTATGCAGTTGTATTCAATAAAATAGCAAAAAATAATAAATACATATAAAAGTCGTTATTTATGTTCGCTGAATTATCTAAGTTGCATACGTATTTTGTTAAAAGTAACTATTTCGGAATTATCATCAAGCGTTATATACACAAAATAATACCAAATCTTTACACGATATAATTAGTATAAATTAAAATGTATTTATAAATACATACAGCCAATATTAGTATTCAAAAATTTATGTTCATGTTTTTGGTATCCACTAGTTGGCAGACCTACACAGATGACCAACTGCACAAAATCATTAGCTACAGGCTTAATCAGGTACTAGATAAGAAGTTACCCACAAATCGTTTCAAATGATTGCCTTTTCACAATTTTTCGAATATATTTAAAACCATATTCCGCTGTAGTAAAATTTAATTTAAGAGTTAAATATGACTAAAACTTCGATTACATGGATTATCATTAGTAACATTTTCTAATTTTCTGTTCATTAATTTAACATGGCGATTGGTTCGACCGTACCATTATGCTTCAGGATGCTAGTGACCAGATACAGCAATGGACTAGGAGATGGAAACTCAAGCTAAACGAACTGAAACCTGTCCATATCAATTTCACATACAAAATAATAGAGAATAGTCTTCCATTTACCTTAAATGGAGTTGTAGTACCATATGTAGACACTGCCAAATATTTGGGGATGACACTAGATTCAAAGTTACGGTGGAAGGAGCACATCAGAAGAAAAAAGGACAGAACTTGGACTCAAATATAGACAACTGTATGGCTCTTGGGACGAAATTCTCAATTGTCAATACACAACTAAATTATGATATATAACAAAATTCTGAAACCAATTTGGCTTTATGGAATACAACTGTGGGGTTGTGCGAAGAAAACGAACATCAGATGTATTCAAACTATTAACAATAGAGTGCTACGGAACATGGTAAGTGCTCCATGGTACATCAGAAATAGTGATCTACATCGAAAACTTAGGATCCCTTATGTCTCCAGTGAAATTAAAAGGTTTGCTGCAAAGCATGAATCTAGATGGCACTAGCATGTCAACGTAGAAGCTATTCGACTGCTTGACAACACCAATACAGTGAGAATGGTGAAGAGAACTAAAACTTTTGAATTTGTGTAATTCAGTGTGTGTTTTAGAATCTAAATATAGGACAACAGTGGTTGGCTGTATAGGTAGCAAATGAATACGATGATAGATGTAAATTGATGGTTGGTCTTTCAGACCAGTTTCAATAATTTTAAAAATAAATAAGTAATAATTTTAACAATTCTCTTTTTTACTCTTATTTTGTTAACGTGTAAAACATGCCTTGTATCATTGGAAGCAAATTTTAAAGATTCGTCTTGTAATTTATGTTAAAGCTTACATATATAATCCATAGAAGACATAATACATCAGCGAAGACGAAGATGGAAGAAACAGAAAATTGGTCACAATGAAATACTATCATCCTATTTATAGTAATAATTCAAGATTTACATATATTTTTTTAATAATATGGAAATTAAAATAAAATAATTACTTAAAATTACAGTCAAATTCACAACAATGAATCAATCATGAGATACATCTCTATGGTTTCAAAACCAAAATATATTTTGCAATTGAGAAATATGGGTTGCAAAAGATTTTTAAGATCGCGTAAGTTTTTTAATAATATTAGAATAGATTAATAAATTATTTTATTAATACTTAACAACACTTGTGACTGTAATAACTTTATTAAAGTAGCTTTCAATATGTATGCCTCAGAACAATAAATATGGACAGTTTGAATCGAATATATTTATAGGCTGAAGGGTGGAGCTGTCCTTTTTATTAAAAAACCATAAAATAACTGATAATATTATGAATAATAATTACTTACTTAAGTGCTAAAATTTATGGTTTTTGAAGTGGAAGTGAAGTTTTAGTGCATGCTTATGTTATTAACAACTATCTTCAACACATAACTATATACACAGTTTTTAACCATTACTTTGGGTTATTCTTTAAAATTAAAAGTTGGCCTTTACATAATTTCATAAGACTTACAACTGATATTTTACCAACTGATACTATCTTTCTTTCTTTTCATGTATTCATCTATTTGTATTCTCTGCCCAACTTCATTCAATCAACTCAAATCAACATTCATTATCAAATAATTCTACTTTCAGATAACCACTAGCCTATCTGATTTAATCTCTAATTAGGCATCACCATATTTTAAATATATCCCTCAGAATTTTTCCTATCTACTTCTCTCCATAAATTATGTTTTGAAATTTCATAGCGTTTTATTTACTTTTTTTGTAGGTTATTACCATATTTTTACATTATGCTCCTTACTGCTAATTGGAAGTTAATGATGTTATTACCTAATTTCATCTGTACATTCTTTCTGTTAAACAACTTTGTTTAGTTTATCTTTGTTATTTTCTAAATACAACTGGCTTAAATTTGTGAGTCAAAACCTATTGTGTATTTTCGTATCTGGACAACCATAGTACCATAGTTTTCTGTATTATATGTCATTAGCTAATAGATCTAAAATCCTATTTCTTGGACCTTCATCTAACTTATTCTCTGCACTTTTTGTAGATACATACCATGTTTTATACATTTAGCTGCTAATTAGGAAGTAAAAATTATGTTAATACATAATTTTGTCTGCTATATTATATATATATATATATATATATATATATATATATATTTACGTCCATGCCATTCCTACCGCTTTTCACTCACGCGCACGACATTTCTGCCGTCCCAAGACCTTTCTGCCAGGCGGCAGAAATGTCGTGTTCATAAATGAATGATGCGTGAACATAACAATTTTTTTTAGTTTTTTTTTTTTAGAATGGTAATATTTTTTAAGCTATAATAATCTTTAATTATAATAATGTTACACAATAAATAGCAATTTTCCATTTATTTTTTCATTTTCTATAAACGCTTGTAAAAATATGAAATGTCAGGGATAAATCTGAGAAAGTCAATTCTTAAATAAAGCAATAAAACTTGTTCTTTATTATTAAAAAAAACTTAAAATTGACGTTAAAATTTCATTAGTATTTTGTTATGATTTAGTTGTATATCATTATTTAAAGAATTTTTCAAAATAAAGTTAATAAATCAACTTAAATATAGAAAATGTAAGTAATATTTATCTTATAATGAATGATTTATAAATTTAATCTTCAAAACACATTTAATTTTGGTTTCTTCCTTATAAAAAGTAATGAGTTTAGTTATAAAATTGAGCAGGAATATAGGCCTACTAATAATTATTTGTTCTACATTTATTTTAAGACTTTTAAATAGATTCAATGTAAAAATTGATATTCGCATCAAAATATTAATTAACAGAATAGTTACTAATTTTTTTAAAACTACAATCAAACAATTATAATAACCTTTATAAAATTCTAAATTATTCAAGCTTTTTAGTGAAAAAAAAGTTATTTTTTGGCACATTATTTTCCGAGATTAAGTTAAAAATAAAACTTTGGTTATGGCATCTCTTTTTCAAATTCTAATCTCATGGGGACCTGATTATATTACTACAGCTATCAAATTGTTCATTTTCAATTTGCATTTAATTATTTTCACTTTTAGGGTTAAGGAAAATAGATTTATATATATTGTGTAGTATTATTTGTTATGGTAAACTATGTTATTGTTGTAGACTAGTTTCATAACCTCAATAATAAAACATAAATCTCATTTTCAGAAAGCATACTGTAAATGTATATTATATAAACTATGCAAGTATTGAATAAATAATTTTTAATTATGAACAAAAAAGTAAAATTTTAATTAACCTACTATTATGATATTTTTGAAAGAGTATTTACGATTAATTAAATTCTTTATTACTTCGGCTATTATTTTTACAGAGAATTTTGTAGGACTCTCCAATTGTAAATAAATACGCTGGATAGTTAGTACTTAGTGTAAACTTTTTTTTTTAAATTAAAGATGCATAGCCTACTATTTGAAAGTACAGTATACCTATTTTTAATTATTTTTTCTCAAATGTCCCTGAAATTATGAATTTTGTTTCAAACACAGATTTTGCCAAAAAATCATTTTCACAGCTTTTGCTTAATTAAATGATTTCATTATAATATTTTCCGAAAGTTTTTTAAATTTCTATAATAAAAGGTAAGACAACTTAATGTTTTAAAAAAAAATTTTTGATGACAAAATCTAAGATTTTAAATTGAGTTTATCTTTTATAGCCTATTTGTTTTTATCCATCTAAATAAATATAAATATATAAATATAAATGTTTCATATAACTTGAAAGTTACGATACTTTAAGGAATAGCTGACTAGAGCGTTTTAAAACATTTTGGATTTTTTTATAAAACTATTTCTATATGTTTTTAAAATTAAATCGCATCCACAGGAATTTTTTATATAAAATACCACAAAAATTATCATTTATTTGGATACAAACTGAGTAAATTACCCTTTTGGCAGAAAAAAACTATCTTTTTAAAAAGATTTTAAAAGTCATAATTTCATGGTGGTTTGAAATAAAATGTGTTTTACTAAAATTGTTTACAATTATTGATAAGTACCAGCCATCCTGTAAATCATCAAAGGTTAAATTATATTTAATAAATAAATAATAATTTATAACTCACCGTCTGTGACTTAACTTTACAAACAATATGTAGTCCTATTGAAAATTCCTATACAGGTTTATTACAGGTAGAACTGAGTTTGGATATACTTTCAAACATTATATTTAAAAAATATATATTAGTACCTTAAAATAAAAAAATTAAGACGTTTATTTTCATCAAGACTTCATTTTAATACCTTATAAGATAATATGCTCACAAATTTGATTGAACCGTTAATATTTTTAAATGACATTGAAAAAAAAATCTATTTATTAATCATGCACGGATATTTTTAGAATTTTTTACTTAATTAACATGTAATAGATATATAGTCCTACAAAAAAAATGTGAGCACTCTAGTTTGAAGGTGAATAGAAAAATAACCAAATGACCTAGCTTTATTTTGTGTCGGTAGTTATAATTTTTGAAGTTATGGCTCATAATTATTAAAAGAGGAAGAGCGTAAATAATGCATATTTTAGATATATTTCAAACATCTTAATGAAATTTTAATAAATTTGATTTTTATATTATGGTGTACAAGTTTGAGCTTGTGTTACAAGGGCGTACCCAGGATCAAAACTAGAGGGGGGCAAGCCGGTCATTCAATATAAAATTGATTATTAAAATAGTTATTTCAAGAATTGTATTAAATTCCAGCAACAAAATGTATAATAAAGATTTATTTTTGCTTCCAGGGGGGGCAGCTGCCCCCCCTGCCCCTCGCTGGGTACGCCCATGTTGTGTTATCCTTTCAAGGAAAATATATGTTTATTTGTTGAAACAACATTTTCTCCGGAGTGGAATGTTGTAAGATTACTTGTTTGGTCCTGTAGTGATTACAAGGCATGAAGATTAATCAGATTTAAATATGAGGATAATATAAAAGAAACCACTGGTTTGATTCATTGATATTTGTATCAGTTAAGTAAGGCTGCGCACAGCAACAAACGGTGTGCGAAAAGTTAAGAAACGAAGTAAGTATTTAAAATTAAATATTACATGCTGGTATTATTTATTGTTGGATGTAGACATTTGTTGTTAGGTATGGTTATAGAACTAGGCTGTTTATAGAGATTTAAATCACACCAATGTATTTCGGATATGGACTTTGTTTAAAACTTACCATATGACTAAAGAGTAGATACGGTGGATATTATAACTTCAGATATATTACTATAGTAGTTTATTTTATGTTTAGATAAATTATTATTGTACGTTTATTTATTTTTTTATGGGTGAGGTATTAGACCTACCAATAAGTAACTATACAATCGACTTATGATAATTAAATATGGATTTTAATCTATTAATGAAATTATTTTTATGAACTCCATCTGATTGTTCCAATGATTGCTTCCATCTACATCTTTTGTTAGCTAGTTTTGATAGTAGGCCCCTACCATTAAAATGTACAATTCAGTTAAAATTATTATATATCCCTTTGAAGTTTACATTATTATTTTGTTCCTTACTTTTCTATGATACATTTTCACCTTTCCATACATACCTCTTTCCACGTCTAGCACACAGTTTCTCTTTCTCATATTTCAGTAAACAATCTAAGAATTTTGTAAGTTATAATAAAATGATAATAAAACACATTTATTTTTATTTTTTAATATCCACTTTTAAAAAAATTGTGTTTTATTATCTTTAAACACGGAATTCCACTAAGAACCATCGGTCTCAACAGCAATGAAAAAAATAATAATAATAATAATAAAATGCATTCTCTCTCTCTCTTTTCTTACCTCTCCCCACTACTTCCCATCTACTGTCAGTTTTTTTATAGGCTTACTCACTTTTCTATCACTCACTCATATACTACCAGTGTTCTATTCTAATATTTTGCATTCCAAATCTTAATTCAAGATGCCTTATGTGAAAATCAATGCACTGTCACAGGTCAGAGGCGTCGGTGTGAGCTGATGGGCTAAGTGAACCCAATGAATTAAAAGATTTGATCACTTAGTTAAATAACATTGTGATATAAATTATTTCAGCAATATCATCTTCATAAAACTTCTAATATGTATTGGTTGTAAAGTACTTTTTATTTATTACAATTTAAAAAAAAAATTTAAAAAAAACAAAGCACTGGTTTTGGTTTTATGACAATAGTAAAATTCCAATTCATAATATTTTGAATGTATGTAAACTATTTTAACTTTGAAATATAATATATATGATAGGATTACATTTCTATTAACACTTACAAGTATTTTTATAGAATGTAAAAATCACCTTTGGAAGTAGAATCAGAAGAAAAATGCATTCTAAATATTATTAACACATTTTTATTAACTCGCTTTCTTGTCTGTCTGTACAGGTGGAAATTTTAAACTAACTTCTAAATGAGCTAGAGACTTGAAATTTTAAACATAGCTCGGAACTGGATGACAATGCAATATTAACTCGTTTTCGGCCCCTAATTCTCTCTCAAATTCAATATTGTCTTATACAATGAATATTAGCTGTTGTTGAAATAAGTTATACATGGTTTAGGATATAAAAATAATAATTAGATTTTCTTAATGATCCCTCTAATTAAATATTGTCTTATACAATGAATATCAGCTGTTATTAAAATAAAATATACATGGTTTATGATATAAAAATAATAATTAGATTTTCTTAATTCTTCCTCAAATTAAATAGTGTCTAATACCATTAATATCAGCTGTTATTGAAATAGGTTATGTGCATTATTGACAGCTAGCTTAGCACTTATGGGATACGTTACGACATGGTTTAGGTTATAAAAATAATAATAATATTTTCTTTAAATGTTTTTTTAAATTTTTCATGGCACAATACAGATTTATAACACCATACAGTTTGTCCTGAAAATTTGTGTAAGTACAAAGTAATAAATTGAAATAATTAAACTATTGAAAAAAGATAAAATAATATGAAAATTTGTGATTTTTAAGTACAAAGTTATAAAATGAAATAATTATACTGTTGAAAAAAAGATAAAACAATATGAAAATTTGTAATTTGTAAGTACAAAGTAATAAAATGAAATAATTAACAGATTTAAAAAAATAATAATCATAACATAGTATTTTTTTAAAAAGTATACTCATAACTAAGTAAACATAATCTCATTTCAATTATTGTTATGAATCTTACACCAAACTTGACACAATACCGCTAGCCCATCTAATGGTTTGAACAATGTTAAATTAAGTTGAGTTAAGTCGTGTGGGTTTTTAAAATACTTTTTACATGGCTACTTTCAAAATATAGGGCCTATTTAAGAACAACAAGGACTTAACCCAATTTAATTTATTAAAGGTTGGTTTTTATTTATTTATATTTTTAACTTAAATGATGTCAATGAATACGTATTCAAAGGTGAAGATAGTCTTGCTTCCTTTTCACTAGATGCAAGGGATAAATCAGAAATAAAGTAAGTACTATACAGTATATACAGTTAAACCGTTAACTTTTTGCGAGATGACAACGTCAGACACAATTGTCACACATTAACAATAAGCCAGATAAACCATTAGGTTTAACTAGATGTAAGGGATAAATCAAAAATAAAGTAAACACTATACAGTATGTACAGTTAAACCGTTAACTTTTTTAAGATTATAAAGTCAGACCCAATTGTCACACATTAACAATAAGCCTGATAATCCATTAAGTTTTACAAGATGTAGTGGATAAATAAGAAATAAAGTAAAGACTTTAGAGTATGTAAAGTTACGCCGATAACTTTTGTAAGATTAAAAAGTCAGACCCATATATTACACATTAACAATAAGCCAGATAAACCATAGGGACAAACTTTAAAGTATTGCGGCATAAGTCTCAAAGATTCCTGTTTTTCTCACGGTCAATTATACGTAGCTTGATCTCGAGTATGAAATCCGAAAAATTTGTATAACTTACCCACAGATAACAAAAGGAAAAATGTTGTTTATAAACAAGAATTTTAAATAGTTAGAATTTTTTCAATAAAAAGCTTTTACCTCTTATATTTTGAGGTTTATCTCTTTATATTCCAACTACCACACAATACTATAGCACCGGATCTTCTGAAAAAAATTACTGTTACTGAGTAAATTTCTACTTTGTAAAAATACTTTATTTAACTTATTACTATCATTTTTAGGGTCTTGCGCATGATTCTTCAATTAGGTGCTAGCAGACGGGTTTGCGAATATTTTGAAATCAAGATCATATTCATCATTTATTGGTGAATAACATATGATAGAAGTCCCGGGCGAAGCCGGGTTAAACCAATAGTAATTCAATAAAAACCTTCTCCTTAAAATAATTCATGTGTGTGCCAATTTTCTTGTTAATCGGTAAAACGGTGTCTTAGTATTAATGTTAGACTGGGTAAGTAACATGATGATGTTTATAATAATTAGATAAAAACCTTCTCCATGAAATAATACATGTGTGTGTGTGTCAATTTTCATGTTAATCGGTCAAACATTGTCATAGTATTAATGTTAGACTGTGTAAGTAACATGATGATGTTTATAATAATTAGATTACAACCTTATACATGAAATAATACATGTGTGTGCCAATTTTCATGTTAATCGGTCAAACAGTGTCTTAGTATTAATGTTAGACTGGGTAAGTAACATGATGGCTTTTATAATAATTAGGTAAAATTCTTCTCCATGAAAAAAAACACGTATTTGCCAATTTTCATGGTGATCGGTCAAACGGTGTCTTAATATTAATGTTGCGCTGGGTAAATTGCGTAATAGCGTTTAATAGTTCGATAAATTATCTAATTTATTAAATATGGTATTAAAAAATCTAGATTGTTTTTTATCTATAGAAAAAAAGTCTAGTTAAAATATTATCGTGTGTTTCCACCCACAAGTCTATAGAAAAAATCGTCATACAAAATTTGATGTTAATTGTTTATTTTCCATCGATTTAAACTAAAATAAACCAAATGTTTTATGCCTATTGCAGATAGAGATTTAGGGAGATAACAAAAATGAGAGTATAGAAGAAGGGAAAATGTTGGGGACAAGACAATGTTGGCAGCATTTGTTGCAAAAATCCGTGATATGTTAACTCATGTTAAGGGGACAGTAAGTTATATATACTGTACATTTAAATAAGAAATATTCAGGTGTGGCTACAACAACCTAAATTAAAACGTAACACGTTAGTCAAGAATTAACCCTAGATTACTACTCTTAGTTCATTGTTACGTGATCACTATTCATTCGTAAATTTTACTACTTTCTGTTTTTATTTTTATTGTTTTTTTTTTTTTTTTAACTTTACTTTAGTGTTGACAATTTTTTTATATTAAATCCTTTATTGTTTTTAAGTGTTTTTAAAAATATTTAACAATAAACTCCTACATATTTTAACTGTAAATATATGTCTTTTAATACCACTACAAGTACGTTTTAAAAAAATAATAATTCTTGGAAAAAAATCGGAAAAAAATATAAATGTTATTTTATTGGAAAAATTAATCGGATATTTATAAAATACATCATTTATAAGTGTTTAATTTATATAAAAATAGAAAAATGATTTACAATAAGTTCATTAGGTAGAATGCCAAAAATGCCAAAATTAGAGTCATGTCTTCACTGAGAATCACATTCGTTGCAGTGAATAATATACACTTAGTAGCTAAATCAAACACTTTGAACTCTAAAATCACTATTTACACAATAAAGTATTTACAACACTAAAAACTAATAATATAAAAACAATATAGTCAAGAATTAAATATATTTATAAATAAATGTAAGTTATGTTAATAGACTTTGTTTTAACAATTAAAATAAACATTAGATTCCAATATGAAAAATGCATGTGTGCATTTACGACCCACTCTTTGTAAAACGTACTTGTAGTGGTGGTAAAAAACATTTTTTTACAGTTAAACTATGTAGGAGTTCATTGTTAAATATTTTAAAAAACAATAAAGGATTTAATATAAAAAATAGTCAACAGTAAAGTAAAGTTTAATAAATAATAATAAAAATAAAAACAGAATGTAGTAAAATTTATGAATGAATAGTGATCACATAACAATGAACTAAGAGTAGTAATCTAGGGTTAAGATGTAACAAAACAAAATGGGTCAGGTAGCCCAGCAGATGGACGGTGAAAGTGAGGGTCTATAAATCTATCACCGGCAGAGAAGGTTTCGACTGAAAACCCTATGTTTTTAGAAAAGAGCCCCCGCACCCCCTCTCGCCTTTCAACCCAACCACCAGCCTGCGCGCACAGTTAAACGGTCGTACTCACGTACTGTACACTAGGTGACTCATAGGGTTGGAAGGAAGGACGGTCCAAATCCCTTGTACGCAGAGTGTGAGGGTGCGTGCGTGCGAGGGGACTTGACCTGGTCTCTATCGGTACTCCCGCTTTGTTATTGCAATACCTGTACTGTACTATAAGTATGTTTTTGTACAGCGGGAAAATACCTAACACTCCAACGGTTAGGAACACATGGTTGCGACGTTGTCAGATTTGTTTAGTTTGACTCAGCTTAGCTTCGTCGGTAAAGTTCGATATATAAAACTACAAGTTCTATATGTATATAGGTGTTATATAGGTAAGGAATTTTAAAAAAAGTACCAAATTTAAAATAGATGAGGCAGAGCTGGGAAGCACAACAAAGTACCTAACGTTAAAGTCCTGGAAAATATTTCAAAGTTTTTAAAGTATAAATCTATTTATACCATTTATGTAGCTATTGAACAAATAAATCAGAATATTGGAAAACTCAAAATGGTCAATAACTTATCTCAATAACCTATGTATGCTCAAATTTAGAGCGTTGGTGTGATGGCTAGGCTGGGCTGGGCAAGTAATACAATGGCGTTCGAAATTAATAATTTAAATATTTATTATTGTACTTATAGGCTACTGTATACAATAATTCAATAACATTACAATGTATCATAATTTAGTTTTCCACATTAATATGTGTATAAACATCCATAAGGTCATTCACACATACACAACACACACTCACTCATACAATATACCTAATCAACATATTAATATCATTTTGTATTTATTATATCCATCAAATAACCAAAGAGGGTATATTTATTGTAGGTTTATATGTATTGTTTATATTCAGAGTGTCAAAAAAGTCACGGAACAGTTAAATAACTTTTAAACTTAAAAAGGCAGAGATCCGAAACAATTCGGAACGCATTCAGTGAAAATATATGCAGAGCAGATATTATGGAATGTCATTCAAAGAAGGAGCGACATACACGAAATCTAGCGGACATTAAAATCAACTCCGATTCAATATTCAACCATCAACTGGTAGGCCTAGGAATGCAAGAAGAAAATTATAATTAAAATTATTTCCCGGCATGAAAAAAAAAAAATATTTCCCACCTCAAAATTAATCCATATTAAACAGTTCAAATAGGAAAATTATCAGACAAGAATGATACAACCTCTTAAAAGAAATATCCAAATTTTAAACTTCCACTTAGAAACGTTAGCATCAGAATCAGACAAAAAAAAACAAAAAAAAAAAAACTCATAATCGCTTAGATTATACGGAAATTTATCGGAAGAAACTAATATTTTTAATGGATAGAACAGAGTCTAGTCCTTGATGGCTAGTAACGTCAGGGTCAGTAAAAAACAAGATTTGGTTAAGAGAGACCTAATGGGAAGATGAGCGAGATTTAACGACCGCTTTGTAAAAATTTAATGTAACGAAATTTGTTACATGCAAAATTTAAACATGTTCCAAAACAAATTCTTAATCCCTTCTAAACCATTTATAAATATACCATTGTTAAATAGCAAAAAAAAAGTTTTATGAACTAAGTAATAGTAGAACAATGGTTTCATTTGGTTTCAACAAATCATAACTGGTAGAAGTGCTGAATTTCCATAGGTATGGAAACACAAAAGTAATAGACTGCAATTTAATAATAATAAAGCTATTTATAAAACTCAATTTCCTTTCAAAGATGGTTTCCTTCCAGTTAAATAACTTTAAGACCAATTAAACATTACCCCTCTCATGGCAGAATTACATAATTTATTTTAAAAGATTGCATTAACCGTATCAAAAGTCTTTGTAATGATATATGTATAGATCTTTTCCTTTGTTCTGATGATGCCTGACAAACAGGCGAAACAGTTGTAAACTTGAATAGTTCATATAATATTGCTCAGGCAAGTAAAAGATGTATAAATATGTCATTTTTATAGTAGCAATCAATACGGTTACATCAACATAAATGACTTTTGTAATTTCCAGTAAAATTCCACTCCCCATTTCTTTCTATTCAGACCATCAGTAATCATATCCATAAAATCACGGAGTACAGATTGATTTTTAACCCATTTTACTTTTCACAGATAACTTATCAGCCTTGTCTTCAATATTTATTCAATATCGTTTGAGAAAGAAAACAACAGATAGTAGAAAGTGTAGAGTCAGGTAGTGTAGTTCGGTACAAAATGTGAATAAAAAATGTACCATCGACGTTAAGTCACATTCAGTTGCAGAGATAGTCCGATGTAGCGACCATGATTTGAAGTTATTGTTTTTTTAAATGCGGTCAATATAATTACAAGTATTACTATAAAACTACAGTCAATATAAACTACAGTCATGAAACGTATGTCAAGTAGTGTGTATCTTTAGACAAGTGGTTTGGAGTTGTAAAGTTTGTTTGCTTTAAATAGGTTATGTATTGTCTGGTATTGTCAGATAGTTACTCTATAAACACAGGGTATTGTAAATTTAGTCCAGTATTATCAGAGTAGAGAACAGCTGTTTTCACAAACTCCCTCTTTTCTTCAGAGTTAAATTATTATTATTTTTACTTTCTCACATAAACTTAATATAGAGGAAATTATGTTAATGAAGTAGATCAAGACAGACATACGCTGAATATATGTAGACGTGTTGCGTTTGTTCATTAACGTAAATGGCTATAGACTAATGGTCAGAGATTAGATAAACATATATTTTGTTAAAATTTATAGCTTTCATATAGTGGACCGAAAGTATGATTTTTATTAAAGTATGAATTTATACATTTACTTTTTACATAAGATATAAAAATAAGTTAATTTTGTATAAACAGTTTGTTCGGCTAAATAACAGCTTTGTGCTGCGGCTCAAAACTCCCAACAATGGCGTTCAGCTTTTAGGCGTAAAAATAATATTTTTCCGGTCATGCCCCCGAATTGCTTAATATACTTATACATTATGACAGTGTAAAGATCTTAAGATTGCCTTTGGTATTATTTCTTCATGTTTCTCATTACAGTTGTTTCACCGATCATTGCGGCATCATCAGGTGAAAATTACAGAACATTAAACAAATTACGTACATTAACACAAACACTGGACATTTAGATTGGTTTCTGTTCAACATTGTCAAAGCAGCAAGAAGATGGGTCATTTTCATTTAAATTTTAATAACTTGACGTTCTAGAAAAGAAGCCAATTTTGTGTCCAATGTTTGTGTTAGTGTACATATAATTGTTGGTGTACATATATTGTGTTGTGTAATGTCGTGTAATTTTCACCTGATGATGTCACATTTATCGGTGAAACAGCCACACAAATTAATTCTATTATTTTAATTCTTTAATTTGTTTGTTTTTGTTTATATATGTGAATTATGCTTGTGTGCACTTTTTTAATATACTGTATACACTATATAAAAAAATATCCTGTCAAATGTATTCAAAAGTTAATACTGTAAAATGTTGTGATGGATAGGATGGGCTGGGCAAGTAATACAATGGCGTTAGTAAATAATTTAAATTGTTATTAATGTACTTATACTGTATACACTTTATTAAAAAATATCCTGTCAAATGCATTCAAAAGTTAACACTGTAAAATGATGTGATGGCTAGGCTGGGCAAGTAATACAATGGCGTTAGAAATTAATTTAAATTTTTATAAATGTACTTATACTGTATACACTATATTAAAAAATATCTTGTCAAATACATTCAAAAATAAACACTGTAAAATGATGTGATGTTTAGGCTGGGCTGGGCAAGTAGTACAATGGCGTTAGAAATAATTAAAATATTTATAAATGTACTTATACTGTATACACTATATTAAAAAATATCCTGTCAAATGCATTCAAAAGTTAACACTGTAAAATGATGTGATGGCTAGGCTGGGGTGGGCAAGTAAGACAATGGCGTTAGTAAATAATTTAAATATTTAAAAATGTACTTATACTGTATACACTATTTTAAAAAAATCCTGTCAAATGCATTCAAAAGTTAATACTGTAAAATGTTGTAATGGCTAGGCTGGGTTGGGCAACTAATAAAATGGCATGGGTAAATAATTTAGGGAATTTTATACAAAAATTTTATCATGGAAGACTAAAGAAGGAACAGAAGATGATGAATAAGATTTCTTTTGTAACTACCGACAAAAAAAAAATTGTTAAATTTGACAAATACCGTAATGAATCAATAAATTTATATTTGAATTTTTTTTTAGTTTGTTATTGATGAAGCTTACCTTTTAAATTATTTATATATTAAAAATATTTGAAAAAAAGCATTTAAAAAATTAAAACCTAAATATTTACTAAATGAGTGGAAAAAGGGAATAACTTTTAAAAATGTAACTTAAAATATTCTTGTGGGGATAAGGTAAAATAAAATGTTCTAATGGTAATGTATAATCATTGTCCATGTAGCGATAAACATTTTTCATGTGCAAAGTTTTTTTATAACTAGACTATAACAATTACTACGAAGTTTTTTTAGTTTCCTGAAAAATTGTATTCCAATGAGTTATTCCCTTTTTCCACTAAGTGGTTCAATTGATGTACTTATACTGTATACACTATATTAAATAAATCCTGTCAAATGCATTCAAAAGTTATTAGGCCTACTGTAAAATGTTGTGATGAGTAGGCTAGGCTAGGCCAGTAGTACAATGGGGTTAGTAAATAATAATTTCATTTCGCACTTGCTTAGAATAAAAAAAAAATAAATATCACAAACTGGAGTTTTTATTGTATAGGTTTTATTTTATTGTGGAGTTTTTATTTTATAGACATTGTTATATTGTATAACACTTGCCTTATATTACAAAAAAAACTAATTTTTTATTTATGGTCAAATTAAGTCATTTATTTAATAGTATTGGTATTTATTTTTTATTTAATACATTTTCGAAGGTTAAAATTATGGACTTGAAATAAAATATTAGATATATATTATATATATTCAATGTTGGAAGTAATTTTATATAAGTAATTTTGGTAAACCAAACTCTAATAAATATATATAGGCCTAAAGAATATAGTATATAATTTCTTGTTATGAATGTAAATTATAGGATAATTAGTTTTAAAGGAAAGAAAACTGAATTTTTGATCTAATGACAGTAATTAATAAAACAAATTCAAAAAGTGATTTATTTAAACGACTTTTTTTTTTAAATAATAAGTACGTGAACGTTAAATTTTTATTATTTAATTTTAATTCGAATAAGAATATGGAATTTTACGCAATTTTTTTCCCAAGTAATATCAGCATGAAATTAATATAATCCAAAAAAACAATAAATAAAAAATAAAAAGTTAAATAACGTAATGGTAAATAAATACAGTATAAATCAGAAAGTTTATCTGCGAGCATAACATTCCTGCCGTGTCATCTACAAGCACGACTTTTCTGCCTTCTTTCATCTACGTGCATGCTATTCTCGCCGCGGCGGCAGAAATGTCATGCTCGTCGAACTATATATATATATATATATATATATATATATATATATATATATATATATATATATATATATATGTACATGTAGGTACCAAGTTGAAACTAAATATGATGTTATTGCCTAATGTCATCAAATATGATCCAATAATTCCATTTTTTTTTTTTTTTACATCCGGTAAAAACCTTATGACGCCTCCTTCATGTTTTATCATTATTAGAAAATTCGAATACCGATGCAAATTTTGTGTCATTCCCTTAGTGTGATCATTTGATTGTATTTTCTTATAGGGAATGGTCAACGACCATATAACTAACTTCTGAGTAGCTAATAGGTCTACATAAGTTCTGTGTCTTGCATCTTCAACTAACCATCAATTGCATTTTTTTATTTACCTCCGGTACGTTATGAATGCTTATAGATAGCTTTATGTTTTCTTTATAACATTGAGATATTATAGGAATTTCTATTATGATTGGACATTTTGTATCTGATTTTTGTAGTGTGATAACTGCATTGTATTTTCTTACCAGAAATGATCAACGACCATACAACTGACTTCTGTATTATCTTGTTAGCTAATAGGTGTACATAAATACTGTGTCTTGTGTCTTGCATCTTCAACTAACTCCCAGTGTTTTCTTAACACTCTTGTAACTTAGTACCTAAGTAAAGATGTCTTATTATATCTACTGAATAAGTTTGTTTAGTTTGTACACGTTAAGCTTTATATTTTTTAATGATTTCAATATATATTAAGATGTTAAAGGAGCTTTTGTTATCGATAAAAGTATTATCAGATTCAATGAACATTGAAACAAAGATGTATGATCAATGACCATACAACTAACGTTTGTGTTATGTCATTAGCTATTGGTCTACATAAATCCTGTGTCATGTATCTTCATCTAATTTGCTATGTTTTCTCTTCACTTTTGTAGGTTTAAATATAAATTATTAAAACTCATTGTGTTTGTATCCAAGTCACTCTTTTTTATTATTATAATAAAAGAACAATAATGTCCGTCTATGTGACTTTTTTAATAATAAAGTAGTTACTTACTTTATAATCATATGACGCGTTTCGGAACTCGTTCCATCTTCAGAAAATCGCTCTGCTGAGGTCGTTAAAACATTAAAATAAATTATTACACAACACATATATCGCAACACATATACACATACACGCGCACATTAACACAGAAAATATCAACGCGTGTGCACACCATTGAATACGTTTAATACACTGATCCCTAATCTGCAGTACCGCTTATTGTTTGTGTTTCTTATCTATTCCTCTAGCAAAGTCGTACATCAAGTTGGACTTAAAATTCAATTGGTCATTCAACATATGTTCTGGACTTTTTAACTGCGCTTTATATATTTCATATTCCTCTAGCGCGTCCATTTGTTTGCTCTTCTTGCATATGTGAATTGGATGGAAGTTGCTTTCAAAATTAAAATACGAGTGGTTTTCTTCTATAATGTGGCGTGCGTAGTTAGATTTTGCATACGTCACTCTGTTACTTGGAAGATGTTCTTTATATCGTTTTTTAAATTGTCTCCCAGTTTGCCCTATATAGAAACACTCGCATTCATCACAATTGATTCTATATACCCCTGACTTTTGTTCCAATGGTGTTGTTTTTTTGGGCTTAATTATATTCCTAATGTTGTTAGAGCAGACAACATAAAACTTTTTTTTTATGCTGTCTGTTTCGAAAGTGTGGGTGTTGGAGACTGGGGAATAAAGACACCATATAGATAGAAACAGTGAAGAATCATTGGAAGGTAAAACCCCTTCATGGGCTGTCGTATCAAGAGGTGCAGTTACATAAGGTATCAGTTGGTAAGACATCAGTTGTAAGTCTTATGAAATTATGTAAAGGCTAACTTTTAATTTTAAAGAATAACCCAAAGTAATGGTTAAAAACTGTGTATATAGTTTTGTGTTGAAGATAGTTGTTAATAACAGAAGCATGCACTAAAACTTCACTTCCACTTCAAAAACCATAAATTTTAGCACTTAAGTAAGTAATTATTATTCATAATATTATCAGTTATTTTATGGTTTTTTAATAAAAAGGACAGCTCCACCCTTCAGCCTATAAATATATTCGATTCAAACTGTCCATATTTATTGTTCTGAGGCATACATATTGAAAGCTACTTTAATAAAGTTATTACAGTCACAAGTGTTGTTAAGTATTAATAAAATAATTTATTAATCTATTCTAATATTATTAAAAAACTTACGCGATCTTAAAAATCTTTTGCAACCCATATTTCTCAATTGCAAAATATATTTTGGTTTTGAAACCATAGAGATGTATCTCATGATTGATTCATTGTTGTGAATTTGACTGTAATTTTAAGTAATTATTTTATTTAAATTTCCATATTATTAAAAAAATATATGTAAATCTTGAATTATTACTATAAATAGGATGATAGTATTTCATTGTGACCAATTTTCTGTTTCTTCCATCTTCGTCTTCGCTGATGTATTATGTCTTCTATGGATTATATATGTAAGCTTTAACATAAATTACAAGACGAATCTTTAAAATTTGCTTCCAATGATACAAGGCATGTTTTACACGTTAACAAAATAAGAGTAAAAAAGAGAATTGTTAAAATTATTACTTATTTATTTTTAAAATTATTGAAACTGGTCTGAAAGACCAACCATCAATTTACATCTATCATCGTATTCATTTGCTACCTATACAGCCAACCACTGTTGTCCTATATTTAGATTCTAAAACACACACTGAATTACACAAATTCAAAAGTTTTAGTTCTCTTCACCATTCTCACTGTATTGGTGTTGTCAAGCAGTCGAATAGCTTCTACGTTGACATGCTAGTGCCATCTAGATTCATGCTTTGCAGCAAACCTTTTAATTTCACTGGAGACATAAGGGATCCTAAGTTTTCGATGTAGATCACTATTTCTGATGTACCATGGAGCACTTACCATGTTCCGTAGCACTCTATTGTTAATAGTTTGAATACATCTGATGTTCGTTTTCTTCGCACAACCCCACAGTTGTATTCCATAAAGCCAAATTGGTTTCAGAATTTTGTTATATATCATAATTTAGTTGTGTATTGACAATTGAGAATTTCGTCCCAAGAGCCATACAGTTGTCTATATTTGAGTCCAAGTTCTGTCCTTTTTTCTTCTGATGTGCTCCTTCCACCGTAACTTTGAATCTAGTGTCATCCCCAAATATTTGGCAGTGTCTACATATGGTACTACAACTCCATTTAAGGTAAATGGAAGACTATTCTCTATTATTTTGTATGTGAAATTGATATGGACAGGTTTCAGTTCGTTTAGCTTGAGTTTCCATCTCCTAGTCCATTGCTGTATCTGGTCACTAGCATCCTGAAGCATAATGGTACGGTCGAACCAATCGCCATGTTAAATTAATGAACAGAAAATTAGAAAATGTTACTAATGATAATCCATGTAATCGAAGTTTTAGTCATATTTAACTCTTAAATTAAATTTTACTACAGCGGAATATGGTTTTAAATATATTCGAAAAATTGTGAAAAGGCAATCATTTGAAACGATTTGTGGGTAACTTCTTATCTAGTACCTGATTAAGCCTGTAGCTAATGATTTTGTGCAGTTGGTCATCTGTGTAGGTCTGCCAACTAGTGGATACCAAAAACATGAACATAAATTTTTGAATACTAATATTGGCTGTATGTATTTATAAATACATTTTAATTTATACTAATTATATCGTGTAAAGATTTGGTATTATTTTGTGTATATAACGCTTGATGATAATTCCGAAATAGTTACTTTTAACAAAATACGTATGCAACTTAGATAATTCAGCGAACATAAATAACGACTTTTATATGTATTTATTATTTTTTGCTATTTTATTGAATACAACTGCATAACTTAAATAGTAGCCTAAGTAGTTCAAGCTGCATGTATATGTAACATGGAACTTTTAAAAAAATCTTTGAAAACAACACATTTTAAATTTATAGGGTTTTACCATTTATTTATTCATAAGCGTTTCAACTACAAAGTTGCCATATTCAATGATGCATTAGATACAGTAACTAAACTAGTTATTATAGCTCGTGCATCACTGAAGATGGCTACTTTGTCGTTGAAACGCTTTTGAATATATAAACGTACTATTTGTGAGAATTTGTGTTCATGATTTATTCTACTAAGTATGCAGATTATGCTATCTCATAAGTCAAGCTCAATATTTATTTACATGAGAATGGTTACGTATAAAAAATGAGAACAAAACTAAATCATTGTGTCACCCTTTTCTTTTGGTAGATTTTAAGTCTTATTTAAAGGCAAACACCTTTTGGTTATCATTATTTAAAAAAACAGGAAGATAAGATCATAAAATAAAGACCCTCAATCCACGAATTGTCTATATCGTCAAGGTCAGAAGGAAGCAAGAGTTGGTTAAGAGAGACCTGAAAAGAAAAACGTAGAGGGATAAAGACTACATATATGGAAAGATTCTACTCCCGGGGTTTCTACTCCCATACCTTACTTTAGTGAGTCTGAAGGTTTATTTTGTCAGAGTGAAATGTAATTGTGTTTTACAACCCAGTGCACTTTTTTGTTAGATATACATGATTCATTTTATCGATTAAACATTACATTCCCTTACATTGTGTTTATAATTACTATTAAAACTTGCAGATGTTAGATCCATTAAAGGTTTTTTTATTTTTAAAATTTTATTTATTTTTTAATTTATTGTCTTATTATTTACGAGGGGTGTTTTACTACTTTCTCTTTACTCTCAAATAATCGCCACACATTCTACTTCCTCTTCGTAGTGAAGTCTAAAGGATGTTCAAAACCCCATGAGGGGTTCACATCGTATCATCAAACACAGATGAGGATCCTATATTTTTCCTCATTTTAGAACGATCGCTAGGCTATTTCATTCCCCTTCTTACTTATGTCCTGAGGACGTTCTAAAACACCATAAGGAATTAATATTGATCATCAACTGTAGCCTAGGATCCTATCTACTCACTTTGAAACGATCGTGACGCAATGTACCTCCTCTCCGTAGATGTCCTTAGAATGTTAAAAAACACCACTATGAATTCACAGTCTATTGTCAGCTACACCCGTGGATCCTGTCTTTCTCTTTACTCTAAAATAATCGCCACACTTTCTACTTCCTCTTCGTAGTGATTTCTGAAGGATGTTCAAAGACCCCATGAGGGATTCACATCGTATCATCAACTACAGCTGAGGATTCTATATTTTCTTCTCATTTTAAAACGATCGCTACGCTATCTCCTTCTTCTTCGTACTGATGTCCTGAGGATGTTTAAAAAACCATATGGAATACTCATCCTATCAAGAACTACAGCCGAGGATCCTATCTGTCTCCTCATTTTAAAACAATCACCTTGCTATCTAACTCCTCTCTATACGATGTCCTAAGAATGATAAAAAACACCTTACTACAGTCATGAATCCTAACTTTATCTTGACTCAAAAATTGTCACCACGATATTTAAAAGCTATCGCAACGCTATCTACCTCTTCTCCGTATCGATGCAACGAGAGTGTTCAAAAACGTCACAAGGAATTCACATCTTATCATCAACTACTGCTGAGGATTCTATCCGTCTCCTCATTTTGAAACTATAGCCTCGCAATCTACCTCCTTTCCATACCATTCAAAAGAATCTAATCATGTTTATAGTTATCGTTAATAGAATCAAATTCTTTTACATCACTTTTACCTTTGCAAACAATGACTGATTTATACGACTCGAATACTTTCTTCTTGATAAACAAACAGTCAGCGAAGTATAGTTGGATATATACTGTTTAACAATTAATCAAATTTGATCCTGGTTTTGACAGCCTAATTATGCGTCTTTGTTCCTTCCTTTAAAGGATTCTTTGAGCTTTGACTTTCTAATCAAAATAATCTTAATAAACTTGGTCGTTCGCACCTTAGGATGTCTACTCGATACAACAGTTTTTTGTTTGTTTATTATTTGTTGAACAAGAAGAGAATTGTTAATCTATTAGTGATATCTTCGTGTAATTGATTTCAATATTGTGTTTTAGTAGTTGTGCGTTTAGAATATATTTAAAGCAAGTATAAATTAGATTCGTGTTTTGAAATGAATTTTACTTTTGAATTTTCTTAAGTTAAACCGTATGACCAATTGTCACCCTCCTAAAGAGAAGAGGAAGGAGAGAATGCAAGAACCTCATTGGTTTGATTGTAACACCATAGTGTGATTCAGCTTCAGGTTTAGTTTAATTGAAATCCTAATGTTAATGAAACGATAGATCGATAAATGTATATAATCATTTAATAGTCTAATAGGTGCAGAAATATTATAAACAAATTCTTGAAATCATACGTAAAAAAACACAACTCTAGGTCACGAAAATCTCAATATATTGTCTCTAATATGAGTGAGAAAATAATAATAGGTGGAATGTAATGTGGTCTTAAGAACCTTTCCGCACCCACTCGACCTTGAGAGATGGGGATGGTCTCACTGAAAAGCTTATGGTCTGTAAGCTAACTGGGTATTTTTGTAAATACATGTGTTACAGAAGTTTATTTGAAAAACATCTGATTGCAATCTTTATTTTAATTATTTGTTCTGCAAAGCTGAGAACAGATAATGAAAAGTGTAATTTAATTTTTATGTGCAGTGAAATGTTTTCACTGAATTATTCCGAGAGCCAACATTCGATGGGGGTTCGTTCCACCTTGGATATTAAAAAAAAAATTTACTTAACGATTCTGTAAAAGCCAATCTTATGAGTTGACTTTTGTACTACAACGGAAATTCGTTGTATGGGGTTATGTTTTGGTCAAAAAAGAAAAATATCAAAAAATAATCCTAATGCAAGGTATGGATGTTTTGTAGAACTTTTTACTGCTTATAGCCGGTCGGTGAGATTGAACTATGAAATGGTCCAAGGTCAACTCTTACCGGCTTGTTCTAACAGTAAATTCCTATGTCGGCGGATTTTGAATTGAAAAATCATTTTTTATGAATTTTGAAAATGTGAAATAATAATGTATAAGGATATGTAGTTGTAATACAAGTTGTATGCAATACATATCTAGTACTGTTATTTCATATTAACTAACAGACGTTACGGCATATTTAGATGAAGAATTTAAAATTTTTCAAAATTAATAAAAATTAAAAAACCTTGGTATTTCTGAAAATAAAATGTAATTTTAAGATAAAAGTATTCTTGATAAAATTTGGAAAAAATTGATATTTAAAAAGTTAGCAGAAAAGGTTAAGTATAAAAGCTAATAAAAGTAAATAAAAATAAATTTTGAGAAAAGGATTGTATAGAAGTAATTAAATAAATAAAGTTATATTATAATTAATGATTAAAAATTTAAATTTGATGAAAACAAAAGAGTTATGGTTTTCACGCTATATTATGAGAAGGAAAAAAGATAGGAAGTGGAAATTTTGCAAAAAGAGGTTAAAACCTAATATCTAAAAGTTGTGTAAATTTCAGGAAAATCAGGTAATAAATAAACCCCAAACCCAAAGGTGTGAAAATACGCACTGGATTACATCACTACCAGAAGTCGTAGAATTATGTTATCACGGCTAGTGCGTTTAAATCACGAAATAAACAAAGTGACAAAGTTTGAAAGAAAAAACTTTAAAGGTGTAAGAATTAAAAACTGTAAATTACGCAAATTCTTACGTAAGCCATTGAAGGCGAATGAATAGTCCGAGAAATGTCATTCGAAGTGCGGGAAATTGTCGCGGTCGAGAGCTACAATACACCGGTTACGTAAAAACGCAAAAACTGTTAGGAAAAGTGTTATAGACAATTAAAAGGAAAACAATGAAGATTTTTTCATCGGCCAGTTACAAGTTGCAGGGTTTAAATGTTCAAGGATAAGTGACGTAGTTGGAGGCGGAGCTAGAATACCAACTTACAGCAAAAATAGATTAAAGGATTAATTAGAACAAAGTGATTAAAAAGGACAATTTAAAAATGGTAAACGTAATAAATAAATTAATAATAAATAACTGAACCACCTACACCAAAAATAATCAAGAAATTGCATAGAAATACACCATAAATGGAACTATCGTATCGGTCCAGTGAGGGAAAAAAATTGGTATCGATATACGATAGTTTTTGGCTATAAAAAGAGCCGCACGAATCTCATAGAGGTCTCTCGTAAAAAAGTTGCAGAACAGTTGCTAGGGGTGACTATGCCCGAAGGTCTCTAGTAAAAAAGTTGCAGAACAGGTGCTAGGGGTGACTATGCCCGAAGCTCTCTTGTAAAAAAGTTGCAGAACAGGTGCTAGGGGTGACTATGCCCGAACGTCTCTCTTAAAAAATAGTTGAACAAGTGCTAGGGGTGGCTATGCCAGTTTGCCGACTCAAGATTCTCAATAAAGAAGTTTAAGTGTTACGATGTCAAAGTATTAAAACAGCGTCAGCGAGAGCGATAGAAGGTGATAGATTCGAACAACCAGCCAGCCTTCTAAACTCCATGGAGAAAATAAGACAACTTTAATCGCTAAACTCAACCAACCAGACACCAGAGGACCATCAGCATCTCAGGACTCAGGATCTTCAACACGGCGGACAAGGTCTGAGAAAATCCAAATTTCCTTTTTTAAAGGGCAAAATTGGCCCGATTTTAGAGTCTCACTGATTTTCCTGAGATAATTTTTTTTTGTGTGTAATTAAATAAATATATTAAATAGATAATGTCAAACTCATGTGTGAATAAAAATCTTGTTCGTTAAATAAATTTGATAAATTAAATAATTTAAATTCAGAAATAATAGAAATTTTTTATATATATCAATTTTAAGAAAGTTATAAGTGATTGCCTTCTGCTCAAAAGAAAAAAATATTTAGTTGTTATCCATTAATTTTATTAGAGAAATTGTTTTGAATTTTATTTTGTTGACTTGTGTCAAGCTTATTATTTCAGTTGTTTTTGTTTCAATTAATTAAAGGAATTAATTTTTTTATATATTCTCTAAATCTGTGTTTTATTTAGAATTGGTCACACAATTATATGCTATATTTTCAGGTTTGTTATTATAAAAAAGGGTAAAATATATTGTATCAAAAAGGTATTCCTAAGGACACACACCTACGAGATTAAAATTCGAAAATAAAGTAAATTCGTGTTCTCCCTGAGAAATAGGGTAATCTTAAATACAGTTACTGGAAGTCGTAAATAAAAAGGGGGGTACCGGTAATTTGGGGCAACTCAAATTATCGAAGAAGTTATTCAATCCAGGCCAGCAAGATAGTAAGCCAAAAACTTCCAGTGGATTGGATAATTTATTCTTTTTGTCACGCGAGAACGAATCCTGTAGGCAAAAAATCTCAGGATTCGAGACTATTACGTATTAATAAAGATAGGGGGCGTAATTAGTCTGACTCTAAAAAAGGTAGAGTTTTTTCGTTGTAGATAGAAGATGGCGCCCAACGTGGGGCCCGAATAATTGTTTTTAAATTAGTAGTTATAAAAAGTACAGGGTGAGCGATTAGTACGTGCTATTGACAAGTAATACGGACTGGTTGTTTGCATTGTATAGTGTAGCTGCTATTTGGGAAAATTAGGCTAGGCTTCAAAGAATACGGATACAGTATATTTTACCTAAATGTGTATGCTTAGTATAAGATGTATAGTTTATAAGTATACTACATACCTTAAATTCTGGTGATCTGTGTTGGTTGTATAATTTGGGAGGGAGTGAAATAAATAAAAAATAATAATAATAAAACATAATTAAATTCGGGTATAAAAAATAGAAAGATTAAAATAAATAAATTAAATAAAGATAGAATCAAGTAAAAAATAATTAATAAATTTCTTAATATTAAATAAAATAAATAAATAATAAAAACAAAATGGCGGAAAAGACCCAAGAAGGTAAATCGTTAATGGCCTACTTAGAAAAGAGAGAAAAAGATGAAAAGGCGTTAAGGGAAAAAGAAAAACAAGAAGAAAGGGTGTTAAGAGAAAAAGAAAGACAAGAGGAAAGGGTGTTAAGAGAAAAAGAAAGACTAGAAGAAAGGGCGTTAAGAGAAAAGGAAAATGAAATGAGGGATAAGAGAGATAAAGAAGAAAGGGCGTTAAGAGAAAAGGAAAATGAAATAAGGGAAAAGAGAGATAAGGAATGGAGGGAGAAGGAGAGCAGAGAAAGGGAGAAGGAAAGAGAAGAAAGAAGGGCACTCTGGAATAAAATAGAAGGGAGAGTTCAGGGAATAGAATTAGAAGTAGCTAATAATGCGGCTCAACAAGAGGTTTTTAAAGCTGAAGTGGAGGGGGAGTTTAGAGAAGTTAATGGTAAAATAGAATCATTAGCTGAGAATAGTAAAGTAGTAAATTCTAAAGTAGATAAATTGGAAAAAGATAATAAATTGTTGGAAAATAAAGTTAGAATTATTGATAAAAAAGTAGGGGAAATAAATTTAGGGGGAATTAGTAGCAGAAATATAATAATAAATAGAATTGATAACGAAAATGTAAAAGTTAAGTTTTGGGGTAATCCTAAGGAAAGGCCCATGCAATTTATTAGGCAGATAGAAAATTTATTAGAAGAAATTCAAGTGGGAATGGAAGATAAGGAGAAGTTAAAGGTTGTTGAACGACATTTAAGATCAAATGCTGAGTTATGGTGGAATGTAGTGAAAACCGCGGATATGGGTTATAGTGACTTTAAGAAACTGTTTATAGAGCACTATTGGAACTTGCAATCTCAAAAAATAGTTCGAAATAAAATTGAATATGGGAAATTTTTTGAAAACGGAAATATGACCAAAGCCGAATATTTTTGTTTACTTGTAAATAAAGCCAGTGATTTAGAACCACCTATCCCGGAAAAATATTTAATTTTCACGATCATGCAGCATTTTAGGGAGAATATTAGAATGACTAGTATGGGGAAACCCATGGAAAATATTCAAGAAGCACTCACGTTTCTAACTAGTGTCGATACGATGGAGGAATCGCGTAGGGGAAACTGGAATTCCAATCCGGAGAGGGATAATTGGCAAACCAAAACCTTTCCTAACAACCCTAACCAGAGATCCTATGGTGACACCCAAAATAAACCTCGACCTCCAAACCTTTCAAAACCTGGTCCATCAAGAAACCATCCTAACTCGCCTAGGAATTTAAACGGATAAAAGAGGCCTTTTTGACACCTAATAGACCATCGGATTACACTAAGGCTGCGGATAAAATAATAAATAATAAACAAAGTAGAAATTTAATAAACAATGAAAAAATTAATAAAGAAAATTTAGAAAGTAAACAAACCATTCATCATAATAAAAATAATCTAATAGGAGGAAGCAAGAAACCAAATTATCGTGTTTACGACTCTACTAATCAATTAGGGGGGAGTAAACAAAATAATAAATGTCAATCGTTAACATTCGAGTCAAAAATTAAAAACAGATGTGATTCTAGGGAAAATCAATCAGAAAATGAATGTAAACAATCGAGTTATGTAACGTCAGGAGACAATCTGCGTCATAATGTTGAACCACCAGTTTACAAACAACCCACGAACTCTAATTTTAATTCGAATACAACGAAAGATAAAGGCGGCTTCCACTACGGAGTGCGAGATAGGGGCGCTTCGGTCTCTACAAAACAAATTGTAGAGGAAAAACTAATCCCGAGTCCGCAGGAAACATCTAAACTGTGTGTCGGAGGATTGCATTTAGATTTACGAGGGGATTTATTAGAAAAAGATAAAAAATATTTCTTAAAGGAAAAACCGATTGAGGAAACTCCTAAAATACCCGTAAATCTAGGAAACAATGTAGTTATGGTAGAAATAGATACAGGAGCCGAAATTTCACTAATTAGTGAAGAAATATATTTAATGTTAAAGAAAGAAGGGCTTGAAATTTTGGAACTCCCTGTAACTGGGGTGGAAATCGTAACTGCAGTTAAAAGTAAACCATATAAAATAAATAAACAAATTATGATATCAATAAAAATAAAAGAAGTAGAAATCGAATTAAAATTATTAATTGTAAAAAATTTAAGGTCCAGAATAATAATAGGATGTGATGTTTTGTACGAATTGAAAGCTAAAATTAATATGGAAGAGCGATATATAAAACTGTATGTGGAAAAGGAGGAAGTAATAATATATTATGAAAAATTAGTAGAAACAAAAAGTCAATTAAAAGAAAAAAATTTTAAAAAGGATTCTGTATATTTTAAAAATAATGTTAAGGGGATAAATGTGAACAAAAGGATTCAACCCGAAGGCATATTAAAAATTACAGGAAATAACAAAGTGTTGGTTAACAATAAAAATCAACAAACTTTGATAAGAGGGAGGGAGAGAGATAAAATGTGGATAGAAAACCGGATGAGACTACCAGAACGTGACAACCCCGAACAGTGTATGCAGGAGTTGGTCAGGGTCTTAGTTAGTAAAGAAGGGGATAAGATATTCAAAGGAATGGGATACTTATCGGAGGAGGAAAAGAAAAATAAATTAAATAAATATGAATCGACGAATATGGAATTAAATAAAAATAAATCGACGAATAAGGAATTAAATAAAAAATATAATAATAAGGACATGCAGAGTAGGATAAAGGTACTGCCTGGAATGTCTATCGACGCGCGTGAAAATAAAACTAGATCCAAAAACCACACTTGTAACACAAAATCACTAAAAACACTATCCACTAAAATAAACGAAACAGATAATTATAATCCAGAATTATCTGTTTCTAAGGAAAAAGACACAACCGATGTTGACGAAACCCGAAGACGACACACCACGACGGACGGACAAGAAAATCTACGTCACAAAGAAGATTTCCACATACATGTTAAAAATTCAATAAGTAATAATAAATCGCGTAATGAAATTAAATTAAACAAAGGAAGAAACAATAAAAGTAATTTGAATAATAGTAATAAGAGTACTTCGCATAAAAACAAGCAAAATTATAGTGTTAAGTTTAGTCCGAATTATCACAGAACACACGTGAAACTGAAGACAAATTTACGACGGTATTCAGCCCATACCGTTAGGAAAAGAGAAAGTGGTTAGAGTCCAGAGTAGACGGTCGAGCGATAACAAACAACCGAACTCTAACAAAGGGTTGTAAATAAGAAATGTTTCAGTCGACTATTCACATAACACTATTCTGACAGCGCAAGAGGAAATACAGTTACAAAATTTAATAAATAAATACCAAAGTATTTTTTTTTCAGAAATTCCAAGTTTGTATAATAAATATGAACATGAGCTTAAATTAGGATCTGATAAAAATTAGTAAATAGGAACTATCCAATTCCATTAAATTATAACAAGCAAGTAAGGGAAGAAATATTTCAGAAGTTTCAAGATGGTGGCCTTACCAGGAAACCGAAGAAAACGTTATTTTGCCAGGAGAAAAGTTAAGATTACAAAATTAAATACAACACTTTGGGCTTAAACAAGACGAAAACTTAGAATGTAGTAAGGTTAAACATAATAAATAATTATAATAGAGGTTACAGAGTTGAAAATGAATTGTTATATAAATATGTAAAAAACCGATGGAAATTAGTGATTCCATCAGAAATAGAGACGGAATTAATAATGGAGATACATAAAGCTTATGGACACCTGGGAAGGAACAAATTATACTGTATAATGAAAAATATGTTTAGCTGTAAGGATTTATTTGGAAAAATAATAGAAATTATAAAATACTGGTCCAATTGAAATTGTAAATAAAGTAGGTAGTAAGACTTTCATTGTAAAAAATATAAACAATCATAAAATTAAAGGGAACTATGATATAAAGGATTTACGAATCTACTATGGAGCATGAGTTAAAATTTAAAATAAAAATGAACAGGTGTTTAGGATAGGACATGAATTATGAAAACCCTGTATAAATGTAAAAAGAAATATAAGAATACAATATTTAAAAGAAAAATGACTAATAGTTATAAGCAAATTCAAGATATAGTATAATTAAGCTGAATAATAAATAAGAATAATAGGTTGATGGATTTAACATGCTGCAAGACTAAATTAAGTATCCAGATGTATACTAAAAACAGGTTTGATGTCAGAACGGGAAACCAGCCCTAATGAATGAAACCGTAAGCAGATTAAAAACATAATATTTAGATTCAATGTGTAACGGAATCAAGGTTGTGTTGACTAGGTCAAGGAAGACAATATTGACTTAGGATGTCTACTGTCGGTCGGCTAACGGAACAAAGTCGCAAGAATACAAAGGGAATGGAATGTCGACAATTATACTAAATCACAACAGAGAAAATTTGTAATTAAAATCAGGACCAGATTAAGTGTTACATCATTGGATTCAGCAAATTCAGACGAAAAAGCCTAACAAAAAATTTTAGAAAAAGTAAATAATTTAAAATAAAAAATTTAATAATAATAACTAATAAAAAAATCAAAGGGGAAATTTTAAAGTAAAAAATAAAGAGGTAAGTTGACTAAGGGAAAACAGTAAATTAAGTAAAATTAAAATTGAAATTAAAGCGTTTTGACTGGGGTAACTTTATTATTAGTAGATACTAGCCAGAAGTTAAGGTATGGAGATTATATAATGTCAAGTTATCTCAGGAAAGTGTTAGGTCCCAATATAGTGTGAAAAGTGAAGTGAACTGAATAATTATAAGAAAAACAATTAAAAACAATTATAAACAATCAATTAATATTATAAATAAATGTCATGAATTAATGTATAATATAAAGATATGTCATGTATTATGTTATCTAGGAGCAGAAAAGGCAGAACAGGGTAACAAGGTGAGATTAATTTTGAGGATTATTGAAGTTTAAATATGGGGTATCGGATGTTATGTCATAACTCATGAAATATTGAAAATATTTCAACGTGGCTGACATAAGGAGGGAGCTACAACGGAAATTCGTTGTATGGGGTTATGTTTTGGTCAAAAAAGAAAAATATCAAAAAATAATCCTAATGCAAGGTATGGATGTTTTGTAGAACTTTTTACTGCTTATAGCCGGTCGGTGAGATTGAACTATGAAATGGTCCAAGGTCAACTCTTACCGGCTTGTTCTAACAGTAAATTCCTATGTCGGCGGATTTTGAATTGAAAAATCATTTTTTATGAATTTTGAAAATGTGAAATAATAATGTATAAGGATATGTAGTTGTAATACAAGTTGTATGCAATACATATCTAGTACTGTTATTTCATATTAACTAACAGACGTTACGGCATATTTAGATGAAGAATTTAAAAATTTTCAAAATTAATAAAAATTAAAAAACCTTGGTATTTCTGAAAATAAAATGTAATTTTAAGATAAAAGTATTCTTGATAAAATTTGGAAAAAATTGATATTTAAAAAGTTAGCAGAAAAGGTTAAGTATAAAAGCTAATAAAAGTAAATAAAAATAAATTTTGAGAAAAGGATTGTATAGAAGTAATTAAATAAATAAAGTTATATTATAATTAATGATTAAAAATTTAAATTTGATGAAAACAAAAGAGTTATGGTTTTCACGCTATATTATGAGAAGGAAAAAAGATAAGAAGTGGAAATTTTGCAAAAAGAGGTTAAAACCTAATATCTAAAAGTTGTGTAAATTTCAGGAAAATCAGGTAATAAATAAACCCCAAACCCAAAGGTGTGAAAATACGCACTGGATTACATCACTACCAGAAGTCGTAGAATTATGTTATCACGGCTAGTGCGTTTAAATCACGAAATAAACAAAGTGACAAAGTTTGAAAGAAAAAACTTTAAAGGTGTAAGAATTAAAAACTGTAAATTACGCAAATTCTTACGTAAGCCATTGAAGGCGAATGAATAGTCCGAGAAATGTCATTCGAAGTGCGGGAAATTGCCGCGGTCGAGAGCTACAATACACCGGTTACGTAAAAACGCAAAAACTGTTAGGAAAAGTGTTATAGACAATTAAAAGGAAAACAATGAAGATTTTTTCATCGGCCAGTTACAAGTTGCAGGGTTTAAATGTTCAAGGATAAGTGACGTAGTTGGAGGCGGAGCTAGAATACCAACTTACAGCAAAAATAGATTAAAGGATTAATTAGAACAAAGTGATTAAAAAGGACAATTTAAAAATGGTAAACGTAATAAATAAATTAATAATAAATAACTGAACCACCTACACCAAAAATAATCAAGAAATTGCATAGAAATACACCATAAATGGAACTATCGTATCGGTCCAGTGAGGGAAAAAAATTGGTATCGATATACGATAGTTTTTGGCTATAAAAAGAGCCGCACGAATCTCATAGAGGTCTCTCGTAAAAAAGTTGCAGAACAGTTGCTAGGGGTGACTATGCCCGAAGGTCTCTAGTAAAAAAGTTGCAGAACAGGTGCTAGGGGTGACTATGCCCGAAGCTCTCTTGTAAAAAAGTTGCAGAACAGGTGCTAGGGGTGACTATGCCCGAACGTCTCTCTTAAAAAATAGTTGAACAAGTGCTAGGGGTGGCTATGCCAGTTTGCCGACTCAAGATTCTCAATAAAGAAGTTTAAGTGTTACGATGTCAAAGTATTAAAACAGCGTCAGCGAGAGCGATAGAAGGTGATAGATTCGAACAACCAGCCAGCCTTCTAAACTCCATGGAGAAAATAAGACAACTTTAATCGCTAAACTCAACCAACCAGACACCAGAGGACCATCAGCATCTCAGGACTCAGGATCTTCAACACGGCGGACAAGGTCTGAGAAAATCCAAATTTCCTTTTTTAAAGGGCAAAATTGGCCCGATTTTAGAGTCTCACTGATTTTCCTGAGAAAATTTTTTTTTGTGTGTAATTAAATAAATATATTAAATAGATAATGTCAAACTCATGTGTGAATAAAAATCTTGTTCGTTAAATAAATTTGATAAATTAAATAATTTAAATTCAGAAATAATAGAAATTTTTTATATATATCAATTTTAAGAAAGTTATAAGTGATTGCCTTCTGCTCAAAAGAAAAAAATATTTAGTTGTTATCCATTAATTTTATTAGAGAAATTGTTTTGAATTTTATTTTGTTGACTTGTGTCAAGCTTATTATTTCAGTTGTTTTTGTTTCAATTAATTAAAGGAATTAATTTTTTTATATATTCTCTAAATCTGTGTTTTATTTAGAATTGGTCACACAATTATATGCTATATTTTCAGGTTTGTTATTATAAAAAAGGGTAAAATATATTGTATCAAAAAGGTATTCCTAAGGACACACACCTACGAGATTAAAATTCGAAAATAAAGTAAATTCGTGTTCTCCCTGAGAAATAGGGTAATCTTAAATACAGTTACTGGAAGTCGTAAATAAAAAGGGGGGTACCGGTAATTTGGGGCAACTCAAATTATCGAAGAAGTTATTCAATCCAGGCCAGCAAGATAGTAAGCCAAAAACTTCCAGTGGATTGGATAATTTATTCTTTTTGTCACGCGAGAACGAATCCTGTAGGCAAAAAATCTCAGGATTCGAGACTATTACGTATTAATAAAGATAGGGGGCGTAATTAGTCTGACTCTAAAAAAGGTAGAGTTTTTTCGTTGTAGTACATAGCATATTAATAATAGTTTTAAAAAAAATTATAAAGTATAGAAAAAATATACAACAAATACAATTTTAGTGAACTGCAAATTATTGTTTTAGACCATAGGTTGATAGTTTGATTGTCCATATTAGTTATAATTTTAATTAAAAAATCAAACTTTTCATGATAACATTTGGTACGGTATGTTATTGCATTTTTATTAAACAAAATGTTCTGCATAAAGAATATCAGCCTATATATACAGGGTGTCCCGTAACTCTCTGGACACATGTATATAGCGTTATTGCTTGGGTCAAGACAAACACATTTCACCATAGGAACATGGGTCTGCCGTGCCTAGTTTTCCGTCTATCTGTCTGTATGTGTTTTTTACAAAACAATTCCTTACTCCTAAACGGTTTGAGGTACAAAGTTGAGATTTTGCACAAATGTTTATCTTATTAACACCTATCTTCGTTTAAAATTATACTAAAATATCGTCAACCGTTTCAAGATGGCGGCCATTTAAAATCTTTGATGCCAAATTCCACGAAAACCGTTGACTTTACAAAAAAATTGCTAGAAATGAAAAAGTTAGTAAATTTTATGTAGTTTTCAATAATACATTGTTTGTTAAGATCGGATAAAAAACAACAGAGAAATTAGCTCAATGTTACTTAGCAATGGATTATTTAGACAGTGTAAAAGGAGTATTAGCATTGTTTAAACGGAGAAAAGTGGTCATGCTTTACGAAAAGAGCTAATTTCTCTGTTGTTTTTTATCCGATCTTAACAAATAATATATTATTGAAAACTACATAAAATTTACTAACTTTTTCATTTCTTGCAATTTTTTCGTAAAGTCAACGGTTTTCGTGGAATTTGGCATCAAAGATTTTAAATGGCCCCCATCTTGAAACGGTTGACGATATTTTAGTATAATTTTAAACGAAGATAGGTCTTAATAAGGTAAACATTTGTGCAAAATCTCAACGTTGTACCTCAAACCGTTTAGGAGTAAGGAATTGTTTTGTAAAAAACACATACAGACAGATAGACGGAAAACTAGGCACCGCAGACCCATGTTCCTATGGTGAAATGTGTTTGTCTTCACCCAAGCAATAACGCTATATACATGTGTCCAGAGAGTTACGGGACACCCTGTATATTAAAAGTCTGCAGTCTAGTGGATTCATAAAATAATAATACCTAAAAAAATTAAAAACATTCAGGTCCTCTCTGCGAATGTATTATTTTTAAAATGTAAAGGTGCGAGAATAATAAAATTAAAGAAATATATACAACACAAACGTTGCAACGAGACGACGATTTAATTACAAAGTAGTCATCTTCAACTGTTTACATGTAACCTACACAAGATCTTTATTTGATATTCCAATTACGCACAAGTTAAATTTATTTGAGAATGTGTGGGAATCGTTTATAACACAATTTGTAAACGTGTGAATGTGAGAAACTAAGAAACACTGTGTAACTAAATCAGTAAGTAATTTAAAGTTGATTTACCCTGTCGTCCCTAGAATCAATTAAACACAACATAGTTAGTTTCGTTCGCTTTGCTCTCTCAAACAATTACCACAACTTGTTCCACTTGTAAGAGCGACAATTTAGAAATTATCAATTTGTTAAAACGAGTAAGGCAGAGATAGGAGCGGGAAGTATAATTAAAGCTTGAATGGAGTCTTGACAATAGTACGGGCTGCCGCTGGCGCTTCCAGTTACAACCGTGAACCATGGAAAATCCTGGCGCCAAAACTGACCAGACGCTCTTCTAGTTCAACGGGACATGATTCAATTGTTTGTTGGCTCCGATCTGATTCTCTTTGAGGTAGCGACCAATAGTGTCGCTTCTAATTTATCCCGGAATTGAAGATGAATTTATTGAACCCCATGAAATCTTTGTGAGGTATTCAGCGCCGGGTAGTCGCTGAAGAAGTCACGGAAGAAGGCTTGTCGAGAATGTACAATCCGCTTACAGTCACTCAATTAAAATACAACACAAAACGATCGATCACGTTTTACGTTCTGAAATAATATACTCTACGTAGTATAGAAACATTTAAGTGATCCAAACGTAAAAAAAAAAAGAAGAGAATTCTAGAATAATGTCTGTCTGTATGTTTGGCGTCTGTCGTGTGTATCTACACCTCTTATAATACAATTTGGTGGGCATATTGTCGCCAACTCTCCAATATCCCGGTTCTTGAGTTTTACAAAAACAAACAGACATAATTTTTCAAAGTCCACTCTACCAAATTGTTTGAAATTTGAATGAACGTGAAGTAGACAGATGTGCGTGTGTAAAATCGCATATAAAAAAATTGTTCGATTCAGAAATAATTGTAAATATAGAAATCTCGCCCGTAGTCATTAAGAGTTCGATTTTAAATAAAAACTATTTAAAATGAGAACCCGTTCGTAGTATACCCGATGCGAGTTTATGTGCCTTTTTAAATATACAAGTAACTTAACAAAGATAGCGTCCATTGTTTATTGTTACTCTTTTACGGATAACTGTGGAATTGATAATTTTACCTGATATGTTAGCTGATTTTAGGAATGAGAAGAGGGGAGGCTAAAATGTAATGTTTTGTACGCCAAATGCCATGTTATCAGTTCATTTTTCGGTCAACTTTAATTATAATGTACTTTAAAATTAACAATTAGTTGAAAGATAAAAATTTTAGATTCAACGAAATTAATCGATTTGGATGGTTTTTTAAATATTCGCTCATATAAAATACATTCATTTCAATAGTTCATTTTCACTTTGTGAGAAATAACTGTAGAATCAGTATTATTATTGAAATGATAACCACTACGTTGCATTTGTGACTTTAGTGTAACATTTTATAAAAATCGTTTTATCCGATTTGGAGAACACCAACATTTTGTGTTTTAATCTCATGTTTCTACCTTGTATAAAGGTAAAAAAACCTCTCAGTCATTTTATTATAAAAAGAAGAAAAGAAGGTAAAATAATGATTCCTATCCCTCCAATTTGAATTGGGTTGGGGTTGAAAAGAATCAATTTTTTCAATATAGAATGGATTGGAAAGATTAAATAGAGAGACCCAATCCAAAATTACATGACAAAGAGGTGTAGATCCAGCTAGGTTTTCTCGGGATTGCCAAGACTATAGTAAGCCACTGAGATGTTATAATATGACATGGCTAATTAGTATGTCTAATTTGTAAGTTATACAAAAAATAAATATGATCAAAATATTTAATGTGTTTTACCCTCAAAACGGATAAAATCTTAAAACTTATTAATATCTCCATCGTAATATGTAAAACTTTAACTAGTTCTAACAGTTTTTGAACAGAAAAAAATTTAATACTTAGTGATTGTAGATTTATTCACTGTGTTTACGTTTTCAAGTGTTATAGTTAACACTTGCTGGATATTTAGCCATCGACATCATAAATAATTTGATTTTGATTTAATTTATATTGAGAAATCTGTTTAATCATAAAAAAAAGTCTACAATCAAATTAAATGATGCAAGTATTTACTTAAATAGCTTCTGAATTATATACAATGTAATGGTAAAAGTTCAATGAGCAAAATATAAACTATTAAACCAAAATTTTGTTTGGTAGAGGACACATTAAACGAAACTGAAAAAGAAAAGAAAAAAATTCTACGTAGATTTAGTACAATTCCATGAAATTTTAACAAATAATTTGGTGTATTTTTGGTTGTATATTTTGACACTAAAAGCCGTTATCATTTTACGGGGAGGAGATTTAATAATAAACCAACATTACATAACCTTCTGTGTTTATGTTTTTATTTCTGACAGATTTAAAAAAACTGGTTTAAAAATAGACGTGAAGGAGACTATATGTAAACTTATTACATATAGTCTCCTTCACGTCTATTTTTAAACCAGTTTTTTTTAATCTGTCAGAAATAAAAACATAAACACACATTGTTAACTTTTAAAATTTTAGCCTTAACCAAAAACTAAAAGAGGGATGTTTCAACGGCCTTAAAACTGGAAAACCGATTTCCAGTTGGTTGAAGATTTTCTAAATACTTGTTTTACCGTTTCACGTAAATCTTTAAATTATTTTCAAAATATAGGAAGTTTTTTCAAATTTTACGAAACATTATCAATTGTGTTTTTATTACCTTTATCTATTTGTGTGTTAACTTTTGTATCAGTCTATTGTTATTTATTTTTAGTTGTGAGATAAGTAGACAAAAAATACACAATTCAAGTGTGAACCATTTGTTTATTTGTCTGAAGTGGGTGTAAGATTAAGGTCTCAAAGTTACCTTTTAGTTCTACTTATCAGAAGGAATTCTAGTAACTGACACCGGCCACCAAAATAAATATAATACAATAAGACTCAACATTCGCCAACAAATTGTATAATTTCCTGTCGTTCAGGTGAAAACAATGGAACCTCGTTTTCACTTGTACATATTTGTGCAGAAAGAAATGGTCGTGTTTAGAATTGGGTTGACAGTGACAGTAGTTGAGTTTCTTCGGTTGTTGGACGTGAAGTTGCGTACGTGCGTGCGTATAATCAGTTATTGACACGGCGTGGTTCCGTGGAGGAATGTATTCGGTAGCAACTAGTCTACTAACAAGCTGGACTTACATAGGTGCAAAAACAAGCAACGTAATATATAGGTCAGCCACGCTTCGACTTCTTCCTGTTTCCTTCTTTTCCACTTTGCAGACTCGTTTATTATCAACATCTTCACTTCTGCTTGTCTTAATGATACGTAATTTACAGTTTATCCTCAGTAATTTATTTTTTTTTATGATCGTATTAATTGTGGAATATTTTTCTGCAGTTTTTTTACCCTGCACTTCTTCTATACGTCTGCATATTCCTCTGTATATAAAAACACTGACTGTTCGATTAAATTTGGTTATATTTACATATTTTGATCGTATGTAGTCATTTAATTTTTCCTTTTTAATTGTAGTGAATTTAGGTATAGTTAATAACCTGTAATGCTTTTTATTACTTGAGATCTCATGTTGCCGCTTTACGAAAACCTATAATTATGAAACGAAACTTATTCTTTTTCGTAACAAGCTACTGAAAAAAAAATCTGTAAAACAACGTTAGTGAACCTCCGATTAATTTTTTATCCATTATCATATGCCTTGTCCATTATCACTATTAAAAATAGTTTTCAATAATTAAATGTGCCTTTGGTGGACTAGCAATTAAAAAAACTCAAATTTCAGAAAACTTTTCGTAGTTAGAGATAGGAGGGAGATACAAAAAAATAAATAAATAAAATAAAATATTAATAATAAAAATATAGGCCCTTAAAAAACTGTTTGAAAATCATTGTGTTATGTATTGTTTGATTATGTTTACACATAAAAGAATACAATTTTTTCTGCTTAAAATTGTAAAACATCTTAAAACGTAGTTGTTATGAACTTAATTTGACCCCAAATCAAAATGATATAAATTGTGAGTGTATAGAGATGAGTGTTTTACTTCAGGAAGTGATTCAAGGTATCAAAATAAAGAAAAAAGTACACACAAACGTAAACACTTCGTTAACCGTCTGTCGGCCATTTTATGTTTTTTGGAAAAGTAATAATTATTTATAAATTATTACGATTTCAAGTTAAAATTTGGTATAGACATTTTTCTATGCCACGTTTTATGGGTGTTATTAATAATCCTCCCCACTCATTTTTTCCTACTTAAGCTAGTTTTTTTACTTACCGTTGTTATTGTATGATATCTTGAAGGGGATAAAAAGCTGCAATAACTTTATACATTTTTTCATCACATATCTCTTCTGCCACATGAAGTCAGATAAGTTTGAGTTGAAAAGTGCCACATTCCCTTGCGTGCCGTCTCTTTCCCAGCTACTGCATTGTCTCCAATAACTGTGTACAAACACCACTTGTTAACAAAATGTTCCGAATGGTTCATGGTTGATGGTTAGGTTAGGTAAGTTGTTCGTGAAGGACACGTTTTGCCTGAAAGTACACTCCAGCTTGTACATTAACAATTAAACAATTACAAACAAGAAAATATATTAGATTGGCAAATATCCAAAATTCAGTATAGTATAAGGTAAACATGGGAAAGGTAAAAGAATGCATAAGACCCCGTTTTACCAGTATATAAAAAACGTTTACCTTATACATTATCGAAATATATGGGGTTTAAAATTTTTAATATTAAATAACTCTAAATTCATTAAGATTAAACCATTTCAAATGCAGGCGTTTTGAAAATTTATAAAATAAAATTTTGTTCTTGATCTACGTAGCTTCAAACACCTAATTTCGTCTCTAAATCATAACTTTCAAAGTTATAATGATTTTTTCGACAAAATAAAAAATGGCGGGTAAATCATTAACGAAGATTGTTAGACATAAGTCTTTATTTTCATGTCTGAATTACTTCGCAAAGTTATAAAACAAATTTTTTAAACACCTTGGATATACATATTTATGTATTTATAAAAACATTTGGTGTTTATACATTAATAAAAAAATAAAAATACAAAAAATTCTAATAAAACTTCATAGTGCACAACTAGTCAACCAAAACAAAATCCTCAGTGAAAACTGCATGAATATCGATTTATTCCTTTGGGCTGTAGAGGTTACCTCAGATGTATAACTTCATCGGAGGTTCACTAACGTTGTTTTACAGATTTTTTTTTCAGTAGTTTGTAACGAAAAAGAATAAGTTTCGTTTCATAATTATAGGGTTTCGTAAAGCGGCAACATGAGATCTCAAGTAATAAAAAGCATTACAGGTTATTTATCTATACCTAAATTCACTACAATTAAAAAGGAAAAACGAAATGACTACATACGATCAAAATATGTAAATACTGTATAACCAAATTCAATCGAACAGTCAGTGTTTTTATATACAGAGGAAGATGCAGACGTATAAAAGAAGTGCAGGGTAAAAAACCTGCAGAAAAATATTCCACAATTAATACGATCATTAAAAAAAAAAAAAAATAAATTACTGAGGATAAACTGTAAATTACGTATCATTTAGACAAGCAGAAGTGAAGATGTTGACAATAAACGAGTCTTCAAAGTGGAAAAGAAGGAAACAGGAAAAAGTCGAAGCGTGGCTGACCTATATATTATGTTGCTTGTTTTTGCACCTATGTAAGTCCAGCTTGTTAGTAGACTAGTTGCTACCGAATACATTCCTCCACGGAACCACGCCGTGTCAATAACTGATTATACGCACGCACGTACGCAACTTCACGTCCAACAACCGAAGAAACTCAACTACTGTCACTGTCAACCCAATTCTAAACACGATCATTTCTTTCTGCACAAATATGTACAAGTGAAAACGAGGTTCCATTGTTTTCACATGAACGACAGGAAATTATACAATTTGTTGGCGAATGTTGAGTCTTATTGTATTATATTTATTTTGGTGGCCGGTGTCAGTGACTAGTATTCCTTCTGATAAGTAGAACTAAAAGGTAACTTTGAGACCTTAATCTTACACCCACTTCAGACAAATAAACAAATGGTTCACACTTGAATTATTGTGTATTTTTTGTCTACTTATCTCACAACTAAAAAAAAATAACAATAGACTGATACAAAAGTTAACACACAAATAGATAAAAGTAATAAAAACACAATTGATAATGTTTCGTAAAATTTGAAAAAACTTCCTATATTTTGAAAATAATTTAAAGATTTACGTGAAACGGTAAAACAAGTATTTAGAAAATCTTCAACCAACTGGAAATCGGTTTTCCAGTTTTAAGGCCGTTAAAACATCCCTATTTTAGTTTTTGGTTAAGGCTAAAATTTTAAAAGTTAACAATGTGTGTTTATGTTTTTATTTCTGACAGATTAAAAAAAACTGGTTTAAAAATAGACCTGAAGGAGACTATATGTAAACTTATAAGAAGGTTATGTAATGTTGGTTTATTATTAAATCTCCTCCCCGTATAATGATAACGGCTTTTAGGGTCAAAATATACAACCAAAAATACACCAAAATATTTGTTAAAATTTCATGGAATTGTACTAAATCTACGTAGAATTTTTTTTCTTTTCTTTTTCAGTTTCGTTTAATGTGTCCTCTACCAAACATAATTTTGGTTTAATAGTTTATATTTTGCTCTATGAACTTTAACCATTACATTGTATATAATTCAGAAGCTATTTAAGTAAATGCTTGCATCATTTAATTTGATTGTAGACTTATTTATTATGATAAAACAGATTTCTCAATATAAATTAAATCAAAATCAAATTATTTAGGATGTCGATGGCTAAATATCCATCAAGTGTTAACTATAACACTTGAAAACGTAAACACAGTGAATAAATCTACAATCACTAAGTATTCAATTTTTTTCTGTTCAAAAACTGTTAGAACTAGTTAAAGTTTTACATATTACGATGGAGATATTGATAAGTTTTAAGATTTTATTCGTTTTGAGGGTAAAACACATTAAATATTTTGATCATATTTATTTTTTGTATAACTTACAAATTAGACATACTAATTAGCCATGTCATATTATAACATCTCAGTGGCTTACTATAGTCTTGGCAATCCCGAGAAAACCTAGCTGGATCTACACCTCTTTGTCATGTAATTTTGGATTGGGTCTCTCTATTTAATCTTTCCAATCCATTCTATATTGAAAAAATTGATTCATTTCAACCCTAACCCAATTCAAATTGGAGGGATAGGAATCATTTTTTTACCTTCTTTTCTTCTTTTTATAATACAATTACTGAGAGGTTTTTCTACCTTTATACAAGGTAGAAACATGAGATTAAAACACAAAATGTTGGTGTTCTCCAAATCGGATAAAACGATTTTTATAAAATGTTACACTAAAGTCACAAATGCAACGTAGTGGTTATCATTTCAATAATAATACTGATTCTACAGTTATTTCTCACAAAGTGAAAATGAACTATTGAAATGAATGTATTTTATATGAGCGAATATTTAAAAAACCATCCAAATCGATTAATTTCGTTGAATCTAAAATGTTTATCTGTCAACTAATTGTAAATTTTAAAGTACATTATAATTAAAGCTGACCGAAAAATGAACTGATCACATGGCATTTGGCGTACAAAACATTACATTTTAGCCTCCCCTCTTCTCATTCCTAAAATCAGCTAACATATCAGGTAAAATTATCAATTCCACAGTTATCCGTAAAAGAGTAACAATAAACAATGGAAGCTATCTTTGTTAAGTTACTTGTATATTTAAAAAGAATAAATCTTGAACACAAATTCTCACAAATAGTACGTTTATATATTCAAAAGAGTTTCAACGACAAAGTAGCCATCTTCAGTGAAGCAATTATAACTAGTTCAGTTACTGTATCTCATACATCATTGATTATGGCAACTTTGTAGTTGAAACGCTTATGAATAAATAAATGGTAAAACCCTATAAATTTAAAATGTGTTGTTTTCAACGATTTTTTTAAAAGTTCCATGTTACAAATACGTGTAGCTTGCACTACTTAGGCTACTATTTAAGTTATGCAGTTGTATTCAATAAAATAGCAAAATAATAAATACATATAAAAGTCGTTATTTATGTTCGCTGAATTATCGAAGTTGCATACGTATTTTGTTAAAAGTAACTATTTCGGAATTATCATCAAACGTTATATACACAAAATAATACCAAATCTTTACACGATATAATTAGTATAAATTAAAATGTATTTATAAATATATACAGCCGATATACGGACATGATTAGTATTCAAAAATTTATTTTGATGTTTTTGGTATCCACTAGTTTGCAGACCTACACAGATGACCAACTGTACAAAATTAGCTACAGGCTTAATCAGGTACTAGATAAGAAGTTACCCACAAATCGTTTCAAATGATCGCCTTTTCACAATTTTTCGACTATATTTAAAACCATATTCCGCTGTAGTAAAATTTAATTTAAGAGTTAAATATGACTAAAACTTCGATTACATGGATTATCATTAGTAACATTTTCTAATTTTCTGTTCATTAATTTAACATGGCGATTGGTTCGACCGTACCATTATGCTTCAGGATGCTAGTGACCAGATACAGCAATGGACTAGGAGATGGAAACTCAAGCTAAACGAACTGAAATCTGTCCATATCAATTTCACATACAAAATAATAGAGAATAGTCTTCCATTTACCTTAAATGGAGTTGTAGTACCATATGTAGACACTGCCAAATATTTGGGGATGACACTAGAATCAAAGTTACGGTGGAAGGAGCACATCAGAAGAAAAAGGACAGAACTTGGTCTCAAATATAGACAACTGTACTGGCTCTTGGGACGAAATTCTCAATTTTCAATACACAACAAAATTATGATATATAACAAAAATCTGAAACCAATTTGCTTTTATTGAAATACAACTGTTGGGTTGTGCGAAGGAAACGAACATTAGATGTATTCAAACCTTTAACAATAGAGTGCTACGGAACATGGTAAGTGCTCCATGGTACATCAGAAATAGTGATCTACCTCGAGACCTTAGGATCCCTGATGTCTCCAGTGAAATTAGAAGGTTTGCTGCAAAGCATGAATCTAGATGGCACCAGCACGTCAACAGCGAAGCTATTCAACTGCCTGACAACACCAATACAGTGAGAAGGCTGAAGAGAACTAAAACTTTTGAATTAGTGTTATTCAGTGTGTGTTTTTAGAATCTAATATATAGCACAACAGTGGTTGACTGTATAGGTAGCAAATGAATATGGTGATAGATGTAAATTGATGGTTGATCTTTCAGACCTGTTTCAAAAATTTAAAATTTAAAAAATAAATAATTTTAATTCTCTTTTTTCTCTTATTTTTTAACGTGTAAAACATGCCTTGTATCATTGGAAGCAAATTTTAAAGATTCGTCTTATAATTTATGTTAAACCTTACATATAATCCATAGAAGACATAATACATAAGCAAAGAAGAAAATGGAAGAAACAGAAAATTGGTCACAATGAAATACTATCATCCTATTTATAGTAAATAATTCAAGATTTACATATATTTTTTAAATAATATAGAAATTAAAATAAAATAATTACTTAAAATTAGAGTCAATTTCACAACAATGAAACATTCATGAGATACATCTCTATGGTTTCAAAACCAAAATAATAATTTTTTCTCATTCTAAAATGGGGTTTAAAGCGTGTATGAGAGCGCGTAAGTATTTATTAATATTAGAATAAATTAATAAATTATTTTATAAATACTTTACAACACTTGTGACTGTAATAACTTTATTAAAGTAGCTTTCAATATGTATGCCTTAGAACAATAAATATGGGCAGTTTGAAACGAATATATTTATAGGCTGAAGGGTGTAGCTGTCCTTTTTATTAAAAAACTATAAAATAACTGATAATATTATGAATAATAATTACCTACTTAAGTGCTAAAATTTATGGTTTTTGAAGTGGAAGTGAATTTTTAGTGCATGCTTCTGTTATTAACAACTATCTTCAACACAAAACTATAAACACAGTTTTTAACCATTACTTTGGGTTATTCTTTAAAATTAAAAGTTGGCCTTTACATAATTTCATAAGACTTACAACTGATATTTTACCAACTGATACCTTATGTAACTGCACCTCTTGATACGACAGCCCATGAAGGGGTTTTACCTTCCAATGATTCTTCACTGTTTCTATCTATATGGTGTCTTTATTCCCCAGTCTCCAACACCCACACTTTCGAAACAGCTTTCCTTTTCATCAAACAATTTTATACTTGTTCTTCCAACACTTTTCTCACTTGTTGTATATGGTTTGACAACTTCTTCAATGTTTACTATCTTTCTTTCTTTTCATGTATTCATCTATTTGTATTCTCTGCCCAACTTCATTCAATCAACTCAAATCAACATTCATTATCAAATAATTCTACTTTCAGATAACTACTAGCCTATCTGATTTAATCTCTAATTAGGCATCACCACATTTTAAATATATCCCTCAGGATGTTTTATATTTACTTCTCTCCATAAATTTTGTTTTGAAATTTCATAGCGTTTTATTTACTTTTTGTGGGTTATTACCATATTTTTACATTATGCTCCTTACTGCTAATTGGAAGCTAATGATGTTATTACCTAATTTCATCCAAATTACCTCCGGTACGTTATGAATGCTTATAGATAGCTTTATGTTTTCTTTATAACATTGAGATATTATAGGAATTTCTATTATGATTGGACATTTTGTATCTGATTTTTGTAGTGTGATAACTGCATTGTATTTTCTTACCCGAAATGATCAACGACCATACAACGGACTCCTGTATTATCTTGTTAGCTAATAGGTGTACATAAATACCGTGTCTTGTAGCTTTATCTAAATCATGGTATTTCCTTTTCACTTTTGTAGCTTGTTTTTACATGTAGGTACTAAGTTGAAACTAAATATGATTTTATTGCCTAATGTCATCTAATATGATCCAATAATTCCATTTTTTTTTTTTTTTACATCCGGTAAATACCTTATGACGCCTCCTTCATGTTTTATCATTATTAGAAAATTCGACTACCGATGCAAATTTTGTGTCATTCCCTTAGTGTGATCATTTGATTGTATTTTCTTATAGGGAATGGTCAACGACTATATAACTAACTTCTGAGTAGCTAATAGGTCTACATAAGTTCTGTGTCTTGCATCTTCAACTAACTCCCAGTGTTTTCTTAACACTCTTGTAACTTACTACCTAAGTAAAGATGTCTTATTATATCTACTGAATAAGTTTGTTTAGTTTGTCACCGTTAAGCTATATATTTTTTAATGTTTTCATTATACATTAAGATGTTAAAGGAGCTTTTGTTATCGATAAAAGTATTATCAGATTCAATGAACATTGAAACAAAAATGTATGATCAATGACCATACAACTAACGTTTGTGTTATGTCATTAGCTATTCGTCTACATAAATACTGTGTCATGTATCTTCACCCAAGCCTTCGGATTTGATTTGATGGACAATTAGTGATAGGGAGTAAACATTGGGTTATATCCCTGACAAACGTTATTCATTTATGAGGAATAAATTACTAGATGAGTACATCTTACTCAGTTGTAATAAAAAATCAATAAAAAAAAAAAAAAAAAAAAAAAATGTATCTTCATCTAATTTGCTATGTTTTCTCTTCACTTTTGTAGGTTTAAATATAAATTATTACCTTGTTTTTACATTTAGCTTTTCTGCAATTGCGTATTAATGATGTTGATCATACTTTTGAATATTGTAATGCTTGTCATTCCTTCTGTATTATTCCTTTTCTTTGTTGTTTCAAATTACTTTTATGTCAAGAAGGGTTCGTGTTTTTATTATTCATTGAGATATTAAAGGAGTTTGTATTAATGATGAAACTTTTCAGGGAGACTCTTATTAAGTTAAGTTTTATTATACTTTCTCATCTGGAATAGTTGACAACCACTCAGTTTACTACAGTTTATTATGTAATTATGTGATAGGCGAAAATAAATTGTGAGTCTTGTAATCTACCTTCATTGTTCCATATTATTAACTTAATTATTTTTTTTTATTATTTGTTTGCCAAAAAGTTATTCATTCGCTGCCAGCCTGTCTTTATGCCTATGGGAATATCTAATTCTCTAATCAAAATGTTGTTGTTATACTGATTGATCTCTTTCATTTATTACTTTTTAATTTTTTTTATTTATTTCGGTATTAATTGTTAGTGTCAAATTCATTTTAAGCGGATGAAATTATTTTTATAAATTTTAATTAAATTTAGTTTCAATACAATAAATGTTTTTATATTTAAATAAAAGATTATTAAGAAAAGATCAGTTTTCTTTTGTTGTTTGATATTTTTGGTTACTGTTGGAAATATGTACAATTTAGTTTTAATACACAATTAAATATTTACTTACATACTTAACTCCTTATCTATTTGTTTTTCCATGAACAATAAACAATATTGTAAACTTTATTTAATGAATTATATGTAATCCGAATTCATATTATGAAATTTTCAAATTATAATGTATTGGTTAGGAATCCATTAAATATAACTGTTCCACCTTCGTGCATAAGGTTGCAGCCTACATGATTGCAGTAACAATTTAAAAAACCTCTTACAGGCCAAGATCCTGAATTTTCCTCAATTTGTTATAGCAATAGTGTTTACATTTTGGTGAAATGTAAAGTTAATGTCCAGTGACCACTGTCGAAAATCGTTAGTAAAAGTAGATTATGGTTACGAATGATTCAAAAAAATTACAAAAAAAAATGAAAGAAACTTGACAGGTGTCACTAAATACTCAATTGAGTTATATACATTTACGCTCATCAGGATTTAACAGAACAAGGAAAATCAAACTTATTCTCAATTTAAATATATAAATATCTCTACAAATATTCACACATATTTTATGAAAAGTGCCGACTATTTAAGAATCGCATGGAGAAACATTCAGTGATAAGAAATTACCTCTTTTTCATACCTAAAAGTATTAATGCAACATTAATGATAACATAAGGAACGAATGTTATTTTTGGTTTTGTAGATGAGTGTATGAGAAAGATAGTGGAATGATTTACATAGTTTGTTTTGTTTCAGTATTTCATTATGTCTCTTATATAATATTGTATTATCTACATTACTTATGAAGTAACATTCTATCTTCTAGTTTTTAGCTGCTGTAAAAAGCAGACAGGTGCTTTAGAAGATATATGCGAACAAGCGTCGCTAACCTCGGAGGAGGTAGAGGTGGAGGTGGCAGTGATAGAACCCGGAGAAGAGGAAGGTAATTGCCTTTAAAGCCATTGTAATAGTTTCTTTTAAACTAGTTTAGTTTCTTTTAGATCTTTGATGAAATGTGAGTATACAGTGTCCCCAAAATACAGAGAGAAAATTTAAGAGAGGATTTCCCAAAAATAAGTGGACATTTCTACAAAGTGCATTTTTTTTAAAAACGTGTACAACATTTTGATTACAATCATAAGTCAATAATAAATTTGAACCAGAGTTTTAATCCCTACATTTTAAAATTGCAACGTCTGGCTGTATGTCAGCTTATAAGATTTTCATGCCGTCTTATTTTATTTGTAAATTAGGTGTGTTATCTGGTCAAAGTTTAGTCAATGTTTGATTAAACTTGATTTGGTATTTCCATTGTTATGATAATATTTGTGTCCAAGGGTATTTTCTAAAACAACAATGATTTGTTATGACTTTGTTGGTATTTGATATGAACACAAATAGGACCTGGAAACGTTGCAGTGCAGTATATTCCAAATTTTGACATTTGTGTGTGTGGTGATTTTGAAAAAATACATATCTTAACTCTTCTAGTATATTTTTGACATCTTAGCAACAATATACATTGATCAAGAACAAAGTTGGTACATAGTTAAAAATGTATTTAAAATTGAATTACTTAACTTTAATCTTTTTAAATGTTTCAAATTCATAGGTTTTCTAATATAAATGTCGCTGTACGACATAGACACAGTTTGTTTGTAATATATCTTCAAAATATCACAAAGGTAAAACTTTCTTTTTAACAGAAAATATTATATATTTTGCATGAGAAGTCGAAAAGGTTAGATTGTAGAAAGAAACATAATCTTTTTTTAATCATCTCTTTCAAAGAAACATAATTAAATAAATTTCATTGTGGAGATCTTTATAAACAAACTAACAAAATAATGTCTCTGTTTTAGAGCCCATTGTCTCAGAAGTGGACTACGATTACTTTAATATGATCCTTTATGAGGATTTCTGTAAGTATTATTCTAAGTTAATGATACGATTTTTATTGTATATGGAATATTAATATGTGAAATTTAATTGCACAGTATATTATATTCTTTCTGCTACGTTAAAAGTACAAATAAAATTTTCATATTTGTGGAAATAATGTCAAAAATGTTTTTGTTTGCAATAATAATACGTGTTTTAAAAAATAATATATAATTTTAACAAAAATAATATGACAGTTGTTAATATTTCTTTGTGATACCCCATATTAAAAATAACCCTTAAAATCGGTCTATAAATAACGGTGAAACGACGAATTTTTCATCGAGATTGAATTGGAATATGCCAAGTTAATTTCTGGAACATGCCAAGTTCAATATTATTGTCGCGTATCAGTGATGACTCTCCTCTTCGTCGCTCGGCAGCTGCAGTCAATTTGACATCATTTTGTTTCTCAAATTAAGGGTAGTACCAGGAGTAAATACTGACGTCGATTTCAGCAATTAATGTTTATAAAAAAACTAATGACGATTTTTTAGAAATATATCTCGGCTCCTAGTTGAGTTAGAGTAATGTTCTTTTTTTTAAATTCGTTTAAAAATGCCAGCTATTAGAATATCGAATTTGCATACACACAAATATTTGCAAAAAAAAAACACAAAAAGATGTCCAACTTTTTCAGACGTAATTTTTAAGGATAAAATAATAAATTTGATTTGATCTAAACATATACATAAAATATGTCTCGACTAAAAACAATAGAGCCTTCTACGACACCGGCAACTGGGTCAAAATTTAATAAGCTTTATTAATTTTTAAATAACTTAACTAAATAATTATTATACTTTTAATTAAATTTTAATGGTAACTTAATGGTCATAAAAAGGCTTATTTTCTGAGAATTTCAAGTCCCTAAGTGCTTTTCTCTAAATTGAAAAAATACGTGAAAATTAAAAAAAAAAATCTGTTTTTTGTAATTATTTAAACGAACTATTAATTGATTTACCTTAGCTGGTCTTTAAATTCTTTGTTTTTGAGCAATTTATTACAAGCAATATTACTTACCTTAGGTGATATACAGTATTTAGGTTTTATTTTCAATAATTGGTGCACATCTTTTAACGAGTCCAGAAACTGAAAGTTTAAAGATATTTTATATAATTCTTTATGTAAATGTTTGAGATATTTACAATTTTGTAATTCTTTTTGTCGAATCATTAAGGTCAGTATCATTGAAAAATATACTATATTTCAGGAACAATAGTGCTAACATTTTAGAAAGCTTCAATAACATGCAACGGTTACTATTGAAAGTTGTGCTAAAAAAAATCCCAGTGTAATGTTCTCGTTGGAAATTGAGTGTTATATAATAATACTAGGATTTTTATATTTAAATATAATTAATATTTTCCGTTTTAGAAAATGCATAATAATAATAAACCAGTTATTTATTTAACGGTTTTTAAAAAGAAAACTTTGTTTAGTCCTTTGTTATCATTAATTATTAAACAATCCCTCAGACTGTGTGCTGAGATAGCATTAAAATGCATAATAAAAATAAAGTTTAATATTTATCTTTTACCTTATAGTTATTAAATATCTCGAATTTCATTTCATAATGAAACACTAAACAAATTAATACAATATTCTACAAAAATAATTTATTCTTGACTTTTATATTAACTTAGAATTATTTTTTAGAACCCATCTATACTGCCATCTCTCAAACATATATTTCCAGACTAGTAACCATTTCCTCCCATTTACATATGTTTGAAATCTGTTTTATTTAACTTTGATTTATATAACTATTTTTTTATCAGAGCCATGACAAAACTGATCATTCAGCAATAAAAGTGAGAATGTTTCATTTCCTTACAAGTTGCACATAAAATATGTAGCTTCGTCAAAAAGCCATGGCTTATAAATTAAATTAATACTAACTGTTCTGGTCTTACAAGTCCATCATATTGTTCTCATACAAAAGTGGTCCTAATAATATTGTTTTTGTTCCATTTCAAGGTTAAGGTTAAGGGTTAACATTAATCGAGGTGGAGGGGGTAATATCTGATGATACCTTAGACGTTGTGAACCTTTTATCCTGACTATCTCATAACATATTTAATTGTTTCTTCAAACTACTCTTGACACTAATAGATTACCAATTTTTAATTTATAATACTAATACCGGGTGGTTATAAAGCCCCTTCCCCTCTACTTTTTTCTACAATTATTTAAAGTGTTTTTCAATGATACCATGTAAATATACTAAAATACAAATTTTTTATTTTCTAATATCCACTTTTTATTTTTACATGCACAAATTTCGGTACTATAAATATTAAAAAGTGGATATTACAAAATAAAAAAATTGTGTTTTATTATCTTTAAACATGGAATTCCACCAAGAACCATCGGTCTCAACAGTAATGAAAATTAATGATAACATTCATTATAATGGTAGAAACTCTAATTTTTGAGGTATTCTAAAATATTGGGAGTTACCTGAGATCTAAGATATAGAAGTCAACTTTCTAACTCTTTATGAGAAAATAGTCATGCGACAAGTCGATTAACACTGCCCTTTTCCTTTGAAAACAATGGTGCAATATTTCAAAAGGGTTGTATAGTTCCAAGAAATTAGTAGGTCAACAATGTAGTATTCGTCTTCAAAGTTGTAACGAGAAGATTGTTATACTCCAAAGACTAAAACGCATTTTTTATGTTATCCCTACTAAACTATACTGTTTTGAATGGTTTCACTCCGTCATGGGCCACTATTCCCCAGAAGTTGAAATATCACACTATTATATTATGTCCTTTCGTCTTATGTATTAGTGGTATCAGGCAATACCGGTTGATTTGATAAGCCATTAAAGCTCTCTGTATATCAGAGTTACTTAAACATCGGTATATTAAGAATACATCGCAATAATTTATTCTAAAACCTGTGCATTGATAAAATATTACTTTTTGTGAATTCTACTTCACAGCTGCACTCTGTACGCCCAAAAAGGTTTTAGCAATTGTTTATATAATGACTTTATATAAAGGATAATTTACTTTAAGGATAATTCTTGGTCTTAAAAAGCTTCCCTTTAACTCACCAACCGAAGTTTCTAATTCAGAATAACCACCTACAGATTTCACCCTGATGAGGTCATTTGAAATATATTTTTAATAGTTTTGTATACTGTCTAGGCAAAAACCTCTTTCTAACTTGTGTTCTAGTACTTTATGTGGTGTGTTCAAAACCTTATCACATGCCTGTGCATCATCCAGATATTTTATAAAGCAAACCATCTTTCTGCCAAGATCTCAATTGGTGATTTGCTAGGTTTGGCTATTATTACCACTTCAGCTATCTTCCATTGCATTGGTTCATATTGTAACCAAAAAGCTATGTTTATCACATACATAATTTTTACAACTGGTTTTTATGGCAGCTGGTTTAAGATCTTCTTCGTCGTACCTAGGTTAATTCCGGATGATATGATTGCAACTATTAAAGAAAATTACATTTATTTATTTCAAATGATGACAAAATTGAAATATACTTATTTTTAGTATTGTATGCTGAAAAAATTGAAATGTTGACAAAACACAAAATTTAAAAAAAAAACTACAAAAAACGAATTCATCGTAGTTTACAACACGCAACGACCTTTCTTGGTTATCCCCAACAGTTAACTTAAATGATGATTTTTGTTAAGTGTTCTAAGATCAAAAAAACTTTTGTGTTCTATTAAATGAAAAATAATTAGTTTTTTAATTTTTTTTAAAGTTTATCTTGGCGATATCTCAGCTATCGTTTAGTATACAACAAAAATGTATAGCACTTACATATTTTGTGTCTTGTGAATAGTGTGTAAAATCAATGTAAAATTATTTAGCAGACTGATAGTTTATATATCTCAATAAATAATCATAAATTGTAATTAGGTCTTGCTAATTTACTTAGTTTCTGTTCTAGTATGGAGACAATACATGAAAAAGTCATACGTCCTTATTGAAGAAACTCGTAAGTTTTGATTTTATTTTCAAACTACTAGTGAAAAAGTTATTCTTATTACTAATTATTTCGAAATAAATCGTGAGTAATTATGTATAGTTCTAGTATTCTTAACTTGTTTAAACTTATGTACTTCTACTTTGAGTGACCTTCAATGTTATCTATTAATCTTGATATTGAATTTTAACATGATTGGTCTAGTGGCTAGATGATGTACTAGAACTCTTGCATGAAATCCCTTATGAGGGTTCAAAAATGTATGGTGCTGATCCAGTATTTTGAGACTGGGAACTATGATTGAGAACAGACTCTGATTGTGATGGCTAGAGTTATGGTAACATAAATTGAATATCTTATGTCGAAAGTACCACCCTTATGGCCTCCGCAGAATTATTATTATATGACAAATTTTATTGGGAGCTTTTATTTATGTTTTTGGGACTCTTGGAGGATAAAAAGTGATGATTTGTTAATATATTATCGCTATTTTTTCTTCCTCTGAGCTCCTTTCTTCAAACAATTCAATACCTTACACGGACGGTTGTCCCCAGCACTATCTTCCTAAATCTATAAATGCTGGTATCATTTATTTCCCAAACTGCCAGACAGTTTTTGACATTTTGTCACTATAAATATTGCACAAAAGTAAAAAAATAAGTTACAACTAGGAAGTGTTTTAACTAAGCACACCCCAAAACATGTTTACATACGTAGAAAAACAAAATAATAAATTTGGTTTTACCATAGAAAAGCAGACAATTCTTACATTATGCGACTACTTTACCTCCTTGTCCATGCCCCAAGTTCTCTTCCACCAGCTCAATCGACACAAGACAGTATGATGAAAGAGCGAAGCGCGCAAGATGCGGCCTAATTGGCTGTCCACGTCGCAATCTCTTACCCTCATACGCAAACTCTTCTATTTCTTTATTTTACGGTAATTTTTAACTTTATGAGTCTGGACTCTATCTAGAGTTGTGCCATTTGGAGAACATTACAACCAGGTTGTATTTTTTGATGTATTTATCTATCTTACAACTTACACACATAGAGCTCCAGTATCAGCAATCAGGGGATGTTAAAATTTAAAATATTACATTCATGATTTGTGAAAACTAAAATAATATAATTGAAACTTGCTCTCTTGTAATTTGAAATATATATAATTTTTACGTTTTAATATAATATATAAGGAAACTGTTTGTTCTTTATTATAAAATAAAATATTTAAAATATGACTATTTGGGGTTATGATTTCTAATTGTCCTTCCATCCTCTGGTTTCCTAGGTACTAATCGCTCTCTTCTATTGTTGAATTTGGTCCGAATCGTTTGCCGATATTAGAAGATATAAATAAATATTGAGCTTGACTTGTGAGAATAATATTAGATAGAATAAAACTTGAACACAAGATCTCACAAAAATGATGTTCATTTAATTAGTTTAGTAAACGTAATTTTTGTGTGATCATGTCTTTGAGTTTTATTACATGTGATATTATTCTTTCAAATTTACATTTAATTACATACCATTTAAAACTTTATTTATTATCTCTATTCTTTTACATAATTTTTAAGTAATTTAAAATTTTTATCTTATTTCTACGTTTTACACAACCATGGTCTTTTATCGAATATATTCAGCAATTAAATATTTTAATATAAGTTAAATGTCTTCACTCAGTCATGTTCGTGATTGAATATCTGTATGATTTTAACTTTAGGAGTAACTCCTTAAATTTCTCTTTAAGTTCTGCCAAACTTCATTATTAAATTCATTTTAGCTCGTTATTATTTACTGTCTTAATTTTGATTGTATAATTTATTTTATTAATTTTCCCAGATACCTGGTTGAATTATCTATCACCTTATATTTCTTGTATTTATTATTAATTAATCCATTTTTATTTAAAATTGTCTGGCTGTCACCTGGGGGTTTCTAACATTTGAGATTCTAATATACTGTAAATTTGTCAGTTTTTTTCTGAATTGCCATATCTTCCTTTCTTCTACTGGATGGATTTTCCTTAATAAAAGCTGTTCTCGATCCCTGGACGTAATAGGATGTCGCACACACAGGAGCGAGGAACCCGGCCGCGCCGCCTTCAAAAAATTCCGCCTGAACTCTTTACACGTAGTCTAATGAATCTGCATACAGCAAGCCGCGCCACGCCACGCCGCGCCGCCTCTAGTCGCCGCGGAATCGGCTCCGCGCGCCTGATTGTGCGATAGTAAACGGAGTATTGTAGGGATGAAAATCAGGTTCGGGACTTTCCGTGACCGTTCGGTCACCTTCGTTATTTACCAACACAGACACAGTGGCGGCGTCTGTGTTTATACTAACACTAACAATAAATGGAGCAGAAAAGGCATGCAAATAATAACTGTTCAGGGGACATCCGGAAGTACTGAAAAAAACTTGCGCAAATCCTTCAACAATTCAGGAAACAAATGATGGATTTCTCCATATGTATCTCTTTTTGCATTGATTGGATGAACCCACATCTGTCTTTGCCGTTTCTCTTCCTCTTCAGATTCAAGCAAACAAAATAAAAACAAATCTTCTTTTTCTGAGCTACTCATATTGTCCACGAGACACTGCACTACCACTCTCGTCTTCCTACTCAATTTCCACGATATTTTACATTTTTTCTTGTATGTTTGCTTCGCTCTAAAACGAGCGATTCCGTTTACCATTTAAAAAAATTATCCTTTATGATGAAGTTATGCTCACTTTTGGATCATCGATTTCACTATTTCAGCCTATTGTTTTAATTGAGTTTTAAAATTAGCAAAACTCATAAACCGCTCATTTTATTGAAATAACCCTTTGTCACAGTATGTGTATTTACAGTTTTAATAAATTGTAATAATTGATTTTTGATATTTATTTGATTATCCTATTTAAATTTAGAAAAAATACTCAAGAATTATTCTATTTGCTCAATTTTTTTATCATTTATTAATTTTTCAAAATCATTTTTATTGTATTTTACTCCTGTATGTTTGGTCTACAACTAGCACTAATTTCAATTTTGAAAAGTTTAGCTTTATATTTTGATATTTTCGTTACGTTGCCTTTTGTTTAATAACGTTTGATTCAGTAAAAAATTAATACAATTGTCTTGTACATTATTGCTCAGTCATATCTGATTTACATTTTGACATATAAAAAACCACTTTTAATTGATAATTAAGAACTTATAGTTCTTTAGCTTTCCTGTCCTTACAAAATGTTAATCAGAAAATTGTGTCGATAAAGTTAAAAAAGGTGTCTGATTGAGAAATTTTATAAACCTTTTTTTTAGGGTAATATTTCCTCGAAATGTTTTAAACATCCTACAATAGCTTATTTTATACAGCGTACGCAAACGTGTTTTCTTTTTTTAAAAATAATAGTTTTACTAAAAACCTAAAAAATGTATGATATTTATTAATCTTAAAAATACTGAGCATGCAGGTGAAACACTAACTTGATAGGGTGCACATTTATTTTACTGTATTTTGTGGATCAGCACATTTGCAATCTTGTCCATGATATTAATAAAAGTAGATTGGTAGTTCCACAGTATGCATTATAATAGGCTTATTTACTCCATAGGTAAGAAGGAACGACCAAATAAAGGTTTGACAATATCCCCTCTTTTAAAATTATACAACCATTGAAAAAGAAATTTATCAAGTAGTATAGTTTATAGCTATTAAAAATCAGAATGTCAGAACAATTTATGCTGATTTCAAACAACAGCCTAATTTTAAGATTACGTTTTTAATATCTTTTATTGTTTATTCCTTTTTGAAAAATAGACATATCCTATTATAATTGGATTCATTAATATAAATATGTATAAAATCAGCTACTGTGGAGGCGTTTATACACTTTCAAAGAAAGAGTTGTCCTAAAAACATTTTATGAAATACTGTAAATCAAGTTTACTCACCAAATTTTTAAAGGTTATACAATGGATTGTTAAATCTAGCATATAAAACAAATTTTAGCAAAATTGTATTACAATTAATTATTATATTTGTTTCTAATGTAACATGTAACTTGCAAATACTTTAAATTTTGTTTTCAGTTTATGTATTTCAGTACTGTCGTAAAAAACATTAAAATTATTTGTTTGGGGTTATAGAACTAAGCTTTGCTATATGGTATGCCTAGATGATGATAAATAATTTAATTAAATATATTTGTACAAAAGTGAATATAAAACATACACTTTCCAGGATAAAATATTTTCAAGAATGTGAAACTCATCTGAGGCAAGGGAATTAAACGAATTTAAATAATTTTTAAAGTTTAAAATGTAGGCACACAAATATTTTGGACACAATAAGCACACAATAATAATATTTCAGCTTAAAATAAGTGGACCAATAAAACATCTTGTAAACAAGTCGTATAAACTAATATAAACAGAGTAATTAATTCAAAGCCAACATTTACTTTGTCATCTGGGACAACAGTTGCACTTGTTAAAACAATCAGATATAAAATATTGTTTCATAATTGTTTTCTTTATATCACCCACACCCCTCATTAATGATTCATAATTTATCTATAAATGTAAGCAATTCCTTGGCAAAAATATAATAATACAAATTTTAAGTATTTCCGAAAATTCGATAAATTGCACGTTCATATTTTTTTGCAGAAATCCTGACTGATATGTTTAAAATTCGTCTCTTAAAGGAAACAGGTAAATTATTGTATAAATGATTAGTATTTTAATGTATTTATCTAAATGTATTTTGATCTCTTATCAGGAGCACATAAGAGACCGTCGAAAATGATGTTTAAAGAATTACCAACTATCTTCGAAGAAGAAGAAGTAGAAGAAGAACCTCTCCCAAGAGTCGCCAGGGCGTGCCCCCCTGAGCGCTCTTGGGAGAGGACACAGTCGATGTGTAAGACACTATTTATTTTATAATTTAATGTCGTCTTATATAAAATGGAAATCAACAGTACACTAATTTTTTCACAAAACCAAAAATAATATATATTACTATCTTCCCAGAAATGTCTCAATACTATGTATATATGAGAAAAATCAGTCATTGTTTGTCCATGGTACTCAATTATCAACTTGTTGAAAATATTTATTTATACATTTAATTAGAAACTTACCCAATGTTACTTGTCACATGAACACTTCCTAAAATATAAATCGTATGCGAATAAAATTAAGTTTTTATTGACAACGATTTTATTGAACAATTCCCGAACTGGTATTTTTATGGAGATAGCAACCTTTCGTTTGGATCATTAGAGATTATATTCTAGTAAAATGTAAATGAACATTTTGGGCTATTTTGAGAAAATCTCAATATATATTTTTAGTCGCTTTAGTGAAAATATTTTAATAAATATGCTGTAGACATCGTCCCAATAATCTCAAAACTAATACTTTCCCAAAAAACTTGACATCGAGTTTATGATCCAACACATATTAACTAATACTATACCTGTGGAAGTAATAACGGCGAAGCAAAATGTGTGTTTAATATTTTATTATAAATCTTCATTTGCTCCTCACTTAATGTCTCTTATTCTTGGCTTGTTGGTTTGTCTTCTTGCCTCTAATAATGTTAAAGATTGTCTGTAAGAATAGACAAAAATGTAACATTTAATATCCCTGCTTTCAGAAAATTATTTAAAATGAATAAAAGTTTATTTTAATAAAACATTTCTTAATGTTTTAAAATATTTTTGACACTTGATGATATTTATTACAGATGACTTCAATATTCATCTCAGTACTGGAACTAGTTTTGCATTATAACAGTTACAAATCCATTTTGTAATTAATATCTTTTATAAAGCAATAGATTAATTATTATTTTGTTTAATTATCAACTTGACACAAAATAAGTATCAGAAGTTAATGATAAATAGATTCCACCATTAAGTTAAACAGTCTTAAGAGTATTATTCGTCACAAATTATAAAAATTAAATTTATCTTCGGCAGTTAATAAATTTCAACCACCTTTTAGTCATATTCCTAAAAGACAGGTACAAAGAGTTTTCTTACAGAAAATTTTTCCCGGCATTTTAGATCTTTACGGCGTAAGCTTGTGTGGTTTTTTCTCTCATGTTGATTAAAATATATAACATCGAAGTCACATGTGCCTGTTGCATATGACTAAGGTAATCATCACTCTCCGTATTCTAGGGTAAGAGGAAAGTCATTGTCATCTTGCCATTTGTGAGGGGTTTAGGCACTCATTCGGCCCAAAACTGTTTGCGATACACAAGGGAAAAGGCCCGATAATATCTAATTTAAAACACGTGTTTTCTTGGATTTTCTCATTCACCTTTCAAAAAGTTTATGTGTCACAACAGATGGTCATCGAGTTTTATCTTCATCATGAATAGAATGTCCATCCCAGAATAAACGGAACTATTTTGTAACAGGACTATCATTTTTAATGTTCTTTCCATATACACATACTGCTCATGGTTCGCTAAATATGTCTACTGCCGTATAGTTTCTTCCCACAGAATAACAGCACTATCTTCACAATCTGTGGGATTTTCAATGCCAGTGGCCATTCTCAACAACAGTGTTGGTGCTAGAACAAACTGAACAACATCACAGGTTACACAGTAGTGCAAATAAAACACAACCACCCATACTCTTCCCCATATCATATTTTTTTAACTAATGTGTTTAATCTACTACATCATTTTAAACTCCATAACCACAGATGTGTCACCTCTCACATAATAATAATTTTAGTGCTTCAATATTTAAAAAAATATCTTATGGAAATTTACATAGAAATTTAGTTGCCATAAAAAGTAATACATCTAAAACAGATATAGGTCCATTATTTTTATTAATTCAAAGATAAATAAGGCTCAAACGTTTTGAAAAGTGTTTTAAATTGATTTTGGCCTAAAATATTTCAACCTATTCTTCAACGCGATTCAATAAAATGACCTCTGTAATTTAAATTGTCGTTTTGTTCATTGTAGTTGTTCTCTTAATTTTATTAATGGTTTATATGAAAGATTGTAATCAGTAAATATACAAAACTCATTGTGGGATATTTATGTTCTAAATAATGTGTAATACTTAAATTCCAAGGTTTTCCTTAAATACATTAATATTAATATTTTTTATTTTTATTATTATTTAACATGTTGTTAAGAAACTCTGTTTCTGTTCTTTCAGGTTCGCTCTGTTTCTCGGTCGTTGAGGAAGAGGAGTAAGATGCGGAAGGAGGTAAGCAAAAGCAAAATCTCAACAATATCTTCCTCAAAATGTTACATTTTCTATTACGATGAAGTGACTGAGAGCGATTTATTTCCTCTGTTTATTACCAACTGAAAAGTAATCAGTTTGATTTTAAAATGAAATCATGAATAAATAAACAGATTATTAGTTTCATCTATTCAATAATTCTCTTGTTATTGAAACACATATATTCAGTTACCTGAGGCTAAAAAAAACGTGAGAGAGAGAGAGAGAGAGAGAGAGAGAGAGAGAGAGAGAGAGAGAGAGAGAGAGAGAGAGAAAGAGAGAATTGAATTGAATTGATTTGCCTTTATTTAGGGGCGAGGTTAGGACTGTATAGTCCTCTCTACCACCTAACCCCATACAACATAACAACATATTATATAAAAATATAAAATATAACTTGATAATAACAAAAATTTAAATCAATTAAAAATAACTAAGATAATATAAAAAATTAACAAACTTAAAATTAGCTACAAAATGAAATTAATAATTTAAAATAAAATAAAAAGTAACAATCTTAAATTTAAAGTGACAAAATGAAAGTTATAACTCAAAATAAAATAAAAATTAACAAATTTAAATTTAAACAACGTAATAAAATTTAGAATTTAGAAACAAAAATAAAATAAAATGAAATACTGTAGCTTACACGTGTAGATACAGATAAATACAATCACACATACACACAAGCACATTCACACATAATAGCATTTAAAAAAGACGCCACATAATTAAAAATCACTATTATTACTACATAAAAGCTAAAGAAAGTAACAAATATATATTTCAATCATTCACACTTATTACAACAAAAAAAAAAAATTAAATTAAATTAAAAATTAAAAAACACTATTCCGCCACACCCGGGGACGAGGACACCAAAGAGAGAGAGAGAGAGAGAGAGAGAGAGAGAGAGAGAGAGAGAGAGAGAGAGAGAGAGAGAGAGTAATTGCTCAAAACCAATAATTAATAAAATATTATTCTTAAGTTTTAAAACTCTAATAACATATTAAATTTTTCTTTTCTCATTTTTTGTTCCTGTATAATTCAAAATTTGGACTTGGTTGTCATAAGACCAAAACACAAAATTTTATTTTTTAAAAATCATCTAAAACTTAGATTTTTTATTACATTTGCTAAAATATAGCCTCTCAGTAAAACAAAAAACAAAAATATTATCCATGGAACTGCTATAAAAGACGTAATTTGACAAAATTGACTCGGTTTTGTTCCAATTTTGTGAATTGTGAAGATTAATGTCCCGAACCCAAACCAGTGTACCAAATAGAAGTAAAAGAAAATTATTGTTCAGTAACAACTGGAAAATGAACTTTGACCGCCATTATTAAGAACTAGATTTCAATGGGAGAAGTTTGAATACAAGCAATAGGACGTTGATTACGTTTGTTTTTTGAAATTATTAAAAAACAAATGTAACGTAAAGTTTATAAAACAGTACCTTTCAATGTCAACTTATTTCATGAAACTCTGTATTAAAGTTAAATTATATACAATGTTTTGTAAAGGCAGTTTTTATTTCAATTGATTGCTTATTTGTTACTGAACACGTTCATGTCTACGTAAAAATCAGTAGCATGTCAATTATTACTTATTTTACCTTCAAAACTTACTACAAGGCGTAGTGAGCCATGAAATGTATCCAAAATGGTGTTATTGATGACGTCATAATTAATTATCATCTCTGATGCAAGACGTGTGTGCCCCGTACCCATCACAAACACCAATAATATTATTAAACTACTCATATGTTTTCAAAAAAATTAACATATTCGCTCAGAATTAACAAAAAAGCCTTATAAACTAAATTTAGATATTCACCCTATTTCAATATATTTACAACCTCATCCTCCACCGATAATTCTGGTTTCCCGCACTCCATTATTTTGAATTTTGAAACCATGTGAACAAATTGGTTACTACACATCTAAACTAAAACAAATAACACTGCTCAACGCCACAAATCTGAAACACTTGTCACTGGGTACACTCCATTCAGTCTCTTACCCGCAATGATTGTGTTAATTGTTTAATTGTTAAATAAAATCTAACACTAATATAATTTTTTTTTCTGCCTACAGCCTCTAGATGAACAAGTCCCCCACAGGTCCTCACATTTCGGCGCTAAACAGTTTAAATTTCACCATCTTCGAGGACAAGGGTCATCTAAGGTAAGAATCCAACCTAATATTATAGTAATTATTGGAGGACAAATATTCTGTTATATTGTCAAAATTTTAACACAGTTATGATTTAAAGCACGAAAACTAAATAACAAGTAGTTCAGTAATAGGATGGGTTATTGATGATTACATAATGATTAATATTTAACATGTTGAAGATCAATTTATTTAGCGCACTGTGTCACTGATGCATATTTAGTTATAAAGTAGCCTATTTAATTATATCCTAATATAATATGGTATTTTTTGTGTATCCATTCATATATTTAATGTTATACTTACTCGCTACAAACGTATCAAAAACAATATTTAAATGATTTTCAATAAGTGATTTAACACGTTATAACAGCACAAATCACATCAATAACATTATGCAACAGGTTAGGATAGTTAGCCTAAATTAAACAATAACAACATAACCTAAGTCAAATGAAAAATATACGATTTGGATAATTAAGCATAGAATACAACGATCTACATTCATAAGTACTAATAGCAGATATTTATATACAACCTATTATTAATAAACCACCCATATTCATTCAATTGCAAAACAAATCATTCCTAAAGCAGACGTAAGATAGGCCTATCTCTAAATTGCAAACATTCGAAATTTAGACGCTGACACAAATTAACCACACCACTACACAACCATAACATCACATATCTTTATTTAAAATCATTTCATAAGATCCCAAACTTTATTTAAAAGCAAATCACTACTTATAAGGAACAGTGAGTTTGCAATGTTAAACACGAAAACGGCCTACGGCCATTTTCCAAAATATATGTAACCATATTTCGAAGTACTAAATAGAACGATCAGACTGTAAATTACTCTAAGATAGGCTACCACTACTTATAAATTATTTGTATGCAAAAACATCTGTTAGTTTTAATTGCAAACATTGTAAAATATTGAGGAAGAAGAAATAAGTTACTGATGTAGTCATTTAGTCAACCTTGTATTAAGATAGATCAGCTGATATGTATGTACGCGGTCTAAATCACCCTTAAATTAGTTAAATAATGTGTAATTAATAAACAAATTGATACAAAACAACAAATACGAATACAAGAAATGATTATTACAACCCCAAATTGCCAATGGCCAAGAAATGAAGGAAAAAAACGGTACTATATGGTGCCGCGGAAGAACCCCAACAGTTTCAACAAACGATCTCACTTAAAATAGAAAAATATCGCTCCGCAACACAACGAGGCGCCATGTTTTAAAAGAAATCATATACAATAGTAACATTGTGGAGACCAGACGACAGTACAGAAGCCAAATTAACATCCAAAGTTTTCTTTTATAATATTTGTGTCTAAATTGAGTGATTAGAGTCAGTGTGAACTGTACAGAGCATGGTATGCTCTGTTAATTAACTATTCTAAACAGTTACCAAATTCAAAGGCCTGTATCTACTTCAAAATTATCAATTCAACATTTCTTGTGAACTTTAATTAAGTTTTTTTTTTAGAATTTTAATCATTTCAATTTATTTATGCGTTATAGTTGTATAACACAACCATGCCAGCCGAGTGCCTACCCCGAGATCTAGCCTAATTAATATTGTATTCTTTGAGTCAATGTGTTCTGTTAAATTGAGCTAAGCCTAGAGGCCTATAATATTACAAACTTTATTACAAATTTCATGAACTCTAAAAGAGAGTCAAATCTTAACAAATTATGAATTAATATTGTATGTTAAAGTCTAATAAAATTAATGTTATTATGTTAATATAACATCATATCCTATTATTTATTAATGTTTGAACCTAAAAAGTAAGAAACTGAATTTAGTCTTTATTTATTTATTTTTAATAACCATCCATATTCCAAATTAACCAATTAGCTTGAATTGAGTAGAGCCAAGAGGTAATTCTGTTTCATTTAGAAAGTTATTCAAAATTTAAGAAGTTTTTCAAAAAAAAAATAACTTGAAAGAATATATTATTTTATAATATATTATATTACATTATAGTAAAGAAATATTTATTTTTATTCATTTATTATAACGTTGAAGATCAATTTATTTACTGCACGATGTCACTGATGGTTAAGACAATAATACTTAAATATTTAGTTTTGTATATCAAAATTGGTACAAATACTTGGGAAGAAATTAGCTTAACCCTAAAACTGGCAACATTAAGTTAGTTATCCGCCAAATATTACATGGGTAAGTGGTAAGAGTTTTTCCCTGAAATATATAAAACAAGTTTACCCTTACATAAACTAAAGTTATTACAGTACATGTTAATTTCTTTAGAAAAGAATTCAGATTAAACCTAAATCAATTTAAAATAAAGATTTATCGCATAAATGTGGAGAAGAAACTTAATATTTTTGATTGTGAAAGTGTTGATATATATAAAAAATCTGCAAAAAGCTATTTACAAACATCAGTTTTATTTGAAGCAATATAAAAAAATTATGTCAAAAAGTCATATTTTCGTGTATGAGAAAAGTAAAACAAAATCCTAGATACCATTTTACTGAATAGCATCTATAATAATAAACATAAGATATCACAAAAGTGTGTAAATTATAATAACTAAAAACAAAAATTACCCATAATAACACAAAAAACAACATCACAACCCAACGCAACGCACAAGGCAAACAGCTGATTTTATAAACAAAACAATCCATTCATTCTGGAATATACAAAATTTTATTTGATATTTTTTCGTCAGATTTTTTTTGGTATTATCCAAAAATGTATTCGAGATAACAATTAAAATAGTTAAGTCGTTAGGAATGATAAATGTTGTAAATTCCCAGTTGAGTGTTTACATACTTATGATTAAAGAATTTCATCGTTTATCATTTTTAGGATTGAGAGAATAATAAAGCAAATTATTCTGTCTATAATATATTTTGTGAAATAGAAATAAAATTAACTTTAAGAATATAAACATAATGATTTAAACATAACCCTTATTTGTAATATAACATTTTAATAATTTTTATTTACCTTCTTTTGTTTCAGCTCCTTCCGATCTTACTAAATTCATTGTGTCTCACTTGTCAGCCTGGGTTTGACTCTCTTTCGGCCATGTCATCTAAATTATGGGGTGGATCCAGGCTACGTCTGCTGGTTCACGTCCACCCCGGATACGAGGTACTACCCCTCAAAACTAAAGCCTGGAATAAATTGTAACAACTTGAAGAAGACCATAGTTCAAATTAAGAAGTATCAACAGGTTATGTTATGAATTATCAACATGGCAAAAATTGTCCGAAATTGAAGAGCGTAGGCTAATAGATGGAGCATCTACTATAAAGAAGATTGACACAAAGCATGGTAACAATCTTAACTAAAATAAAAGTAATAAAGGAGACACAAATTTCTATTCAGTCATCCTGTATATCCAGATATATGATAATATTTTTCAAAGTCTGATAACTGTTTTCAATTATTGTTTGACTTACCTTTGAATTAGGAAAATTCCTCGACCTTGACTACCACGGGAAGTTTTCACAATCCAGGTGGCTCCAGGCTGTTTCATGTATTCCTCAACAAACATCATGTATTCATTCTGTAACGGAGCATTTACATAACTATTAAATAATTATAACATCACAATGAACGAACACAATCTAAAATTTATGTCTCGTATAAATAAATGTAACAAACTGCTATGTAAAAGTTTTTACAAATAAAGCCTACTTATATTTGAAGGAGGGCAATATAGCAACATAATACACCTTCTTCACTTTAAATCAATATTGTTTTATTTTAGTATTGATATTTAATAATTTAGTTTAATTCAATTGTTATCAGTTATTTATACAGACGCCTCTAAACAAAGTCCAAGCATACGCACTAAATATACTCTCGCTAATGACTCACGGAAGTAAACAACTAATTACTGGTGACTACTTTTAAAACAAATTAAAATGCAAAAGTTCTGTTGTTAAATGTAAATTAATTACTAGTGTAAATCTGTTGTTAATAATTACTTGCAGTGCAAGTCAAAAACCTACGGTAAAGGAACGTTTTTTTATTATTAAAAATCTAAACTTTTTATTATCACCAAGTCCTTATTTTAGTTATATATAATAAAAAAAAAAACATTTAAAGTGCCGTCAACAAAATTAATACTTACGTTTAAATACATACATTGTTATAATCATGGAGTGTTTGGTGTCGTTTTCTTTTAAATTTAACAAAGTTTTCAAATATGCCATTTCAATTTGTTAAAATTTGTGATTTATCAAATCAGCAATTGCTTCGATTAAAAATCGATGAAATTTAAAATACAAGTAGGGACCTATACCTAAGCAAATGAAAGCATTTGGTGTAACCACAACTTGTTTCCAATGACTAGAACCAAAATGGCGTACAATGTGGTGAAATAAATAGTGTTTGTTTTCAAGGCCACAATTTTGTTGAAGGTTAAGTTATTAAATAACGGACCTTCAATAGTTTTTTTTTTATCTATAACTTTTTTTATCATTAGTTTTAATCTAATAATTTCATCAAAATCATGTACCACAAGAGTAAATTAAAAAAAATTATTTATTTAAAAATGTCTAATAAAAAATTAAGTGTTTTAAATATGGACTTATATCATTTTAAAACTCCAATCAAAACGAAACTCTTTATAAAGGCAGTCTTTAGCTTTTTCAATTGCAACAAAAATGGGGGCCATAAGTCAACACCTAATTAGAATTATTTATATATATATGAAACGTTTTTATCACAATTTTAAACTAAATGAGAAAAATATCGTCACAATTTTTATTAATTTGAAACAATTTTATCAATTAATAAAAACTCATTAACAAACATTAACTTTTATTTAAATAAAACTTTTACTGTTATGAACAACTAACTATGAGTGAAACCTCTATTTGATACAAAAAAAAAACAACGTATTATATATATATATATATTATAAAATTTTAATAATAGTTGAAAATATTTAAATCTCTAGAGAAAGTTTTATAAAATTTAGAATTATAAAAAATGCTCAAGGATTAGCTCTAGCGAACAAAACGTTTGGCGTTCATAAAAGCTTTGTAGAACATTTCTTAGCTTCTCTGCTGTGACTGTGGTTGAATAATATATTCTACAATCTTTCCTCTCATTGTTACTTTTTCAAATGAAACTTTTTCAAAATCCAGTAAGCCAAAAAGAAAAAATCCATAAAGGTCTAGTGATCTTGGAACCCATCGACATGGTTCTCGTCGCCCAATCCATTGTCCAGGGAAAGTATGGTTCAGAAAGACTGTCCATGGTGTATGAGTGTTAAAACAGATTTAATTGATTTATAGCAGAAATCACTGTGTTCTGGAGAAATTAGAGGTAAAAGGCATCGTTTACGATTCCTTCAATGAAAAGTGGACCAATAACCCGTGAACTGAGGATTCCTGTCTAACCCTGGGGGTGATGGGCATTGCTTACCAATCTGAGATTGTCTCATGCCCACACCCTGACATTTCGACTGTTGAATGTCCCAACGAGAAAAACAGTTCATTCGTCTATGAATAGGGTAGGCTACTGTAGTGTGCTCGGAGATTGTCACTCCATATTTCACAAAATCCCATTAATTTTTCATCATTTCCTGGATGTAACTAATAAACATTAATAATTTTATAACTTTTACAAACTTCTTTCTTAAAAAACTTTCTACAATCTTCCCTGTTTAGACCAAGATTTAGTTCCAAGAACTGTAGCCTATAGACGAATATGAAGCACTTTCAACAGCTGTAACCACTAAAAGATTGTTTTCCTCTGAAAACAATGATGATGACCTGATTCGTTTATTCTGTAAATCATTTATACATTTCGTAGTTTGGAACTGCTTGTCAAACATAAAACAAAGTCTTTCGTTAAAATCGGTCTCTTAGGATACAATCCAGCAAACATATCTGCTATTATTCTACTTTAATTCCCTTTCAAATACTATTTAACTAGGTTTTTTCCCCCTCATGAGTGAGCATTGCCACAATAAAAAAATATAACAAAAAATAAAATGTTTAAGTTCTTTGATAAATAAACCAAATAAATAGGATAAGAAAACATTAATTTACTAACAAATAAACACAACCATCTTGACACAACAACAAATGAATAACAAACTGCATTTTTCTCAACTATTTAAAAGTATAAACTATAAAAGTAGCAACTGATTGTTAATACATTGGTACAACAATACTAAACGTGTGAAATCCAGGCCATTGAGGAAGAAAATGTTGCAACTATGGATTGTAAAATTTATTATTTAATTTATGGTAAATATTTCGATCTATGACCATAGGTTTGTGTCACAATAGATTGTGATATAAGTGCTTTAAAACTGTATATAAAACGTATTAAAAATTTAGTCTGATGATGTCTGAAAAATGGGCTAAACAGCTGTAAAATAACAACTGACAAGATGCATCAAAAAATTAGTATAAATTACATAGCCAAAAAACTGCTATTATATTTGATGATGTTTTAGAAATTAACAAAATAAGATTCCATTACAAATTACCCCAAAATAACATCCAACTCAAATCTATAGACAAAAATTCAAAAATCAAGTTTTAAAAGTGCTTTAAAATGAAATACGTCAAAAAAGATTTTGATTAAATAACGATAGAAATTTATTTCATTTTTAAAAATAATAATGAAGGAATAACAAATAAAAGTTAAAACTATGTCAAAAAATTGAGTAAAAATATATTAATAAGTTTGTCTCAAGTAAGAATTGGCAACCTACCATCTTTCATGAACATAAAACATGATCTAATCGATCATCACGCTTGCGCAAACGCCCGTGTATGTTGATGTTTTCATGAATTCTAATGTTTCTATTTCCTTGAGTTATTTATGCATTGTGTAGATTAGTAAACGTGACTCTGTAGCTTGCATTTTTAGATTATCCTCTCCCCTCCACCTCCCATCTACTTCATTCAATGACAAATACTCTTCGGTGTCAATGAATAGTGACCATCTTGAATTAACACTTTGTATTTCGTGGGGGTTATAACCCACACCCCACTTAACCAACCTATCACACAAACCTATCTTAGACGATTAATAGATAACCTAACCTTGGCACGTACCTACATGCAACTTATAAATAGGAGTCATGCAAATTTCTTCACTTCAGTTAAAACGTTTATGTGGTCACAAAATTGTAAATATCACGAAAATGGTTTGTCCTTAAGGATTTTTTTAGCAAACTTTGATTCCCCCCCCCCCTTCAATGACATCCTAATTTCTGTATTTAAGCGCCAAATATATTGGTAGTGGTTTTGAACACATACAATATAATACGTAAAATGAAAGTTCAGCCGATTCGTATGTTTTTAATATAATTTCAACTATTCATAGAGTTTAATTAACATCATTTCATTTATTCTGTGTTTGTTTTTTTTTTTTAATCTTCATATTCAAAGTTCGTAATTAAAATTTGTATTATAAACATTAAAATTTGTATTTTTTTTTTTTAAATCATACAGAATTTGACTTAACATAATTAGGTATAAGATGAAATTCGTGTTATTTTAACACACACAATTTAAGAGAATAAAAGTGTTAGTAATTGTTTATTCTAAAACAATATTTTAAGCATCCGCCAATTTTAAATTACTTAAAAGAGTTTGCTACAAAACTAACTCGTCCAAGTTCATGATTTAGTTTTATCTAAATTTCATAGATATTTAACAATATTTAGGAAGATGGAATGACGGCACTTATATATAAATTTAAACAAGTATTTAATATTTTAAAACATTATTCAAAAGGTGTATTAGGGATACATTTCTCAATGTTGTTCAAAAGCACAAAACCTGTAAGTCATCATTGCCTTATATATATAAAGAACTGAGCATAATATAAAGGCACCCAAACCTTTGGGAATGTTTAGAGCTTAAGGGTCAAAAGACAACAAGAGTTCGTCAAGAGACCTAATGGGGGAAATGAAAGAAAGGGATCTACCAAAGACTACTCGAACAAATGTGTAGATCCAGCTAGGACACTTTGGGACAGTCGCATCCGTACTCCCACTATAAATGAGTCTTTTAGTAGTGTAATAGGAATATACACTCTCATGTTGGGGTAGCTGCACCCTGTGTAGTTAAACTAATTTACACTTAAATATCAAAGGTGGTACGTTACTTTCTACTTTTATCCCTTCCCTTTTGCCAGTGGCGTTGGGGACCCAGAAAGAGACCTTCCGTCATATTCAGTCTATCCTTTATTATTCCATGCTTCCTTAATTTTTCATTTTTGTTGTACTCTTCTGTTTCATTTTTAAGAAGGTTTTGTTTACATATATTTTCTTGAGAATTTCTCTTCTGTCATGACCGTACCGTTTAGTTGGGCCTCATTTAAATGATCCACCGTAAATGTTTCTCTTTTAGTTCTTGTTTCCATCGCAGATCTTCTCAAATATTTCATTCCATTTCAGTTTTATTTGATTGGTTTTAGGATTAATTAGGGAGCTGGTTTTACTCCATAGATATCTCAACATGCTTCGCCGGATCATCTGCATTTCCTGGAGAATAAAACGTACCAAAAAGTAGTCGTATCCTTGTACTTCACTACTTTATACTTCAGGTGTAAGTGTTCTCCACTTTCTGTTTATTTGCCACAAGATGTTTCCAGAAGTAAAGATCAACTTTGTTAGAGATGGAATAACTCTTGAGACCTCCTTATTTTATGCTCAGTTCTACTTCCAATCAATTAAGTAATAGACGGTAATCTTTTCGGCCCGTAAGAAGTGTTAATAAATCATTTTATATATTTATATTTTGGTATTCATTTATTACATCTTATGGTGTTGCTTTTCTGGTAATACACAATAATTACTTTGTCATTTGGTTTCGTATTTCCTGATTTAGTTTTTCATCTTTGTTGAAAATGGTTTACATATTCTAGTTTCATACCCCCAATGTTTGTTTCTTTCTTCCCATTTAAATAAATTTACTTTTCTTTGTTTAAAATCATTCCCCTCTTTTCCAAACTTTCTATCATATTTTTTTAAATTTAACCATAGTATCCTTAAGTGATTGAACACCTAAATTTCAGATTTGAGTTTCGCGATTTCCTGTCATTTAATGGCCTTGTTTGTAATGGAATGCACTAAATGCTAGTGAAAAATAGGAGTAAACTATATTAGCCTACAGTACTTTAAAGTCTATTGATTACAATTTATTACATAAGGGCAACAAAGATATTCTTCACTTGTTTATTCTCTTCAAAATTATGTGTCACTACATTGGGATTTTTGGGTGTAACTCAACATTTGAGCGGTAACAGAAAATGTGATATTTATAAAATTACGATATCCGAAAGGGCCGAATCACTTACATGAGCATATCAAGCGGAGGCTTCTTCAAATATGTACTGCTCCGAGGCTCGATGAAATAGTCAGTAACAAGAAATAGCAAGTAGATGTTGTTTTAATACATCCATATCTACAACAACTAGTTGAACGTAGTTACATACACTATGATATATTAAAATGAGACAGTCTGATCTACGAATACGGTTTAAAAATTTCCACTAGGAACAAGTTTTTAGAACACATTTAGAGGATTACATGTTTAGGCTATTACAATTTAATGGAAAAAGCATTGTTATGGATATATATGTTCTCCAATTTCCATCTATTTACAAAAAAAAAAATAATAAATAAAAAAAAAAAAAATAAAAATAAAATAAAAAAAAAAAAAATGCTGAAATTTGACTTTTTTAATACTGCGTCAAGGCATATGTAATATTTTAAACCATTTCTAACAGAGGATAATGCATACGGCTTTGGAAGTAAAACCTGGATTTCCTAATCTACTTATATTTATTTATGCCATTCAAGCTGAAAACATTTGAAAAAAACACAATTTATCTTAACATCGTATAAATTCAAAATTGTTGTACTTAGAGGACATTTAGAACCCACGTACTTAGAGGACATTTAGAACTACGTTATTAGAGGTCATTTAGAACTACATGATTAGGGGTCATTTAGAACCCACGTACTTAGAGGTCATTTAGAACCCACGTACTTAGAGCTTATTTAGAACCAACTACTTAGAGGTCATTTAGAACTACGTACTTAGAGGTCATTTAGAACCCACGTACTTAGAGGTCATTTAGAACTACGTACTTAGAGGTCATTTAGTACTACGTACTTAGGGGTCATTTAGCTGTTATAATGAAAAATATCTCCACCATAAGACTGAATATTAATTTTTTATCCATTATCATATGCCTTGTCCATTATCACTATTAAAAATAGTTTTCAATAATTAAATGTGCCTTTGGTAGACTAGCAATTAAAAAAACTCAAATTTCAGAAAACTTTTCGTAGTTAGAGATAGGAGGGAGATACAAAAAAAAAAAAAAATTAAAAAAGGCTTTGAAAATGATTGTGTTATGTATTGTATGATTATGTTTACACATAAAAGAATACAATTTTTTCTGCTTAAAATTGTAAAACATCTTAAAACGTAGTTGTTATGAACTTAATTTGACCCCAAATCAAAATTATGTAAATTGTGAGTGTATAGAGATGAGTGTTTTACTTCAGGAAGTGATTCAAGGTATCAAAATAAAGAAAAAAGTACACGCAAACGTAAACACTTCGTTAACCGTCTGTCGGCCATTTTATGTTTTTTGGAAAAGTAATAATTATTTATAAATTATTACGATTTCAAGTTAAAATTTGGTATAGACATTTTTCTATGCCACGTTTTATGGGTGTTATTAATAATCCTCCCCACTCATTTTTTTCCTACTTAAGGTAGTTTTTTTACTTACCGTTGTTATTGTATGATATCTTGAAGGGGATAAAAAGCTGCAATAACTTTATACATTTTTTCATCACATATCTCTTCTGCCACATGAAGTCAGATAAGTTTGAGTTGAAAAGTGCCACATTCCCTTGCGTGCCGTCTCTTTCCCAGCGACTGCATTGTCTCCAATAACTGTGTACAAACACCACTTGTTAACAAAATGTTTCGAATGGTTCATGGTTGATGGTTAGGTTAGGTAAGTTGTTCGTGAAGGACACGTTTTGCCTGAAAGTACACTCCAGCTTTTGTACATTAACAATTAAACAATTACAAACAAGAAAATATATTAGATTGGCAAATAACCAAAATTCAGTATAGTGTAAGGTAAACATGGGAAAGGTAAAAGAATGCATAAGACCCCGTTTTACCAGTATATAAAAAATGTTTACCTCTTACATTATCGAAATATATGGGGTCTAAAATTTTTAATATTAAATAACTCTAAATTCATTAAGTTTAAACCATTTCAAATGCAGGCGTTTTGAAAATTTATATAATCAAATTTTGTTCTTGATCTACGTAACTTCAAACACCAAATTTCGTCTCTAAATCATAACTTTCAAAGTTATAATGATTTTTTCGACAAAATAAAAAATGGCGGGTAAATCATTAACGAAGATTGTTAGACATAAGTCTTTATTTTGATGTCTGAATTACTTCGCAAAGTTATAAAACAAATTTTTTAAACACCTTGGATATACATATTTATGTATTTATAAAAACATTTGGTGTTTATACATTAATAAAAAAATAAAAGTACAAAAAATTCTAATAAAACTTCATAGTGCACAACTAGCCAACCAAAACAAAATCCTCAGTGAAAATTGCATGAACATCGATTTATTCCTTTGGGCTGTAGAGGTTACCTCAGATGTATAACTTCATCGGAGGTTCACTAACGTTGTTTTACAGATTTTTTTTTCAGTAGTTTGTAACGAAAAAGAATAAGTTTCGTTTCATAATTATAGGTTTTCGTAAAGCGGCAACATGAGATCTCAAGTAATAAAAAGCATTACAGGTTATTAACTATACCTAAATTCACTACAATTAAGAAGGAAAAATGAAATGACTACATACGATCAAAATATGTAAATATAACCAAATTCAATCGAACAGTCAGTGTTTTTATATACAGAGGAAGATGCAGACGTATAGAAGAAGTGCAGGGTAAAAAACCTGCAGAAAAATATTCCACAATTAATACGATCATTAAAAAAAACAAATTACTGAGGATATACTATAAATTACGTATCATTAAGACAAGCAGAAGTGAAGATGTAGACAATAAACGAGTCTGCAAAGTGGAAAAGAAGGAAACAGGAAGAAGTCGAAGCGTGGCTGACCTATATGTTGCTTGTTTTTGCACCTATGAAAGTCCAGCTTGTTAGTAGCCTAGTTGCTACCGAATACATTCCTCCACGGAACCACGCCGTGTCAATAACTGATTATACGCACGCACGTACGCAACTTCACGTCCAACAACCGAAGAAACTCAACTACTGTCACTGCCAACCCAATTCTAAACACGATCATTTCTTTCTGCACAAATATGTACAAGTGAAAACGAGGTTCCATTGTTTTCACCTGAACGACAGGAAATTATACAATTTGTTGGCGAATGTTGAGTCTTATTATATTATATTTATTTTGGTGGCCGGTATCAGTTACTAGAATTCCTTCTGATAAGTAGAACTAAAAGGTAACTTTGAGACCTTAATCTTACACCCACTTCAGACAAATAAACAAATGGTTCACACTTGAATTGTGTATTTTTTGTCTACTTATCTCACAACAAAAAAAAATAACAATAGACTGATACAAAAGTTAACACACAAATAGATAAAGGTAATATAAACACAATTGATAATGTTTCGTAAAATTTGAAAAAACTTCCTATATTTTGAAAATAATTTAAAGATTTACGTGAAACGGTAAAACAAGTATTTAGAAAATCTTCAACCAACTGGAAATCGGTTTTCCAGTTTTAAGGCCGTTGAAACATCCCTCTTTTAGTTTTTGGTTAAGGCTAAAATTTTAAAAGTTAACAATGTGTGTTTATGTTTTTATTTCTGACAGATTTAAAAAAAACTGGTTTAAAAATAGACGTGAAGGAGACTATATGTAAACTTATAAGAAGGTTATGTAATGTTGGTTTATTATTAAATCTCCTCCCCGTAAAATGATAACGGCTTTTAGTGTCAAAATATACAACCAAAAATACACCAAAATATTTGTTCAAATTTCATGGAATTGTACTAAATCTACGTAGAATTTTTTTTCTTTTCTTTTTCAGTTTCGTTTAATGTGTCCTCTACCAAACATAATTTTGGTTTAATAGTTTATATTTTGCTCATTGAACTTTAACCATTACATTGTATATAATTCAGAAGCTATTTAAGTAAATACTTGCATCATTTAATTTGATTGTAGACTTATTTATTACGATTAAACAGATTTCTCAATATAAATTAAATCAAAATCAAATTATTTAGGATGTCGATGACTAAATATCCAGCAAGTGTTAACTATAACACTTGAAAACGTAAACACAGTGAATAAATCTACAATCACTAAGTATTCAATTTTTTTCTGTTCAAAAACTGTTAGAACTAGTTAAAGGTTTACATATTACGATGGAGATATTAATAAGTTTTAAGATTTTATCCGTTTTGAGGGTAAAACATATTAAATATTTTGATCATATTTATTTTTTGTATAACTTACAAATTAGACATACTAATTAGCCATGTCATATTATAACATCTCAGTGGCTTACTATAGTCTTGGCAATCCCGAGAAAACCTAGCTGGATCTACACCTCTTTGTCATGTAATTTTGGATTGGGTCTCTCTATTTAATCTTTCAAATCCATTCTATATTGAAAAAATTGATTCATTTCAACCCTAACCCAATTCAAATTGGAGGGATAGGAATCATTATTTTACCTTCTTTTCTTCTTTTTATAATACAATGACTGAGAGGTTTTTCTACCTTTATACAAGGTAGAAACATGAGATTAAAACACAAAATGTTGGTGTTCTCCAAATCGGATAAAACGATTTTTATAAAATGTTACACTAAAGTCACAAATGCAACGTAGTGGTTATCATTTCAATAATAATACTGATTCTACAGTTATTTCTCACAAAGTGAAAATGAACTATTGAAATGAATGTATTTTATATGAGCGAATATTTAAAAAAAAACCATCCAAATCGAATAATTTCGGTGAATCTAAAATTTTTATCTTTCAACTAATTGTTAATTTTAAAGTACATTATAATTAAAGTTGACCGAAAAATGAACTGATAACATGGCATTTGGCGTACAAAACATTACATTTTAGCCTCCCCTCTTCTCATTCCTAAAATCAGCTAACATATCAGGTAAAATTATCAATTCCACAGTTATCAGTAAAAGAGTAACAATAAACAATGGAAGCTATCTTTGTTATGTTACTTGTATATTTAAAAAGAATAAATCTTGAACACAAATTCTCACAAATAGTACGTTTATATATTCAAAAGAGTTTCAAAGACAAAGTAGCCATCTTCAGTGAAGCAATTATAACTAGTTCAGTTACTGTATCTCATACATCATTGATTATGGCAACTTTGTAGTTGAAACGCATATGAATAAATAAATGGTAAAACCCTATAAATTTAAAATGTGTTGTTTTCAACGATTTTTTTAAAAGTTCCATGTTACAAATACGTGTAGCTTGCACTACTTAGGCTACTATTTAAGTTATGCAGTTGTATTCAATAAAATAGCAAAATAATAAATACATATAAAAATCGTTATTTATGTTCCCTGAATTATCTAAGTTGCATACGTATTTTGTTAAAAGTAACTATTTCGGAATTATCATCAAGCGTTATATACACAAAATAATACCAAATCTTTACACGATATAATTTGTATAAATTAAAATGTATTTATAAATATATACAGCCGATATACGGACATGATTAGTATTCAAAAATTTATTTTGATGTTTTTGGTATCCACTAGTTTGCAGACCTACACAGATGACCAACTGCACAAAATCATTAGCTACAGGCTTAATCAGGTACTAGATAAGAAGTTACCCACAAATCGTTTCAAATGATCGCCTTTTCACAATTTTTCGACTATATTTAAAACCATATTTATTCCGCTGTAGTAAAATTTAATTTAAGAGTTAAATATGACTAAAACTTCGATTACATGGATTATCATTAGTAACATTTTCTAATTTTCTGTTCATTATTTTAACATGGCGATTGGTTCGACCGTACCATTATGCTTCAGGATGCTAGTGACCAGATACAGCAATGGACTAGGAGATGAAAACTCAAGCTAAACGAACTGAAATCTGTCCATATCAATTTCACATACACAAGAATAAAGGATAGTCTTCCATTTACCTTAAATGGAGTTGTAGTACCATATGTAGACACTGCAAATTATTTGGGGATGACACTAGAATCAAAGTTACGGTGGAAGGAGCACATCAGAAGGAAAAGGACAGAACTTGGTCTCAAATATAGACAACTGTATGGCTCTTGGGACGAAATTCTCAATTGTCAATACACAACTAAATTATGATATATAACAAAATTCTGAAACCAATTTGGCTTTATAGAATACAACTGTGGGGTTGTGCGAAGGAAATGAACATCAGATGTATTCAAACTATTAACAATAGAGTGCTACGGAACATGGTAAGTGCTCCATGGTACATCAGAAATAGTGATCTACATCGAGAATTTAGGATCCCTGATGTCTCCAGTGAAATTAAAAGGTTTGCTGCAAAGCATGAATCTAGATGGCACCAGCATGTCAACGTAGAAGCTATTCGACTGCTTGACAACACCAATACAGTGAGAATGCTGAAGAGAACTAAAACTTTTGAATGTGTGTAATTCAGTGTGTGTTTTAGAATCTAAATATAGTACAACAGTGGTTGGCTGTATAGGTAGCAAATGAATACGATGATAGATGTAAATTGATGGTTGGTCTTTCAGACCAGTTTCAAGAATTTTAAAAATAAATAAGTAATAATTTTAACAATTCTCTTTTTTACTCTTATTTTGTTAACGTGTAAAACATGCCTTGTATCATTGGAAGCAAATTTTAAAGATTCGTCTTGTAATTTATGTTAAAGCTTACATATAATCCATAGAAGACATAATACATCAGCGAAGACGAAGATGGAAGAAACAGAAAATTGGTCACAATGAAATACTATCATCCTATTTATAGTAATAATTCAAGATTTACATATATTTTTTTAATAATATGGAAATTAAAATAAAATAATTACTTTAAATTACAGTCAAATTCACAACAATGAATCAATCATGAGATATATCTCTATGGTTTCAAAACCATAGATATTTTATTCTATAAAATAAAATATATTTTTCTTATTCCCAAAATGGGTTTTAAAGCCTTCATTAGATCGCGTAAGTTTTTTATTAATATTAGAATAAATTAATAAATTATTTTATTGATACTTAACAACACTTGTGACTGTAATAACTTTATTAAAGTAGCTTTCAATATGTATGCCTCAGAACAATAAATATGGGCAGTTTGAAACGAATATATTTATAGGCTGAAGGGTGGAGCTGTCCTTTTTATCAAAAAACCATAAAATAACTGATAATATTATGAATAATAATTACTTACTTAAGTGCTAAAATTTATGGTTTTTGATGTGGAAGTGAAGTTTTAGTGCATGCTTATGTTGTTAACAACTATCTTCAACACATAACTATATACACAGTTTTTAACCATTACTTTGGGTTATTCTTTAAAATTAAAAGTTGGCCTTTACATAATTTCATAAGACTTACAACTGATATTTTACCAACTGATACCTTATGTAACTGCACCTCTTGATACGACAGCCCATGAAGGGGTTTTACCTTCCAATGATTCTGCACTGTTTCTATCTATATGGTGTCTTTATTCCCCAGTCTCCAACACCCACACTTTCGAAACAGCTTTCCTTTTCATCAAACAATTGTATACTTGTTCTTCCAACACTTTTCTCACTTGTCGTATATGGTTTGACAACTTCTTCAATGTTTACTATCTTTCTTTCTTTTCATGTATTCATCTATTTGTATTCTCTGCCCAACTTCATTCAATCAACTCACATCAAAAGGGCTGTCGTATCAAGAGGTGCAGTTACATAAGGTATCAGTTGGTAAAATATCAGTTGTAAGTCTTATGAAATTATGTAAAGGCCAACTTTTAATTTTAAAGAATAACCCAAAGTAATGGTTAAAAACTGTGTTTATATTTTGTGTTGAAGATAGTTGTTAATAACAGAAGCATGCACTAAAAATTCACTTCCACTTCAAAAACCATAAATTTTAGCACTTAAGTAAGTAATTATTATTCATAATATTATCAGTTATTTTATGGTTTTTTGATAAAAAGGACAGCTCCACCCTTCAGCCTATAAATATATTCGTTTCAAACTGCCCATATTTATTGTTCTGAGGCATACATATTGAAAGCTACTTTAATAAAGTTATTACAGTCACAAGTGTTGTTAAGTATTAATAAAATAATTTATTAATTTATTCTAATATTAATAAAAAACTTACGCGATCTAATGAAGGCTTTAAAACCCATTTTGGGAATAAGAAAAATATATTTTATTTTATAGAATAAAATATCTATGGTTTTGAAACCATAGAGATGTATCTCATGATTGATTCATTGTTGTGAATTTGACTGTAATTTTAAGTAATTATTTTATTTTAATTTCCATATTATTAAAAAAATATATGTAAATCTTGAATTATTACTATAAATAGGATGATAGTGTTACCAGGGGACTTAAATTTAAGAAAAGGCGGAACCAAAATGGTAACAATGTTTGAAAAGAAAAGTAAAAAAAAGACAAAGACAAATTTAGTAATTAACAAGGCTCAAGTTTATTTAAACAGAAAGAATTTTCGATGGTTCAGATTTTGTCATTTACAACTTAGAAAGACATCCTGACACAAATCATCAGTAAAAAAAAGCTTATGATTAACAAGATCATAATTAGTAAAAGTTATACGCCCTTAATGTAACATATAATAATTTAAATAAAAAAAATTAATCAATAGATTCTAAAAATTTATCCCCCCTTTTTAGTTTATATATATATAGTTACAAAATTTAACAATAAAAAAAAGACAATGAGCACAGCTTAATAATTAACAGGATTATAATTAATCCAAAAAAAAAGATTATACGCCCTTAATGTAAAATTAGAATAAAAAAAAGATGAAAAGATACTGATATTTATTCCCCCCCTTTTTACTTTATGAGATGATAGTTTTTCAAAACAGTTACAGAATTTAACAATGTAAAGATTTATAAATGAGTTTGAAGTTTTAAATACGAAAAATTCATATCTATTGTAAACAGGTTTATCACTAGACTAAAGTTACATAATATTACTGGTTTGATAAATTTCTTAAATGCTATATTGGCCAATAAGTTTATATATTTTAAATACAAGAATTTATTATAAAATGAGAAGTTTATAAAAAAAAAAAAAATTTAAATTTTGGATATTGAAATTTTTAAATTGACGTCAATTATGTTAATTTAGAAAATAACCTCTTGGAGGTTGTTAGGACCGAAAGTTTGCATGCAGGCTCCACCCAATGATTTGTTATATAATTTATAAATAACTACACAAGTCTAAATCTAAAAGATAGCTTTAAGAAAAACATATTCGCTGAAGCAATTTAGACACATGTACAATGTAAGTTTAGTCAAGGTTCTGCAAAGTCAGTTTTTAAAAAAAAAACATCACTTTTGTGCACTTGAAACTCTGTAGATATATTAAACAAAACGTGTTTTGCAAACAGGTAGAAACATGTTAAGATCTTTCGCTGGTCTATGCAATGTGAGGCAAGAATTGCTAGGTTTCTCCAACCAGCGTATTAGCTAAGGCAAAAAAAACACGTTTTTTAGCGTCTGTGCAAAATCAGACATGTTGTAGCATTAATGTTCTTTATTGAAAAAAAATATCTGGTTATTTGTCAAAATTAAAGTAAATTGATTGCATCACAGAACTTCGTTAAGATTATAATTAAAAGCTTCTTAGATGACTATAAAGCTATTTATATATATTTCGTTTAGTTTAAAACAAAACTTGTATAAGACTTGCAAAATCTGCAAAAGTTTGTAAAACGAAATTTTCTGTTTTAGAAGAGATTTCTCTAGTTATTTTATATTTGACATGTTCAATAAGATATTCTGATTGTTTAATGTTCAACATTAGTTTGCACCAATTTCACATAATTGTTCAAAACTTAAAATGTGCCTTTGCAAGGTTTTGTAAAGTATGTTTTAAGAAATGAAAATTTTTATAATCATTCAGTTTCAAAAAGAACATTGAATATTAAATAAAACATGAAATACATATTTTAAAGAATACATGATAATTAACAAATTATTTTAAAACATTAATAAAATTTATGATATGACAAAATCTGTAAATTTGAAATACCTGGAAAATCCTGTCGCGGAGCACGTGAACTTGTGCCGTGAAAATAAGAATTTATTTAACATTTTAGAAAACTAAAGCGCACAAAACTGTAGATTAACATATCATTTAAGAACTGAGATGTAAATTTTGAGACAAAAAAAATTATATCTAACGGAGCTATGAAAGAATGTAGAACATGGTGAGTAATTACAGGTAGACTGACAACGGGTTGTAGAACAGGTAGGCTAACCAGCCGTTGTACTCTGTACTTAGATAGAGACAGATATAGAGAGGGAAGATAAGAGGGACGGCGAGTGGACTGTCGATAACAAAAATGCAGATTTATTCTACTGATTGCTACAGCTCTCCCCCCCCCCCCCGAAAGACGGAGTTGGGGTGGAGTCAGAAAGGAGGCCAGAAGGGCCTCCCACAAAATTTTGAAAAAAGGGACAAGGGCCAGAAGGGCCTCCAAGAAGATTCTAAAGAAGTGGCCAGAAGGGCCTCCAAGAAAAGATTGAAGAAAGGGGCCAGAAGGGCCTCCTACAAGCTTCTGAAGAAAGGGGCCAGAAGGGCCTCCTACAAAATTTTGAAATCAGGGGCACGTGATAGAAACAACGCTTCATAATGCTTTTATTCACCACTCTAGGGTGTAGCCTCCTTCGGCACTTACTTATTAAATTTTGAAATATCTACAGCGTCTCAGCTCTTCCCACCTATAATTGGGATAAGCCCAGGACAGAAAGAGCTGAAGGATGACGCAAAGGTCGACATTGCTGTGCATGAACTGACTTTGTACACTAAGGTACGTGGGGAAAGGGGTGGAGTGGCACCTCGGGACACCAAGAGGAGGTGACCACTCCGGGGACCAGGGGAGGGAAAGTGCATAGCACTTTGGTCTTCAGGAAAGGTCGGACTCAGACGGGGGGGAGTATCCTCTGAGCCGACCTTAACAATATATATACCAAAAATAAATAAAAATAAAAGAAAAATTCCTGAAGCCAATACTGGTCAGATCATGCTCAGCGTCGTTATTTTTAAATTCCTCTTCTCCCATACGAAGAAAAATTTAAACTATTCACGGCTCTTAACAATTTCCGTGAGAAAAAGAATTTTGAAAGATCTAAACAAATAATCCATTTTAAAAATAAACAAAGAAGCAGTATGAAACGTTGGGGAGTCAAAAAAATTTTCTGCTGCGCAAGGCAGGGCTTGTAGTTGACTTAAGGTCTTAATTGTAGGTGTAATCATGTGCCCCCAAAAAAAAAGGAATTTAAATTAATCAAAAAGTGTAAAAAAAATTTCATCAAAATTTTTAAGTGTTAAAAAAGATATGCAAAAAAAAGTAGTGTAAAAAAAAGGTGTAGCAAAAGAGTAAATATGTATATAAAAAGGTGACCCATGACAAAAAAAAAAAAAAAACTCCGGTTTTCTCAACCCTAATCGAAAAACTAATTAAGGAACAAACATGTTGACCTGCTAATAAAAAGACAAACAAATAATTTAAGAAAAGACAAACAGGCCAACCATGTTGTCCTACATACAAACTGGGCCCCTATAATTTGGAAGAAGAAAAAAAAATTTTTACTACACAAGTTATATTATGCAATCAGTGTTCAACATTTTAACTAATCAAGCAAGTAGCACCATCTGCATCAACCTGTCCACCGCCGTTTTGCCTACTGCTCATGATGACAAAAAAAAATAAATAAAAATAATTTTCTTTCAAGATGACAAAAAAAATTGAAAGCGAGCTCAGTGTTCTTTAATGAGTCTACTAATCTCAGCAAATCCACTGCCATTTTAACTATTGCTGATAAAAAAAAAATTAACAAAGTGATTTTAAAAAAAAATTTCTTTTAAGATGATACAAAATGAAGAGAAGGACCAGAGAATGACTCGAGAATTATATGTTGTGTAATTGTTGTGTATATGTTTGTGTGTAAGTATGAATTAATACAGACAAGCGAAAGAAAACTCGAGAAAATTTTTGAAGGAAATTTTGAATTTTTTTTGTTTTTTTTTTGTTTCTAACTATTTTTGGGTTTTATTATTTATTTAAATTTTTTTTGGAATTCCCGAATGAGCCCGCTGTCTGGATCAAATTCAGTGAATGACGAGAGTGCAATGTATGTAAATATATATATAAAAAAAATATTTAAGCAGACAAAATAATAAAAAAATTTTATCGAAATTGGTTTAGAAGTTTTTGTGTAAGTGTTTATATGAAAAATAAATAATAAAAAAAAGAGACTATAGATTTATATAGATTTAAATATTTAAAATAAAAAAAATTTCATCAGCAATAGTTGTGCAGTATTTAAAAAAAAATGCAAACATAAAATTGAGCCTTGTTTGACAAAAGAATTTTTTTGAATTTAAATTTAGATGGTTCCAATCCAAAATTTTGAAAATTAACTACGGTTCCAGAATTTTAAATTAACCACTCTATAATTTAGAGATAACCACGCTCTGCTACCAAAAACATGTTACCAGGGGACTTAAATTTAAGAAAAGGCGGAACCAAAATGGTAACAATGTTTGAAAAGAAAAGTAAAAAAAAGACAAAGACAAATTTAGTAATTAACAAGGCTCAAGTTTATTTAAACAGAAAGAATTTTCGATGGTTCAGATTTTGTCATTTACAACTTAGAAAGACATCCTGACACAAATCATCAGTAAAAAAAAGCTTATGATTAACAAGATCATAATTAGTAAAAGTTATACGCCCTTAATGTAACATATAATAATTTAAATAAAAAAAATTAATCAATAGATTCTAAAAATTTATCCCCCCTTTTTAGTTTATATATATATAGTTACAAAATTTAACAATAAAAAAAAGACAATGAGCACAGCTTAATAATTAACAGGATTATAATTAATCCAAAAAAAAAGATTATACGCCCTTAATGTAAAATTAGAATAAAAAAAAGATGAAAAGATACTGATATTTATTCCCCCCCTTTTTACTTTATGAGATGATAGTTTTTCAAAACAGTTACAGAATTTAACAATGTAAAGATTTATAAATGAGTTTGAAGTTTTAAATACGAAAAATTCATATCTATTGTAAACAGGTTTATCACTAGACTAAAGTTACATAATATTACTGGTTTGATAAATTTCTTAAATGCTATATTGGCCAATAAGTTTATATATTTTAAATACAAGAATTTATTATAAAATGAGAAGTTTATAAAAAAAAAAAAAAAAAAAATTAAATTTTGGATATTGAAATTTTTAAATTGACGTCAATTATGTTAATTTAGAAAATAACCTCTTGGAGGTTGTTAGGACCGAAAGTTTGCATGCAGGCTCCACCCAATGATTTGTTATATAATTTATAAATAACTACACAAGTCTACATCTAAAAGATAGCTTTAAGAAAAACATATTCGCTGAAGCAATTTAGACACATGTACAATGTAAGTTTAGTCAAGGTTCTGCAAAGTCAGTTTTTAAAAAAAAAACATCACTTTTGTGCACTTGAAACTCTGTAGATATATTAAACAAAACGTGTTTTGCAAACAGGTAGAAACATGTTAAGATCTTTCGCTGGTCTATGCAATGTGAGGCAAGAATTGCTAGGTTTCTCCAACCAGCGTATTAGCTAAGGCAAAAAAAACACGTTTTTTAGCGTCTGTGCAAAATCAGACATGTTGTAGCATTAATGTTCTTTATTGAAAAAAAATATCTGGTTATTTGTCAAAATTAAAGTAAATTGATTGCATCACAGAACTTCGTTAAGATTATAATTAAAAGCTTCTTAGATGACTATAAAGCTATTTATATATATTTCGTTTAGTTTAAAACAAAACTTGTATAAGACTTGCAAAATCTGCAAAAGTTTGTAAAACGAAATTTTCTGTTTTAGAAGAGATTTCTCTAGTTATTTTATATTTGACATGTTCAATAAGATATTCTGATTGTTTAATGTTCAACATTAGTTTGCACCAATTTCACATAATTGTTCAAAACTTAAAATGTGCCTTTGCAAGGTTTTGTAAAGTATGTTTTAAGAAATGAAAATTTTTATAATCATTCAGTTTCAAAAAGAACATTGAATATTAAATAAAACATGAAATACATATTTTAAAGAATACATGATAATTAACAAATTATTTTAAAACATTAATAAAATTTATGATATGACAAAATCTGTAAATTTGAAATACCTGGAAAATCCTGTCGCGGAGCACGTGAACTTGTGCCGTGAAAATAAGAATTTATTTAACATTTTAGAAAACTAAAGCGCACAAAACTGTAGATTAACATATCATTTAAGAACTGAGATGTAAATTTTGAGACAAAAAAAAATTATATCTAACGGAGCTATGAAAGAATGTAGAACATGGTGAGTAATTACAGGTAGACTGACAACGGGTTGTAGAACAGGTAGGCTAACCAGCCGTTGTACTCTGTACTTAGATAGAGACAGATATAGAGAGGGAAGATAAGAGGGACGGCGAGTGGACTGTCGATAACAAAAATGCAGATTTATTCTACTGATTGCTACAATAGTATTTCATTGTGACCAATTTTCTGTTTCTTCCATCTTCGTCTTCGCTGATGTATTATGTCTTCTATGGATTATATGTAAGCTTTAACATAAATTACAAGACCAATCTTTAAAATTTGCTTCCAATGATACAAGGCATGTTGTACACGTTAAAAAATAAGAGTAAAAAAGAGAATTGTTAAAATTATTACTTATTTATTTTTAAAATTATTGAAACTGGTCTGAAAGACCAACCATCAATTTACATCTATCATCGTATTCATTTGCTACCTATACAGCCAACCACTGTTGTACTATATTTAGATTCTAAAACACACACTGAATTACACAAATTCAAAAGTTTTAGTTCTCTTCACCATTCTCACTGTATTGGTGTTGTCAAGCAGTCGAATAGCTTCTACGTTGACATGCTGGTTCCATCAAGATTCATGCTTTGCAGCAAACCTTTTAATTTCACTGGAGACATCAGGGATCCTAAGGTCTCGATGTAGATCACTATTTCTGATGTACCATGGAGCACTTACCATGTTCCGTAGCACTCTATTGTTATTAGTTTGAATACATCTGATGTTCGTTTCCTTCGCACAACCCCACAGTTGTATTTCAATAAAGCCAAATTGGTTTCAGAATTTTGTTATATATCATAATTTAGTTGTGTATTGACAATTGAGAATTTCGTCCCAAGAGCCATACAGTTGTCTATATTTGAGACCAAGTTCTGTCCTTTTCCTTCTGATGTGCTCCTTCCACCGTAACTTTGAATCTAGTGTCATCCCCAAATATTTGGCAGTGTCTACATATGGTACTACAACTCCATTTAAGGTAAATGGAAGACTATTCTCTATTATTTTGTATGTGAAATTGATATGGACAGATTTCAGTTCGTTTAGCTTGAGTTTCCATCTCCTAGTCCATCGCTGTATCTGGTCACTAGCATCCTGAAGCATAATGGTACGGTCGAACCAATCGCCATGTTAAATTAATGAACAGAAAATTAGAAAATGTTACTAATTATAATCCATGTAATCGAAGTTTTAGTCATATTTAACTCTTAAATTAAATTTTACTACAGCGGAATATGGTTTTAAATATAGTCGAAAAATTGTGAAAAGGCGATCATTTGAAACGATTTGTGGGTAACTTCTTATCTAGTACCTGATTAAGCCTGTAGCTAATGATTTTGTGCAGTTGGTCATCTGTGTAGGTCTGCAAACTAGTGGATACCAAAAACATCAAAATAAATTTTTGAATACTAATCATGTCCGTATATCGGCTGTATATATTTATAAATACATTTTAATTTATACTAATTATATCGTGTAAAGATTTGGTATTATTTTGTGTATATAACGCTTGATGATAATTCCGAAATAGTTACTTTTAACAAAATACGTATGCAACTTAGATAATTCAGCGAACATAAATAACGACTTTCATATGTATTTATTATTTTGCTATTTTATTGAATACAACTTCATAACTTAAATAGTAGCCTAAGTAGTGCAAGCTATACGTATTTGTAACATGGAACTTTTAAAAAAATCGTTGAAAACAACACATTTTAAATTTATAGGGTTTTACCATTTATTTATTCATAAGCGTTTCAACTACAAAGTTGCCATATTCAATGATGTATGAGATACAGTAACTGAACTAGTTATAATTGCTTCACTGAAGATGGCTACTTTGTCGTTGAAACTCTTTTGAATATATAAACGTACTATTATTTGTGAGAATTTGTGTTCAAGATTTATTCTACTAAGTATGCAGAGAATGCTATCTCACAAGTCAAGCTCAATATTTATTTACATGAGAATGGTTACGTATAAAAAATAAGAACAAAACTAAATCATTGTGTCACCCTTTTCTTTTGTTAGATTTTAAGTCTTATTTAAAGGCAAAAACCTTTTGGTTATCATTATTTAAAAAAACAGGAAGATAAGATCATAAAATAAAGACCCACAATCCACGAATTGTCTATATCGTCAAGGTCAGAAGGAAGCAAGAGTTGGTTAAGAGAGACCTGATAAGAAAAACGTAGAGGGATAAAGACTACATATATGGAAAGATTCTACTCCCGGGGTTTCTACTCCCATACCATGGAGGTTTATTTTGTCAGAGTGAAATGTAATTGTGTTTTACAACCCAGCGCACTTTTTTTGTTAGATATACATGATTCATTTTATCGATTTAACATAACATTCCCTTACATTGTGTTTATAATTACTATTAAAACTTGCAGATGTTAGATCCATTAACAGTTTTTTTTATTTTTAAAATTTTATTTATTTTTTAATTTATTGTCTTATTATTACGAGGTGTGTCTTACTACTTTCTCTTCACTCTCAAATAATCGCCACACATTCTACTTCCTCTTCGTAGTGAAGTCTGAAGGATGTTCAAAACCCCATGAGGGGTTCACATCGTATCATCAAACAAGGATGAGGATCCTATATTTTTCCTCATTTTAGAACGATCGCTAGGCTATTTCATTCCCCTTCTTACTTATGTCCTGAGGACGTTCTAAAACAACATAAGGAATTAACATTTATCATCAACTATAGCCTAGGATCCTATCTACTCACCTTGAAACGATCGTGACGCAATGTACCTCCTCTCCGTAGATGTCCTTAGAATGTTAAAAAACACCACTATGAATTCACAGTCTATTGTCAGCTACACCCGTGGATCCTGTCTTTCTCTTTACTCTAAAATAATCGCCACACTTTCTACTTCCTCTTCGTAGTGATTTCTGAAGGATGTTCAAAGACCCCATGAGGGATTCACATCGTATCATCAACTACAGCTGAGGATTCTATATTTTCTTCTCATTTTAAAACGATCGCTACGCTATCTCCTTCTTCTTCGTACTGATGTCCTGAAGATGTTTAAAAAACCATATGGAATACTCATCCTATCAAGAACTACAGCCGAGGATCCTATCTGTCTCCTCATTTTAAAACGATCACCTTGCTATCTAACTCCTCTCTATACGATGTCCTAAAAATGATAAAAAACACCTTACTACAGTCATGAATCCTAACTTTATCTCGACTCAAAAATTGTCACCACGATATTTAAAAGCTATCGCAACGCTATCTACCTCTTCTCCGTATCGATGCAACAAGGGTGTACAAAAACGTCACAAGGAATTCACATCTTATCATCAACTACTGCTGAGTATTCTATCCGTCTCCTCATTTTGAAACTATAGCCTCGCAATCTACCTCCTTTCCATACCATTCAAAAGAATCTAATCATGTTTATAGTTATCGTTAATAGAATCAAATTTCTTTTACATCACTTTCACCTTTGCAAACAATGACTGATTTATACGACTCGAATACTTTCTTCTTGATAAACAAACAGTCAGCGAAGTATAGTTGGATATATACTGTTTAACAATTAATCAAATTTGATCCTGGTTTTGACAGCCTAATTATGCGTCTTTGTTCCTTCCTTTAAAGGATTCTTTGAGCTTTGACTTTCTAATCAAAATAATCTTAATAAACTTGGTCGTTCGCACCTTAGGATGTCTACTCGATACAACAGTTTTTTTTGTTTGTTTATTATTTGTTGAACAAGAAGAGAATTGTTAATCTATTAGTGATATCTTCGTGTAATTGATTTCAATATTGTGTTTTAGTGGTTGTGCGTTTAGAATATATTTAAAGCAAGTATAAATTAGATTCGTGTTTTGAAATGAATTTTACTTTTGAATTTTCATAAGTTAAACAGTATGACCAATTGTCACCCTCCTAAAGAGAAGAGGAAGGAGAGAATGCAAGAACCTCATTGGTTTGATTGTAACACCATAGTGTGATTCAGCTTCAGGTTTAGTTTAATTGAAATCCTAATGTTAATGAAACGATAGATCGATAAATGTATATAATCAATTAATAGTCTAATAGGTGCAGAAATATTATAAACAAATTCTTGAAATCATACGTAAAAAAACACAACTCTAGGTCACGAAAATCTCAATATATTGTCTCTAATATGAGTGAGAAAATAATAATAGGTGGAATGTAATGTGGTCTTAAGAACCTTTCCGCACCCACTCGACCTTGAGAGATGGGGATGGTCTCACTGAAAAGCTTATGGTCTGTAAGCTAACTGGGTATTTTTGTAAATACATGTGTTACAGAAGTTTATTTGAAGAACATCTGATTGCAATCTTTATTTTAATTATTTGTTCTGCAATGCTGAGAACAGATAATGAAAATTGTGATTTAATTTTTATGTGCAGTGAAATGTTTTCACTGAATTATTCCGAGAGCCAATATTCGATGGGGGTTCGTTCCACCTTGGATATTTATAATTTTTTTTTCCTTAACGATTCTGAAATAGCCAATCTCCTGAGTTGACTTTTGTACATAGCATATTAATAATAGTTTTAAAAAAAATTATAAAGTATAGAAAAAATATACAACAAATACAATTTTAGTGAAATGCAAATTATTGTTTTAGACCATAGGTTGATAGTTTGATTGTCCATATTAGTTATAATTTTAATTAAAAATCAAACTTTTCATGATAACATTTGGTACGGTATGTTATTTCATTTTTATTAAACAAAATGTTCTGCATAAAGAATATCAGCCTATATATATATATATATATATATATATATATATATATATATATATATATATATTAAAAGTCTGCAGTCTAGTGGATTCATAAAATAATAATACCTAAAAAAATTAAAAACATTCAGGTCCTCTCTGCGAATGTATTATTTTTAAAATGTAAAGGTGCGAGAATAATAAAATTAAAGAAATATATACAACACAAACGTTGCAACGAAACGACGATTTAATTACAAAGTAGTCATCTTCAACTGTTTACATGTAACCTACACAAGATCTTTATTTGATATTCCAATTACGCACAAGTTAAATTTATTTGAGAATGTGTGGGAATCGTTTATAACACAATTTGTAAACGTGTGAATGTGAGAAACTACGAAACACTGTGTAACTAAATCAGTAAGTAATTTAAAGTTGATTTACCCTGTCGTCTCTAGAATCAATTAAACACAACATAGTTAGTTTCGTTCGCTTTGCTCTCTCAAACAATTACCACAACTTGTTCCACTTGTAAGAGCGACAATTTAGAAATTATCAATTTGTTAAAACGAGTAAGGCAGAGATAGGAGCGGGAAGTATAATTAAAGCTTGAATGGAGTGTTGACAATAGTACGGGCTGCCGCTGGCGCTTCCAGTTACAACCGTGAACCATGGAAAATCCTGGCGCCAAAACTGACCAGACGCTCTTCTAGTTCAACGGGACATGATTCAATTGTTTGTTGGCTCCGATCTGATTCTCTTTGAGGTAGCGACCAATAGTGTCGCTTCTAATTTATCCCGGAATTAAAGATGAATTTATTGAACCCCATGAAATCTTTGTGAGGTATTCAGCGCCGGGTAGTCGCTGAAGAAGTCACGGAAGAAGGCTTGTCGAGAATGTACAATCCGCTTACAGTCACTCAATTAAAATACAACACAAAACGATCGATCACGTTTAAGTTCTGAAATAATATACTCTACGTAGTATAGAAACATTTAAGTGATCCCAACGTAAAAAAAAAAAAGAGAATTCTAGAAAAATGTCTGTCTGTATGTTTGGCGTCTTTCGTGTGTATCTACACCTCTTATAATACAATTTGGTGGGCATATTGTCGCCAACTCTCCAATATCCCGGTTCTTAAGTTTTACAAAAACAAACAGACATAATTTTTCAAAGTCGACTCTACCAAATTGTTTGAAATTTGAATGAACGTGAAGTAGACAGATGTGCGTGTGTAAAATCGCATGTAAAAAAAATTGTTCGATTCAGAAATAATTGTAAATATAGAAAGCTCGCCCGATGTGATTAAGAGTTCGATTTTAAATAAATACTATTTACAATGAGAACCCGTTCGTAGTATACCCGATGCGAGTTTATGTGCCTTTTTAAATATACAAGTAACTTAACAAAGATAGCGTCCATTGTTTATTGTTACTCTTTTACTGATAACTGTGGAATTGATAATTTTACCTGATATGTTAGCTGATTTTAGGAATGAGAAGAGGGGAGGCTAAAATGTAATGTTTTGTACGCCAAATGCCATGTGATCAGTTCATTTTTCGGTCAACTTTAATTATAATGTATTTTAAAATTAACAATTAGTTGAAAGATAAACATTTTAGATTCAACGAAATTAATCGATTTGGATGGTTTTTTAAATATTCGCTCATATAAAATACATTCATTTCAATAGTTCATTTTCACTTTGTGAGAAATAACTGTAGAATCAGTATTATTATTGAAATGATAACCACTACGTTGCATTTGTGACTTTAGTGTAACATTTTATAAAAATCGTTTTATCCGATTTGGAGAACACCAACATTTTGTGTTTTAATCTCATGTTTCTACCTTGTATAAAGGTAAAAAAACCTCTCAGTCATTGTATTATAAAAAGAAGAAAAGAAGGTAAAAAAATGATTCCTATCCCTCCAATTTGAATTGGGTTAGGTTGAAAAGAATCAATTTTTCCAATAGAGAATGGATTGGAAAGATTAAATAGAGAGAGACCCAATCCAAAATTACATGACAAAGAGGTGTAGATCCAGCTAGGTTTTCTCGGGATTGCCAAGACTGTAGTAAGCCACTGAGATGTTATAATATGACATGGCTAATTAGTATGTCTAATTTGTAAGTTATACAAAAAAAAATATGATCAAAATATTTAATGTGTTTTACCCTCAAAACGGATAAAATCTTAAAACTTATTTTTATCTCCATCGTAATATGTAAAACTTTAACTAGTTCTAACAGTTTTTGAACAGAAAAAAATTGAATACTTAGTGATTGTAGATTCATTCACTGTGTTTACGTTTTCAAGTGTTATAGTTAACACTTGCTGGATATTTAGCCATCGACATCCTAAATAATTTGATTTTGATTTAATTTATATTGAGAAATCTGTTTAATCATAATAAATAAGTCTACAATCAAATTAAATGATGCAAGTATTTACTTAAATAGCTTCTGAATTATATACAATGTAATGGTTAAAGTTCAATGAGCAAAATATAAACTATTAAACCAAAATTATGTTTGGTAGAGGACACATTAAACGAAACTGAAAAAGAAAAGAAAAAAATTCTACGTAGATTTAGTACAATTCCATGAAATTTTAACAAATAATTTGGTGTATTTTTGGTTGTATATTTTGACACTAAAAGCCGTTATCATTTTACGGGGAGGAGATTTAATAATAAACCAACATTACATAACCTTCTTATAAGTTTACATATAGTCTCCTTCACGTCTATTTTTAAACCAGTTTTTTTTAAATCTGTCAGAAATAAAAACATAAACACACATTGTTAACTTTTAAAATTTTAGCCTTAACCAAAAACTAAAAGAGGGATGTTTCAACGGCCTTAAAACTGGAAAACCGATTTCCAGTTGGTTGAAGATTTTCTAAATACTTGTTTTACCGTTTCACGTAAATCTTTAAATTATTTTCAAAATATAGGAAGTTTTTTCAAATTTTACGAAACATTATCAATTGTGTTTTTATTACCTTTATCTATTTGTGTGTTAACTTTTGTATCAGTCTATTGTTATTTTTTTTTAGTTGTGAGATAAGTAGACAAAAAATACACAATTCAAGTGTGTTTATTTGTTTATTTGTTTATTTGTCTGAAGTGGGTGTAAGATTAAGGTCTCAAAGTTACCTTTTAGTTCTACTTATCAGAAGGAATTCTAGTAACTGACACCGGCCACCAAAATAAATATAATACAATAAGACTCAACATTCGAGAACAAATTGTATAATTTCCTGTCGTTCAGGTGAAAACAATGGAACCTCGTTTTCACTTGTACATATTTGTGCAGAAAGAAATGATCGTGTTTAGAATTGGGTTGACAGTGACAGTAGTTGAGTTTCTTCGGTTGTTGGACGTGAAGTTGCGTACGTGCGTGCGTATAATCAGTTATTGACACGGCGTGGTTCCGTGGAGGAATGTCTTCGGTAGCAACTAGTCTACTAACAAGCTGGACTTACATAGGTGCAAAAACAAGCAACATATAGGTCAGCCACGCTTCGACTTCTTCCTGTTTCCTTCTTTTCCACTTTGCAGACTCGTTTATTGTCTACATCTTCACTTCTGCTTGTCTTAATGATACGTAATTTACAGTTTATCCTCAGTAATTTATTTTATTTTTTTATGATCGTATTAATTGTGGAATATTTTCCTGCAGGTTTTTTACCCTGCACTTCTTCTATACGTCTGCATCTTCCTCTGTATATAAAAACACTGACTGTTCGATTGAATTTGGTTATATTTACATATTTTGATCGTATGTATTCATTTAATTTTTCCTTTTTAATTGTAGTGAATTTAGGTATAGTTAATAACCTGTAATGCTTTTTATTACTTGAGATCTCATGTTGCCGCTTTACGAAAACCTATAATTATGAAACGAAACTTATTCTTTATCGTTACAAACTACTGAAAAAAAAATCTGTAAAACAACGTTAGTGAACCTCCGATGAAGTTATACATCTGAGGTAACCTCTACAGCCCAAAGGAATAAATCGATGTTCATGCAATTTTCAATGAGGATTTTGTTTTGGTTGACTAGTTGTGCACTATGAAGTTTTATTAGAATTTTTTGTATTTTTTATTTTTTATTAATGTATAAACAACAAATGTTTTTATAAATACATAAATATGTATATACAAGGTGTTTAAAAAATTTGTTTTATAACTTTGCGAAGTAATTCAGACATCAAAATAAAGACTTATGTCTAACAATCTTCGTTATTGATTTACCCGCTATTTTTATTTTTTCCAAAAAATCATTATAACTTTGAAAGTTATGATTTAGAGACGAAATTTGGTGTTTGAAGCTACGTAGATCAAGAACAAAATTTGATTTTATAAATTTTCAAAACGCCTGCAATTGAAATGGTTTAAACTTAATGAATTTAGAGTTATTTAATATTAAAAATTTTAAACCCCATATATTTCGATAATGTATAAGGTAAACGTTTTTTATATACTGGTAAAACGGGGTCTTATGCATTCTTTTACCTTTCCCATGTTTACCTTATACTATACTGAATTTTGGTTATTTGCCAATCTAATATATTTTCTTGTTTGTAATTGTTTAATTGTTAATGTACAAGCTGGAGTGTACTTTCAGGCAAAACGTGTCCTTCACGAACAACTTACCTAACCTAACCATCAACCATGAACCATTCGAAACATTTTGTTAACAAGTGGTGTGTGTACACAGTTATTGGAGACAATGCAGTCGCTGGGAAAGAGACGGCACGCAAGGGAATGTGGCACTTTTCAGCTCAAACTTATCTGACTTCATGTGGCAGAAGACATATGTGATGAAAAAATGTATAAAGTTATTGCAGCTTTTTATCCCCTTCAAGATATCATACAATAACAACGGTAAGTAAAAAAAACTAGCTTAAGTAGGAAAAAAATGAGTGGGGAGGATTATTAATAACACCCATAAAACGTGGCATAGAAAAATGTCTATACCAAATTTTAACTTGAAATCGTAATAATTTATAAATAATTATTACTTTTCCAAAAAACATAAAATGGCCGACAGACGGTTAACGAAGTGTTTACGTTTGCGTGTACTTTTTTCTTTATTTTGATACCTTGAATCACTTCCTGAAGTAAAACACTCATCTCTATACACTCACAATTTATATCATTTTGATTTTGGGTCAAATTAAGTTCATAACAACTACGTTTTAAGATGTTTTACAATTTTAAGCAGAAAAAATTGTATTCTTTTATGTGTAAACATAATCATACAATACATAACACAATGATTTTCAAAGCGTTTTCTAAGGGCCTATATTTTTATTTTATTTATTTATTTTTTTGTATCTCCCTCCTATCTCTAACTACGAAAAGTTTTCTGAAATTTGAGTTTTTTTAATTGCTAGTCTACCAAAGGCACATTTAATTATTGAAAACTATTTTTAATAGTGATAATGGACAAGGCATATGATAATGGATAAAAAATAAATATTCAGGCTAATGGTGGAGATATTTTTCATTATAACAGCTAAATGACCCCTAAGTACGTAGTACTAAATGACCTCTAAGTACGTAGTTCTAAATGACCTCTAAGTACGTGGGTTCTAAATGACCTCTAAGTACGTAGTTCTAAATGACCTCTAAGTAGTTGGTTCTAAATAAGCTCTAAGTACGTGGGTTCTAAATGACCTCTAAGTACGTGGGTTCTAAATGACCCCTAATTACGTAGTTCTAAATGACCTCTAATAACGTAGTTCTAAATGACCTCTAAGTAGTTGGTTCTAAATAATCTCTAAGTACTTGGGTTCTAAATGTCCTCTAAGTACAACAATTTTGAATTTATACGATGTTAAGATGAATTGTGATTTTGTTCAAATGTTTTCAGCTTGAATGGCATAAATAAATATAAGTAGATTAGGAAATCCAGGTTTTACTTCCAAAGCCGTATGCATTATCCTCTGTTAGAAATGGTTTAAAATATTACATATGCCTTGACGCAGTATTAAAAAAGTCAAATTTCAGCATTTTTTTTATTTATTTATTTATTTATTTTTTGTAAATAAATGGAAATTGGAGAACATATTATATATCCATAACAATGCTTTTTCCTTTAAATTGTAATAGCCTAAACATGTAATCCTCTAAATGTGTTCTAAAAACTTGTTCCTCGTAGAAATTTTTAAACCGTATTCGTAGATCAGACTGTCTCATTTTAATATATCATAGTGTATGTAACTACGTTCAACTAGACGTTGTAGATATGGATGTATTAAAACAACATCTACTTGGTTTTTCTTGTTACTGACTACTTCATATCGACCCTCGAAGCAGTACAAATTTGATGAAGCTCCGCTTGATACGCTCATGTCGGTGGTTCGGCCCTTTCGGATATCGTAATTTTATAAATATCACATTTTCTGTTAACGCTCAAATGTTGAGTTACACCCAAAAACCCCATTGTAGTGACACATAATTTTGAAGAGAATAAACAAGTGAAGAATATCTTTGTTGCCCTTATGTAAAATTGTAATCAATAGACTTTAAAGTACTGTAATATAGTTTACTCCTATTTTTCACTAGCATTTAGTGCATTCCATTACAAACGAGGCCATTAAATGACAGGAAATCGCGAAACTCAAATCTGAAATTTAGGTGTTCAATCACTTAGGGATACTGAGGATAAATTTAAAAAATGATAGAGAGTTTGGAAAAGAGGGGAATGATTTTAAACAAAGAAAAGTAAATTTATATAAATGGAAAGAAAGAAACAAACATTGGGGGTATGAAACTAGAATATGTAAACCATTTTCAACAAAGATGAAAAACTAAATCAGGTAATACGAAACCAAATGACAAAGTAATTATTGTGTTATACCAGAAAAGCAACACCATAAGATGTAATAAATGAATACCAAAATATAAATATATAAAATGATTTATTTACACTTCTTACGGGCCGAAAAGATTGCCGTCTATTACTTAATTGATTGGATGTAGAACTGATCATAAAATAAGGAGGTCTCAAGAGCTATTCCATCTCTAACAAAGTTGATCTTTACTTCTGGAAACATCTTTGTGGTAAATACACAGAAAATGGAGAACACTTACACCTGAAGTATAAAGTAGTGAAGTACAAGGATACGACTACTTTTTGGTACGTTTTATTCTCCAGGAAATGCAGATGATCCAGCGAAGCATGTTGAGATATCTATGGAGTATAACCAGCTCCCTAATTAATCCTAAAACCAATCAAATAAAACTGAAATGGAATGAAATATTTGAGAAAAGCTGCGATGGAAACAAGAACTAAAAGAGAAACATTTACGGTGGCCCAACTAAACGGTACGGTCACGACAGAAGAGAAATTCTCAAGAAAATATATGTAAACAAAACCTTCTTAAAAATGAAACAGAAGAGTACAACAAAAATGAAAAATTAGGGAAGCATGGAATAATAAAGGATAGACTGAATATGACGGAAGGTCTCTTTTTGAGTCCCCAACGCCACTGGCAAAAGGGAAGGGATAAAAGTAGAAAGTAACGTACCACCATTTGATACGTAAGTGTAAATTAGTTTAACTACACAGGGTGCAGCTACCCCAACATGAGAGTGTATATTCCTATTACACTACTAAAAGAATCATTTATAGTGGGAGTACGGATGCGACTGTCCCAAGGTAACCTAGCTGGATCTACACATTTGTTCGAGTAGTCTTTGGTAGATCCCTTTCTTTTATTTTCCCCATTAGGTCTCTTGACGAACTCTTGTTGTCTTTTGACCCTTAAGCTCTAAACATTCCCAAAGGTTTGGGTGCCTTTATATTATGCTCAGTTCTATATATATATGGCAATGATGACTTACAGGTTTTGTGCTTTTGAACAACATTGAGAAATGTATCCCTATTACACCTTTTGAATAATGTTTTAAAATATTAAATACTTGTTTAAATTTATATATAAGTGCCGTCATTCCATCTTCCTAAATATTGTTAAATATCTATGAAATTTAGATAAAACTGGTTCATGAACTTGGACTAGTTAGTTTTTCAGCAAACTCTTTTAAGAAATTTAAAATTGGCGGATTCTTAAAATAATGTTTTAGAATAAACAATTAATAACACTTTTATTCTCTTAAATTGTGTGTGTTAAAATAACACGAATTTCATCTTATACCAAATTATGTTAAGTCAAATTCTGTATGATTTAAAAAAAAATACAAATTTTAATGTTTATAATACAAATTTTAATTACGAACTTTGAATATGAAGATTAAAAAAACAAAACAAACAGAGAATAAATGAAACGATTAGGTGTTGTTAATTAAACTCTATGAATAGTTGAAATTATATTAAAAACATACGAATCGGCTGAATTTTCATTTTACGTATTATATTGTATGTGTTCAAAACCACTACCAATATATTTGGCGCTTAAATACAGAAATTAGGATGTCATTGAAGGGGGGGAATCAAAGTTTGCTAAAAAATCCTCAAGGACAAACTATTTTTGTGATATTTACAATTTTGTGACCACATAAACGTTTTAACTGAAGTGAAGAAATTTGCATGACTCCTATTTATAAGTTGCATGTAGGAGGTACGTGCCAAGGTTAGGTTATCTATTAATCGTCTAAGATAGGTTTGTGTGATCGGTTGGTTAAGTGGGGTGTGGGGGGATAACCTCCACGAAATACAAAGTGTTAATTCAAGATGGTCACTATTCATTGACACCGAAGAGTATTTGTCATTGAATGAAGTAGATGGGAGGTGGAGGGGAGAGGATAATCTAAAAATGCAAGCTACAGAGTCACGTTTACTAATCTACATAATGCATAAATAACTCAAGGAAATAGAATCATTAGAATTCATGAAAACATCAACATACACATGCGTGATGATCGCTTAGATCATGTTTTGTGTTCATGAAAGATGATAGGTTGCCAATTCCTACTTGAGTCAAAGTTATTAATATATTTTTATTCCATTTTTTGACATAGTTTTAACTTTTATTTGTTATTCCTTCATTATTATTTTAAAAAATAAAATAAGTTTCTATTGTTATTTAATTAAAATCTTTTTTTGACATATTTCGTTTTAAAGCACTTTTAAAAACTTGATTTTTGAAATTTTGTCTATAGATTTGAGTTTGATGTTATTTTGGGGTAATTTGTAATGGATTCTTTTTTTGTTAATTTCTAAAACATTTAAACAAATATAATAGCAGTTTTTTGGCTATGTAATTTATACTAATTTTATGATGCATCTTGTCAGTTGTTATTTTACAGCTGTTTCGCCTATTTTTCAGACATCATCAGACTAAATTTTTAATACTTTTAATATACAGTTTTAAAGCACTTATATCACAATCTATTGTGACACAAACCTATTGACATAGATCGAAATATTTACCATAAATTAAATAATAAATTTTACAATCCATAGTGTCAACATTTTCTTCCTCAATGGCGTGCATTTCACACGTTTAGTATTGTTGTACCAATGTATTAACAATCAGCTGATACTTTTAATAGTTGAGAAAAATGCAGTTTGTTATTCATTTGTTGTTGTGTCAAGATGGTTGTGTTTATTTGTTAGTAAATTAATGTTTTTTTATCCTATTTATTTGGTTTATTTATCAAAGAACTTAAACATTTTATTTTTTGTTATATTTTTTATTGTTGCAATGCTCACTCTTGAGCGGGAAAAAACCTAGTTAAATAGTATTTGAAAGGAAATTAAAGTAGAATAATAGCAGATATGTTTGCTGGATTGTATCCTAAGAGACCGATTTTAACGCAAGACTTTGTTTTATGTTTGACAAGCAGTTCCAAACTACGAGATGTATAAATTATTTACAGAATAAACGAATCAGGTCATCATCATTGTTCTCAGAGGAAAACAATCTTTTAGTGGTTACAGCTGTTGAAAGTGCTTCATATTCGTCTATAGGCTACAGTTCTTGGAACTAAATCTTGGTCTAAACAGGGAAGATTGTAGAAAGTTTTTTAAGAAAGAAGTTTGTAAAAGTTATAAAATTATTAATGTTTATTAGTTACATCCAGGAAATGATGAAAAATTAATGGGATTTTGTGAAATATGGAGTGACAATCTCCGAGCACACTACAGTAGCCTACCCTATTCATAGACGAGTGAACTGTTTTTCTCGTTGGGACATTCAACAGTCGAAATGTCAGGGTGTGGGCATGAGACAATCTCAGATTGGTAAGCAATGCCCATCACCCCCCAGGGTTAGACAGGAATCCTCAGTTCAAGGGTTATTGGTCCACTTTTCATTGAAGGAATCGTCAACGATGCCTTTTACCTCTAATTTCTCCAGAACACAGTTATTTCTGCTATAAATCAATTAAATCTGTTTTAACAATCATACACCATGGACAGTCTTTCTGAACCATACTTTCCCTGGACAATGGATTGGTCGACGGGACCTTTATCACGGTCCTTTATCGCCCTTTTATGGGATTTACGGGACCTTTATGGATTTTTCTTTTTGGTTTACTGGAAGAAAGAAACATTTCATTTGAAAAAGTAACAATGAGAGGAAAGATTGTAGAATATATTATTCAACCACAGTCACAGCAGAGAAGCTAAGAAATGTTCTACAAAGCTTTTATGAACGCCAAACGTTTTGTTCGCTAGAGCTAATCCTTGAGCATTTTTTATAATTTTAAATTTTATAAAACTTTCTCTAGAGATCTAAATTTTTTTCAACTATTATTAACATTTTATAATATATATATATAATACGTTGTTTTTTTTTTGTATCAAATAGAAGTTTCACTCATAGTTAGTTGTTCATAACAGTAAAAGTTTTATTCAAATAAAAGTTAATGTTTGTTAATGAGTTTTTATTAATTGATAAAATTGTTTCAAATTAATAAAAATTGTGACGATATTTTTCTCATTTAGTTTAAAATTGTGATAAAAACGTTTCATACATATATAAATAATTCTAATTAGGTGTTGACTTATGGCCCCCATTTTTGTTGCAATTGAAAAAGCTAAAGACTGCCTTTATAAAGAGTTTCGTTTTGATTGGAGTTTTAAAATGATATAAGTCCATATTTAAAACACTTAATTTTTTATTAGACATTTTTAAATAAATAATTTTTTTAAATTTACTCTTGTGGTACATGATTTTGATGAAATTATTAGATTAAAACTAATGATAAAAAAGTTATAGATAAAAAAAAACTATTGAAGGTCCGTTATTTAATAACTTAACCTTCAACAAAATTGTGGCCTTGAAAACAAACAGTATTTATTTCACCACATTGTACGCCATTTTGGTTCTAGTCATTGGAAACAAGTTGTGGTTACACCAAATGCTTTCATTTGCTTAGGTATAGGTCCCTACTTGTATTTTAAATTTCATCGATTTTTCATCGAAGCAATTGCTGATTTGATAAATCACAAATTTTAACAAATTGAAATGGCATATTTGAAATCTTTGTTAAATTTAAAAGAAAACGACACCAAACACTCCATGATTATAACAATGTATGTATTTAAACGTAAGTATTAATTTTGTTGACGGCACTTTAAATGTTTTTTTTTATTATATATAACTAAAATAAGGACTTGGTGATAATAAAAAGTTTAGATTTTTAATAAAAAAAAAACGTTCTTTTACCGTAGGTTTTTGACTTGCACTGCAAGTAATTATTAACAACAGATTTACACTAGTAATTATTAATTTACATTTAACAACAGAACTTTTGCATAGCAGTATGTTACATTTATTTATACGAGACATAAATTTTAGATTGTGTTCGTTCATTGTGATGTTATAATTATTTAATAATTATGTAAATGCTCCGTTACAGAATGAATACATGATGTTTGTTGAGGAATACATGAAACAGCCTGGAGCCACCTGGATTGTGAAAACTTCCCGTGGTAGTCAAGGTCGAGGAATTTTCCTATTTCAAAAGTAAGTCAAACAATAATTGAAAACAGTTATCAGACTTTGAAAAATATTATCATATATCTGGATATACAGAATGACTGAATAGAAATTTGGGTCCCCTTTATTACTTTTATTTTAGTTAAGATTGTTACCATGCTTTGTGGCAATCTTCTTTATAGTAGATGCTCCATCTATTAGCCTACGCTCTTCAATTTTGGACCATTTTTGCCATGTTGATAATTCATAACATAACCTGTTGATACTTCATAATTTGAACCTTGGTCTTCTTCAAGTTGTTACAATTTATTCCAGGCTTTAGTTTAGAGGGGTAGTTCCTCGTATCCGGGGTGGACGTGAACCAGCGGACGTAGCCTGGATCCACCCCATAATTTAGATGACATGGCCGAAAGAGAGTCAAACCCAGGCTGACAAGTGAGACACAATGAATTTAGTAAGATCGGAAGGAGCTGAAACAAAAGAAGGTAAATTAAAATTATTAAAGTGTTATATTACAAATAAGGGTTATGTTTAAATCATTATGTTTATATTCTTAAAGTTAATTTTATTTCTATTTCACAAAATATATTATAGACAGAATAATTTGCTTTATTATTCTCTCAATCCTAAAAATGATAAACGATGAAATTCTTTAATCATAAGTATGTAATCACTCAACTGGGAATTTACAACATTTATCATTCCTAACGACTTAACTATTTTAATTGTTATCTTGAATACATTTTTGGATAATACCAAAAAAAAATCTGACGAAAAAATATCAAATAAAATTTTGTATATTCCAGAATGAATGGATTAACATTAGATTGTTTTGTTTATAAAATCAGCTGTTTGCCTTGTGAGTTGCGTTGGGTTGTGATGTTGTTTTTTGTGTTATTATGGGTAATTTTTGTTTTTAGTTATTATAATTTACACACTTTTGTGATATCTTATGTTTATTATTATAGATACTATTCAGTAAAATGGTATCTAGGAGTTTGTTTTACTTTTATCATACACGAAAATATGACTTTTTGACATAATTTTATATTGCTTCAAATAAAACTGATGTTTGTAAATAGCTTTTTGCAGATTTTTTATATATATTAACACTTACCCAATCAAAAATATTAAGTTTCTTCTCCAAATTTATGCGATAAATCTTTATTTTAAATTGATTTAGGTTTAATCTGAATTCTTTCCTAAAGAAATTAACATGTAATAACTTTAGTTTATGTAAGGGTAAACTTGTTTTATATATTTCAGGGAAAAACTCTTACCACTTACCCTTGTAATATTTGGCGGAGAACTAACTTAATGTTGCCAGTTTTAGGGTTAAGCTAATTTCTTCCCAAGTATTTGTACCAATTTTGATATACAAACCTAAATATTTAAGTATTATTGTCTTAACCATCAGTGACATCGTGCAGTAAATAAATTGATCTTCAACGTGTTAAATCACTTATTGAAAATCATTTGAATGTTGTTTTTGATACGTTTGTAGCGAGTAAGTATAACATTAAATATATGAATGGATACACAAATAATACCATATTATATTAGGATATAATAGGCTACTTTATAACTAAATATGCATCAGTGACACAGTGCGCTAAATAAATTGATCTTCAACATGTTAAATATTAATCATTATGTAATCATCATAAACCCATCCTATTACTGAACTACTTGTTATTTAGTTTTCGTGCTTTAAATCATAACTGTGTTAAAATTTTGACAATATAACAGAATATTTGTCCTCAATTAATTACTATAATATTAGGTTGTGGATTCTTACCTTAGATGACCCTTGTCCTTGAAGATGGTGAAATTTAAACTGTTTAGCGCCAAAATGTGAGGACTGGCGGGGGACGTGTTCATCTAGAGGCTGTAGGCAGAAAAAATAAATTATATTAGTGTTAGATTTTATTTAACAATTAAACAATTAACACAATCATTGCGGGTAAGAGACTGAATGGAGTGTACCCAGTGACAAGTGTTTCAGATTTGTGGCGTTGTGCAATGTTATTTGTTTTAGTTTAGATGTGTAGTAACCAATTTGTTCACATGGTTTCAAAATTCAAAATTGTGGAGTGCGGGAAACCAGAATTATCGGTGGAGGATGAGGTTGTAAATATATTGAAATAGGGTGAATATCTAAATTTATTTTATAAGGCTTTTTTTTTTAAATCTAAGCGAATAAGTTAATTTTTTTGAAAACATATGAGTAGTTTAATAATATTGTTGGTGTTTGTGATGGGTACGGGGTATAACACACGTCTTGCATCAGAGATGATAATTAATTATGACGTCATCAATAACACCATTTTGGATACATTTCATGGCTCACTATGCCTTGTAGTAAGTTTTGAAGGTAAAATAAGTAATAATTGACATGCTACTGACATGAACGTGTTCAGTAACAAATAAGCAATCAATTGAAATAAAAACCTGCCCTCTACAAAACATTGTATATAATTTTACTTTAATACAGAGTTTCATGAAATAAATTGACATTGAAAGGTACTGTTTTATAAACTTTACTTTACATTTGTTTTTTTAATAATTTCAAAAAAACAAATGTAATCAAAGTCCTATTGCTTGTATTCAAACTTCTCCCATTGAAATCTAGTTCTTAATAATGGCGGTCAAAGTTCATTTTCCAGTTGTTACTGAACAATAATTTTCTTTTACTTCTATTTGGTACACTGGTTTGGGTTCGGGACATTAATCTTCACAATTCACAAAATTGGAACAAAACCGACTCAATTTTGTCAAATTACGTCTTTTATAGTAGTTCCATGGATAATATTTTTGTTTTTTGTTTTACTGAGAGGCTATATTTTAGCAAATGTAATAAAAAAATCTAAGTTTTAGATGATTTAAAAAAAATAAAATTTTGTGTTTTGGTCTTATGACAACCAAGCCCAAATTTTGAATTATACAGGAACAAAAAATGAAGAAAAGAAAAATTTAATAGGTTATTGGAGTTTTAAAACTTAAGAATAATATTTTATTAATTATTGGTTTTGAGCAATTACTCTCTCTCTCTCTCTCTCTCTCTCTCTCTCTCTCTCTCTCTCTCTCTCTCTCTCTCTCTCTCTCTCTCTCTCTCTCTCTCTCTCTCTCTCTCTCTCTCTCTCTCTCTCTCTCTCTCTCTCTCTCTCTCTCTCTCTCTCTCTCTCTCTCTCTCTCTCTCTCTCTCTCTCTGTCTATCGCATGTATCCTTCTGGGGATATACGTCCTGGAGATACCTTGTGGGATCTCGGTAAATATAAAAGGTAGAAGTCTGAATTTTAAAAAATGTATTGCTTAATAAATAAGTATTACTCCTAATACGTTATCTCTCGAAAATTTTGATTTTGATTTTTATTTAAATATGTGTTTTGTGGGGATGTAACGGTTACGAGAGAAAGAAACTTGTGGGCATGTAAGAGACAAGCTTTTCTGGGGATATGATTATTTTGTTAGAGAGAAGCTTTGCGAGGATGTGAGAGAGTGATTTACGGGGATGTATTATTTGTCCCACGTTTACATCTTATTGCATGTCAATATGTTTATATTTTTGTTGTTATTCGTTAAGTGATTGATTAAATTAAATTAGGTTTCATAATTGTTAAATAAATTATAATTTATAAAGTAAATTGTAGTAAATGAAAATAACAGTATACTAACAAATTTACAAACTTTTTGATAAGTCAAGTTTTAAATTATTACTTCGGAAACAAAACTAATAATGTATAACAAAAACGCCTGGTTGATACAAGGAAGCTTCAAATGAATGTTAAATGGAAATAATAGTTTATATTTTGCTCATTGAACTTTTACCATTACATTGTATATAATTCAGAAGCTATTTAAGTAAATACTTGCATCATTTAATTTGATTGTAGACTTATTTATTACGATTAAACAGATTTCTCAATATAAATTAAATCAAAATCAAATTATTTAGGATGTCGATGGCTAAATATCCAGCAAGTGTTAACTATAACACTTGAAAACGTAAACACAGTGAATAAATCTACAATCACTAAGTATTCAATTTTTTTCTGTTCAAAAACTGTTAGAACTAGTTAAAGTTTTACATATTACGATGGAGATATTAATAAGTTTTAAGATTTTATCCGTTTTGAGGGTAAAACACATTAAATATTTTGATCATATTTATTTTTTGTATAACTTACAAATTAGACATACTAATTAGCCATGTCATATTATAACATCTCAGTGGCTTACTATAGTCTTGGCAATCCCGAGAAAACCTAGCTGGATCTACACCTTTTTGTCATGTAATTTTGGATTGGGTCTCTCTCTATTTAATCTTTCCAATCCATTCTCTATTGAAAAAATTGATTCTTTTCAACCTAACCCAATTCAAATTGGAGGGATAGGAATCATTTTTTTACCTTCTTTTCTTCTTTTTATAATACAATGACTGAGAGGTTTTTCTACCTTTATACAAGGTAGAAACATGAGATTAAAACACAAAATGTTGGTGTTCTCCAAATCGGATAAAACGATTTTTATAAAATGTTACACTAAAGTCACAAATGCAACGTAGTGGTTATCATTTCAATAATAATACTGATTCTACAGTTATTTCTCACAAAGTGAAAATGAACTATTGAAATGAATGTATTTTATATGAGCGAATATTTAAAAAACCATCCAAATCGATTAATTTCGTTGAATCTAAAATGTTTATCTGTCAACTAATTGTAAATTTTAAAGTACATTATAATTAAAGCTGACCGAAAAATGAACTGATAACATGGCATTTGGCGTACAAAACATTACATTTTAGCCTCCCCTCTTCTCATTCCTAAAATCAGCTAACATATCAGGTAAAATTATCAATTCCACAGTTATCCGTAAAAGAGTAACAATAAACAATGGAAGCTATCTTTGTTAAGTTACTTGTATATTTAAAAAGAATAAATCTTGAACACAAATTCTCACAAATAGTACGTTTATATATTCAAAAGAGTTTCAACGACAAAGTAGCCATCTTCAGTGAAGCAATTATAACTAGTTCAGTTACTGTATCTCATACATCATTGATTATGGCAACTTTGTAGTTGAAACGCTTATGAATAAATAAATGGTAAAACCCTATAAATTTAAAATGTGTTGTTTTCAACGATTTTTTTAAAAGTTCCATGTTACAAATACGTGTAGCTTGCACTACTTAGGCTACTATTTAAGTTATGCAGTTGTATTCAATAAAATAGCAAAATAATAAATACATATAAAAGTCGTTATTTATGTTCGCTGAATTATCGAAGTTGCATACGTATTTTGTTAAAAGTAACTATTTCGGAATTATCATCAAACGTTATATACACAAAATAATACCAAATCTTTACACGATATAATTAGTATAAATTAAAATGTATTTATAAATATATACAGCCGATATACGGACATGATTAGTATTCAAAAATTTATTTTGATGTTTTTGGTATCCACTAGTTTGCAGACCTACACAGATGACCAACTGTACAAAATTAGCTACAGGCTTAATCAGGTACTAGATAAGAAGTTACCCACAAATCGTTTCAAATGATCGCCTTTTCACAATTTTTCGACTATATTTAAAACCATATTCCGCTGTAGTAAAATTTAATTTAAGAGTTAAATATGACTAAAACTTCGATTACATGGATTATCATTAGTAACATTTTCTAATTTTCTGTTCATTAATTTAACATGGCGATTGGTTCGACCGTACCATTATGCTTCAGGATGCTAGTGACCAGATACAGCAATGGACTAGGAGATGGAAACTCAAGCTAAACGAACTGAAATCTGTCCATATCAATTTCACATACAAAATAATAGAGAATAGTCTTCCATTTACCTTAAATGGAGTTGTAGTACCATATGTAGACACTGCCAAATATTTGGGGATGACACTAGAATCAAAGTTACGGTGGAAGGAGCACATCAGAAGGAAAAGGACAGAACTTGGTCTCAAATATAGACAACTGTACTGGCTCTTGGGACGAAATTCTCAATTTTCAATACACAACAAAATTATGATATATAACAAAATTCTGAAACCAATTTGGCTTTATTGAAATACAACTGTGGGGTTGTGCGAAGGAAACGAACATTAGATGTATTCAAACCTTTAACAATAGAGTGCTACGGAACATGGTAAGTGCTCCATGGTACATCAGAAATAGTGATCTACCTCGAGACCTTAGGATCCCTGATGTCTCCAGTGAAATTAGAAGGTTTGCTGCAAAGCATGAATCTAGATGGCACCAGCACGTCAACGTCGAAGCTATTCAACTGCCTGACAACACCAATACAGTGAGAAGGCTGAAGAGAACTAAAACTTTTGAATTAGTGTTATTCAGTGTGTGTTTTTAGAATCTAATATATAGCACAACAGTGGTTGACTGTATAGGTAGCAAATGAATATGGTGATAGATGTAAATTGATGGTTGGTCTTTCAGACCTGTTTCAAAAATTTAAAATTTAAAAAATAAATAATTTTAATTCTCTTTTTTCTCTTATTTTTTAACGTGTAAAACATGCCTTGTATCATTGGAAGCAAATTTTAAAGATTCGTCTTATAATTTATGTTAAACCTTACATATAATCCATAGAAGACATAATACATAAGCAAAGAAGAAAATGGAACAAACAGAAAATTGGTCACAATGAAATACTATCATCCTATTTATAGTAAATAATTCAAGATTTACATATATTTTTTAAATAATATAGAAATTAAAATAAAATAATTACTTAAAATTAGAGTCAATTTCACAACAATGAAACATTCATGAGATACATCTCTATGGTTTCAAAACCAAAATAATAATTTTTTCTCATTCTAAAATGGGGTTTAAAGCGTGTATGAGAGCGCGTAAGTATTTATTAATATTAGAATAAATTAATAAATTATTTTATAAATACTTTACAACACTTGTGACTGTAATAACTTTATTAAAGTAGCTTTCAATATGTATGCCTTAGAACAATAAATATGGGCAGTTTGAAACGAATATATTTATAGGCTGAAGGGTGTAGCTGTCCTTTTTATTAAAAAACTATAAAATAACTGATAATATTATGAATAATAATTACCTACTTAAGTGCTAAAATTTATGGTTTTTGAAGTGGAAGTGAATTTTTAGTGCATGCTTCTGTTATTAACAACTATCTTCAACACAAAACTATAAACACAGTTTTTAACCATTACTTTGGGTTATTCTTTAAAATTAAAAGTTGGCCTTTACATAATTTCATAAGACTTACAACTGATATTTTACCAACTGATACCTTATGTAACTGCACCTCTTGATACGACAGCCCATGAAGGGGTTTTACCTTCCAATGATTCTTCACTGTTTCTATCTATATGGTGTCTTTATTCCCCAGTCTCCAACACCCACACTTTCGAAACAGCTTTCCTTTTCATCAAACAATTTTATACTTGTTCTTCCAACACTTTTCTCACTTGTTGTATATGGTTTGACAACTTCTTCAATGTTTACTATCTTTCTTTCTTTTCATGTATTCATCTATTTGTATTCTCTGCCCAACTTCATTCAATCAACTCAAATCAACATTCATTATCAAATAATTCTACTTTCAGATAACTACTAGCCTATCTGATTTAATCTCTAATTAGGCATCACCATATTTTAAATATATCCCTCAGGATTTTTCCTATTTACTTCTCTCCATAAATTATGTTTTGAAATTTCATAGCGTTTTATTTACTTTTTGTAGGTTATTACCATATTTTTACATTATGCTCCTTACTGCTAATTGGAAGCTAATGATGTTATTACCTAATTTCATCCAAATTACCTCCGGTACGTTATGAATGCTTATAGATAGATTTATGTTTTCTTTATAACATTGAGATATTATAGGAATTTCTATTATGATTGGACATTTTGTATCTGATTTTTGTAGTGTGATAACTGCATTGTATTTTCTTACCCGAAATGATCAACGACCATACAACGGACTTCTGTATTATCTTGTTAGCTAATAGGTGTACATAAATACCGTGTCTTGTAGCTTTATCTAAATCATGGTATTTCCTTTTCACTTTTGTAGCTTGTTTTTACATGTAGGTACTAAGTTGAAACTAAATATGATTTTATTGCCTAATGTCATCTAATATGATCCAATAATTCCATTTTTTTTTTTTTTTTACATCCGGTAAATACCTTATGACGCCTCCTTCATGTTTTATCATTATTAGAAAATTCGACTACCGATGCAAATTTTGTGTCATTCCCTTAGTGTGATCATTTGATTGTATTTTCTTATAGGGAATGGTCAACGACTATATAACTAACTTCTGAGTAGCTAATAGGTCTACATAAGTTCTGTGTCTTGCATCTTCAACTAACTCCCAGTGTTTTCTTAACACTCTTGTAACTTACTACCTAAGTAAAGATGTCTTATTATATCTACTGAATAAGTTTGTTTAGTTTGTCACCGTTAAGCTATATATTTTTTAATGTTTTCATTATACATTAAGATGTTAAAGGAGCTTTTGTTATCGATAAAAGTATTATCAGATTCAATGAACATTGAAACAAAAATGTATGATCAATGACCATACAACTAACGTTTGTGTTATGTCATTAGCTATTCGTCTACATAAATACTGTGTCATGTATCTTCACCCAAGCCTTCGGATTTGATTTGATGGACAATTAGTAATAGGGAGTAAACATTGGGTTATATCCCTTACAAACGTTATTCATTTATGAGGAATAAATTACTAGATGAGTACATCTTACTCAGTTGTAATAAAAAATCAATAAAAAAAAAAAAAAAAAAAAAAAAATGTATCTTCATCTAATTTGCTATGTTTTCTCTTCACTTTTGTAGGTTTAAATATAAATTATTACCTTGTTTTTACATTTAGCTTTTCTGCAATTGCGTATTAATGATGTTGATCATACTTTTGAATATTGTAATGCTTGTTATTCCTTCTGTATTATTCCTTTTCTTTGTTGTTTCAAATTACTTTTATGTCAAGAAGGGTTCGTGTTTTTATTATTCATTGAGATATTAAAGGAGTTTGTATTAATGATGAAACTTTTCAGGGAGACTCTTATTAAGTTAAGTTTTATTATACTTTCTCATCTGGAATAGTTGACAACCACTCAGTTTACTACAGTTTATTATGTAATTATGTGATAGGCGAAAATAAATTGTGAGTCTTGTAATCTACCTTCATTGTTCCATATTATTAACTTAATTATTTTTTTTTATTATTTGTTTGCCAAAAAGTTATTCATTCGCTGCCAGCCTGTCTTTATGCCTATGGGAATATCTAATTCTCTAATCAAAATGTTGTTGTTATACTGATTGATCTCTTTCATTTATTACTTTTTAATTTTTTTTATTTATTTCGGTATTAATTGTTAGTGTCAAATTCATTTTAAGCGGATGAAATTATTTTTATAAATTTTAATTAAATTTAGTTTCAATACAATAAATGTTTTTATATTTAAATAAAAGATTATTAAGAAAAGATCAGTTTTCTTTTGTTGTTTGATATTTTTGGTTACTGTTGGAAATATGTACAATTTAGTTTTAATACACAATTAAATATTTACTTACATACTTAACTCCTTATCTATTTGTTTTTCCATGAACAATAAACAATATTGTAAACTTTATTTAATGAATTATATGTAATCCGAATTCATATTATGAAATTTTCAAATTATAATGTATTGGTTAGGAATCCATTAAATATAACTGTTCCACCTTCGTGCATAAGGTTGCAGCCTACATGATTGCAGTAACAATTTAAAAAACCTCTTACAGGCCAAGATCCTGAATTTTCCTCAATTTGTTATAGCAATAGTGTTTACATTTTGGTGAAATGTAAAGTTAATGTCCAGTGACCACTGTCGAAAATCGTTAGTAAAAGTAGATTATGGTTACGAATGATTCAAAAAAATTACAAAAAAAAAATGAAATAAACTTGACAGGTGTCACTAAATACTCAATTGAGTTATATACATTTACGCTCATCAGGATTTAACAGAACAAGGAAAATCAAACTTATTCTCAATTTAAATATATAAATATCTCTACAAATATTCACACATATTTTATGAAAAGTGCCGACTATTTAAGAATCGCATGGGGAAACATTCAGTGATAAGAAATTACCTCTTTTTCATACCTAAAAGTATTAATGCAACATTAATGATAACATAAGGAACGAATGTTATTTTTGGTTTTGTAGATGAGTGTATGAGAAAGATAGTGGAATGATTTACATAGTTTGTTTTGTTTCAGTATTTCATTATGTCTCTTATATAATATTGTATTATCTACATTACTTATGAAGTAACATTCTATCTTCTAGTTTTTAGCTGCTGTAAAAAGCAGACAGCTGCTTTAGAAGATATAAGCGAACAATCGTCGCTAACCTCGGAGGAGGTAGAGGTGGAGGTGGCAGTGATAGAACCCGGAGAAGAGGAAGGTAATTGCCTTTAAAGCCATTGTAATAGTTTCTTTTAAACTAGTTTAGTTTCTTTTAGATCTTTGATGAAATGTGAGTATACAGTGTCCCCAAAATACAGAGAGAAAATTTAAGAGAGGATTTCCCAAAAATAAGTGGACATTTCTACAAAGTGCATTTTTTTTAAAAACGTGTACAACATTTTGATTACAATCATAAGTCAATAATAAATTTGAACCAGAGTTTTAATCCCTACATTTTAAAATTGCAACGTCTGGCTGTATGTCAGCTTATAAGATTTTCATGCCGTCTTATTTTATTTGTAAATTAGGTGTGTTATCTGGTCAAAGTTTAGTCAATGTTTGATTAAACTTGATTTGGTATTTCCATTGTTATGATAATATTTGTGTCCAAGGGTATTTTCTAAAACAACAATGATTTGTTATTACTTTGTTGGTATTTGATATGAACACAAATAGGACCTGGAAACGTTGCAGTGCAGTATATTCCAAATTTTGACATTTGTGTGTGTGGTGATTTTGAAAAAAAATACATATCTTAACTCTTCTAGTATATTTTTGACATCTTAGCAACAATATACATTGATCAAGAACAAAGTTGGTACATAGTTAAAAATGTATTTAAAATTGAATTACTTAACTTTAATCTTTTTAAATGTTTCAAATTCATAGGTCTTCTAATATAAATGTCGCTGTACGACATAGACACAGTTAGTTTGTAATATATCTTCAAAATATCACAAAGGTAAAACTTTCTTTTAAAAAGAAAATATTATATATTTTGCATGAGAAGTCGAAAAGGTTAGATTGTAGAAAGAAACATAATCTTTTTTTAATCATCTCTTTCAAAGTAACCTAATTAAATAAATTTCATTGTGGAGATCTTTATAAAACAAACTAACAAAATAATGTCTCTGTTTTAGAGCCAATTGTCATGGAAGTAGACTATGACTATTTAAACATGATCCTTTATGAAGATTTTTGTAAGTATTATTCTAAGTTAATGATACGATTTTTATTGTATATGGAATATTAATATGTGAAATTTAATTGCACAGTATAATATATTCTTTCTGCTACGTTAAAAGTACAAATAAAATTTTCATATTTGTGGAAATAATGTCAAAAATGTTTTTGTTTGCAATAATAATACGTGTTTTAAAAAATAATATATAATTTTAACAAAAATAATATGACAGTTGTTAATATTTCATTGTGATACCCCATATTAAAAATATCCCTTGAAATCGGTCTATAAATAACGGTGAAACGACGAATTTTTCATCGAGATTGAATTGGAATATGCCAAGTTAATTTCTGGATCATGCCAAGTTCAATAGTATTGTCGCGTATCAGTGATGACTCTCCTCTTCGTCGCTCAGTAGCTGCAGTCAATTTGACATCATTTTGTTTCTCAAATTAAGGGTAGTACCAGGAGTAAATACTGACGACGATTTCAGCAATTTTTGTTTATAAAAAAAACTAATGTCGATTTTTTAGAAATATATCTCGGCTCCTAGTTGAGTTAGAGTAATGTTCTTTTTTTCAAAATTCGTTTTAAAATGCCAGCTATTAGAATATCAAATTTGCATACACACAAATATTTGCAAAAAAACACAAAAAGATGTCCAACTTTTTCAGACGTCATTTTTAAGGATAAAATAATAAATTTGATTTGATCTAAACATATACATAAAATATGTCTCGACTAAAAACAATAGAGCCTTCTACGACACCGGCAACTGGGTCAAAATTTAATAAGCTTTATTAATTTTTAAATAACTTAACTAATTAATTATTATACTTTTAATTAAATTTTAATGGTAACTTAATGGTCATAAAAAGGCTTATTTTCTGAGAGTTTCAAGTCCCTAAGTGCTTTTCTCTAAATTGAAAAAATACAAGAAAATAAAAAAAAAATCTGTTTTTTGTAATTATTTAAACAAACTATTAATTGATTTAACTTAGCTGGTCTTTAAATTCTTTGTTTTTGAGCAATTTATTACAAGCAATATTACTCACCTTAGGTAGGTGATATACAGTATTTAGGTTTTATTTTCAATAATTGGTGCACATCTTTTAACGAGTCCAGAAACTGAAAGTTTAAAGATATTTTATATAATTCTTTATGTAAATGATTGAGATATTTACAATTTTGTAATTCTTTTTGTCGAATCATTAAGGTCAGTATCATTGAAAAATATACTACATTTCAGGAACAATAGTGCTAACATTTTAGAAAGCTTCAATAACATGCAACGGTTACTATTGAAAGTTGTGCTAAAAAAAATCCTAGTGTAATGTTCTCCTTGGAATTTGAGTGTCATATAATAATACTAGGATTTTTATATTTAAATATAATTGTTATTTTCCGATTTAGAAAATGCATAATAATAATAAACCAGTTATTTATTTAACGGTTTTTAACAAGAAAACTTTGTTTAGTCCTTTGTTATCATTAATTATTAAACAATCCCTCAGACTGTGTGCTGAGATAGCATTAAAATGCATAATAAAAATAAAGTTTAATATTTATCTTTTACCTTATAGTTATTAAATATCTCGAAGTTCATTGCATAATGAAACACTAAACAAATTAATACAATATTCTACAAAAATAATTTATTCTTGACTTTTATATTAACTTAGAATTAATTTATTAGAACCCATCTATACTGCCATCTCTCGAACATATATTTCCAGACTAGTAACCATTTCCTCCCATTTACATATGTTTGAAATCTGTTTTATTTAACTTTGATTTATATAACTATTTTTTTATCAGAGCCATGACAAAACTGATCATTCAGCAATAAAAGTGAGAATGTTTCATTTCCTTACAAGTTGCACATAAAATATGTAGCTTCGTCAATAAGCCATGGCTTATAAATTAAATTAATACTAACTGTTCTGGTCTTACAAGTCCATCATATTGTTCTCATACAAAAGTGGTCCTAATAATATTGTTTTTGTTCCATTTCAAGGTTAAGGTTAAGGGTTAACATTAATCGAGGTGGAGGGGGTAATATCTGATGATACTGTGATTACCTTAGACGTTGTGAACCTTTTATCCTGACTATCTCATAACATATTTAATTGTTTCTTCAAACTACTCTTGACATTAATAGATTACCAATTTTTAATTTTTAATACAAATACCGGGTGGTTATAAAGTCCCTTCCCCTCTACTTTTTTCCTACAATTATTTATAGCATTTTTCAATGATACCATGTAAAGATACTAAAATACAATTTTTTTATTTTCTAATATCCACTTTTTATTTTTACATGCACAAATTTCGGTACTATAAATATTAAAAAGTGGATATTACAAAATAAAAAAATTGTGTTTTATTATCTTTAAACATGGAATTCCACCAAGAACCATCGGTCTCAACAGTAATGAAAATTAATGATAACATTCATTATAATGGTAGAAACTCTAATTGTTTAGGTATTCTAAAATATTGGGAGTTACCTGAGATCTAAGATATAGAAGTCAACTTTCTAATTCTTTATGAGAAAATAGTCATGCGACAAGTCGATTAACATTGCCCTTTTCCTTTGAAAACAATGGTGCAATATTTCAAAAGGGTTGTATAGTTCCAAGAAATTAGTAGGTCAACAATGTAGTATTCATCTTCAAAGTATTTCTAGTATTGTATGCTGAAAAAATTGAAATGTTGACAAAACACAAAATTAAAAAAAAAACTACAAAAAACGAATTCATCGTAGTTTACAACACGCAACGACCTTTCTTGGTTATCCCCAACAGTTAACTTAAATGATGATTTTTTGTTAAGTGTTCTAAGATCAAAAAAACTTTTGTGTTCTATTAAATGAAAAATAATTAGTTTTTTAATTTTTTTTTTAAGTTTATCTTGGCGATATCTCAGCTATCGTTTAGTATACAACAAAAATGTATAGCACTTACATATTTTGTGTCTTGTGAATAGTGTGTAAAATCAATGTAAAATTATTTAGCAGACTGATAGTTTATATATCTCAATAAATCATCATAAATTGTAATTAGGTCTTGCTAATTTACTTAGTTTCTGTTCTAGTATGGAGACAATACATGAAAAAGTCATACGTCCTTATTGAAGAAACTCGTAAGTTTTGATTTTATTTTCAAACTACTAGTGAAAAAGTTATTCTTATTACTAATTATTTCGAAATAAATCGTGAGTAATTATGTATAGTTCTAGTATTCTTAACTTGTTTAAACTTATGTACTTCTACTTTGAGTGACCTTCAATGTTATCTATTAATCTTGATATTGAATTTTAACATGGTTGGTCTAGTGGCTAGATGATGTACTAGAACTCTTGCATGAAATCCCTTATGAGGGTTCAAAAATGTATGGTGCTGATCCAGTATTTTGAGACTGGGAACTATGATTGAGAACAGACTCTGATTGTGATGGCTAGAGTTATGGTAACATAAATTGAATATCTTATGTCGAAAGTACCACCATTATGGCCTCCGCAGAATTATTATTATATGACAAATTTTATTGGGAGCTTTTATTTATGTTTTTGGGACTCTTGGAGGATAAAAAGTGATGATTTGTTAATATATTATCGCTATTTTTTCTTCCTCTGAACTCCTTTCTTCAAACAATTCAATACCTTACACGGACGGTTGTCCCCAGCACTATCTTCCTAAATCTATAAATGCTGGTATCATTTATTTCCCAAACTGCCAGACAGTTTTTGACATTTTGTCACTATAAATATTGCACAAAAGTAAAAAAATAAGTTACAACTAGGAAGTGTTTTAACTAAGCACACCCCAAAACATGTTTACATACGTAGAAAAACAAAATAATAAATTTGGTTTTACCATAGAAAAGCAGACAATTCTTACATTATGCGACTACTTTACCTCCTTGTCCATGCCCCAAGTTCTCTTCCACCAGCTCAATCGACACAAGACAGTATGATGAAAGAGCGAAGCGCGCAAGATGCGGCCTAATTGGCTGTCCACGTCGCAATCTCTTACCCTCATACGCAAACTCTTCTATTTCTTTATTTTACGGTAATTTTTAACTTTATGAGTCTGGACTCTATCTAGAGTTGTGCCATTTGGAGAACATTACAACCAGGTTGTATTTTTGGATGTATTTATCTATCTTACAACTTACACACATAGAGCTCCAGTATCAGCAATCAGGGGATGTTAAAATTTAAAATATTACATTCATGATTTGTGAAAACTAAAATAATATAATTGAAACTTGCTCTCTTGTAATTTGAAATATATACAATTTTTACGTTTTCATATAATATATAAGGAAACTGTTTGTTCTTTATTATAAAATAAAATATTTAAAATATGACTATTTGGGGTTATGATTTCTAATTGTCCTTCCATCCTCTGGTTTCCTAGGTACTAATCGCTCTCTTCTATTGTTGAATTTGGTCCGAATCGTTTGCCGATATTAGAAGATATAAATAAATATTGAGCTTGACTTGTGAGAATAATATTAGATAGAATAAAACTTGAACACAAGATCTCACAAAAATGATGTTCATTTAATTAGTTTAGTAAAAGTAATTTTTGTGTGATCATGTCTTTGAGTTTTATTACATGTGATATTATTCTTTCAAATTTACATTTAATTACATACCATTTAAAACTTTATTTATTATCTCTATTCTTTTACATAATTTTTAAGTAATTTAAAATTTTTATCTTATTTCTACGTTTTACACAACCATGGTCTTTTATCGAATATATTCAGCAATTAAATATTTTAATATAAGTTAAATGTCTTCACTCAGTCATGTTCGTGATTGAATATCTGTATGATTTTAACTTTAGGAGTAACTCCTTAAATTTCTCTTTAAGTTCTGCCAAACTTCATTATTAAATTCCCTTTAGCTCGTTATTATTTACTGTCTTAATTTTGATTGTATAATTTATTTTATTAATTTTCCCAGATACCTGGTTGAATTATCTATCACCTTATATTTCTTGTATTTATTATTAATTAATCCATTTTTATTTAAAATTGTCTGGCTGTCACCTGGGGGTTTCTAACATTTGAGATTCTAATATACTGTAAATTTGTCAGTTTTTTCCTGAATTGCCATATCTTCCTTTCTTCTACTGGATGGATTTTCCTTAATAAAAGCTGTTCTCGATCCCTGGACGTAATAGGATGTCGCACACACAGGAGCGAGGAACCCGGCCGCGCCGCCTTCAAAAAATTCCGCCTGAACTCTTTACACGTAGTCTAATGAATCTGCATACAGCAAGCCGCGCCACGCCACGCCGCGCCGCCTCTAGTCGCCGCGGAATCGGCTCCGCGCGCCTGATTGTGCGATAGTAAACGGAGTATTGTAGGGATGAAAATCAGGTTCGGGACTTTCCGTGACCGTTCGGTCACCTTCGTTATTTACCAACACAGACACAGTGGCGGCGTCTGTGTTTATACTAACACTAACAATAAATGGAGCAGAAAAGGCATGCAAATAATAACTGTTCAGGGGACATCCGGAAGTACTGAAAAAAACTTGGGCAAATCCTTCAACAATTCAGGAAACAAATGATGGATTTCTCCATATGTATCTCTTTTTGCATTGATTGGATGAACCCACATCTGTCTTTGCCGTTTCTCTTCCTCTTCAGATTCAAGCAAACAAAATAAAAACAAATCTTCTTTTTCTGAGCTACTCATATTGTCCACGAGACACTGCACTACCACTCTCGTCTTCCTACTCAATTTCCACGATATTTTACATTTTTTCTTGTATGTTTGCTTCGCTCTAAAACGAGCGATTCCGTTTACCATTTAAAAAAATTATCTTTTATGATGAAGTTATGCTCACTTTTGGATCATCGATTTCACTATTTCAGCCTATTGTTTTAATTGAGTTTTAAAATTAGCAAAACTCATAAACCGCTCATTTTATTGAAATAACCCTTTGTCACAGTATGTGTATTTACAGTTTTAATAAATTGTAATAATTGATTTTTGATATTTATTTGATTATCCTATTTAAATTTAGAAAAAATACTCAAGAATTATTCTATTTGCTCAATTTTTTTATCATTTATTAATTTTTCAAAATCATTTTTATTGTATTTTACTCCTGTATGTTTGGTCTACAACTAGCACTAATTTCAATTTTGAAAAGTTTAGCTTTATATTTTGATATTTTCGTTACGTTGCCTTTTGTTTAATAACGTTTGATTCAGTAAAAAATTAATACAATTTTCTTGTACATTATTGCTCAGTCATATCTGATTTACATTTTGACATATAAAAAACCACTTTTAATTGATAATTAAGAACTTATAGTTCTTTAGCTTTCCTGTCCTTACAAAATGTTAATCAGAAAATTGTGTCGATAAAGTTAAAAAAGGTGTCTGATTGAGAAATTTTATAAACCATTTTTTTATTGTAATATTTCCTCGAAATGTTTTAAACATCCTACAATAGCTTATTTTATACAGCGTTTGCAAACGTGTTTTCTTTTTTAAAAAATAATAGTTTTACTAAAAACTTTAAAAATGTATGATATTTATTAATCTTAAAAATACTGAGCATGCAGGTGAAACACTAACTTGATATGGTGCACATTTCTTTTACTGTATTTTGTGGATCAGCACATTTGCAATCTTGTCCATGATATTAATAAAAGTAGATTGGTAGTTGCACAGTATGCATTATAATAGGCTTATTTACTCCATAGGTAAGAAGGAACGACCAAATAATGGTTTGACAATATCCCCTCTTTTAAAATTATACAACCATTGAAAAAGAAATTTATCAAGTAGTATAGTTTATAGCTATTAAAAATCAGAATGTCAGAACAATTTATGCTGATTTCAAACAACAGCCTAATTTTAAGATTACGTTTTTAATATCTTTTATTGTTTATTCATTTTTGAAAAATAGACATATCCTATTATAATTGGATTCATTAATATAAATATGTATAAAATGAGCTACTGTGGAGGCGTTTATACACTTTCAAAGAAAGAGTTGTCCTTAAAACATTTTATGAAATACTGTAAATCAAGTTTACTTACCAAATTTTTAAAGGTTATACAATGGATTGTTAAATCTAGCATATAAAACAAATTTTAGCAAAATTGTATTACAATTAATTATTATATTTGTTTCTAATGTAAGATGTAACTTGCAAATACTTTAAATTTTGTTTTCAGTTTATGTATTTCAGTACTGTCGTAAAAAACATTAAAATTATTTGTTTGGGGTTATAGAACTAAGCTTTGATATATTGTATGCCTAGATGATGATAAATAATTTAATGAAATATATTTTGTACAAAAGTGAATATAAAACATACACTTTCCAGGATAAAATATTTTCAAGAATGTGAAACTCATCTGAGGCAAGGGAATTAAACGAATTTAAATATTTTTTAAAGTTTAAAATGTAGGCAAACAAATATTTTGGACACAATAAGCACAAAATAATAATATTTCATCTTAAAATAAGTAGACCAATAAATCATCTTGTAAACAAGTCGTATAAACTAATGGAAAAAGAATAATTAATTCAAAGCCAACATTTACTTTGTCATCTGGGACAACAGTTGCACTTGTATATCAGTTGCACTTTATATCAGATATAAAATATTGTTTCATAATTGTTTTCTTTATATCACCCACACCCCTCATTAATGATTCATAATTTATCTATAAATGTAAGCAATTCCTTGGCAAAAATATAATAATACAAATTTTAAGTATTTCCGAAAATTCGATAAATTGCACGTTCATATTTTTTTGCAGAAATCCTGACTGATATGTTTAAAATTCGTCTCTTAAAGGAAACAGGTAAATTTTATTATTGTATAATTGATTAGTATTTTAATGTATTTATCTAAATGTATTTTGATCTCTTATCAGGAGCACATAAGAGACCGTCTAAAATGATGTTCATAGAACTACCAACTATCATCGAAGAAGAAGAAATAGAAGAACCTCTCCCAAGAGTCGCCAGGGCCTGCCCCCCTGAGCGTTCTTGGGAGAGGACACAGTCGATGTGTAAGACACTATTTATTTTATAATTTAATGTCGTCTTATATAAAATGGAAATCATCAGTACACTAATTTATTCACAAAACCAAAAATAATATATATTAGGCTACTATCTTCCCAGAAATGTCTCAATACTATGTATATATGAGAAAAATATGTTTGTCCATGGTACTCAATTATGAACTTGTTGAAAAATATTTTAAAAGATATTTATACATTTAATTAGAAACTTACCCAATGTTACTTGTCACATGAACTCTTCCTAAAATATAAATCGTATGCGAATAAAATTAAGTTTTATTGACAACGATTTTATTGAACAATTCCCGAACTGGTATTTTTATGGAGATAGCAACCTTTTGTTTGGATCATTAGACTTTATATTCTAGTAAAATGTGACTGAACATTTTGGGCTATTTTGAGAAAATCTCAATATATATTTTTAGTAGCTTTAGTGAAAATATTTTAATAAATATGCTGTAGACATCGTCCCAATAATCTCAAAACTAATACTTTCCCAAAAAACTTGACATCGAGTTTATGATCCAACACATATTAATTAATAATATACCTGTGGAAGTAAAAAAGGCGAAGCAAAATGTGTGTTTAATATTTTATTATAAATCTTCATTTGCTCCTCACTTAATGTCTCTTATTCTTGACTTGTTGGTTTGTCTTCTTGCCTGTAATAATGTTAAAGATTGTCTGTAAGAATAGACAAAAATGTAACAGTTAATATCCCTGCTTTCAGATAATTATTTAAAATGAATAAAAGTTTATTTTAATAAAACATTTCTTAATGTTTTAAAATATTTTTGACACTTGATATTACAGATGACTTCAATATTCATCTCAGTACTGGAACTAGTTTTGCATTATAACAGTTACAAATCCATTTTGTAATTAATATCTTTTATAAAGCAATAGATTAATTATTATTTTGTTTAATTATCAACTTGACACAAAATTAAGTATCAGAAGTTAATGATAAATAGATTCCACCATTAAGTTAAACAGTCTTAAGAGTATTATTCGTCACAAATTATAAAAAATAAATTTATCTTCGGCAGTTAATAAATTTCAACCACCTTTTAGTTATATTCCTAAAAGACAGGTACAATGAGTTTTCTTACAGAAAATGTTTCTCGGCATTTTAGATCTTTACGGCGTAAGCTTGTGTGGTTTTTTCTCTCATGTTGATTAAAATATATGACATCCAAGTCACATGTGCCTGTTCCATATGACTAAGGTAATCCTCACTCTCCGTATTCTAGGGTGAGAGGAAAGTCATTGTCATCTTGCCATTTGTGAGGGGTTTAGGCACTCATTCGGCCCAAAACTGTTTGCGATACACAAGGGAAAAGGCCCGATAATATCTAATTTAAAACACGTGTTTTCTTGGATTTTCTCCATCACCTTTCAAAAAGTTTATGTGTCACAACAGATGGTCATCGAGTTTTATCTTCATCATGAATAGAATGTCCATCCCAGAATAAACGGAACTATTTTGTAACAGGACTATCATTTTAATGTTCTTTCCATATACACATACTGCTCATGGTTCGCTAAATATGTCTACTGCCGTATAGTTTTTTCCCACAGAATAACAGCACTATCTTCACAATCTGTGGATTTTCAATGCCAGTGGCCATTCTAACAACAGTGTTGGTGCTAGAACAACTGAACAACATCACAGGTTACACAGTAGTGCAATAAAACACAACCACCCATACTCCTTCCCCATATCATATTTTTTTAACTAATGTGTTTAATCTACTACATCATTTTAAACTCCAGAACCACAGATGTGTCACCTCTCACATAATAATAATTTTAGTGCTTCAATATTTAAAAAAATATTTTATGGAAATTTACATAGAAATTTAGTTGCCATAAAAAGTAATACATCTAAAACAGATATAGGTCCATTATTTTTATTAATTCAAAGATAAATAAGGCTCAAACGTTTTTGAAAAGTGTTTTAAGTTGATTTTGGCCTAAAATATTTCAACCTATTCTTCAACGCGATTCAATAAAAATGAACCTCTGTAATTTTAAATTGTCGTTTTGTTCATTGTAGTTGTTCTCTTAATTTTATTAATGGTTTATATGAAAGATTGTAATCAGTAAATATACAAAACTCATTGTGGGATATTTATGTTCTAAATAATATGTAATACTTAAATTCCAAGGTTTTCCTTAAATACATTAATATTAATATTTTTTATTTTTATTATTATTTAACATGTTGTTAAGAAACTCTGTTTCTGTTCTTTCAGGTTCGCTCTGTTCTCGGTCGTTGAGGAAGAGGAGTAAGATGCGGAAGGAGGTAAGCAAAAACCAAAATTCTCAACAATATCTT